>JAPPVO010000002.1:180228613-180828613 GCA_030407325.1 Camellia japonica | reverse complement strand
GTGCAAATATAGAGAGAGATGGAGAAATATAGAGGGAGAAATATGTTTAGCCCTAATGCAATTTTTCTGAACCCCTGAAAGGGGAGAGGAGCCTCCCCCCTTATAGAAATCCAAGTCTCAAGCTTGTTGGACAAGCTAGAAGCTTGGTGCAATCCCTCCATACACGTGTATGGAGGATGCATTCTATGCTCACCAGCTGGTACAACTAGCAACAAAATATCTGCAAAAGCAAACAAAAAGGCCTCAGCCAAAAAACATGGCCGACCGGCCATTAAAGGGGCCGACCGGCCATCAGTGATGCCGACCGGCCACCACTTATGGCCGATGGAAAGAGGGCACAGCCGATGGGCATTGGGCTTGGCCAATGGATTGTAGGGCTGGCCAGCAGGCCACCCCCTTCCCTCAAAATAAATCCACAAGCTCTTGGTACACAACCAAGCACAAAACAGACAAGTTGAGAGGCTCCAAGGCAAGGCGTATAGCCGAGACCTTCAGGAACTCAAAACGAACACGAGCATGATGATCATCGAGTGTTCAAACGATGACGTCCAAGCCTTGAGGACGGTCAAAAATGGGGTGTCTACACATGGCTTCTTTGACAGTGATTGGGGAGGTTCTATTGATGATATGAGAAGTACAATTGGTTTTTGTTTTAGTTTTAGATTAGGCATGTTCTCCTGGTGTTCAAGGAAACAAGAGATTATTGCATAAAGTACTGCTGAAGCTGAATATGTGGCTGCTATAGCAGCCGTAAACCAAGCTATGTGGTTTAGGCAATTGTTAGCAGATCTGCATATGGAACAGGAGGAGTCCACACAAATCTTTGTTGATAACCAAGCTACTATATCTATATCTACAATCCAGTTTTCCATGGGAAAACAAAGCATTTTAAGATTAAACTTTACTTTTTCAGGGAAGTACAGAAAGAATGAGAAGTATGGTTGCTCCATTGCAAAACAGAAAATTAGGTTGCTGATATTCTGACAAAGGCACTTTCTAAAGCTAGGTTTGAATTCCTAAGAGAAAAATTGGAAATGAGCAGCAGCTGATCTAAGGAGGAATGTTGAGAAGATGACTCAGCTACTAACATGTCATGTTGAGTAGGCTGCTAAGATATTCAAAAATTGCTAAAATAAAGTTACTGGAGTATTTTTGAATAAGTCAAAATGTTTGAAAGCTTCAAAGTAGTTTGTTACTAGAAAATAGGGAACTAGAAGATAAGCTCATGTATTCATGGGCTTGTGATGCTATTTCTTTGCAATTTGTTATGCATTTCTATTATATTTCCCATGTATATAAAACACTTTCTAGTCAATAAAATATTAGGTCATTTGGCAGCTCATTTATGTTCTTATATGTTCTTATTTTGTTACTGTCCTTGTAAAAATAACAACAAAACACACCCCAGCCCTTCTACCTCATTTGAGCAAATCAAAAAGGGGTAAATTCGGTGAACATAGCGGCATTGTATTATTAACCTATATTTTACAGTAGGATATTGCTACTTTAACCTACAGTATTGCTATCTATCAAATTTTTTGAGCAAAATCCTCTCCTTGGCTCCGTACTTGGTAGGCCATTGGGCTCACTTTTGGGCCCACTTTTGGGCCCAATTTTGATGATCTGAACCATTCACATTTTAAGATTTGTCATGTATATCATAATTGTAAAAAATTAAGTCAATCAGATATCGAAAACCACGCGAACTAAAAGTTTTATTAAACAATAAAACTGTTTATTAAAAATTTTTTGATAAACAATTTTTAGTTCTTCCGATATCCGATCAACTTGATTTTTTATAGGTATGTGATGGGTCGTTGAACACACCAAATTATAAATACTAAACTATACCAAATTCTATCAAAATAATGGCAAGTCTAGGTATCGATCCACAGGGACAATTGTGAAATTAAACTAATTTAATTGTTAAATTCTGAAATTAATTTTGATAAAAAGATTGATTGTTTATAACCTAATTTAATAACAAATAAATTAAACTAAGGAATTAAATTATCAATAATAATTGAAATTGGGTTTACTGAATTGAGGAAAAATCCTAGGGTAGAGAATTCACCACTAACCACATAATTAGGGTTTCCAATTGAAATCAATTATGCTATGGTTTGAACGGATTAATGTTTCGCAACTACAAGCTCGAAGCATTTGACAAGAAGATCATCACATTCAATGTACGAGCACGAACCATCTCAAGTAATACGAATCGTTCACTCTAAACTAAGGTAGTGATACGACTCGTTCCTCGTAGTATGGTTCGTCTCATACCTTGAATGTGAAGGAATAGAAAACACATGTATGGATAATATTCAACAATCACAGAAAGTCAAATATTCGAAGAGATAATGAAAAATATGTAAAAGAAACTTCTAAATCACCATACAAATGTTCAAACCTTTACATAATTAAAAATCAAAAAGAAAACAAAATAATTACATAACTAGGGTTTCATCAAAACCCTAGAAAAGAAGACTAGCCACTTATGGAGGAGCGGAAAGAGGTAGATGGAGAAGAAACCACCTTGGGAGACATCCTTGAAGCTTTTGTTTCCCTCTCTTTCCTAAACCCTAGCCTCTCTCTTTAGGTCAAAACAAGTTCAGAACCCTAGAAAAGCCTTTTCCTTTTCTTTTTATACTTCTACTCACTTCCAAACAGGTTTAAAACGTCAGTTTGACTTTCCCAGAAAAAGTCAACGCACGTGCGGAAAAGTCAACTCTGTCCAAATTCTGTCTTTTTGCCTATTTTATGCTCCGACGATGTACAACCTGATTGACATTCAACACACATAAAGTATACAGTTTTAACCAGCAAGTGAAGTTAAGAGATTCTAATTAACGGTCTCAATGATGTACAATTCGGCCTTAATCGCATCCCCCAACTTACAACTTGCTAGTTCTCAAGCAAATAAAATAAAATAAAATAAAACAAAATCTATCTATTTCCTCTTTCGTGGGAATACGGTTGCATTTAGCATATGCAACAAGCCTTTAAACCACAAGGTTACCCCAAGTGGACGAGTAAAGTCTCGTGTGGGTTTCCAGAAATGATACCCACAAACATTAACATATTCATATATACTCAACAACAAATGACTACACTACTGCACCTAACAATCAACTTGTGTGCCACTATAGTGTGATATTGAGACATCATGAGTCATTAAAGACACAGTAGACAAGCATGAAGGAACCTATTGAGTCAAAACCACAATTCAGTTAATACAAAAGTAAAGTTCTCTATACTTGTGCATACTAGTAGACAAGTCATGAGTACCCTCGGTGTAAAGTGCAATCTCCATATTAGTTAACTATCCACTATAATAGCCCAGTGTAACTCATAATAACACCCAACATATACAGAAAAACTAACCTGTTGCAGCCAAGATTCTCAAAATTTTTTTTTTTTTTTATATGACTGTGCAATGTCCTGATTCATTAAGCTTTCTAATCAACCCATGTAGCAAGTTTTGGGCCAATGACTCCCAAACCAGACAGTTTTAGGGCATTAGGTGTAGAGACACCCCTACGGGCTTAATAACTCGAGTTAAAAAGGCTATGAATCCGAACTAGTCATTCTTCTTATTTTTCCTTAACTGTGCAGTGTCCAAGTCCCTTAAACTTTCTAATTAACCCATGTAGCAAGTTTTGGGTCAATGACTCCCAAACCAGACGGTTTTAGGACATTAGGTGTATAGACACCCTTACGGGCTTAATAACTCGAGTTAAAAAGGTTACGAACCCAAACAAGTCAAGTTTTTTTTTATTTTATTTTATTTTATTTTAAGAATCTTGGCTCTTCATTTATTCTTTTCTGTAACTCTAACTATTATCAATTATGTACACCAGCGATTATAATGAAAAGATCACCGCTATGATAGTGTGTTCATGTGAATTAAGGCATACTCATGACAAGTGTACTAAAACCACAAACACAGACAACTCTCCTCGTGCAAACATCGCATGCAAGTATCTACCCAATAAACCCTTTTCATACAAGTCTACTATAATCTCCAATTAACATATGCAAATATCATCACCCTACTAGCAAAAAGTCACATCAAGTGAAGTAATGCAATCAAGTGAAACAGGTATAAGCATGAATTATGAGCCAAATAGAAATGCACAAAAGAAAATATAACCCTCATCCCCCAACTTGAATATGACATTGTCCTCAATGGAAAAGTAAAGAGAAATGAGATAATATTACCAGAATTGTAGGTGCACATCCAGGGAGGCAGAGAGGAACATATACACACTTCACACTTTTTGCTTTTTGTTTTGTTTTTTTTGTTTTTTTTGTTTTTTTTTGTATATTTATATATATATATATATATATATATAGAGGAGAAGAAAAATAAAATAAAAATAAAAACTAAACTACTTATTAATTAAATGAACAATTACAGTATAGAAGAAAAATAAAAATAACATCACTAACTACATAAGTATAATAAAAATAAAAATAAAACCAAAATCTACTAACTAATTGAACTAACCAGAATCACTACGAAGCAATTTAAACTAAACAAATATAGCCAATAAAAAAAAACTAAATTAAGATTATTGTTAGTACCATGATTTCTAAGGTTTTTTTTTTTTTTTTTTTTTTTTTTTTTTTATGAAAATAGAAAATAGAAAATAGAAAATTAAAAATAAAATAAATAAATAAAATTCGAATTTTTTTTATAAATAATTATAAATAAAATAATTGTATATTTATTATTTATTTTTAAAATTTATTTATGTATTTATTTAGAATTTATTTACTTAAATAAAAAAAATAAGAATAAAACAAAACAATTTTTTTTTATTTAATTTAATTTAATTTATTTATTATTTATTATTATTATTATTATATTATTATTTTTTTTTTTTTTAATTTTATTATTTTTTTTTGGCGCACATGCCCCGCACCTGCTTATTAAGCAAGGGGCAAAGTTCAAAAATACCAAACTTCCCGCACGTGTGGGGCCCAGGCCGCACGTGCGGCGATTCTTGATCACTTTTTTTTTTTTTTTTTTGGTTTTGGATTTGGATTTTTCGTCATCCTGCACGTGCGGGAGTCAAGCCGCACGTGCGGCTTGGTCAACGCCCATGGCCACCGCACCTGCTTATTAAGCAGTGCGTAACTTTGATGTTTTGAGATGTTGCCGCACGTGCGGAAAATAATTATTTTTTTTTTTAAACAAGTACAACACAAATTTTATTATTATTTTTTTTTATTTTTTTTAAAAATTGAACAAGTATAACAACTATTATTATTATTATTATTATTATTATTATTATTTTTTTTTTATTTTTTTTAAAAATTGAACAAGTATAACAACTATTATTATTATTATTATTATTATTATTATTATTTTTTTTTTTAACACAGAAAATAAACATGAAAGCATACTTTTAAACCTAGAAAAAAAAACATTTCTACCTTCAATTGACATCCGGAATAAATATAGCACAAAAGAACATACGGAATGCCCACTAAAGGTATAATCTTCACGCGAAAACCACGGGTATTACTTTTCTCCCTAACTGTATTTGTAACTTTCCCTATTCTCCAACAGGGTGACAGACTAGGTTGATTCGGTATCCAGAATCGAGGCGCATAAAGCTACCTCGACCTATGGGGCTGCCATACAGAGTTCAAACCGAGGCAGTTTTGAAGCAATCTCCACACCCCTGGGTATTTAAACCAGACTCTAGTCTCGGAAATCCCAAACCTTTGTATTCTAGGCTTTGCCATTCGAACTCTAGTTTCCACCGTCTCAGTTGGTCTCCTAGGAACTCACTACAAACACGGTTAGGTGGCTATACCAGACCGTCAGATGCCGTTCAGGCACGGCTAACACCAAAGGAATTACACCTTTAGAGGATTTAAAGTCTCCTAGACGCAAATAAAGCATAACGAGAACAAAGAAAAACAGAATAGCATAGAAGGGAAAGAAAAAAGAATAAGGAATTAATCTATCAATCATAATAAAATGTAGGGGTGTCCGCGGTTCGGTTTAGGACGATTTGCGGTTCGGTGTGGACCCGCCCGCATCTATGCGGTTTGGGAAAAAATCAACCCGCAACCGCCCGCAATGCGGTTTGTGGTTTGTGCGGATAGGGTTCGCGGTTGTGCGGGCGGTTGCGGGCGGTTTGCGGATTGAACTTTTTTTCCAAAAAATACTTTTTAAACCTTTTTTTTCTCCCATTTTGTCAATTGGTAGTTTACCCATTTTCTATTTCTGCATTTTTTAAACTATTTTTTATTGTTTCACATACACATTCTCTCTTTACTCTTACAAAGTGGTTGTTTATTATTTATTTATTTTCTTCTTCTTCTGGGTTCTTTGTAGATATTATGGTTTATTTTTTTTGAAGATAGTAATGAAGTTTTTCTGTCAACCAGACAGCATCTTAATTACATAAGACCAGCCCAGATTCCTCAAGGCTAGAATTCAACATCTATGACTGGTTTGTAAGATTCAGCATTAATTGCCATAATCAAGACTGACCAAATACATTGCAACACAGATGAAAAAATGTTCAACATTCAAACCATTTAGGAACAACGCTTCTGTAAATGACACCAGCATTTTGTTTGAATAACATCAATCACATTGCAACAAATTAGAAAAACTAGAACATATAAAAAATAAATAGAAAAGTGGTCACTTCATGCTCTTAATATGAAGTATTTTAAAGCATTAACTCATGCAACAGGCCTACAACAGCTATTAAAATAGACAAGAACACAACAAAAAAAGGGGAAAATGTGGAACCTGGCCAAGAGCATGGACATGATGCAAATATGAACTTATGCGCAAAGCTAACAACATGCATGAATATTCACCCAAAAAAAAAACATCATGCATGAATTTGGCAGAAACATAATTTCAAATTTCAAGAACATCTGAAAGTAATAAAACTAAATGTCAATAATCAAGAACATAATTTCAAATCCTTAGTTTAATAAAACTTGGCCAAAGGAAAACATCTGAAAGTACTTGACAATAATTTCACTAAGCATATCATAACAAACAATCTCTTATTCCCAAATTCTCCTTTAGTTGCTGAGAAAGCTGTGGTAAATCCAAACAGAAACAAAAAGAGTAATAGTCCAATCTTATTGTTGAGTGATTTCCCAAACCCAAATTAAAATCCATATTCATTTCCTGCCTCAATTTATTTGTTATTGGTTGATCAATTTTACAGAAATACTATCCTCCACTCAGATTATATTCTATAATCAATTTTAAAAATCAGATCCCACAACAAAAATCAGATCTGTTTTGGTCCACAAAAAATAAGATCTGTTCGTCCACAAAAAATCAGAGATGAGAGATCACCTGTGAAGCAGATCGGCTGTGCGATGATGAAAAAAATCAGAGATCACCTACGAAGTAGATCGGCTGTGCGATGAAAAAAATCAGAGATGAAAAAAATTAGATTTGTTGTTCATCCACAAAAAATCAACGATCGGGAGAGAGAGAGACAGAGATTGAGAGAGAGAGAGAGTTCACCTGTGAAGCAGATCGGCTGTGCGATGAAAAAAATCGACTGTGCGATGATGAAAAAAATCAGAGATCACCTGTGAAATAGATCGGAGATGAAAAAAATCAGAGATGAAAAAAATCAGTGAAGTTGTTCATTCACAAAAAATCAACGATCGGGAGAGAGAGAGAGTTCACCTGTGACTGAAGTAGATCGGCTGTGCGATGAAGTACATCGGCTGTGAGAAAGAGAGTGATCGATCGGTGTGTGCAGAAATGAGAAGAGAGTGAGAAAAAGAGAGACAGTGAGTGAGATGAGATGAGACTGAGAGAGAGTGAGGGAGGAGCCGATTAGATTATTAGGGTTTTTTTTGGTTCTTTTGTTTTGCTATAGGTGAGTGAGTCAGATGGTGAGTGAGAAGAGATGGACGGTTTAGATCAGATTTGAAAAAAAAAAAAAAATTTATTAATGCGGGCGGGTTGGGCGGGTGCGGTTCAAACTCGCAACCCGCCCGCAACCCGAAATTTATATAAAATCCAAACCGCACCCTACCCTAATGTGTTTTGCGAAACCGCCCACATGCGTGCGGTTTGGGCGGGTAGGGCGGTTTGGGTGGGTCGGATGACCCTATGCCCAGCCCTAATAAAATGGGTCCATCAAACCCCTGGGTAAAGGAAAATGATCCTTTCTAGTTGAGGAATTTAGTCTCCTATAATCAATGCACACTCGCCACCCAATAGTGGTTCGTGTGGGAACTAACTCTCCTCCCTCATTCTCAACAACGATGATGCTCGATTTCTTGGGCACCACTTGTGTGGGACTCACCCACTTGCTATCTGAGATGGGGTATATAATACCCGCATCCAACAATTTTAATACCACCTTTTTCACCACCTCTTTCATGTTAGGATTCAGTCTCCATTGCATTTCGCGAGAAGGTTTGGTGTCCTCCTCTAGGTGTATATAATGCATGCACACGGAGGGATCTATCCCTTTCAAATCAGCCACTGACCACCCTATAGCACTCCGATGTGCCACGAGAACACTCATTAACTGACTCTCCTGCTCTACAGTCAAGTCAGATGCAATGATGACCGGTAAAGTATCTTGGGGCCCTAAAAATGCATACTTGAGTATGGCTGGGAGTGGCTTCAACTCAAGTGTAGGTGGTGTGACCAAAGATGGTATGGCAGGCTCTCTCGACAGAGGAGGAAGTGACTCAAACCGGGTTTTCCATGGAGGAAAATCCGGTGTAGAAGAAGAATTAAGCAAGACATTCACCTCCTCAACTGACCCATCAATATCAAAATTTTCAAACCCAAAATGAGCTAGACAAGCCTCTAAAGGGTCCTCTACAAGAATGGAGGGCAAAGCCTCCTCTACAATCTCATCCACAACATCCACTAATAAGCACTCCTCTTTCTCATGAGGTTGTTGGGATGCTTGGAAAACATTAAGTTTCACTTGCATGTTGCCAAATGAAACTTCCATAACCCCGGTCCGACAATTGATGCATGCATTGGCCGTAGCCAAAAAGGTCGACCTAAGATCACCGGGATTTATTCTTAGAACTGGCTACCGGTTCCATATCTAACACCAAAAAGTCAACAGGGAAGTAGAACCTATTAACCTTAACTAGTACATCCTCAATCATGCCACGTGGTACTCTGAGGGACCGATCAGCCAATTGAAGAGTGACAGTAGTGGGCTTTAACTCGCCAAGCCCAAATTCCTCGTACACAGAGTACGGCAATAAATTGACACTAGCCCCTAAATCTAATAAGGCCCTATCAATGAAATGGTCCCTTATAATGCATGCAATGGTTGGGGCACCCGAGTCCTTAAGCTTAGGAGGTGTGTCATTCAACAAGATGGAGCTTACTTGCTCCGTGAGTAGGACCTTTTGGGACACATGTGTCCTAGATTTACGCTTTTGCATACAAAGGTCCTTCAGAAATTTGGCATATGATGGTACTTGCTTAATCGCCTCCAATAGGGGGAGGTTGATTTTTACCTATTTAAAGACATCCATCATTGCCTCCATAGATGCCGCCTTCTTATTAAAAGGGGACGGTGTATCAAGGCATTGGGAAAAGGGTGCCTTAGGCACATATGGAGTGCTAGGGACTAAGTCATCCCTCTTAAGTGTTTCCCCCTCACCCTTGCTCGCATTAGGTGTACCCCCGTGGTCATCCTTCTTAACTCTAGTTGCATCTAGCGCAACTGACTGAGGCTCTAACTTCCTACCACTTTTGAAAGCAACCACCGCCTGCACTTGTTCATGTTGCTTACCATTCCCACCCGAACTCTCTGCCCTGTATTGTCCTTTAGGGTTGGCCAGAGTTTGACTTGGTAATTTTCCCTCATCTCTCTGATTCATGTTGTTAGCCATTTGACCCACTTAGGTGTTTATCTTGGCAATAGAGTGAGTGTGGGAGTGAACTACCGGTGCTAACCCCTTAAGTTCTGAGAGAACTTCCAACACCTGAGTCTCAAAGGCAGAGTTGCCCTGAGGAACAGGCGAGGGTTGTGGTTGTGGTTGCCGGTATGGTTGTGGGGGTCTATAAGGTTACGGTGGTCGGTAAGATGATTGGTTGGCAAAATTATTGAAATTCTGCCTTGGTGGTGGAGGATTGTAAGAAGTGCCTTGTGAATGGGGTCTCCATGAGAAATTAGGGTGATTTTTCCATCCCGGATTGTATGTGTTAGAGTATGGATCATTACCCGGGTTGGAGAATCCTTGAGCTGCATTCACATGCTCTTGGAATAACTCCGGAAATTGTGATGCTGAAGGGCACTCACTCAAGTCATGAGCAGGGCTCGCACAAATAACACATGCCTCGTGAAATTAAGGCTAATCTTGTTGGGTAGGGGCATCTCCCGTAGCTAATAATTGGTCCATCTTACGGGACAGTGCCTCTACTTGTTGGGCTAACTCTAGGTTTTGCCCAACCTCATAAATGCCCCCTCTTTTCGGGGCTCCAACTACTGGTTGCCGGACTTGCCGGGCTACGGAGGCATGGTGAAGGGAATTATCACTTAAGTTCTCAAACAATTGCCATGCCTCAGCATCATTTTTAGACATAAATGTCCCCACAGGACGAATCCACCATTTGGCGGTGCGGCTCAGTTAAGCCATAATAAAATGTTTGAACAAGTTGCCAATCAGGCACTTGGTGGTGGGGACACTGTTGGAAAAGGTCTCTAAGTCTTTCCCACGTCTCATGGAATTGCTCGCCATCCATTTGAGCAAAGTTTGTGATGGCTCGCCTAAGTTGGTTGGTTTTACCGATGGGAAAGTACTTCTCTAAAAACCGTTGCTGTAATTGGTCCCAAGTTGTGATTGAATTAGCAGGTAAAGAATTTAGCCAGTGTTTGGCTTTATCCTTTAACGAGAATGGAAATAATCGCAACATTAAGGCCTCATTTGTGAAATTCTGGATCCTCACTATCGAGCAAATTTTCAGAAATTCATTCAAATGCTTATAAGGGTCATCATGAGTTAGTCCATGGAATGATGGGAGCATTTGTATGGTGCTGGACTTAATCTCATAATGAGCAGCAGTAGTGTTGGGTAATTGGATGCATGATGGTGATGTCTATGCAGTGGGTGTGAAATAATCCTTAAGGGTCCGGTTAGGCACATTCGGGACATTAGGATCTGCTATCTCTAATGGCTCAATGTATGAATATGAATATTCAAGCCTAAGAACACGGGCAGAGGCCCTAAGTCTCCTAAGGGTCCTTTCTAGTTCAAGGTCCAAACTCCACAATTCAGGGCGACAAGAACGACGCCCGTGCATACACTATCCACACACACACAATAAGTTCGACTCGGTGCACTAAGTTATGAAAGCATAATGCTAAAAGAGAAATACTCACAGCGGTTTAACGAAAACGCTTTACTCGTCTTGCGGGTGCTTGGCGTGTAGACGTTGTCTCCAACCTCTGTTTGAGCTTTGACTTTCGTTTTAGCACTTTGGTGCTTTGCTTGTGAGTGTTTGCTTCTGTTTACTCACTTTAGTGCTGCGGTTTTTTTTTTAAAACTCGGCTGCGCTCCGCTTGCACTTCAATGATAGCTCCAATTTCAAACGCTCTGCACACTTAGCAACACAAAAGCATAAAATCCTAAACTAAAAATTAAAATAAGAATGTAACTTTAAATTAACTAATTTCGCCAGAAGTCCCCGGCAACGGCGCCAAAATTTGATGGGTCGTTGAACACACCAAATTATAAATACTAAACTATACCAAATTCTATCAGAATAATGGCAAGTCCAGGTATCGATCCACAGGGACAATTGTGAAATTAAACTAATTTAATTGTTAAATTCCTAAATTAATTTTGATAAAAAGATTGATTGTTCATAACCTAATTTAATAACAAATAAATTAAACTAAGGAATTAAATTATCAATAATAATTGAAATTGGTTTACTGAATTGGGGAAAAATCCTAGGGTAAAGAATTTACCACTAGCCACGTAATTAGGGTTTCTAATTGAAATCAAGTATGCTATGGTTTGAACGGATTAATGCTTCGCAACTACAAGCTCGAAACATTTAACAAGAAGATCATCACATTCAATGTACGAGCACGAACCATCTCAAGTAATACGAATCGTTCACTCTAAACTAAGGTAGTGATACGACTCGTTCCTTGTAGTATGGTTCGTCTCATACCTTGAATGTGAAGGAATAGAAAACACATGTATGGATAACATTCAACAATCACAGAAAGTCAAATATTCGAAAGATAATGAAAAAATATATAAAAAAACTTCTAAATCACCATACAAATGTTCAAACCTTTACATAATTAAAATCAAAAAGAAAACAAATAATTACATGGCTAGGGTTTCATCAAAACCTAGAAAAGAAGACTAGCCACTTATGGAGGAGTGGAAGGAGGTAGATGGAGAAGAAACCACCATGGAGACATCCTTGAAGCTTTTGTTTCCCTCTTTCCCAAACCCTAGCCTCTCTCTTTAGGTCAAAACAATTCAGAACCCTAGAAAAGCTTTTCCTTTTCTTTATACTTCTACTCACTTCCAAACAGGTTTAAAACGTCAGTTTGACTTTCCCAGAAAAAGTCAACGCACGTGCGAAAAGTCAACTCTGTCCAAATTCTGTCTTTTTGCCCATTTTATGCTCCGACGATGTACAACCTGATTGACATTCAACACACATAAAGTATACAGTTTTGACCAGCAAGTGAAGTTAAGAGATTCTAATTAACGGCCTCAATGATGTACAATTCGACCTTAATCAGTATGATATACTTGACAAATTCTAAAAAGTGAACGGTTCAGATCATCGAAATTAGGCCCAAAAGTGGGTTCAATGACCCACCAAGTAAGGAGCGAAAGAGAGAATCCAAGGAGAGGATCCTTGCTCGAAATTTTTCCCCTCTCTAATACCCGAATGAGGTGGCTTGGGAAGTGTTTGTCCCAGTCTCCCAAAAGTGTGTGTGTTTCATGCTCCCTTAAATCAGAAACACAATCATCAGTCTCTCTCTCAAACGACACAGTTGCTTCATCGCTTACCGATTCACTCACTCTTTCTCTCACCGATGCCCATTGACGAATCACCAAAAAACTAGATTTCACTTTCTTTATCCCCTTGATTCAAATCTCTTCTTCTTAGAGGATTTTTTATGCTTGTTGATGAATAAATTGACAAGAGAGGTCAAAAAGTTCTTAGGTCTCACCACCAACGATCACTACAAACTGCCACCGACGAACACCATCAATGAACCAACCACACTTAGGTCTCAACGTCACACTTGGGTTTCAGAAATCAGAATGAAGAAGAAACTGTGAGTTTTCAATCTTCTCTTGACAATTATTCACATGGGTCTATGTGCTTGTATATGCTCATACAAGCATATATGTATTTATTGTTGGAACAATTCGTCTTGAATTCTTCAGTTGGTGGTCTTCGGGTCTTCAAAACTTGGCGATGAACTTGTCTATATAGAACAGAAATTTGATGCTTCAAGTTGCGTTACTCAGTCGCTTTCCTAAAGACAATATTTGCACCCACAAAAAGGTGTGCAGGGGGTTACAGCAAATTTGCCTCCAAGATACAATGAAGCTTGATCTAAAGATCAAGTCTATCGGCGTCTACACTGACAATAATAGATCAGAATACTCTTAATATAATCAAGAAAACTAAGATACGGATAATCATATCTGCAAAACTTGATTACCAGTAAGAAAAGCAAAAATTGCTTAAAGAAACTCTTGATCGAAAACTCAAAATGAAGAGGGAGGAAGAGAGAGAGAGAGAGAGATAATCACAGGAATGCTTCTGAATTTTTTGGATGGAATGAAATGGTTGATTTCGCAACCTATTTATAGGCCTCGATGCACCTGATTGAATGGTCATGTCCCTTAATTGCATCCGATTAGATCTGACCGTTGGATTGACGACCTATGGTGCAAATCATTCTCACACCGAATAAATGCCTTGACTAATCACGATCGGGTGCCATCTCATCCGTACGATCGAGCGTATCTCCAATCAATGGCTATGAACAAATCACTCCAATTCGGACATACAACTGTTCGATCGATTGGTTGATTCACCGCCAACAAACTCCACGTCACTGCCACGTGGAGCTGACTGTATTCCAAGTCACCCATGCCACGTTGGATCCACATCATCACTCCAACCTGTCCGATGCAAATAGGAAAGCGCCCTCATAGGGTCTTGTGCAGGTGCATAGTGCAAAGTGCACCATTAAACGCCACACAGCCTACGCCACGCGCGCGTGCACGTGTGCATGTGCAGATAGTACTCCATCCTTGCGATGTGAATGCATGTATGCTAGCATTCATCCTATAATACCATATTCAATGGAATATTCCATGTAACACTTTATTAAGTGCTCCATATTTTCCTCTCTTTCCAATGTGGGACAAAGCCCCAAGCTTATTTCATGTTTTCCAAAGAAAAACATGGAAGGTTTTGAAAACACCCAAAAATAAACTATAAATTTAAAAACCCATTTTGAAAATTCCCCAACATATATGTATAATTTATATAAGTTATCTGAAAAACATGTTCCCAGGAAGAGGCTGCTCTGATTTTGATTCTTGCACTAAGTTACCAAAACAATTAATACAATATTGCAAACCCAATAAGCCCCTTTTGTAATAATTGTTTTGTTAATGCTCGTTGGAATTTATTTGTCTTTGAATCATTTTTCTAAATAACAGACCGAGGAGAGAGAGCATGTTTGCATTTGTGAAACTGAAAAGGGTATAATGAATTTAAATCCCAATTTTGTGAATGTAAAAGTCAAAATAAATTATTCATTTTGATCCTATACTTTAGCATGTTGAAGTTGAAGTTGAATTGCAGGAGTCTCAAGATATCAAAGAGTAATTTGAATTGCATGTTGAAGTGAAGAAAAACATGAGTAATGTACAAGTTTGTTGTTTAAGAGAGGGAAAGGAGAGAGAATTTTTAGAAAGAATATGTGGGTTTGCTATTTGAGAGAAAGAGCAAGGACAGAGAGAGAGAGAGAGAGAGAGAGAGACGACTCGTTTGAGAGACAAACGCGCAAGTTTTTTTTGTGTTGGGAGGGTGCCACGTCTTTCAAGCCTTTCAAAGGGAGGATTTTGTGTGGACAAATTATTTTCCTAATAAATAACGTATGTTATTTAAATGGGAATGGCTTTCCTTCAGTCCAATCACGAATTGGAGGGTACTGTTGGGCCCGTAGAAGCCTACCACAGGTCCTGTTTCGATAATCCGAACCATTGAATGTGTAGAATTCGTTGAGTGCTATATGCTTGTAAAAAATCACGTTGATCGGATATCGATAGTTATGTAATTAAATCAGTTTTGTATAAAAAAAAAATAGATGGTGAAAAATAAACGGCTTACAAAAATCTGATTTGATCAGATAGCTATTAATATCCGATCAACATGATTTTGCACACGCATATAGTACCCGACGAGTTCTACACATTGAACGGTTCGGATTATCAAAATGGGACCCGTGGTGGGCCCCTACGGGCCCAACAAAACCCTCTAGTCTGATCATAGATTGGAGGGAAGCCATTCCGTATTTAATTTACTTTTAATTTTTTTTGGTAATGGTTAAAATAAATTATGTAATTTAGTCAAGTTTTTGATTCCTCGATAAAAATAATATAAGAACGAATTTTATTTATTTATTTTCAGACTAAACATAGGCTATTTTTAATTTTTTTGAAGATCCCTGATATTAAAATTGTATAAGATAAATGACATATAATATTTTCATATTAATTGGGGTTTATCAACATTTTCACAGAGAAAATTCGACGTAGAGAAATTTGATCTTGACACAGAGAAATTTCAAATTTTCATATCGAGGGATGTTAACTAATAAAAAATATATATATTGAACCTCTCATATTACCCAAAATTAAAGAGAGATGTTTCACTAATATTGTATTTTTTAAAAAATTATTATTAAGAAATAAGTTGTGTTCTTTACTTTTTAGTACATGGCAACTGACAAAATAATTTTTTTGATTTGTTAGACAAAAATAAACTAATTTGGAGTTTCTCCAATTGCATGATCAAAAGCTTAACCACCACCACCACCACCACCACCACCCCCCCCCCCCCAAAAAAAAAATATAAATAAATAAATAAATTTAATGGCTAGTTAATTCTTGTGTTATATTCTATTGTTGAACTTTGTATTAAATTCGACACAAGATTTAGCTATAGCTAAAAGAATAATGTTTGAGAGCTCGAAAATCTCTCCCCCCTAATCCTCCTAATGCCCAAAACGGTCGTTTTGGGCATTAGGTTTTTTTTTTTCTTTTTTTTTTTCTTTTTTTCCTTCTGTAACATGCCTGGGGGGTACCCGCGCGCGTAAACAGTTCGGACTCTCGAGATCTCTTTGATCTCAAGTTTCACGAGTGCAATGTGAAACGTAGATGAGAGTCCAGATTTGGCAACTTTTATTGAAAATCCATTTTATTGCAATTTTGTCAAAAATGGACTGCGTCATCAGATCTCAGAGTCGCCACCTAATATTTTGGGAAATTAGGAAACCCATGACTCGGTGTCAAAGGCCACTGTTCGTCGTAACCAAGGATGCTTGGCTCGGAACCTTAAGTATGAGAGGGGAAGGTCAATAATGAGCACCCCCACTCACCCGATCAAAAGATCGGCCTCTACTAAACCATGATATGACTTTTATTTTCTTTATATGGTTATGTTCTGATTATTGAATAAATCCTAACATTTACTATGTGAAGCATACAAGTATAGACTAGTTTGCTCAAATTGGAACAATTCAACTTCATGTTTGTTTTTCAAAAAGGGTTTGAATTTGCCACTTGACAAAGTGGGCTTAAATTTTGTGAATTTACCACTACAAAGCGGACTTAAAACGTACATTTATTGAATTATTCCAATTTAAACAACAAGCCTTCATCCACAGGCATTCAAACAGTTTATCATTTAATCAAATAGCCACATGGTAGGATGCTAAACATAATAAGAAAATCACACACAAATGAGATGCTAAAGCATAAAAACTCACAGATTTATTGACGTCCCTCGAACAGCTACAAAACAAAGTTAGTGAAATATGCATGATCTTATATACAGAATCCTAATGCAATTCACCCATTAGATGCACTAAAGATTTGGCTTCTAGAATATGGCATGTGAATCATCTCAAAATATCCGATAGCATACAGAAGCATGGGATAATCAATTGAAGCATAAAGATGCAAATTTAGCCAAATCTTATGCATGGATCATGGATGTAAAGCAGGGATATGCATGACATGTCAGATATATACATACACACAGTTAGGGAAAGCGATAAAAGAATGGGATAGAAAGAAGCGGGGTGGAGGAATTATTACAACACGTTGAATAATACAAATCCAAACGAGGAAGAGATAAAATAAAATAAAATCCTCACAACCACTCAAAATAAAATAAAATCTTCCATCCAGCAGACTTGCACACCTCAGCCCATGTACTCAATTCATCTTCAATGGAGGGCCTTGGTCAACAATAGCAACTATCCCAAGTTGTAGTTAAAGGAGAGCCCACGTGCTTTTTGCAACAATTATGATAGCTACCATACCAACGCACCCATGCTGCCATGCTATTCCACTCCTGAACCAACTAACACCGGATAAAAACCCAACACATGCTGACTTCTTCCAAGACCAGCGGTAACCACCATCATCTAGAAGATCAAGCTCCACAACCAAAGGTTTCTCATTTAGTTCACTGAATATATGTTTGGCTCGCAAGGAATATCCGAATTGAGAGAGAGAGAGAGAGTGTGGGTCTTGTGTATGAGGAAGATGGTAGTGTGTGGGTGCCGAGAGGGAGAGCTGATCGTGGGTGTTGCTGGGTGTGTAGGTGAGTATGGGTGATGAGTGTGTGTCTGTGATGGTGTGTGTTAGTGATGGCTACTGCCGTGTGTGTTGGCAGTGGTGGTGTGGATGGTGTGGGTGTGTGAACAACGTGCATGGGTGTCGTGCATGGCTGCTGCCGTGTGTGGGAGAGTGAGTGAGGTGTGTGTGAGTGGTGTGTTGGGTGATGATGGGTGTGTGGGTGTGCTGGGTGTGTGGTCTGTGAGATGGCCGAGGGTGGCCACGGTGGTTGTAGGTGATAGTTTGGTGCTGTGTAATGGTGTGTGGGTGTGAGGGGTGGTGCTGGATGATGGGTGTGTGTCAATGGTGATGAGGGTGGCCACGGTGTGTGAGTTTGTTAATGGTGAGTGTGTTCATGGTGAGTGTATCATCCCCTCCCTCTCTCCCTCTAAAACCCGTGTGTTTTCCCCTTCTCTCACTGAACCCCCGTGTTTCTCTTCTCTTTTTTGTCTTTGTGCCAAGCCTCCATGAGTGTCTCTGTGTCCATGGTCAGTCCCTCTCCCAAAACTCCTCTAACCCGTGTGTATTGTCTTGAGCATGGTCTGCTGGGTTTGCTCCTTTTTTTTCTGTGAGCTGTGTCTCTCTCTTTTTTATTCACCAGAGAGAGCCATTAGATGCCTCTCCCCCCACCCACTCTAAACATTATTATTTACATGACTCACCACCCACCAAAAAAGCTTCTTCCACCACCTCCCTTTTTTTTCTTTCTTTTAGCTTGTTTTTTTTGACCCACCGAATTCAACCACTCCACCACACAATCTCTTCTTTTTTTTTTTTTTTATTATCAATTGTCCCCACCACAAGTTATTTTATCTAATCTTCCATTTAAAAATCAACCCATCATTTTGACCATTTTTTATTTTCTTCTTTTTTTTTTTTTTTTTGTTTTATTATTTTCTCTTTTTTTTTATTATTATTATTATTTTTTGTTTTCAATTTTCTTTTATTATTATTATTTTTTTCTTTTGTTTTAAAAATAGTTATCAATTATAAAACACACTTAAAAGAGATGCACACACCCAATTTAATATGTACACACACATTATAAAACACTACAAACTAGTGATGGCCAAAATGGGTGAGGTTTGGAATTTAACATTTCAATTTGATTTTTTTTTGTTTTTGGTGAGGGTGGTCAAAATAAAATGCCCAAGTCTTAGGGCCGGTCAAAATGGGGTGTCTACAGTTGCCCCTCTTTGACAGAACTCGAAGTCATGAAATGACGTGAGTGAATGTCAAAGCCCGAAGACGACCCTTTTGACAAGGCCGTAAGACTTGGGCAATCACAAAAAATGCCATGCATGTGGTTGAACCCGAAGGTTGCCTACGTATCCCTTTGCAAGGAATCAAACTAGCGTAGTTCAGGGGCAGAATGCAAATGATATACACAAAATGCAGTTTGAAAGTTGGACTTACACGCTTCGCGAAGCCGGTTTGCTTGAAAATTCATGATTATGCAAGAGAGGGAAGACCTCAACCAAAAGAAATCAACATCCTAACGCGTCTCATGCGAGAGGAGAATGGGTGGTGTAAACAAACAGGCGCACCTGCTATTTTTAACCGAGTGAATCAACATCCTAACGCGTCTCACGCGAGAGGAGAAGGGGTGGTATAAACAGACAGGCGCACCTGCTATTTTTAACCGATTTTGAATCAACATCCTAGCGCGTCTCACGCGAGAGGAGAAGGGGTGGTATAAACAGACAGGCGCACCTGCTGTTTTTAACCGATTTTGAAGATTGGACTTATACGCTTACGCAAAGCCGGGGTGGCAAGTGGACTTACACGCTACGCGAAGCCGAGTTGGCAAGTGGACTTACACACTACATGAAGCCGGTTTAACGATTGGACTTATACGCTACGCGAAGCCGATTTAACGATTGGACTTATACGCCTACGCGAAGCCGATTTAACGAGTGGACTTATACGCTTCCGCGAAGCCGATTTAACGAGTGGACTTATACGCTTACGCGAAGCCGATTTAACGAGTGGACTTATATGCTTACGCGAAGCCGATTTAACGAGTGGACTTATACGCTTTCGCGAAGCCGATTTAACGAGTGGACTTATACGCTTCCGCGAAGCCGATTTAACGAGTGGACTTATACGCTTCCGCGAAGCCGATTTAACGAGTGGACTTATACGCTTACGCGAAGCGATTTAACGAGTGGACTTATACGCTTCCGCGAAGCCGATTTAGCGAGTGGACTTATACGCTTATGCGAAGCCGATTTAACGAGTGGACTTATACGCTTCCGCGAAGCCGATTTAACGAGTGGACTTATACGCTTACGCGAAGCCGATTTAACGAGTGGACTTATACGCTTCCGCGAAGCCGATTTAACGAGTGGACTTATACGCTTACACGAAGCCGATTTAGCGAGTGGACTTATACGCTTACGCGAAGCCGATTTAACGAGTGGACTTATACGCTTCTGCGAAGCCGATTTAACGAGTGGACTTATACGCTTCTGCGAAACCGATTTAACGAGTGGACTTATACGCTTAGGCGAAGCCGATTTAACGAGTGGACTTATACGCTTACGCGAAGCCGATTTAACGAGTGGACTTATACGCTTACGCGAAGCCGATTTAACGAGTGGACTTATACGCTTCCGCGAAGCCGATTTAACGAGTGGACTTATACGCTACGCGAAGCCGATTTAACGAGTGGACTTATACGCTTACGCGAAGCCGATTTAACGAGTGGACTTATACGCTTCCGCGAAGCCGATTTCACGATTGGACTTATACGCTTCCGCGAAGCCGAGCTGGCAAGTGGACTTACACGCTACGCGAAGCCGAGTTGGCAAGTGGACTTACACGCTACGCGAAGCCGGGTTGGCAAGTGGACTTACACGCTACGCGAAGCTGAGTTGGTAATTCATGATTTGTGCATTGCAATACAATGTCATGGAATGCTGGCTATGTTTGCAACTTTCCCTATTCTCCAACAGGGTGACAGACTAGGTTGGTTTAGTTTACAGAGTTGAGGCGCATACAAGCTATCTCAACCTATGGGGCTGCCATACAGATTTCAAGCCGGGGATACACCCCTGGGTATTTAAACCAGACTTTAGTCTCGGAAATCCTAAACCTTTTGCGTTCTAGGCATCGCCATTCGAACTCTAGTTTCCACCGTCTCAGTTGATCTCCTAGGAACTCATTACAAACACAGTCAGGTGACTATTCCAGACCGATTGAAGTCGTTCGGGCACGACAAACACCAAAGGAATTGCACCTTTAGAGGATTTAAGGTCTCCTAGACCAGAGTTCATATACAGACAAAAATACACACAGATAGATACATACGATATACATATATACATATACAGACAACATACAGACAAATATATACAGATATATACACAGACATAGGCGGATATATACACAAATATATACGGATATATCTTTTCTGGGCTTGCTGTTTTTTCTCTTTTCTTTTTTTTTCTTTTTTTTTTTTTTTTTTGTTTTGTTTTTGGAGTCTCTGTAATCGGGGATATTATCACCTGACTGTAACAAAATCAGTTTTTGTTTTGCTCATCAATGGCGTGACTGGCATATCACTTTGAGTTTGAAAATACTTTTGTTTGATCGAATTTGAGATTGATTGAATTTTGAACTCTGAATTGGACATTGATCCATACTGACCCATACTGACCTAAATCACAGAATGATTTAACGAAAGAAAAACGAAGCCAAACAATCCGAACATACTTATATACACTGACTGGTATAAATACACCGACTGGTATAAATATACTGACTGGTATGAAGGGAACACACTTATATACACTGATTGGTATGAATACCCTAACTGGTATAAATACACTGACTGGTATGAATACACACTCATATACTGACTGGTATGAATACCCTGACTGGTATAAATACACTGACTGAGATGAATACACACTTATATACACTGACGAGTTGACTCGAGTGGTGGAGAAGACAGAATCACTAACTCAACTATGCCCCTAATTCATTGCCTTGATTTTTTTCTTGATTTTTTTTTTTTTTGTAAAAATGTTTTGATCAACATGAGAGTTAGATTAGCATACTTATTCCATTTTCTGTTTCAAATCATGTAAGCTAAATTGTGAGCACTGAAAATTTTCCCTTTTCAAATCCAAAGAATGGTCCAAGTTTTGCAAAATAGAACAATTTTCGAGAAAAATTAGTCAGCTTCATTCAAATTAATCAAACCCTATTTTTGCAAATGGTCCCTACTCAACTAACATGGAATCAATCATTGAGGTGCATAGTCCCAAACCAGATAATCAAAGGGGATAACCGAACCGAGCCGATTTGAACCAAGCCAATCCGAACCGAGTGAAGCCAAGTAAAGTTGGACCGAACCGAACCGTCGAACCGAACCAAACCGAACCAAGTTGACTCGAACCAACTGAACTGAACAGAATGAAAATACACCAATCAAACACGGGTAGGACAACCAAATCAACTATAGATACACCAATCAAACATGGACAAAATGAATGAGTTGAAAAATTATTAGGGCCGAACTTCGAGATGAAGCTACCTACGTATCCCAAGATAGGAATCAGGCCATCGTAGTTCGGGCTGAGGGTTCACTCGGGTATTGACACTCTCCTTTTGTGCTCTAACTTTTGCCAAAGCCGCCCTTTCGGGTTTTCGACCTTGCGAGCTTCTTTTTTATTTCCTTTTCATTTTTGTTTTTTTTCATTTTGTTTTTTCATTTTTTTTTATGTCTTTTGAGTTTCTATTTTTTTTTTGTTTTTCTGCTCTAACTTTTGCCTGGGTCGCCCTTCTGGGTGTTCAGCCCAGCGAGCCTCTCAAGGGTTACTTTCATTTTAACTAGTCATGTTGATTGGGGAATCTCTAAGCCAACTATAAGAACAACTGCTACACTTGACCGGTAGATATGATGATGTAGGGACTAGGTTGAATTGGGTATGAATTTGCCCCTAGTGTAGTGGATAGGAACTCGACTGTCCTTCAATAATAAAATTCATTCTCTCAAATTCTGTTTTTTTTCTTTCTAGGCGGTCTTCATCGGGAAACGATTCAGTTTTAACTCTTTGATCACATCCAACCTTTTTCCCCTAGTTCAAGGGCTGCTTCAAATCTAAATCTCATCCGACCTTCTTGCCCCTAGTTCAAGGGTTGCTTCCAATCTGAATCACTGGCCCTACATAGTTTTCGCTAAGGTTCACTCGGGTATTGACACTCTCCTTTTGCGCTCTAACTTTTGCCAAAGCCGCCCTTTCGGGTTTTCAACCTTGCGAGCTTTTCATTTTTCTTTTATTTTTCCTTCTTTTTTTTTTTTTTTTTTTGTGCTCTAACTTTTGCCTGGGTCGCCCTTTCGGGTTTTCGGCCCAGCGAGCCTCTCAAGGGTGATACTTTATTGCCCCTAGTTCAAGGGCTACCTCCATTTCAGCTATGCAAGCCTCACACTGTTGCCCCTAGTTCAAGGGCCGTTTCAAATCGAAATCACATTCTCCCTTATTGCCCCTAGTTGAAGGGCTGCCTTCATTTGAATCATATCATGGATCACATCATTGCCCCTAGTTCAAGGGCTATTTCCATTCATATTTGACCTTATTGTCCCTAGTTGAAGGGCTACCTCCATTTGAATCACATCATTGCCCCTAGTTCAAGGGCTGTTTCCCATTCGGCTATGCAAGCCTTACACTTTGGATGGTCATTGAATACTTCGAATCACGTTTGAAAGCTAAGGAGCTAAGGAGGTCGGACCTCGAGTCAAGAGGGATCCTATGCTGTATAATCAATTCCAGGCCTGTCTTCGCAGGACCACGCAAAAATAGTTTTTGAAATCTTTTCACAAAGTGACTAATCACTCGTACTCTTATGAAAACAAGCTAGAACCAATTTGGACCAAACCAGGATCTTTCTCAGTACTCACATTAAAAAAATGATTTTATTCATCAAAGGCTTAGCACACCTCTCTTCCTCTCAGTTGATCAAACTTTGCAAATCTCGAGGAAATTCTTCCTCTTTGTTTTTATCAGAATTTTGGAAAACATTTTGAAAAACTTTGGTCAATGCAATGATTTAAAGGCACAGAGAAAAGTAGGCAGACTCTATGGCATTTTTTTTTTTTTTTTCTGTTTATTGAAAAGAGACTATGACTCAGCAATGACAACAGACTCAAAAGAAAATGACAAAGAAGACCTAGACAGGACAGAAATGTCTAGGTTGGCACTTTCAAAATCAACAGACTCTGACTCACTAGGCTGACTCGAGCCTAACCCCAACTCTACAAACTTGGTGGAGTCAAACTTAGACTCAATACTCAATCAGAACTCAGAATAAAACCATTTTCAAATTGCCAGTCAAAGTGTGGGCCAGCCACAACACTCAAAATAAAGCTCGTGCAATCAACAGGTGGTCACTCCCCAATCACAGAAATGGTCGACTTTGTGGGAATCGACATTTTTTTTTCTTTTTTCTTTTTTATATTTTACAAATTTTTTGTGATTTTATGTGTTTGTTATTTTTTTTTTTTTTGTTTTTGAAGTAATGGTGCTAAGCTGAACAACCTGAACCACTCATTCGAATTTGAGAACCCCTGTATAGATCCAATACATTGCACATAACACATAGCAGGAAAGAGAACAAACACCCCTATGGAGGGTAGGGTTATCCTGTCCTAGCTTTTGAAATGATCTAGGGTTCACTATTCAGACAAGTGGTATCACACATCCTAGAAATGGGAAAGCATCCTGTCCTAATTTGAAAGGTACTATAGCTCACTATATGTACAAGGTTAGCTCTGTTCTAAGTGTTGAAGTCAAGGTGACGTTACCAAAGAGTCCTTTGAGTCATAACCAATAAAGATCCCAGGAAATCAGAAGAGTCAAATAGCCTCTCTTCGGAGTCTGAGAACCTTAGATAGCAAAGCTAGATAGCCAAGCTACCCTTTTGACAAATCTCAAAAGGTTATAACACAAGGCCTCTACAGTAACGTAGAGATAGGTGTAGTGTCACAAAAAGTATGCATGTGTTCCCACCAGTATCTGGGCAACACAGGAACTTTAAGTGCACCAATGCATGCAATGCAATAAACATATTATTGAAAATAAAAGTCATATCATGGAGTTCGAGTCAAGGTTTCATAAATCCCCAGTGGAGTCGCCAGAAACTGTAACATGCCCGGGGGTGGGGTACCCGCGCGCGTTAAACAGTTCGGACTTCCGAGATCTCTTTGATCTCAAGTTTCACGAGTGCAATGTGAAACGTAGATGAGAGTCCAGATTTGGCAACTTTTATTGAAAATCCATTTTATTGCAATTTTGTCAAAATGGACTGCGTCATCAGATCTCAGAGTCGCCACCTAATATTTGGGGAAATTAGGAAACCCATGACTCGGTGTCAAAGGCCACTGTTCGTCGTAACCAAGGATGCTTGGCTCGGAACCTTAAGTATGAGAGGGGAAGGTCAATAATGAGCACCCCCACTCACCCGATCAAAAGATCGGCCTCTACTAAACCATGATATGATTTTATTTTCTTTATATGGTTATGTTCTGATTATTAATAAATCCTAACATTTACTATGTGAAGCATACAAGTATAGACTAGTTTGCTCAAATTGGAACAATTCAACTTCATGTTTTGTTTTCAAAAGGGTTTGAATTTGCCACTTGACAAGTGGGCTTAAATTTTGTGAATTTGCCACTACAAAGCGGACTTAAAACGTACATTATTGAATTATTCCAATTTAAACAACAAGCCTTCATCCACAGGCATTCAACAGTTATCATTTAATCAATAGCCACATGGTAGGATGCTAAAAATAATAAGAAAATCACACACAAATGAGATGCTAAAGCATAAAAACTCACAGATTTATTACGTCCCTCGAACAGCTACAAAACAAAGTTAGTGAAATATGCATGATCTTATATACAGAATCCTAATGCAATTCACCCATTAGATGCACTAAGATTGGGCTTCTAGAATATGGCATGTGAATCATCTCAAAATATCCGATAGCATACAGAAGCATGGGTAATCAATTGAAGCATAAAGATGCAAATTTAGCCAAATCTTATGCATGGATCATGGATGTAAAGCAGGGATATGCATGACATGTCAGATATATACATACACACAGTTAGGGAAAGCGATTAAAGAATGGGATAGAAAGAAGCGGGGTGGAGGAATTATTACAACACGTTGAATAATACAAATCCAAACGAGGAAGAGATAAAATAAAATAAAATCCTCACAACCACTCAATAAAATAAAATCTTCCATCCAGCAGACTTGCACACCTCAGCCCATGTACTCAATTCATCTTCAATGGAGGGCCTTGGTCAACAATAGCAACTATCCCAAGTTAGTTAAAGGAGAGCCACACGTGCTTTTTGCAACAATTATGATAGCTACCATACCAACGCACCCATGCTGCCATGCTATTCCACTCCTGAACCAACTAACACCGGATAAAAACCCAACACATGCTGACTTCTTCCAAGACCAGCGGTAACCACCATCATCTAGAAGATCAAGCTCCACAACCAAAGTTTCTCATTTAGTTCACTGAATATATGTTTGGCTCGCAAGGAATATCGAATTGAGAGAGAGAGAGAGAGTGTGGGTCTTGTGTATGAGGAAGATGGTAGTGTGTGGGTGCCGAGAGGAGAGCTGATCGTGGGTGTTGCTGGGTGTGTAGGTGAGTATGGGTGATGAGTGTGTGTCTGTGATGGTGTGTGTGTTAGTGATGGCTACTGCCGTGTGTGTTGGCAGTGGTGGTGTGGATGGTGTGGGTGTGTGAACAACGTGCATGGGTGTCGTGCATGGCTGCTGCCGTGTGTGGGAGAGTGAGTGAGGTGTGTGTGAGTGGTGTGTTGGGTGATGATGGGTGTGTGGGTGTGCTGGGTGTGTGGTCTGTGAGATGGCCGAGGGTGGCCACGGTGGTTGTAGGTGATAGTTTGGTGCTGTGTAATGGTGTGTGGGTGTGAGGGGTGGTGCTGGATGATGGGTGTGTGTCAATGGTGATGAGGGTGGCCACGGTGTGTGAGTTTGTTAATGGTGAGTGTGTTCATGGTGAGTGTATCATCCCCCTCCCTCTCTCCCTCTAAAACCCGTGTGTTTCCCCCTTCTCTCACTGAACCCCCGTGTTCTCTTCTCTTTTTTGTCTTTGTGCCAAGCCTCCATGAGTGTCTCTGTGTCCATGGTCAGTCCCTCTCCCAAAACTCCTCTAACCCGTGTGTATTGTCTTGAGCATGGTCTGCTGGGTTTGCTCCTTTTTTTCTGTGAGCTGTGTCTCTCTTTTTTATTCACCAGAGAGAGCCATTAGATGCCTCTCCCCCCACCCACTCTAAACATTATTATTTACATGACTCACCACCCACCAAAAAGCTTCTTCCACCACCTCCCATTTTTTTCTTTCTTTTAGCTTGTTTTTTTTGACCCACCGAATTCAACCACTCCACCACACAATCTCTTTCTTTTTTTTTTTTTTTTTATTTTTATTATTATCAATTGTCCCCCCCACAGTTATTTTATCTAATCTTCCATTTAAAAATCAACCCATCATTTTGACCATTTTTTATTTTCTTTCTTTTTTTTTTTTTTTGTTTTATTTTTTCTCTTTTTTTATTTTTTTATTATTATATTATTATTTTTTTTTTCAATTTTCTTTTATTATTATTATTTTTTTCTTTTGTTTTAAAAATAGTTATCAATTATAAAACACACTTAAAAGAGATACACACCTAATTTAATATGTACACACATTATAAAACACTACAAACTAGTGATGGCCAAAATGGGTGAGGTTTGGAATTTAACATTTCAATTTGATTTTTTTTTGTTTTTGGTGAGGTGGTCAAAATAAAATGTCCAAGTCTTAGGGCCGGTCAAAATGGGGTGTCTACACCTTCCATTTTCATCTGCAGAAGAAGAGGAGAGGGAGAGAAAGAGAAGAGAGAAAGAGGAAGGAGGAGAGAGGGAAGAAAGAGAGAGGAGAGGAGAGCTCCGATCGTCGCCGCTGCCGATCGTCCCCTCCGTGCCTCCGCTGCCGCAGCTCGTCGAAGCAGCTCCGACGTCGCAGTCCCGCCGAGCTCGTCGCAGCTCCGACCGCCATCGCCCGCCTCCGCCTCCTCCTCCCGAATATTATGCCCCCTCCAGTCCTCCCATCTTCCTCCTCCCTCCCTCCTTCCTCCTCCTCCTCCTCCTCCTCCTTTCTTCTTTTTTTCTTCTCTCGAGCTTCCTTCTTCTTCTGCAAAAAAAAAAAAAAATTCAAAAACGACGAAACGTCGTCATTTTTGGTTCGGGGGATAGTGGGAGCTCAGTTTCGAGCGACGTAGCACGACTCATAGCTAAAATTTGACAATTTCTTTTTTTTAAATTTCTACATCTCTTATAATAAGACCCACATATAATATTTTATGAGAAAAATAGAAAAATAACATTTGTACAATTGAAATATTACTAAAATATACCAACATATTAAAAATAAAAAAATATATAAACTCAAAAATTATTTGTGAAAACTTCGAAAGAAAAAATGTGTATTTTCGCTCATTCATCATTTTTGTTTATAAAAAATGACTCTTTAGTTGGTGTCGATATTTCACTCCAAAAGAAAAAAGAAAATGGTAAATGTGCAACTTTCTCTCTAGTATTTTTATGATCAATTGAAGTTACTTTTTTTAAATCATATAATTCAATATCGTTATCAATTTACTAATTTCATACAGGAATAGCAACCAAAAGGTGCTTTGCAATTATTAACCGACCATATTACAATCAAGCAAAAAACAAAAAAATTTGATTGTTATTTGCTCTAGAATATTTAGGGTCCGTTTGGCAAGTTAGTTTCGGGCTATTTTAGCCATAAAAGATAAAATAGACTATTTTAGCCATAACAAACTAAACATCACATCCAACACATAATTATTACACTCTTCTCTCACAAAAAAAGTCAAAAAAACTAAAAAATTCTTCCCAAACCAAACTTTTTAGCCCAGGCTAGAATAGCCAAAAAAGCCAAAAAGCCAAAAAGCCAACCCACTTCCCAAACGGATCTTTCACTGTTCTCATTGGCAGCCACAATTACTTCTGGCTTCACGGAAAATTATTTAATATTTTTTGAATATTACGTGTTTGTACTCCTTAATTAATTATTATTTAATATGTTCTCTTATATTCCTTAATCACTCAACATAATAACTCACCTATTCATATTCTCCACAAATCATAATATTATAGAAAATCACGTGTTCATATTTTGAAATTACTGAATAATTACTCGTGGGAGAAATGTGAAAAAAATAAGCAAGGACTTCGGCCATATTTTATAATAACTTTTTAATTTTTTTTTAAAATGTTAAAATTATTAATGTTAAAAATATGTATAAAGTGCATTAAAATATGTAAAAATATATTGAGATTATAAATATTTTGATACTATGTGATTTTTATTGAAAACTTCTAAGGTTGCCTTTACAAAAAATTATCTTTTGATGGTATCATTGCTTAAAAACTATTGTCAAACTAGACCTATATCTACGCGCTCTCTCTCCCTCTCTTCTATTTAAGTGACTTTTTTTTTCTTCTTCTTCTATTAATTTTGGGAGTAATTAATTTTTTTCCCCTAATTCTAAATATATAGATGATAAGATTAATTTTCAACGGTTATAAACATTGACAAGGCTTTGCCTCTAGATTTTTTTTCTTACTGTCAAACTCCATTTTCAATGAATAATTTATTTATTTTTTTACAAAAAAAAAAAAAAAAAAAGGCATGGCAAAACTGTTGCCAAAGAAAAATTGTGCCAATTTTGACATGGCAAAACTGTTGCCAAAGACAGCTCAATAACGTGTCAACTTTAGAAGGTTTGGACGAAGGGATTTTTAAGCTGTCAATTCTGACAGTTGAGATGCCACGTCACAATTGATATTTCAGGTGAGTTGCTTTCCGTGCTCTCTCTCTCTCTCTCTCTTCTTTCAATTTTAAATATAGGAAAATATTTTGTGACACTAAAACTAAATGCTGGCACTAATGGCACTAATTTCCTGTTTTGATAATTTTGTTTTTTTTTTTTTTTTTCTTACCTGATATAGAAATTAGTGCATTAGTGTCCCTGAATTAGTGTCAGATGTTAAACTATGCACTAGTAGTGTGGGTTAGTGTCAGACACTAAATTGTGTGTTAACTGTGGTCAGCGTTTTAGTTAGCTGAGGGAAGCGTTTTTTTTTGTTACGGGTTGACCGGCCGGTTGACCGATCAACGGAGTTTTTTTTTTTTTTGACATGTTGAGATTTTTTTTTTTTTGACTTGAAATTTAATTTGGGCTTGAAACTTTTGATTAAACTAAATTATTTATTTATTTATTTATTTTATATATACATATATATATATATATATATATTTAACACACCCCTTAACACATTCATTACACCACCACTCACTCTCTAAAATTAACAAACTTTTAACACATCTTAACAAATATTTTTAGGCCCCACTTTTATCACTTTTTGTCATATAACACATACTTTAACAAACAATTTTAACTATCCCATTGTGAATGCCCTAAAATGTTAGTTTTAGAATGTTCGGCCGAAGAGGTTTCAAGCTATCAATTCTGACCATTGAGATGTCACATTGGAATTGGCATTTCGAGTGAGCTACTCTAAGTATACTCTCTCTCTCTCTCTCTCTCTCCCTCCCTCTCTCCTTTGTAATGATTTTTTAAATTATAATTTGAAATATATATTGTCAATTTTGGCATGGCAAAGCTATTGACAAAGATAACTCAATAACACGTCAACTTTACAAGATTTGAATGAAGGGGTTCAAGTTATCAATTTTGACCATTGAGATGCCACGTCAAAATTGGCATTTCGGGCAAGTTGTTCTATGTGCACTCTCTCTCTCTTCCACCTTAGGGTTTTTTTTTTTTTTTTCTTCTTCTCAATTTAGAATATATATTGCCAATTTTGGCATGGCAAAGCTGTTGTCAAAGACAATTCAATAACATGTCAACTTTAGAAGGTTTGGATGAAGTGGTTTTAGGCTATCAATTTCCACTATTGAGATGCCATGTCAGAATTGACATTTTGGGTGAGTTGCTCCTACGTGTACTCCCCCGCTCTCTTTTCTACTTCTTTTTTTTATTATTACAATTTTAATTACATATTACCAAATTTGGAATGACAAAGTTGTTATCTAAGACAACTCAATAACACGTCAAATTTAAAAGGTTTAAATGAAGGAGTTTTAGGTTGTCAATTTTGACCGTTAAGATGCTACATCAGAAATAATATTTCGGGTAAGTTGCTCTACGTGCACTCTTTCTATCTCTTTTCTACGTTAGAGATTTTTTTTTTTTTTCAATTTTAAAAATATATTACCAAATTTAGCATGACTAAGTTTTTCTCAAAGACAACTCAATAACACGTTAGCTTTAGAAGGTTTGGATGAAGCAGTTTCAAACTGTCAATTCCGACCGTTGAGATGTTACGTCGCCTAAGTTCGGATAGATAGTGAATGAGAGATCACGCGACGTAACCTGATCTTTTGTTTCAAGATATCTATTTTATGACATGGAAAGTTTTTAATTTAATCATGCAGTGGATAGAAACCTTAAGACAAGAAAACAAAAAAGATCCAGAAAGAGAATCTCTTGCCACCAATGATTTCCTCAGTTAGCAACATAGAAGATTTGAATAAAGAATCTCTTTCCAGCAATGCTTTTTTCGGTTTGCAACCAGGATTTAAAGATTTACATTTAAAAATATATATATAGACATTATATAAATCAAGAGAAATATATTAAAATTAAGGACTACGTTTTGTCATTAGAATAATATTTATTAAAAAAAGAAAAGAAAAGAAGAAGCATTCAACCTTGATAAAATAAGAACAAAAGAAGTTTAATTTCACTTTTTAACTCGATCAACTATCAAAGTGAAACTCGACGTTCTTTCAAATTTCAAAATTCATTTAGACATTATATAAGTTTAATCAAAAGAAATTATTTACCAAATCAAATCAAATCAAATACAATACGCAATCAATACATCATATTAACAAAATTTGAATTATATTATCACTAAAGAATAAAAATTATTACTAATGTAATTTAAAATCAATTATTCAACTCTAAAAAAATATACAATTGTTAAGAGATGATTTAATTACACTCAAAGTCAACAGTTTCATTGAATTCCATGAGCTTGAGAGAATTTTATAGATAGTACATAATTTAATTTATTAAAAATATTAAAAAAAAATGATTCAAAACAAAACCTTAAAAAATATTAATAATAAATTCTTTCTAATCTTAAGTATAATATAGTACCTTGCAATAAAGATTAATGAGGTTTGGACGAAGAGGTTTCAGGCTAGCAATTCCGATCGTTGAGACGTTGGAATTGGCATTTCGATTTAATTATAATCTTAAATATTTTTTTCGTTTCAAAATATTAGTCCCTTATTTTATTTTTTATTGTTTCAAAATATTAGTCCATTTTCAAAAATCAAGAACTAAAATAATATAAATTTTCTATTTTACCCTTCTTTTAAATTTATTAATAACACAAAAAATATAATTATGACAATTGATATTTCTCAAAAAATATATTATCAAAGGGTAATTTTGAAAAATCAATATTTTTAAAGTGTACTATCAAAAAAGTTGAATTTCTCAAAATAGACTATTATTTTGGAACAAAAGGAGTATATATTGTCTATTTTGACATGGCAAAGTTGTTACTAAAGATACCTCAATAAGACATCAGCTTTAGAAGGTTTGGACGAAAGGGCTTCAAGTTGTCAATTTTGATGGTTGAGATGCCACGTTGAAATTGACATTTCGGATGAGTTGCTCTATGCGCACTCTCTCTATCTCTTTTCTACTTTAGAGATATATGTATATTTTTTCAATTTTAAATATATATTACCAAATTTAGCATGGCAAAGTTATTGTTAAAGACAACTCAATAACACGTCAGCTTTAAAAATTTTGAATGAACGAGTTTCAAGTTTTCTATTTCGACCATTGAGATGCCACATTAGAATTGACATTTTGGATGAGTTGCGCTCTCTCTCTCTCTCTCTAAAATGATGTAGAACCCCCAAAAAATATTATCTCCACAATCTTCACTTACCTATAATTGGTTCACAACAACCCCACAAAAAAAAAAAAATAAATACAATACAATACATAATTAATCCATACATTATTGGAGGTCATGGGGGGTCCCCATTTTAGGGTCCCAAGTATTTTCCATTTTAGCTTGACAAAGTTATTGCCAAAGATAGCTCAACAACATGTCAGTTACAGAAAGTTTGGAGGAAGGGAGTTCAGGCTATTAATTTCAACCATTGAGATGCCGCCACGTCGGAATTGACATTTTGGGTGAGTTGTCACGTGCTCTCTCTCTCTATCTTTTCTACTTTAGTGATATTTTTTTAAAATTCAAATAATGTTTTTATTTTTTAAGTCCATTTCGATTAAAGGACCATAAAATTTTACAATTTTGAAAAAATTCATTGAAAGAGGGGAACCTATTTCAGAGATTTTATTCCAAAAAAATGGTGTATTATTTTAATCTTAAGAATTCATAGCGACATAAAAATTTTAACATTCAAACTAAAAAAAAACCGGAAAAAAAAAAAACCCCTCAAACTACTTGCCAAATGACAATAGGAATTTTCAAACTCTTGGATGGATTATTGAATTAGATTCAAATAAAGTGGATCCTCAACAGCACTCTATCCAATCCAATATTCGAATCTGTCACTTGCACACCGTTGATTTGTTCAACGATCTCAATAATTGGCCAACCTTAAAATGTTTGGATGAAGGGATTTCAATGATTTTGATCGTTGAGTAATTGGTTAACCTTAAAATGTTTGGATGAAGGAATTTCAATAATTTCGAATGTTGAGATGTTATGTCAGAATTGACATTTCGAGTGAGTTGCTCTACGTGCACTCTCTCTATCTCTTTTTACCTTTAGTGTTTTGTTGTTGTTGTTTTATACAATTTTAAATATATATTACCAATTTTTGCGTGATAATACGTCATGTGTAAAAGGTTTGGATGAAGGAATTTTAAGGTGTCAATTCTGATTGCTGAGATGCCATGTCAGAATTGACATTTCAAGTGAATTTCTCTACGTGTACTGTGATCGGAGCCTAAATGTTATGCATTTGGCCTACTAAAATACATTTTATTAGTCTATTAATTTATATTATTTTATAATTTTGTATAATTTTATATATTTGTATATATTTTAAGTTTTTATACATAAATTAGTGTAAATAATATCATTTAGATATTTTATATATTAATATATTATAAAATGCACAACAGATTACTGTGCACTTTACCAAAATGGCAAAGTGGAAAGAAAGTAAGAAAAAGAAGGAGAAAAGAAGGATGGAGAAAAGAAAGAAGGAGAAAGAAAAAGAAAATAAAAATAAAAAGGGAAAATTTTTACGATTAATTGTTAATTTCGTTACGATTAATTGTTAAAAAAAAAGTTTTACGATTAATTGTTAATTTTGTCCTATATTTTGAGAAATGATTTTAGGCCATCTTTTTGTGTTTGAGCCTTATTAGGAAAAAAAAAAAAAAATTCTTATTTCAATTATCACTAGTTAACTCATTGAACCTATACATAAATTTTTTTATTTATTTAGCCATTTCCTCTGGTGTTTTAAGAATGAATTTTATCTGTTATTTTGGGAGAAAGCTATCATGTGAGTGGAACAAGAAAATTGTAAAATATATATATATATATATATATAAGAAAGTAAAAAGAAAAAAAAATGTTTTTACTTCCATCTCAAAAAAATGAAGAAAAAAACAAAGAGGAAGGAGTTAAAGAACGGGTTAGTGAAGCAGTGTTCTATATATGCTGCATTTGTTTGATTCATTTCTTAGACACCTATTTTTCACCATTTACCCAATTTTATAAATGATTCCCTTTGACCCAACATTACAACAAAAAATAAAGTCATATTTGATCTCGAGATTAGCATGATTTTTCAAATGACAAATTGGCATAATTTCATTGTTTTCGGCTTTCCTATCATAAGACTATACATACTTTTCTATACAACGTTTTTTATTTTTAAATGTGAGAAATGTTTGTTTTGTTAAACATAAGTCTTCTCTCACATACATAAACTGGTGAGCTGAGCCATTTCAGAGTGCTTCATTTGTTGAGAGTAAACTGGAGAGAATTGAGTCGAAGCATGTTTTCGATAGAACTAGAGTCTTATTCTATTTTGAGATTAAATAATATTTTTGTTGGCAATAATTTACATTCACAGTGAGATTTGAGATATATAAATTATTTTTATTAATTGCTAGTATTCTAAACTCTAATAATTCTTTTGCTAATATATTAAAATTAACAATTATCTCTGTGAATATTTTCTTTAAAAAAATATATTAAATTTTTTTTTGAATTTTGTGGGTATATTCACTGTAAATCCTTACGAGACTACAACTCATCCACTAAAGGTAACTTAAGAGTTCGTATTTCTTACGAAAACGGCATAGATAAATTTTATTTTATTTTTAATTTGTTTTGCTCAAGGACTAGCAAAATGTAAGTTGGGGATGTGATTGGAGCCTAAATGTTACGCATTTGGCCTACTAAAATCTATTTTATTAATTTGTTAATTTGTATTATTTTATAATTTTGTATAATTTTATATATTTGTACATATTTTAAGTGTTGGTACATAAATTAGTATAAATAATATTATTTAAATATTTTATATATTAATATATTATAAAGTGCACAGTAGATTAGTATGCACTTTCCGAAAATGACAAAGTGAAAAGAAAGAAAGAAAAAGAAAGAGAAAAGAAGGAAGGAAAAAGAAAGAAAAAAAAATAAAAATAAAAAAGGAAAAGAAGATGGAGGGTGTTGGGCAACCACCTCGACTTTCCCTCAATAATTATATATATTATTATTAATTTTTTGTTTTCTTTTGCAGGTTGGAGGCTATAAAAGGAGAAGAGTAAGAGAGAAAATGAAAAAGGAGAGGAGGCTGCATAGGCTTCGGCAAGGAAGCCAAAGAAAGGGAAAGGGCGAGAGTTTAGTTTGTATAGTAGTTTCATGAGTATGTGGAATTAAATTCTTTTTCTTAGGGTTAAGATGAAATTTTGATCAAGTAATTAACATTTATTGTATTTAGTATTTTTAATTTTGATTTGATTTGATTTGATTTGATTTGGATATATTGTATAACTTTTAGATGTTTTTGTATAATAAATGTTTTATTCAAATCATGTTATACAATTATTTTCACTAATGTATATTAAAATTGTTAGACGAGCCATACCTAATATGACGAGTTGTGTATCAACCGTAGTTTAGTGGTGACGGTCTGTGCTAAGCGAAGATGATTCATGACTTTCTGATTTCAATATACAAATTCTCTTGACGATGTATTTCTAATCAATTTACATCATTTTATATTAATGATTCTCTAAAAACTAATACAATAACCCCAGATTATAAGCTTAGTTTAATTTTAATATTTGCAAACTCTATTTTTTTAAGTACTTTAATTATTATTTTTGTATCAACACAACTCGATTAGTCCTTGAGAATCGACACCTGAGCTTAACTGCTATACTTCAGAATAGTAGTTATTACTTGAGTTTAAATATAATATTTTGGTATGCAAACAATAACATCACACTCTCTCTTTCTTTTCTACTTAGTGATTTTTTTTTTTCAATTTTAAATATCGATTTTTATTATTTAAATATGTTTAGATTAAAAGACCATAAAAATTTAAATTTTTGAAAAAACTCCATTGAAAGAGGGGGGGGGGGGGGGAACCTATTTCAGAGATTTGTTATTCCAGAAAGTGATAAATTATTTTATTTTTAAAAATTAGTACAGTCATAAAAATTACAAAATTTAAACTATAAAAAAAAAAAAAAAAAAAAAAGAAGAAGGTAAAAACCAACAAAAGAAATCCTTAAATTGGTTGCCAAATGACAATAGGGATTTTCAAACCAGTTTCACACTCTTGGATTAGATTCAATAAGGTGCATCCTCAACATCACTCTATCCATCCAATATTTATTTCTATCACTTGCACACCATTGATTCGTTCTATGATCAATAACTAATCAACTTTAGAAGGTTTAGATGAAAGGATTTCAATAAATTTTGACCGTTGAAAGGCCATGTCAGTATTGACATTTTGAGTGAGTTGATCTATGTGTACTCTCTTTACTTCTTTTCTATTTTAGTGGTTTTTTTTTTTTTTTAAATATAAATTATCAATTATGACCTGACGAAATTGTTATCAAAGACAGCTCAATAACATGTCATCTTTAGAAGGTTTTGAATGAAGGGGTTTTATATTGTCAATTTCGATTATTGAGATGCCGTATTGAAATTAGCATTTCAAGTATTGCTCTACGTGCATACTCTCTCTCTCTTCTCCTAGAACTTATTTTGTGATCCTGGGACGTGGCCACATAGTGTCCCAAGTGTATTGTGATTGATAGAGTGAGTGAAATTCATAATTTTTTATTGGGTGATTGGAGAATATAAGAATGCACGGTGATTTATAATTGGCTTGGTGGCATAACCATGTGATACTCTCGGATCAACAAATAATTTTTCTTTTCTACTTAGTGATTTTTTTTTTCAATTTTAAATATATATTTTTTATTATCTAAATATGTTTAGATTAAAAGACCATAAAAATTTAAATATTTGAAAACACTCCATTGAAAGGGGGAGGGAAAAAAACCTATTTCATAGATTTTCTATTCCAAAAAAATGATGTATTATTTTATTTTTGAAAATTAGGGGTTGTTTGGGATGACCTAAAAAATATACTTTTTGTCTTTTTACAAAAAAATATACAGAAAAGTAGAGAGATAATATAATGAAAAAATAAAAAAATGAATTATATTAGAATTGCCAAACTTGACCTAGACATAAAAATTTAAATTAAAGAAAACCAGCAAAAGAACTCCTCAAATTGATTGTCAAATGATTTCAAACCATTTTCACACTCTTGAATAAGATTTAATCAGGTGCATCCTCAGCATAAATCAATCCATCCAATATTCCTTTCTATCACTTACACACCGTCGATCCGTTCAACAATCAGATCACATCATCAAACGAAATGCAACATCTAATATTCTCTAACCAATAAAATTGAACCAAGTGTATTATCAGTAAATTCCGCCAATAGCATGTAGTATTCCCCTCCCAAGACTTTCCTACGGCACGCATGCATTCCGACCCTCCTATGATCGAGCAAGATCCTGTTCTTTTAGGCTCTGTTTGTCATAACTTAAAAAAGTCAAAAAAATTACTATCTTATTTAAGTTACATTATCTTATTTAAGTTACATCACCTCTCTATTACATCACTTCAAACCCAATCCATATTCAACCCATATTTCATAAAAAATCAAAAAGTGCACTTATTTAGATCATCTTAAACAATCTCTCTACTTGGCTCCCTACTTAATGGGTCATTAAGCCTATTTTTGGATCCAATTTTTACAATTTGAATTGTTTACATTTTAAAATTTATTGAGTATATCATACCTGTAAAACATAAAGTTGATCGAATATTGAAAATTATGTATTTAGATCATCGAACTAAAAATCGTTTATTAAAAAAAATTTAACAAACAATGTTATTTTTTAATAAAATTTTGGTTTGATGATCCGAACATGTGGTTTTCGATTATCGACTTAATTTTTTAAATGTATGATATACTCAATAAATATTAAAATATGAACGGTTCAAATCATTAAAATTGGGCTCAAAATTGAATCTAATGGCCCACCAAATAGAGAGATCGAAGTAGAGGATCTGACACCCTATAATCACCGTCATATATATATCTGTAGAGAGGGTGAGAGTCTTTGTGATGCTCTGTTGCAGAGAGAGAGCCTCTGCTTTTTCTAGAGAGAGAGACAGGGACTCAACAAATGGCGCCCAGAGGGAGAACTCGAAAGGTTTGAATCTCGACTGTTTTTTTTCTCACTCTCTCATTTTCCGACACTTTCTCGATGATTTTCTGGCATTCTTTGCTACTTTTGGTTAGTTTCTCACTTTTTTTTTTTGGGATTTTGCAGCCGGGTCTGACGAGAATGGACGCAGCAATTGATCAATTGGTACCCTATGGGTTTACCAGGAACCAGGTTAGGAGAACCGTCAATCAACTTCTTAAGGTGAGACTGTTTGGTTTCCAAGAAAACCAAGTGAAAACGGAATGAAAATTTTCTTATTCTCGTGTTTCCTTTTCTGTTTCTATTTTGCCAAAAATAGTTAAATTTCCTCAACTAAGCGAAATGGGTTTTATCGAGTTTGGTTGAGTAGATTTTACATTTTCTCAGATCATTAAACGTTGTTCAATTTGAGTTAATGTTTTGTTTTTGTGATTGTTTTTGTTGATTTGTTGGATTGTTTTGGGGGTTTTAAGTCGTGACTTGAATGAGGGTTTTGTTGCAGGTATACGGTGGAGATGATGGGTGGCCTTTTATCGAAGCTAATGCGTACATTCTGGTCATTGAAACGATTCTTTCTAATCAAGAAGAGGAAGTACAAGGAGATAAATCCAGTGTAGAGGAAATCATGTGTTTGGTAACATTGTTGATCACTTGATCTTTGTCTAAATTTGTTACTTTGATTGTTGTGGATGAGTTGTATATCTATTCTTTTTTTAATCAAGTGTGATTTAGGTGCTAGATTGCAGTGTTTTCCAGGCCGCCAGACGGAAAATTAGGCCTCTATTTGTAGAACAGAGTCATCAATTAAATTAGGACATTTCAGAAATTTGAAACGAAAATATCAATTTTGCTTTTGTTGTGCAAATCTAGTTAAATCTACTTCCTTTAGATCTAGTTCTTAAATAGCCTCTGTGGAGATTATTTATCTAGGCTGATTAAGCTTACTATGATTGAAACCCCAAGGGTTGGATGAGTTGGTAAGGTAATGGGTTCAAAACCTCTACCAACCTTCTTATAGCCCTTGACTGAAATTGGGAGGTGAGGTGAGGGGGTGGGTTTCTCGACATCGTCTCCCGGGTTGGCTTGTGGGGTCGGGTCATAAATGGGACCTATTATTGATTGCACCTTTGGACACTCGCATTTTGAGTATTGAAATTTCCTTTATTTGCTGTTCTGCTTGCTTGATTCCAATGTTCTCGTATACCCACTTTGTGATATTTCCTATCATACAACATGAACAAATTTCAAAAGACTCATTTTCAAGTAGTATCAATTCTTTCTATAAGGGAACAATAAGGAAACGAAGCCTTCTTGTCCACTCTGTAAAAGCCCTACTCTGCTCCAGTTGCTTCCATACCTTTCCTAACAAGTGATTATAGGTGCAAATGAATAGTGAGGCAAATAATATATGTTGATAATAAATAAACCCCTAAAAACCTACCTTTCGACATCATCTGATTATCAAGAAAACCTGACTTTTCAGAATGGTCTGCATGCATAGGGGTATTGCAAAATATTTGGCATGTTAGTAATGAGTCTAGAAAGAACTTCACAAGTTTGATAGATTTTCTACTCAATGTCTTCCACCATTCCTGGTGCAATCATGTTTGTGTTTTACTTCTCTTTTGGGCTATCTTTCCAAATGTATAATTTGTTACCATTGTTTTCCTTGTTCAACTGCTTAACTTTGGATTTGTGTTTTTAAAATAGATCACTTGTACTTTGGTGACCATGCTGGCAAATCAGGGGTGGGCTACCAGATTGAATTATTTAAAAGTGTACTTTTTTATATATCCATATCCATATTATAATTTCATTGTCATTGGTCACAAGCTGTTTCGTTTCTGCTGTGAATGAATTGAAATTGTGACATTATATGAGATCATTTGTGCTTGTGGCAATAATGGCCTTTAGGTAGATCAAACAAGACTTTATCTGTTTTGAACTATCCATGGAAGAGGATTATCAGTCAATTATCTTGCTAGAGGTCTTTAAAATAGTTTACTTGAATTATATAGAAATATTGCTCATGTAGCAGTAACCTTTCTCTCAAGTGAGGTGAGCAGGTCATCGAGAGAGGTGAATCCTTTGCTAGCAGACATTGATTTTCTGATATGATTCATCGAATCGGCCACTATTTTGTGGGTCTTTGAGATTGTCTTATACTTAAAAGAGATTTTAATTTTAATTTTAATTTTTTTTTTGATGTCCTTAAAAGAGATTTTAATTTTATCTCTTAAAGAGTTGAATTGTCAAAATATCTTGGATTTTTTACAGCTGAAAGTGGATATTGAGTCTTCCTAGACATGTTCTTGTGTATATTAATTAATCAAAAAAAGTACAAATATATAAACAATAGAATGAAGTTTATATTATTCACAGTTCTTTGTGTTTGATGTTGGAATGTGAGGGCTTGTATAATGATACACAATGGAAGGTTGGGTTTCTTTTTTTCTTGTTGAAATTATTATTGGTATATGAAATAGTTGGGAGAATGCTTTGACCAGTAATGTTACAAAGATGCAGTAGTTGGTTGAGTTTGACCAAAAGAATTCAGGGGATTTTGTATGCAGTAACAATTGCCGTTTGTGGAGATGATTATCTCTTGCAGATGTTAGCTTGTTGGGGTAAATTTGATTCTCAGACCTTTTGGTTTTAGGTTGTGTGGATTCTGTATGTACTTGTGATAATGACTTCCAGTTTTGAGTAGGAAATGGTAGATTAGCTTGTTTGGTTGTATTTGTATAGGAAACAAGATGCCCCATCACCTATGGCATCTCTACATTCATTTTCTTGTCGCGTTTAACCTGGTTGTGCACGTTTACTTTGTTATTAAACTCGGAATAATATTCAATGGATAAGATTTTGGAGTCTCCATGAAACAAGAATCAACTCTCTTCTTCCTCCTAATATACAAGGACGTGTCCTTAGGAAGACGGAAATTGAGTGCGAATGGAAATGTCAAGTATGCCTAAATTTTAATTTGTTGGTTTCATAATAGATGCGTATATGGTGAAAACATTTACGGTATTGCTTATTTTGGAACATGTACTGGCCCTTTTTGTAGGATGAGCCATTGCAGGTTGAACGAGCTGGAGACTGTTCTGAAGCAGCTGATGCTGGGCCTTCAAGTCAGATTCTTGCATCTACATCCTCTGAGGTTGCAGATGCTGCTGCACAGACTACCAGTCAAGTTCTTGCACTTACATGCTCTGAGGTTGTAGATGCTGCTGCACAGACTACTGAAACAGGTAAACCTTTTCCCCTTACTATCTCATTTTCAGTTTTCAATCGTGTTAGATTTTTGTGAGCAAGAAAATTAGCTGCTGACATTTTTGGATGAGCAATGCAAGTCAATCAAACTGGGTAAAAAGCAAAAATCATTTTTCCATCTAAAAATTATGAGTAAGCTGAACAATGTTTAGGAATGGTGCATACTATGAACTTTCACGTTTCTTTACATTTTGACATAACTCATAAAAAGATGTGCATTTTGGAGTAAAAAAGCTCCATTACTTTCCTCGTTATTAGTAGAGGTGAGCAGCGGATATACCAATCCGTCAAAACCGACCGAACCGAACCGATCCGCCACATTTTGGACGGATGCGTGATGACGAACGGACGGTTGCGGATTGATTTTTTTCAATCCGCCAATTTGGTGGACGAATGGCGGATTTGAGATTCCTTTGGCCGCAACCGAACCGCCAAACCGCGAGCACCCCTAATAATTTATAAGACTTTATGTTTTCAATTTGTTTAAATTTTTGTTTGTATTTTCAATTGAAAAAGAGTTTAAATATTCTGTTGAAAAAAAAATTTCAACTTGAATATATTTTTTGAATTGAAAAAAATAAATATATTATTTATCTATATTTTTCGGTTTTTAAATTTAACTCTAAAAATAATAAATAGAAAATATGATATATGCTGGTTGGTTTTTGTTTTCAAAAACATATATAGATGTAACAATACAGAGACATACAATCTCTACTATTGCCCTGTTCATAGTTTTAGTGGTTTGAATTATTATTATATTTTAAGAATCACAGATTGTAATACTTTATGTGGATGAATCATGTTGTGATTGTAATATGTGGATGAGCCATGCAGTGATTGTGATATTCTAAAATTTCAAACTTTCTTTTTTTGGATGAGACATACAGTGATTGTAATAATTTTTTAAGTCATTGATTGTAATACTTTTTTTTTTTTTGAAGAAGTGCACAAGTTAAATTATGTTGAAAATTTATAAAATCTTAAACCGCCAAACCGATTCGCATCCATCCGCCAAACCGCCAATCCGCTCAATCCACATCCGCCGGATTGGCGGACGGATGATGGATTGGAGGTTCCGTGGCCGCAATCGACCTACGCCCACCCCTAGTTATTAGATTAAGATTTTTTTTTTTTTTTTTTTTTTTCCGTGTGTGTGGCAGAAGTCAGGGACTGTCTTCTGTCAGCCAAAGGAAATCAAAGAGGATTGAAGGATGTTCGATTGGACCAAAACTGCAATGAGGACATGGTCGACGCCATTGACAAAGGAGGAAAAAATGACAATGATTCTAGACGAGGAATGCAAATTGACCACAGTCCACTCCTCCGATCTCCTTCTTCTATTACTCCTTCCCCCCCACCACCTGCTAATAATCTCCCACCCAGAAGGCGAAAACCTTGCTATGGCTGGATTAGCAGCAGTGATGAGGAGGACGATTTCATAGTTTTAACCCCAGCTGCCAAACAACCAGGACATTCTCAAAATGGGAAAAGTGGGAAGGATAAGCACCATAGACGGATATCAGGGTGGGATGCGAGGCCTGAGTCTAAATATATGTGAGCCTTTCTCTCTGGCTCCTCTCCGGTGTATTTATCAGCAGTGCATATAAAAGTGATATGGTGTTTGGATAGCAACTTATTTAGAAAGTGGTATGTAGTTTGTAGTTGTATAAAAATCTTGACATAGATTTAGCTGGTTTCTTTTTTTCTTCTCTTTTCTTTGTTTTGGCAAATGGAAAGTTGAATGTTTGGGTAGACAGTGTTGTTAAGGTTGAAATGCTTAGATGTCTCTCTGATTTGATTCTTGATTTTCTTTTGATGTGTTTCTATGTTCTGCTGCATTGCCCAACCCCTTATATCTAATTTGGACAATCAAACAAGGCCTTATATTCTTTCCCATTTTCTTGCGAGTGAGCTGACCCTGTAATGAGATACATGGCTTTGTGCTATTCTTACCTCTGTCAAAATTTGTTTGTCCAGCATAAAAATAATATATTCTTGTACTGAAATTTTAATTTGTGAAAAAAAATATATATATATTTGACATGAGAATACATTATTTTTAAGTTTTCATTTTTTTTTTTATAGGAGAAACAATTTCAAAACAAAAATATTAGAGATTCTAAATAAATTATCAAATTTTCTATACAATACTCAGATCACACGAGTGTGGATTTCATGTGGTGTAGGTCTCACATTTAGATGAGTATTATAGGTGAGTATTATGTAGAATATTTGGTAATATATTCGGGATTTCATTGCTTATTAAGGAGAAGGTAGTAGTAGCTGATTGTGCAAGATGTACTGCAGAATTGCATCCAAAATGCATAAATTACATTAGAGCTGCCAGCATACCACATGAAGCAATGAGGAGATGGGATAACCTGTCTGGACTGTATTATTATTTTTAGGGCTAGGCAAATAGTCATTCATCCGTTAAAAGTGAATGGTCTAAATTGATTTGTTATTGAATGGGTCATTTTGATGGTCTAAACAGACATATACAAATGTATTTTTTTAATTTACCTAAGTTCGAATAGATGGTGGATGGGATACCACTCGACCTTACCCGATTCATAAGCATCCATTGTTTGATAAAGATGTGATGATAAACTTTTACTCAAGAAATGAATAGTAATGTATTGATACTTTTTTTTTTATTTAAAACGTGACAAATTTTATTTATTTTTTTGGTTAGCATTCTAAAAAATGATGCTATACTTTTACATTTTGTGTTAAAAAAATGGCCTTTTATTAACTAGTTATTATAAGTCATTTATGAAATGAAAGTTGGACCTTTATTTTTAAGAAAACTCTTAGGTGTGCATTGCATACCATATGCACGCACTTTTAGGCCAAGTTTGGTTAAACTAAAAAAGTGCACTTATTTCATCTTTTTATCTTTTTTGGGTCACATCAATCAACATCTCCTCTCTACTTTTTCTACACATAATACAAGAAAAGTCAAAAAGTGCACTTATTTAGTCTTCTCAAACTTGGCCTAATTATGTGTTTTTCGTGGTTTGAGTTATATAGTTTTGTAAGATAACATGTAAGTTTGTAAAAATTTATGTGATTTTGTGAATTTTCAAAACTTTTATAAATAGATTTATGTGAATTTGTATTCAATTTACATATTTTGTGAAATCACTTATATAAATTCGTGAAAATTTAGGTGATTTTGTGAATTGTGCATATGGTGTGCATATGATGTGCCAAACACTTCTCTTATTTTTATTATAAGAAATGGAGAATAAAAGAATTTGCTCCCAAATAAGGCTCCAAACAATAAAGAATTATTAGAAATAGTTCAAAAAAAAAATGTCCAAAATAGTAAAGCTTAAACCGCCAAGTCAATCCTCATTTACTGCCAACTTGCATGGCTCGCTAAATCCACATCTACTAATTAAGCGGACGGATGCATATTAATTTTTCCCAAGCCACCTAAGTTCGAACGAAAAACAGATGAGAAGCCACCCGATCCAACCAAATTTTTTTGTTTAAAGTTATCTTTTTTTATCACATGATAAGTCATTAATTTAATCGTGTAGTGGAGAAAAACCTTAATACAATAAAACAAGGAAGACCTAGATAGAGAATTTCTTGCCAATAATGAGTTCCTCAGCTGGCAAGAGAGAAGATTTGAATAATAATCGCTTGCCAGCAATGATTTTCTCAGTTGGCAACATAAAAGATTTGAACAAAGAATCTCTTGTCATCAATGATTTCCGCGGATGGCAACATATAAGATTTCTTGGCAGCAACGATTTTCTTGGTTCGTATCTCTTGCCATCAATGATTTCCTTGATTGGTAACAGACAAGATTTGAATAAAGAATACCTTGCCAACATTGAGTGTCTTGGCTGGCAACTTATGAAATGGAGGCTTATTTTTGTTCTTGTAATGAATGGCAACGTTGTAAGCAATGAAGATTAATGAGGATTGTTAAATGCATTATAGCTCTTTTCGGGCCGTCTACAAGCAATTGCGTTCTTACTTTATAATACTTGACACTCGTAAAACATCACTCTTAAATTTAAAAATTAACATGTCATTCAAAAAAAATACAAAGACCAAGCACTTGTATGCATTTTACTATAATTTAAAATACATGTTTATAATTCAAATACAAACAATCACTATAATTTAAAAATTATGAAAAAATTATTTGCAATATTATTTTGTATGTATTTTATGTATAATATATTTGTTAACAAATTATTTTAGGGTTTACAAATCATTTTCTTTATTTACTGAATCACTTTTTCTCTCTATCCTATCCTATCTATGTCTCCAAATTTTGAAAATTGTTTGGAAACTAAACATTTTAGTCAAAAGTCAAAAAATTACTATAAATTATCATATCACTCTTTCTATTTTTTTATATATTTTTTCGTAAAAAAACAAAAATTTACTAAAATAACCTATTCCCAAATGAGAATCTATCCCTCATCAAGATGAAGAAATTGAATTAAGGTTTTAGTGGCGTTTCGATAAGCGACAAGCCCAAACCATCGCATTCTCAAAGTTGGGCTTTGTGATGGAAACTACATATTACTACACAAACAAAGAAAAGTTGGGCTTTATAGGATGGACAAATATTGGCCCAGGCCAAGTTTGGGATATAGTCCTGAGTTGTGAATTGGCTTAAGATTTCTTTGAACGGATTTTTATTAATAAATTACATTTAGAAGTGTTCTAACTCAATAAGTCTGAAGGAACTTTTTAATCCACTTAGTCTCATATATTTATACTTTTATTCCATAAAGTCATTTTTCTTGATTTACACTATTTTCTTATACTCTTATATCCTTATATTTAATATTAATATTTAATGTTGGGGAGAGGAGAGAGACGGGAAAGGACCAATGCATAAGAAATTTCATACACAAATTAATTAACATTGATGTTATTATTTTATATTATTATATAATGTAAATATATTTTTAATTGACAACACATTACATTAAAAATAATGTGAACATTCTATCTGATCTGATGTAAACGTTCACAACACCTTTCTGAAAAATTCTCTCTCATCTAATGTAGTGATATGAACGTTCACAATATGTGAACCTTCTTATATTTAATTGACAATACATTACAAATAACGTTCATTAAATTTTTAATTGACAATACATTCTTATTCACAACATATAGTGATGTAAACATTCACAACATGTGAACATTCTCTCTCATCTAATGTAGTGATATGAATATTCACATCATGTAATTGACAACATAATGACAAAAATTTATTTCAAATTAATGTGATTATAATAATGTGAATATTCATTTCAATTACATGATGTGAATATCCACATCATGTAATTGACAATACAATGATAAAAATTTATTTCAAATTAATATGAATATAATAACAGTCAATATTTTGATGTATGGGAACTACCAAAATAAAATGACAATCAACATTAATATCAACATTAATAGAGGGCAAGAGAAATTGAGGATGTTTTGATCTTCTTACCTCAAATAGGATCTAATGAAATAGTCAAAAAGAATATGGGTTGGATTGAATAAAACTCTTAGAAAGAGAATTTATCAAAAAAGCTCCCTTGTTTGAAAATTACTTCTTGTCAATAGCTTTTTAGTTTTTTTATTAAAAGAAGTGAAAAAATTAGAGAGAATGGATAAAATTTTTGTATTTATTTTTTGACTTTTTGATTAATTTAGTATCTCTTCAAACATAACCTCAGTCATGTTGGATATTATTATTTGAAAATAACTATTTAACTTAAAGTTTGTGAACCAAAATGTATCGTTCACTTATATTAATGGTACATGTGAAATGATTTCGATACTTTCATTTTGTCTTTTTATTGAAAAAACATTTCTCACACTAGTTCTAAGTTTTGAATTCACTTATTTGAAAATAACTGTAAGTTTATGAAATAAACCGCATCACTCAGTTACATTAATGGCATATAAAATGACTTGAATACCTGTAGCAATCCCAATTTCAATCCTTCTTTCATGTTTTGCCACTTCGACTAGGCCGGTCGGGGGTCAAACTGCCCGTTCAGCTCGCAGCGATCCAGGGGCAGCGCCCCCTTGGAGGGTCCAAGGGCAGCGCCCTGGCGGGGATCGAGCTGCTCGATCAGCTCACGGGAGTCCAGGGGGCAGCACTCCTTGGCTGGTCCTAGGGCAGCGCCCTGGCAAGGTTAAGGGGCAGCGCCCCCAAAACAAAAATGCAAAATGCATTCCAAGTTGCTTGTCCGCTCGAGCAGCCGTTTATGCGCTTGAGCGGAGAATGTTTGGTTTTAGAAGTTTGACCTGTCTGCAAAAGTACTGAGTTAGTGTATTTGACGCTCGAGCGGACCATGTTATATCAATTCGTGAATCTGATATTTCACATCATTTTTTCAGTCCTCTCTCTCTAGAAGTCATCTTCTCTCTTTGATTTCTCCAAATCCATTAGGATTTAGACCTAAGTTCTTCACCAAAGTTGGTTATCATCTCGAGGGCTTCGTTGTCTGCGGTGAAGATCGAGTTTCGACACCGTTAATTTCGGAGGTTTCATCTCATTTCTTTTTCAAAACTTGAGGTAGAGATTTTTTTAGAGTTATATATATATTTTTGCAATATCTAGATGATTTTCAAAATCATCCTTTGATTAGCTTTGAGAAATTGTTTGTTGATTTCAAGAAGATGAATGATTTTGAAAGAGGGTTTAATTTCTTTTCCTTTTAAAATAGAAATTGAAGGTTTTGAACCATATTGATTGAAGAAATATGATTTTGGGCAGATTCTTCTAAATATTTTGGAGATGAATTGTAACAACCCTCTTCCTGATTACCGATAAACTACTGAATTAGCTACTGGTTACTGCTAAACTGAACCGATAATGACTGATAATTGAATTAGCTGAAGTACTGAATAAGCTGATTGAAATCGAAACTGAAATTGAATAAGTTTATTTATTGAATTGCATATTGCATCTGATTGATTATCTGTTTGAATTCATATGTTTAAATTGCTAATTGAAGGCCTTATCGGCGGCCAAATTAGGAACCGTTTAGAGTTTTGGGATCAGTAGAATATTTGTGATTTAATGGTATATTTATCTAAAAATTTATTAGGAATGATTAAATTAGATTAAAAGGAGTTAATTACCAAATTGCCACTCTTAGTGGGCCACTTAGAATAATATGCTAGGCCTTATTACATGTTAATCAAAGCTTCTCCTCAGCCATTCCCCTAGTCCCCACCGAAATTAGAAGAGAGCTAGAGTGAGAGAGTGATTTCATTGGTGTATTGGCTTACTCTTGAAGAATTGCTAGGAAATTGAAGATTTGGGACATAGCTTGCATAATTGAACTTCTAGACAAGAAATTGAGACTTAGGTGAGTGAATCCATCTTCTTCTTGTTGTCTTTAAGCTTTATCTTGCATGACTCATGCTTCATTGTAGAGCTTAGACATGATTTGGTCCAAAAGTGTTGAATTGAAGCTCAATTTTTGCATGCATGTTGGTATTGTTGGGTTTTAAGTTGATTTCCTAGTCAAATGACACATGCATGTTCATAAGCATGTACAAATCCATGTTTTCATCTTGTTTTCAAAGTATTGAGCTCATTAGAGCATCACATTGGAGCCTTGAATTGGTTTGAATGCATGCATGTCATGTTGAATGTGGTTCATGCATGATTCTTGAAAGTTGGTTTGGAAATGAGCTTGATTGAACTTCCCTTGGGCTTTGATTTTACAAATTGAGCTTGGAATCAAGTAACATTATGTGTTTAAAGAGTTTTCCAGAAAATGGGCCCAAGAGGATCAATTTTGGTGTTTGAAAACTTGGTTTTGAGCTTGGAGGTCGAATCTGGGTTTTCCAGATTTTTGCCTTCCGCTCGAGCGGAGGAAGTGCCGCTCGAGCGGGGAAATCACGCTCCCAGTATTTTTTTGACCTGTGTTGCAGTCCGCTCGAGCGGAGTAATGCGCGCTCGAGCGGAGAAATCGAGCATCCAGCATCTTGTACTGTTCATCAGTCCGCTCGAGCGAAAGAGTGTACGCTCGAGCGGAGGATTGTGTGTCACGCTCGAGCGGGGAAGTTGACGCTCGAGCGGGGACCTTTGTTTTGCTTGTCCGCTCGAGCGGGGAAACCTGCGCTCGAGCGGAGGCCTTGTTTCACTGAAAATTCTGGAATTGTTTTCTAAGTGTATTTTCGCATCCTCATTCCATCCTAGGCATTCTTAGGCCTAGTTTAAGACATCTTATTGAGGATATAAATGTAGAACCACACCGAGGAAATTTAGGGATTTAAATTATCGCCCTTCCGACTGTGAAACTTAGTGTGTGTTCTATTTGTTAACTGTTAGGGTTGGCTCTCGGGGACGCGCTCTAGCTGCTATTAGCCCAATCTCTGTGAGTAACAATTGTATAAAGATATGTTCAAAAATGGGTATCTGATTATCTTCTGAACTGTTTACTGAAATGTAATTATTTACTGAATGAATGTATGTCCTTTATTTCTGAACTGTACTGTGGCATCCTTAGCACCCACTGTTACTGTTACTGTTACAGAGATCTCTGTCGGTTCCCTCGTGGAACCATACTGTTTACTGAATGACTGGCCATCATTACTGTTCGGTCTTTAAGACCTACTGTTTACTGTTATGCTAATGGATGTACCACATATGACCGGATAACTGTTCCGACTGAAAGACTGAAATACTGTTTAATGAGCTGTTTTCATTACTGTAAGGACATTACCTTCTTAACCTCTTTATACATCATGTTATTCACTGGGCTTTAGCTCACTGCTCATATATATATGTAGGTGTACAGGCACCGGATCAAAGCTAGAGGCGTCGGGGTAGAGTCCCAGTTTTGTCAAGCCAGCCCATGTGCCTCACTGCGAGGTTCCGAGTTGCCATGCTATGGCTTGGGGTATTTTTGCGTCCCCCATCGGTCTCCTTACTATTTTGTACTATTGTATAGACCGTATATAGACTGTACTGTTCTGAACTGTATGAATGCATGAAAAATGTTTTTGGCATACAGGTTTTTCACAGCTCAATGGACACTAGTTACTTACTGTATTGGCTTCCGCCAGGCCCGGAACTCTGTTTTACTGTATTACTGTTAAGTAGGCCTTCGGTAATCTCGGATTACTGGCCGGTTACGGTGCTAAACCCATAGGGCCGGGTTTGGGTCGTGACATGAATGGTTTTGGTGAGAAAAACCTAGAAATTGGGTCTTTTCTTTGAAAAATGTTGAAAATCCTTGGAAGATGTTGTCATATTTATTTTGGTTTTGTGTACCAAAATAAATAGATGTTTTGAAAATTGTTTATTTATATATAAATGACGAATTTTGTGAAAAAAATGAGAAATGTTGTTTATTTTAGAAATTGTTGTCAAAATGTTGATTTAGTCTTGAATTAACTAAATTGTTGAGATTGCTCGAAATGTGGGAATTATGTTATTCTCTTGAATGAATTGGATATAAAAGTATATATATATATATATTCATCTTGTGGAATTGTGTTGAAAAGAGAATTGGGAATTTTGATCACAATGGTATATTGTGTGGAACAATTGAATATGGAAGTAATGTTGCATTGCATTATTAAGCATACATTGGCATTTCAATTCATTGGACTATGTTAAGCTTTCGAAATTTGCATTGAGAAGAGAATGTTGGGAAATGGGTTTTCATGAAATGGTTTTAGGATAAACACGGTGGTAAGTCTTGATTGGTGGTATAGATGAAATTGTTTAAGTTGGCTTGAGTGTCCTTGGTGAAAGACCAGAAAGTCGCGCGAATAGGTGTCGAGCCTTCCGGTTAATACTGGTAAAAATGACAATTGGTAGTACTCGTATAGTCTACTTGCAGACACCAACCTAGGGATTACCAGAGTTGTATTTACCGCTCCCTTGAATTAAATTGATAAATTTTGAATAGTTGAAGTTGCATAACATCATTGAGCATGATGGTTTTCAAAAGATGAAGATGTGTTTTATTTTAAAAAAGGCATGGCATGGCATGTGCATTCATCTCTTGAGACTTGTATAAAATGTATATACTTTGTTAAGGATTTCCTACTGGGCTTTATGCTCACCCTACAGGATTTTTGTGCAAGAAAAAACGTGGTGAATCCGCCTAATTGAAGGCGTGGAAATGTATGTGTTAAGAGCACTAAAGTTCTCATTTGCTATGATCCTATTTGTAAGCCAAGGGCTATGTATGTGTGGGTTTGAATAACCATTTTGTGTACAGGGCTTAAGCCTTGGAAGATTGTAAACCCTTGGGGGTGCTTATTTAGTTATTTACTTGTTGTTGAATCAATGTAATATCGCATGAGGAACTATTATTATTATGTAATGTAAGTATGGGAAGTTATATTTGGTTTTCCTTTAAGAGAGCCATAATTGTTGCATTATCATTTGGGCTAGAAATTTGGGGCGTTACAATACCTTCGTTTTCTTTTTATCTCTTTTCAATACCATGTTATTTTAAAAAATGAGTGTGTATAATGCACTAAATATTATTTTGAATGAAAAATGTGATAGTTTACAAACTTTATGAAGTTAAGTGATTATTTTTAAATGATAGAAATTGTTAGTATATATTATATACATTAGTTATAAGCTGTAAAGGATGTAAAGGCACAACACTTTCATTATTATGTCTTCATAGTGCATAGCTTTAATTATGTTGTCTATTTCTTCTTTCGGTGCTCCTCTCTATAAATGAGAATCATCACCTTGTAAACAATATACTGAATATAGCAAACACACTTCATTCAGTCTCTCTCTCTCTCTCTCTACCAAACTTACATGGTATCAGAGCTCAGTTCTACACTCCTAACATTTTCTGTTTTTGGTGCTTAGTCCCGTACACAGTGGCACTACACCATCTTGCTCGGAATCACCTCATGATTCCAACGGCACCACCCCCATCACCAGAATCGCCATCACGCGCCGCTTTTGTGTTCGGCGCGTTTTAGCTTCCGCTGCCACTTGCATACGCGCCATTCACGCACTCCTTCGTTGCTTGCTCACGTCAACATCTGACGTTAGCCTTGCGCTTGCGTGCGCCGCATCTGCTTCCGTGCGCCCTGCGTGCACCGTTTTGCTAATTTGCACGCCGTTCTACTTCTGTGAGCCCCGTGTGCGCCGTTCTGCTTCTGTGTGCCCCGCGTGCGCCGTTTTGCTAATTTGCACCCGCGTGTACCGTTCTGCTACGGTGCGCTAGACGCCCTTCCTGTTATTGTGCGCCGCCTTCAATCTGCTATTGTGCGCCACTGACATCATTTCCCCTCTGCTGACGTCATCACTGCACAACAGACCATTTCCTAGCTATTTTTGACCTTCCGGACTCACTAGTATGCTCTGTTTTACCAAATTTTGCTCCTACAAGCCTACTCTTATATATTTAGTTCTACTCCACTTTTAATATGGATCACCATGATGCCTTCCATCCAATTTTTGTTCTTCTTAATGGTCTAATTATGTACTGTGGGCCTAAGCCATGTCTTCTTTCCTTAAAGGACGGAAACTTTGGTGTATTATCACCGGGGATGCGACCAAACCAGTGAAAGAGGCCGCTGAATCTACTGCCACATATACAGACCGACTCGAAGATTGGGACAGTAAAAACTACCAGATTATTACTTGGCTTCGGAATACCTCTGTTCCCTCTATAAGTCTTTAGTTTGGCCGCTTTCAACTTGACTCTGTTTCCAATCTTGCTAAAGACATTTGGGATTTTTTGAGAGATCGATACTAGACTACCAGTCTTGCCCATCAGTATCAACTTTAGAGTCAACTTCACCGCATATACCAAGAATCCAGTCAGTCTATTAATGACTTTCTTTCTCAAATGTATTCTATTTGGGACCAACTTGCTCTCTCAAAACCGACATGGCCTCACCGAGAAGATACTGCCTTATTCACTACCTATCGTAATCAACAGCGGTTGGTCCACTTTCTCATGGCTCTCACTCCCTCTTTTGAGCCCGTGCGTGCCTCTCTTCTTCATCGCCTTCCATTGCCCACTCTTGAACAGATTATTTATGTTATCTGAGGAGACTCGTCTTGGAACTATCCAGACTCATCATGTGGACTCTGTTTTTGCTATTCCTCAGTCACGGTTCTCACCGACCCAACGGTCCACTACTTGCATCTATTGTTAGAATTGGGGCCTTCCTTCTACTCTTCTTTTGGTTCATTGCCCTGTCCGATCCTACCGATATTGCAACAAACTTGGTCCTGGTCATCTGCAGCAGGATTGTTTTCGCAATCCATCCCGGTCATCTTCCACTAGCCACTCCTCTCGCGGTGGCTCTTCTAGTGGGAGCTCTCATTGTCAGTTTAATCACATTGCTGCTGTTGCCTCTGAGGATTTTTCTGAGTCTCCTGCTCCGTCTGCCCCTATTTTTTCTCAAACTGATGTTGAGGCCATGTTCAAACAACTTATCTCCACCTCTGGTACACCTCATCCTACTACTTTGTCTGTGACTCCAGATAACTCTTCTTGGTATTTTGACTATGCCTGTTGTAATCATATGACTTCCAGCTCTACTATATTCTTCTCCATCTCTCCCTCTACTCATCTTCCCTCCATTCATACTGCTGATGGTTCTCTCATGTCTGTCAGTCATGTTGGGACTGTTTCCACATCTCAGTTATCTTTACCTGAAGTTTATTATATCCCTGCTCTAACCTTAAACCTTATCTCTATTAGTCAATTATGTCTAATCGTCACATTTTCTGCTAATGGTTGTTTGGTGCAGGACCCTCAGACGGGCCAGACTATTGAGATCGGCCGTAAGCATGGACGTCTCTATGAACTCATTCAACTTCATGTTCTGGACTCCCCATAGATTGCTACTCCTGCATCTGCTTCCTCTTTATCTCCTTTTCATCTTTGGCATTGTCGCTTAGGACATCTTTCTGTTAGTCGCTTAAAGTCTTTGGTTTCTAGTGGTCAATTGGGCCATCTACTTCAAGATACTTTTGATTATATACCCTGTCAACTTGCAAAACAACTTATTTTATCTTTCAATAAAAGTACTTCTGTTTCCCGTGCTCCTTTTAATCTCATACATTCGAATATTTGGGGCCCATCTCCTACTACTACCATGGGAGGCTCTCGTTATTTTGTTGTTTTTATTGATGATTATTCACGATTTACTTGGCTTTTTCTCATGAAAACTCGGTCTGAACTTCAACATCTTTATTATAGCTTTGCCAAAATGGTCCACACCCAATTTTCCAAAACTATTAAAATTTTTCGCTCTGACAATGCTATGGAATATTGAGATACCGATTTCCTTTCCTTTCTTCAGAGTCATGGTACTTAGCCTCATTGTTCCTATGCTGGCACATCCTAACAAAATGGACGTGCTGAACGGAAACATAGGCATATTCTTGACACTACTCGCGCTCTCTTTCTCTCGTCTTTCTACCCTGAAAACTTTTGGGGGGAAGTTGCCCTTGCTGCTGTGTACACTGTCAATTGTGTTCCTTCCCCTACCATCCATAATCAAACTCCTTTTGAACATCTACATGGCACTCCCTCTCCATACACCAATCTTCGGGTTTTTGGCTCGGCCTGCTTTGTTCTGCTTCAATCCCATGAACACACCAAGCTTGAACCTCGTTCTCGTCTTTGCTGCTTTCTTGGATATGGGATTGAACATTAAGGCTTTCGCTGTTGGGATCCTCTCTCTAAGCGTCTTCGTATCTCCCACCATGTAGTTTTCTGGGAGCACAAAATGTTTTCCTCTCTCTTCTCCTTTCACTTACCCGCACTCTCCACTCCAGTCATCTTTATTAATCCTTCCATAGATCTCTTCTCTAATAGCTTTGATACAGGTTCCTCCTTCATTGAGATGCCCTTGTTGATCCCTGATCCCGACCAGACTGTTCTCCCTAATGGTCCACCTCTCTTTGCACCTTCTAGTCCGTCTCCTCCTTCTTCGCCAGTTTCTTCTCCTACCGATCCTCCTCTTACCGATCCTCCCATGGGTCGGCCGCATCGGGTAACTCAACCACCTATTCATCTTCGTGATTATATTGTTAGGTTTGCTGCCTTTGCTACTTATGAACCTATCTCCTATCGTGAGGCTTGTACTAATCCTCTTTGGCAGCAAACTATGACTGATGAACTTCAGACTTTGGACAAAACTCATACTTGGAATGTTGTTGATCTTCTTCCTGGCAAGACTACAATTGGTTGCAAATGGGTTTACAAAATCAAGACTCATTCTGATGGCTCTATTGAGCGCTACAAAGCTCGTCTTGTTGCCAAGGGTTTCAACTAGGAATATGACATTGATTATGAGGAGACTTTCTCCCCTTTTGCTCGACTTACCTCTGTTTGCAATTTGCTTGCTGTTGTTGCTGCTCGCCACTAGGAGCTCTTTCAGATGGATGTCAAGAATGCCTTCCTTAATGGTAATCTTCTTGAGGAGGTCTACATGCAACCTCCACATGGGTCTACGTATCCCACTCATAAGGTTTGCAAACTACAGCGTGCCCTCTATGGTCTCAAGCAGGCACCTTGTGCTTGGTTTGCTAAGTTCAGTTCTACCATTCATGACTTCGGGTGCACCTCTAGCTCCTATGACTCTACTTTATTTATATGGACTACTCCTCATGGTACCACTCTTCTCCTTCTTTATGTGGATGATATGATTATCACTGGTAATGATGCAGCTGGTATTCTTCACCTCAAACGTTTTCTCTACCGTCAGTTTGAAATGAAGGACCTTGGTACTCTTAACTACTTCTTAGGCCTTGAAGTCTCCCATGATTCTACTGGTTTCTATTTGTCCCAGGCCAAATATGCATCCGATTTTCTGGCCTGTGTTGGTCTTACGATTGCAAAACTACCTCTACTCTAGTTGATCCTCAGATTCGTCTCACTCCTCTCGATGGAGATCTCCTCTCTGATGCTACTCTTTATCACCAGCTCGTCGGTAGTCTTGTCTATCTCACTGTGACCCGTCCTGACATTGCCTATGTTGTTCACATTGTTAGTCAGTACATGTTGGCTCCTCGCACTCCCCACTATACTGATCTACTCCGTATCCTTTGCTACCTCAAAGGCACTCTATTCCATGGCCTTCACTACTCTGCTTCCTCTTCTCTTGAACTGTGTGCCTTTTCTGATGCTGATTGGGCTAGAGATCCTACGGATCCACGCTCCACCACGGGTTTCTGTTTCTTCTTAGGGGATTCTCTTCTTACATGGCGCAGCAAGAAACAATCCCTCTGATACTACTCAGGAACTTCTCTGGCTTCGCTGGCTCTTTGCTGATATGGGTGTTTCTTCTTCTGACGCTACCTCTCTCTATTGTGACAATCAGAGTGCCATTCAAATTGCTTACAATAATGTTTTTCATGATCGCACCAAGCATATTGAGATTGATTGTCATTTCATTCGACAACATGTTACACGTGGTACTGTTCTTCTTTTCCCTATTGCTTTTGCCGATCAACCTGCTGATATTTTCACCAAGGCTCATCCTCCTGGGTGCTTCAGTGATCTCGTTTCCAAACTCAACTTGGTGGATGCCTACCTTCCTGGAGTTTGTGGGGGGATGTTAGTATATATTATATACATTAGTTATAAGCTCTAAAGGATGTAAAAACACAACACTTTCATTATTATGTCTTTATAGTGCATAGCTTTAATTATGTTGTCTATTTCTTTTTTCGGTGCTCCTCTCTATAAATGAGAATCATCACCTTGTAAACAATATACTGAATATAGCAAACACACTTCATTCAGTCTCTCTCTCTCTCTACCAAACTTACAGAAATTATGTGCACGCGACTTTATACACATGACTAGAGTTTATATAAATTAAATGTATTGTATTTCATACGTTGAGCCATATCAATATAAATTTCATATGAATTATATATTTATCTATTATTATTTTTAATTATTAATTTATTAAATTTATAATTTTTAACCTATAATGTAACATGCATTACGTGATTCTAGTGTCATTATTATATTAATTTAATAATTTTACTAATCATATATATTATTAGTGTAATAAGGACACATAACCTTATATTATCAATTAAATATAATAAAAAAAATAAAAATCAATTATTAAATAATTCAAAAACATAATATATACTGTGTGAGTTAATATTTGTCTATCATAATGTTTTATTTTAAAAAATTTATCAGGTAAAATAATTAGATAATGGTTCAAACTATTAAATAAGAGATATAGCTCTCTATAATCTTCCAGAGTGGAATACAACAACTCATTTTGTGGGGCTGTCGAATAGATTATTTATATAAAAATAAAATTAATTAAATATTAATAATTACATAATCGGATCATATTAATTAAATATTGGTAATTAGATTATATTTTTCATCACATTAATTGAATATTAATAGTAATATAATTTGATTATATACTTTTTCTAATATAATCCGATGGTCTAACTATTGTTGGGGATCAGGGATCCCGCCCAAGGCCTCCCAGAAATTATACCAAGTAGAAAAACACACACACACCTAAGGAGACACCATATTTAACGTGGTTCGGCCTCAATGCCTATCTCCACGGGAGAGTAACCGGTTATCACTATAACAATGGAGAGATTACAGAAAGATTACAATAGAGGAGGAGCTCACACTATCCTCACTCACCCACTCACCCGTCTCCCTCTCTCACACCAAGAGAGACGGTCTCTCTGCCTCACATCTCTCACTCTCTCTTGGTTTGCTCTATCTCTCTACTCTCCTCTCAGCCTCTTCATTTATGCACTGAAGAGAAGGTGGAGAGGTTGGCTAGCCTTACACATGGCCAGCTGTTCCTTCACATGGCCAGCTCCTTCCAATATGTTGTAGCACATGAGAAATGATCACCCCTCACATGGGGTGATCTCCAACAAATCACCGCCTCAACCCATATGAGGTGATCCACTGCACACACTGTTGCTAATCTTGTCACGCTCTGTCACGCCCAAAAAACCAACATAATCTGCATCTCCTCACTGAGACGCTTGCATCCCTTAACTAGAGATAATACACCAGAGATACAAGAGGAGGATGGAATCCTACATCCTCAACTCAACTCACACCACTCTCTAATTTAGAGAGAGCCTCTGCTCCTATCTCCCACAGATCTCTTCCACGCTTCTTATCTCAAATGTCTTCACTTGCTACACTTGAACTTACGTAACCAAGATATCTGACACCCCCTGATTGGATGTCCTGCACCCCCTGCCAAGGATTCCCTTGACTGACATGCATCACCTCGCACGACCAGTCATTGGAGCAACAGAAACCTCGTTGTTTGTCCCATCAACGTCCTCGATTTTCTTTGCTCAGAGCTTTTTCTTTGAACTATCAGCATTTGCCCTCTGCACTTCTGAACAACCTTCTAGCATTCCCATACGCTTGTCGTCTGTTCCTTTGCAATCCCTGATTTGCTGTTCAGTAGATTAATGATTGACAGTAGCTCTATCTGTTAAAGCATCATCAGCTATGCAATTCCTAGCATAATGCTCCCATCAATGGCTTTTGGTCTCCCTGCGTCAAGCTCGTTTGAGAGATCCGCATCAACTCTATCCTCCGCTGCTATAGAACTAAAGAAACCACCAAAGGAAAAAAAGGACTTGTTACACCATTGGCGCGCACTCTTGCGTTTTATTCATCTCAATTTTTATATCTGGAAGTTCCTGTGAACTTTTAACAACCCGTTGTTGCACACTCTACCTGCGCCTCTGTACAACACTCTAGCGTACCCTTGCACTGCTGCACGTCTGCATTTGTGCTTCTGCGCTTAGTATGTTTCTCTGCAACTATTGTTCTACATGTCCATATATTACCAGTACCTACTCGTATATAATAGCTCCAACAGCCACAGTATTTCCTTGAGCCTGTACTTGTTGCCAAATCATCTATCCGTCAATGAATGGTCTTCTCTTCTTATTGAACCAAATCTTCCAATGAACTCCGGAGATAATCATCTCTGTAATTCTCTGATCGCCCCTAACCAATCCTGATCTTCCTCGATCCACTACTTGATCAAGCTTGATCTTCTCTAGTCTCCAATGATCTATCTCGATCTGTATCTGGTTGTCTGATCTGGTCAGAATCTGCCCATTCTAACCTCTTCAGTGAATTCGTAGGTTCCACAATATCCGGCAACCTCCCTTCGACTATTAAAGATGACAAACCCTCATGTTTTCACCCTTTCAGAATCTTCAAAAAACCATTCAAAATCTCACTATTCTAACCTTGCGGTTACGTCCGGAATGGTCCGTTTAGCTAGAACCAACCTTCGCTGCACTTCAGGGGACCTCACTGAAAAATTTCCCCAAAAGTTGGGCCACACTATAATTTTCTCAAAATTCTGGGCCAAATTGTAATTTTTAGAAGTTTAGGGAATGTTTCGTGTTTCAACAGATTATTCCGTCTGATGACGTCACTTTGCATCAGCACCTCTTTCCTACCATTTTGATCTTTTTTCTTTTATAGAAACTCTGATTCAAAAAATCCGACTATACAGATGTGTCCGGAATACTCCAAATAGTTGGAAAGCATTATTGGCTCGCCAAAATTGGACTCCGAATGGCTCAGATCAAGTCAAAATAATTTGGACGCCTCAGATCTGTGGCTTGTACCTTCGTCGCGTAGCACTGGATAACTCTCTTGTGCTGACGTATCAGCTGACGTGGCACAGACTGGCTAACACGTGTGCTGACCGGGCACTGACACATCGATGACGTGGCTGCTACGTGTCGATGCGCTGACCTGGATGTCACGTGGCGCTGACGTGGCTGACCTGGTGCTGATGTGGTCTGCCAGATTACGTGTGACGTGTCTGTGACGTCACCCATACGCACGGATCAGTCGCCTTCTTCCTTCCGCTGAGGCGTGGGGCGCGTATGTGCGACTGAAATGACGCGTTGGTACACTAAACGGCGCGTGTGGCGGGTGTCTGCGACTGGGACTCACGCGCCTTCTTCAAGTGGCATGTGAGGGTGCGTGTGGGCTCTTCTGGGGCCCAGCTTTGCAGTTTTGGACTCCTTTCGTCAAAATCTTCCTCCTCGTAAGCTCAACAATGAATTCGAGCAACTTGATTTCTAGGCAGATTCGAAAAACACCCTTTTTTTTTTCGAAAAACGACCGACGAGGCTGTAACATACCCGGGGGGTACCCGTGCGCGTTAAACAATTTGGACCCCCTCGATCTCTTTGATCTAGTCTCACGAGTGCAATGTGAAACGTAGATGAGAGTCCCGATTTTGCAACTTTCATTGAAAATCCATTTTATTACAATTTTGTCAAAAATGGACTTCGTCATCAGATCTTAGAGTTGCCACCTAATATTTATTTTGGGAAAATTAGGAAACCCGTGACTCGTGCCCAGGCCACTGTTCGTCATAACCAAGGATGCTTGGCTCGAAACCTTAGGTATGAAGGGGGAAGGTCATTAATTGAGCATCCCCGCTCACCCGATCAAAAGATCGACCTTTACTAACTATGATATGACTTTTATTTTCTTATATGTTCATGTTCTGATTATTAGGCTAGCATTACTATGTGATGTGTATACACAAGGTATAGACTAGTTTGCTCAAATTGGAACAATTCAATTTCATGTTTGCTTTTTAAAAGGGTTTGAATTTGCCACCTCAAGTGAGCTTAAAGTTAGTGAATTTGCCACTACAAAGTGGGCTTAAAATGTACATTCATCGAATCATTCCAATTCAAGCAACAAGCCTTCGTCCATAGCCACTCAAACAGTTTATCATTTAAGCAATTAGCCTCATGGTAAGATGCTAAACATAATAAGAAAATTATGTACAAACGAGATGCTAAAGCATAACAACTCACAGATTTACCGACGTCCCTCGAACAGCTACAAAACAAAATTAGAAAAATATGCATGATATGCAACACATGTGATATGCAATTACTAGGTTCGGCTACTGATATGGCATATAAAATGATTTGATCGCAAGCGTTCTAAGCATGTTTTCAAAAAAGTATTGAAACGACAATGTGAATGAGAATGATGAACCGAGCCCTGGTGTATGCACTACAAATGGATGCAAACATAAAGCATGCTAAACAAAACATGATGTCCCTAATCTAACCATCATTATAAAGGGAGAAAGACGTGTGGTTCGAAGACATACACATTATTACAAGTTTGCGCCCTCACGCAGAAGGGTCCGAATGAACTAATAGCTAGCTAAACTACTTAATTAATTATTATAAAACTTGAATAAATTAGCTAGTTACCTAAGCTACTTAATTATTACAACAAGTAAATAATTAATTATGCTAAGCTAATTAATTAGGTAATTATAATAATGAACTAATTTAAGTAACTATTTTAAGCTAATTAAATAAGTACAATACAACGCTAATTAGCTAACTACATTAACTAATGAATTACAGAGTAACTAATTAAACTAGTTAACTAATTAAATAACTAATCTAATTAAATAACTATGACTAACTAATTAATAATTAAACTAATTAACTATTTTACCTAATTTTTACAAATTGGAACTAAGTAATTAAATTTATAAAATTGTAATTAAACTAATTAATTAATTACTTAATTAATTAATGGCCAGTGGCATCTCCACCACACTTTGAGACGGTTTGTAGCTCAAACGGATGGAAGTGATATCAGATTCAGTGGGCCTAGTGGAGAGACTCAGCTCCAGATTGGACTACAAATCAATTACTTTCAGATTGGAGCTTGCAGATTTGTTTGGGCTGGATACCTTCTCATTCCCAAGATGAAGAGCAAAGTCCAAGTCAAGATCCATTAAGGACTCCTCATCGATTTCTTTGGTTGAAGACACCACAATGCATGGAGATGTTGAACTCCCCTTATTGTCCGAGGAACTCGATGAATGGCCTAACTTTAGACACAATAAAGATCCCATTTGCTGGCCCATGGATTCGTAAATCAAACTCCTCGCATGTAAATTCCAAATACCACGGAACACCACACTTTGCACAGATTGATCTCCAGCATGTAGGGCACTCTATCTTCTTTATGACCTCTCCGGAATCATTAACCAACATGGCCAAACAGTCCATAAAAGGGCAGTACACTGTTTGGGATTCAAGAATCAATAACTTGTACAGGGACTCATCCCACTTGACAAGGAGGTCGTTTGGGATAATCCGTCTGCAAGTGTTGAAATCTAATGGAGCTCTCAACTCTGTCAACTCACTAGAAACCAAGCTTTCTGGTCCAATTCCTTCCAGTTTGATAACTCTTTTCCATCTACCAACCCATTTTCTTTATCTCTTCACCCACGACATCGCTTTTCTCCGCCAAGACCACTCTGGTTTAGGCACTTTCATCCTCTGGTTCGGTCTACTCACCATCGTCGCTTTAATTGCTTGGTCCCATAACTCTTAGGGGGATGAGGAGGAGAATGATGAGTTATGTGGAATGGGCTCCGCCCCAGCGACAGCGTGATCCTCCTCTCTCCTTTACGTCGATGGTGGTGGTGGCGCGGTGTAGAGAGAGACAGAGAGTGATGGAGCTATCTGAGAGAGAGCACAGGCAGCTCTTGAACATTTTTCTTGGCCCCTGAGAGAGAAAGAGATCGTGGCTGATGTTCATAGAGAGAGAGAGAGGTTGGTCAAGTCGTCTGAGAGAGTGAGAGAGCTATCTCTGTGTATTTGTGTATATTGTTTTGCTCAGCTCCCCTCACGTTCTCTGCCCATGCACACCGAGAGAGAGAGAGAGAGAGAGAGAGAGAGAGAGAGAGAGATCAAGTTGAGAGAGAGAGATCAAGTTGAAAGAGAGAGAGAGAGCCAGTGTAAGCCCCCATGTGTGTGTGTGTGTTTTTTTCTTTTTTACTCCTCTCTGTGTGTATTTAGCTTAGCCCCAAAAATGCTCTCCGTCATGCCCTCCCAAAAAGAACTGAGAAAGAGAGATGTAAAGAGAATTCTCTCTGTTTTTTAGCTCCTATGTATACTTAATCGAACAAGACTGGCCTCCTTATGCATGTTTCCATGCCAAATGTATGTATGAGAGAGAGAGCGAGAGTTTCCTTTAAAATATCCTCCACCACATGCTATGCAGCTACACACCACCCACCCTCATCTGAATCAAGAGAGAGAGATATATTTTTTTTAATTCTCTTCCACCACCCAACCACTCTCTCTCTCTCTCTCTCTCTCTCACAAATAATCAAATTCTCCACCCACCTTTGAACCCCACTCCCACCGAATTCAACACCCAAAGAGAGAGATATATATAATGTCCCCATGCATGTGCTTTTAGTGTCATTTTTTTTTATACTCCCTCACCATCAATAATCAATCTATACAACTTTGCCACCAACCCATCATTGTGAAAAGAAAGAGAGAGCCCACCCCATATGTGTGTGTTTTCTTTTGCTCAGATAAAAGCTCTTCTCTCATGCCCCACGAGAGAGAGAGTCATCAACTTTGAACATTTGCTCTAATTGTATATCCTGCACCATCAAAACAACATCACATGCTATCTCCATAATATATCCCACCAAACCCATCCTCATAATGAAATCTTCGCCCCGAAAATACCCTGACCATACTCTATTATTTTTTTATTATTATGTTCTATTTATCAAAATAGCTAAAATGTACCAATTTATATAGCATCACCTAAAAATATGTACACACATAAAATTATAAAATACTACAAATTGATAATTTGGCCAAAATGGGTGAGGTTTGGGATGAAAGCTTCAATCTGATTTTTCAATGAGGTGCCTACAGAGTCTCTGATACCACTTGTTGGAGATTGAGGATCCTGCTCAAGACCTCCTAGAAATTATATCTGTTAGTGTGATAGTGCTGTTAATGTATAATATTATAATATGTTAATGTATAATAATATGTTTAGTGATTGCTTTAGTCTTTAGTTTTAATCATTTGTGTTTCTTTACTTTCGGCCACTTTCGGTTTGTAAATCCTCAACTTGTGTAAACTCTCTCCTATATAAAGGAGCTAACACAACAGATACTTAATATAGATTCAATATACACAATTTATTTTCTCTTTTTTTTCTATACATTATACTAACACGGTATCAGAGCCATAAGATTTAGGCATATATTTCTTTCTCACCGGTGGGCAGTCGACCGGCTACCTTGCCTTCGCTGCTCGCTGGAGTTTTCTACACATACCTTCACTCTACTGCATCGATCCATCTCTCTTCTGCCATTGAAGTTTGAAGAAAATCGCCTACCCCATTCTCTGTGTGTAGTGACCCAATTTTTTTAAAAAAAAATAGCCAGTGCATAATTTAATTGAGCAAATTTTCGAATTTGAGTGCTGTGTAAATTCTGTGTAAAAACAGTTTGGTTTTTTATTTTTTAAAAATAGTTCCCGATCTCCGAAAATTATGAAATTTTTATATGTTGTTCCTATATGAGTCTAGCACGTTGGATAAAAATTTCAGAATTAAATGATGAGTATTTATTTTATGAAAATTTGCAGACTGATCGGTGTTCGGTCTAGTGTACAACAGAATTTGAAATTTAGTTTTTGGTGGAAAATAGAATATATGATGATGGATTATGGGTGGGATATATTATAGCATGATGATGTTTTCAGTGGGGTGGTAAGTGGGATATTTATTTTATTATTTTTTTGGCATGGTGGGATAGACATTTGGAGCAAGTGGTTCAAAAGGGAAGCGCTCTCTCTCTAGGGTGTTCAATTCAGGGGAGGTGAAGATGATGAGTGGAAGATTTATTTTATTTAGAGATAACATAGAGAGAGAAGTAGTGTGCATGACGGAAGGGACTAAAAGCACACACATGGGCTGCCTATTATTACTCTCTCGATGTGGGATTCAGTGAGGGAATAAACCAGCTGTTCTCATCTCTCTCTCTCTCTCTCTCTCTCTCTCGGTTTTGTTCTCCATTGTTGCTAAATCTTTGAGCTTCAAATGGGAGTCTTTAGAGTGAGATTTTATAAAAGTGTTGTAAATGAGAGTTGGAGAGCTCGTCGTGATCTTCACAATGGTGTTCTCGGATTCATGATCGGGTGATGTTTGCATTTTCAGATTACTTTTCTTTATATTTGAGATAGGGACTTTCTTCATATTATTACATTAAAAATATGTTAGGATTATTATGAGAAAATATATATCCATAGGAGGCATTATATATATATATATATATATTTAGATTTTTGTTTGGTAATTTTTGGAAGAGAAATTATGTTGAAATGTTAAGAATATTGTTATTTTGAAATTGATTTGGAAAAATCATCTTGTGTTGGAAATACTTGTTAAAAATCCGAAAATGAAATAAAATAAATAGTTGTATGAGTTGTATCTACCTCATATTATGGTTAGATAATTTATTTTGGAAAAATAATGTTGAAATATTTATCTCATTTTTGAGTTTTGGAATTTATTTTTGAGAAGAAAAATAAATTGATATTGATGAATATGGTGTGAATTGTTAAGTTGAGATTATAGATTGATTTTGGGATTTAATACTCTAAAAGTGTGATATTCATGATGTTTTGTAAATGTTAATTTATTAATTTTAAAAAAGTTGTGAAATTGTGGTTCGTAGAGATTTGGGAAAATTGGCTAGGCATGAAATGTGGGGGGTATTTTGAGTGATGAGTCATATGAATTTATGTTTGGTGTTATTAATTTGGAAGATGGTGAACTTAATGGATTTACTAATTTGATAAGTTAAATTAATTTGGTTAATATTTAAAATCCTTCGTAATTAAAGGGCGTTATTGGGTTTAAATTCCTAACCTTTAATATTATGAGATTAAAAGTGATGATGTTAACCAAGAATGAGATTTAGGGAAATAAGCGAGATTAAGTTAATGTGATATGGTATTTGGTCCATAGTTTTACTAGTTGAGTTATGTTATCATAATAATACTTAAAATTCATATATGAGATATTCGAATTGTTTTGGAGGATTTTGACAATAAAAGAAAATAATATGATTTTAGCTCGTTTGGAGCAAATGGATGAATTGGATTAAAATAAGAATGAGTTATCAAAGCTTTTATTTATTTATTTATTTATTTATTTATTTATTTTCCTTGGTTTAATTTGATGCGGTTGATGTTGATAATCGGAAAGTGAACACTCACGTTATGTTTTATATTTATAATCAAGAGAAGATTTTGATATAATTGATTAAATTTTAGAATATGCACTTATGCTTATTGAGAATTATGATTGAACTTGAAGATTTCGAGATTTCACTTGCATAAGAAAAATGAGAATTTGATTCTATTTAATGTTTGGAATGGGGATAAGTTTAAAAAAGATTGTAATTACATTTTATTGATAAGTATGTGAGTTAGAGATCGATGAAAACTTGAACCCACTTTGGTGTTATATGTTATTGCTATTGATGAACCTATTACTTAGAAGTTTTAGTTTTGATAACTGGTAGGGGATTGCCATGTTAGTATTTAAATGAGGAGATTTTTGGAAAGATAAGAAAATGTTTGACTTTGGAAGTTTGTTTTATATAAGGAATATTGTTGAATTGTCTTGAAAAGACTAAGTTAGAAGTTATTGATTTACATGTGGTAAATACATGAACATTGGCATTGTTATATTATCTCTTGGGATTGTATCATGATATTACTATTAGACTTATTTATTTTGATGATTTATTTAATTATGTTTTAATTTATTTGATAGAGAAAAATATAATCCAAAATTTATTTTGATGATTTATTTAATTATATTTTAATTTATTTGAAAAAGAAAAATAGAATCTAAAATTTATTTTGATGATTTATTTAATAATGTTTTAATTTAATTGAAAGAGAAAAATAGAATCAAATTTTATTTTGTCCAATTATTTCTCACTTAAACTTTATCCTAAATATTGTTTGAATGTATTTAATATTTGCTTAAATCAAGAGTTCATTTCAACCCAAAAATAATGCCCAAACCAGAGGTTCAAACAGCCCAAAATAGAGGTTCAAACAGCCCAACACAGCAGCAGGCCAAAAGATTCAAGTGGAAGATATTCAAATTAGTAATGATGGAGTGGAAGATATTCAAATTAGTAATGATGGAGTATACAACGGCTATAAGTTTCACTATGGGCTGGTTTGGGATCTACTAAAAAAGATAAAAAGCCAAAAAGTTATTAAAAAAGTCAAAAAGTTACCTTATCTCTATGTATTGGGCGGCAAAACCCTGTCTGACTCTGTAGAGGGTAAAATTACATTTCTGCCCTTCCTTTTTGTTGCTGCATCTGAGTCGAATATATCACAAATATACGCTATTAGAAAGCCCATTTCCTTCTCCAACCTGCATTTGCAAGAATGGCAAGCAAGACAAAAACCCTCAGTCGGTTGAACAACTCTAGTCCGTCAAAGACACACCACCCATTGCCGGAGATCCGTCACATCCTTCACCTTGCACCACCACCACAGTTGTGCCAAAGGCAGACCTCGACGCGATCACCTGAAAACTGTAACCGATAGGAAGGACCATCACTCGTCCAGATCTGTACCACCGCCGACCAGATCTACACTACTTCGGCCCATATCCCCCAAAGAACAAGGTAACATCTCTTCTACGCCACTGATTTTGGGCATGTGAACCAATTCTGTACATTTCCCCATTTTCGGTGATTTGGTAGGTGCAAAGAACATCTTCGATTTTTCCTGAACCAATTCTATACATTTCCCCATTCAGAACCGCTATGTAGCTCGAAAATGAGCCCCCCGAATTGCCCGAATTAATTACTCTCTCCACTCTCACACTTCCACTTTCCAACCTTTTCTTTTCTTTACCTTCTTCATCACTCTCTCCTCTCTCCTCTGTTTCTCCACTTTCCTTTGTCTTTAATGGCTGCCCCATAACCTAACCCCTCTATCATACTATATGTGTGGGTCGATGTTTTAGCCTTCTGGGTCTCTCTCTTTTTGGTCGGTGAAGATTACCCACAAAGCCCTTCAAAAAATTTGTAGATTTTTTCTTCTGGGTGTGTCATGGTTTTAGGTATTTAAGGTTCTGTAAAGCTTTTGTTTTCTCAGATACCCATTGAGAAAATATTTTTTATTTTGACATTTTTTTTTTCTCCTGGTTATGTGATGATATGCTTGTAATGTTCACAATTTTTGGTTTGGATATTTCACAAAGCTTGAGTTTGTTGGGTCTTTAAATTCTCACTTGATGTGTCAACCATTTGGAGAAGTTTCTTTTTTGCTTGTTGAAAACATCTAGAAAACAAAATGGAGATTAGTGTTTCAAAACAATTGGGGCAAATTGGGGCATCATCACTGTGTATTTGCTGATTCAATATAAGGTTTAAGGTTGAAGATTTAACATTTGAAGGAAATTTCTTGAGTCAGTAATGGTTACTTGTTTCCGGCATCGTTAGCGTATGAGAGGAGTTGGCTCCAGTAGGAGAGGGTATGACATTAATAGGACGATAGGTAGTTTTTTAAGTAAAAGGAAATGGATGGCAATTTAAACTACGAATAGACAAATATATCATTGGCAATTTTTTTAACTAAAAGGAAATGGATGGCAATTTCTTAAATAAATATTGTTATTTACCATTTTCATGTTGTCACAATGTTGCTTTTTGACATATGCCACAATTACTGTTGCATTGTAGTACTGAAATAGAGCACTCACAATTGCAGTCGACACCTTCGAAACATTTGCATAAGCATGGTGGGAAACAGTCTCAACCGCAGTCCGCAAATGTGCACAAAACAAATTGGTACTCTGACACGGTGCACATGTTCTTGTAACTTGTTATCAAAGAGTTGGACTCAGGTTTCAAGGGCAGCTTCCATGCAATGACAATGCACGGATACAGGGCTGTCGCCAAGGCCTTCAAGGAGCGTACACATAAGGTCCATGATGTGAAGCAACTGCAAAACAAGTACGCGTTACTGAAAAAGGGTTGGCAGTCGTGGTCACGCCTGATGGACAGCAGGCATGGGCCAACCGTCATAAGTTACAATAAAGCAACTGGTTTGATACAAGCATCCGACGACTGGTGGGCCCATTATGAAAAGGTAACAATTCCATATTCTTGTTTGTAACATCCAACGTGATAGTCATGCATATGTTACAATATATATTCATAAAAATTCTTCATTAATATTTTAATGTGACCAAAAATAAGAACTAAACCTGGTTAGACACCTATTTCTCACCCCAACAACCATTGTTATACTTGCCAAGTTGCCTATCAGTCTCTCTGTCTCCCTTCCTATGTATGACTGTTTTGTGAAATTTTTTTAATTGTTTTGTGAGTTTCTGTGGGCAAGTACTTGACTTTCACTGCCATTTCGTACTCCAAATTGCATTGGTGTGTGTTTGACAGGCATTCAACATATGTGGTTACCTGCACTATGTATGACGCTCAAGAAGAGTAGAGCTACCAGCTTGCAAAAGTATGAGTTTGCATCCAGGTGGTGATGAATCATGATTGGTATGAGCTGGGACTCTCTTCAAATGTTTTGTAGGACTGTTACTAGGGTTCTCTTTGGCTCCTTCTTGAGCCATATAAGATCAAACCCCCGTCGTGTATATTACAGTGCACACTTTTATTTAAGACTGGATTTCATTTTTTCATGATCGGTTCTTGCTATCTCCATTGTAGTTTCTTGTTGTTATGGTCTGATGCATTAGTTTGGTTCCTTCCATCCCCATGATAGCTTGCTGATGTAATGACCATGCTTTGATTATGGTCCTCTTTCTTGCCATTTCATTGTAGTTTCTTGATCTTATGGTCGTGCTTTGTTGCACTAGTTGGGTTATTTCCTTCTCCATGATAGTCTGTTGAAGTGATGACCATACTTTGATGTATGAGTTTGTTTCTTGTCATTTCTACAGCATGTTCACATTATGACCATGCTTTAGTTTTATGAATTCCTCAGCTCCTCTCGATCTCCATTACAACAATTTGACGAACAAAGCGTACTTATTGCCATTTCTTTTACGGCATGTTGATGCAATTGGAGATTTTAGTATCCGATATGCAATGTTATGCAATGATTATCTGGTGGGTGTATGTCATGCATCTAAAAGTCTTCCTTCATTATCCGAGGCACTTTAATAGATTATACATTCACTAACATAGAGCTTCATTTGTGAACCCCTCCATTTTGAATGACCCACTTTCTCTTTATCCATGATGATATGATATATATATATATGTATAACGTGATGTGGTGGTAGAGAAGAGACACAAACTTTCTTCCCAAAGTTTTCAGTATTTATGGCACGTAAACTACTTTTATACGTTGACAAGTGTGATTGGTGTCACATGTGTCTGCATGAGTTTTCAGCCAACATGCATTCAATATAAGGGAAGTCCTATCATTTTCACTTCCTATCTGTTTAAACAGTAAATATTATTTGCATACACCACGCCTTGCATCTCTTGCAATAGCCAACTATCATCTACTAATTCTTTCATCTTGCTTAACGATGGGTCATTTTCATTTTTGGAGCTTGTGCATGCGTCCTTCGCATCTTTATTAGATAGATTAGGATTTGGCATGACTACTGCAAAACCACTTTACTGTGTCCTCTTGATGTTATAAATGAACAGATTTCAAAAAAGGTGGTGAATACAAGAAACAAGTCGTAGGTCATGATGCCCTTTCTTCCTTAAAATTTTTATTCATCAAAGATGTTACACTTGATTATACATTTATAATATATGCAATACAGTACTCACTATGAGTAGCTTTCCTTTTATAACATTGACCCGTGTTTCATGAATGTGGAAACTTTGGCGACGCCTCATATCTGATTTCTTTTGAAAAATAATGCATTCTACACAATGTTATGGTGTCACATCCCAGATTTGGGAGAATGATCAAGCCTTGACCCATGGGACAAGAAAGCCTAACAAAGGCCTATTCAAAAAATCCCCATGAAAAATATTCCTGGAGTGGATTCAATAAAAAGGACTGCTCCCATCTTAAAATTTTGTGGGCTAGGCCATCGCCTATGTGCCTGAGTGGTTGCTTGGGCAATGGATCAAGACCCCAGGCATTTTTACAACTATGACTCCAAGTTCAACTGAAAATAGATATAAATTTGTAAAATTGCTCTTGGGCTTTGCAAAGTAAGTTTTAGGAGAAGGAAAGGGTCTTAAGAGTAAATAAAAAGAGAAGAAGTTTTTGGAGGTTTGGCTCAAATTTTGAGGCATGACCCACAAAATAGCTCAATTTCCTTGAAGTCATGGATTGAAAATTTGTAAGTTCTTAGTATGTATAACAAAAAAAGAATAATGTTTAGTTCTCATTATTCTTCAATACGTGTTATTTTAGGTTCAAGCTAGAAATTTTTTTTAGTTTTGTATGTAAGGAATATTTTGGTATTCTTGGTTTGGGATGTAGAATGCGCTGCTGTTCAGAGACTTTTTTTTGTGGGGCTTACTTGATAATTTTCATCAGATTTATGGCCTATTAAGTTTAAATAAAGGTCCTAGTCTTCTACTCTTACTCCAAATCCAAGATTAAACGCCCAGTAAGTTTTCTTGTCTTTCAAGTTAGATCCTTCTTATATAGTGATGTATTTGTCTGTATAGTGCATGGAGATATCTTTTGAGCCAATACATCGATGATATGTATCAAATGACTTGTGTGCTTAGGCGTTGTCATATTCCTTTTCTTTATTTCTTCAACTTTGTTTGTTTCGGTAATATAATTGAAAGATCCTCCTTATCTTTTCCCATCGTTGATTAAACTCTTTGCATCAGCCTGTATCAATTTCTCTTACATCATCTACAATGCCGTCTTTTTTCTTTTGTTATTCTTAAATCTAAATGTGGTTATCTTAAGTTCCCTTTTTTCCCTTACTATTTTTGTTTCTTCCCCCCTTCTCACCTTGACCGTATAAAATGTTGAGAACTTCAACAGTGGTATCTTTTTTTATACTTATCTCATTAAGTGGCTTTTATATTAATAGTAGCTAGGATCTACAACTTTAGTGGTTGATTCAGCCAAAAAATAAAAGGGCAGCCCAGCAATGGAGGGAGTATTGTGCATTGGGGTGACATTTTTTATTCAGCAAAAAAAATATATAATTACTTTTGGCCACTGTCAGTGTTTTTTGGCAAATAGTAGGCCCATATTTTAGAGTCCACTGACATGAAAAATATGAAGTTCTATTTAGGTATGATCTAAAAGTTAGGACCTCTTTCTTTAAAATTAGAAAAGTTTGTGGGCTATTAAGCTTGGTTATGAGAATTTGAAATGTGATCCAGCTTGCTTTGTCTCTCTCAAACTGATCTTGAAAGAGATTCTAATGATATTGAGCTTTTCTTTTTTTCTTTTTTTTTTAATAATCTTGAAGTACCTATTAACTTATTGAGCAGATCTAAATAAATTAACAGGCTTTACTATACATGCTGACTTGGTTTGTTTTGTATATATCACAAGCCAGTCCCTAATGTTAAAATTCTTACTTATCAAAAAAAAAAAAAGGAGAGAGAGAGAGAGAGAGAGAGAGAGAACCCAACAAGAGTTCACTCAATAAGCTTTGTTGAATTATAAGTTTATAACCTTTCCTCAATCCCATTATTTTGCATCAAGTGACTTCACTTCACTAGCTAATGGACTTCACTTCTTTTTTATTCAAATCTTGGTTGCGTTTAATTGATAGGAAATGAAAGAAATAGGAAAATGAAAACTATTTTCCTTTCCTGCATACGAAAACGTGGGTTCCACCATTGTCATTTTGTTGAAGAAAGTATTTTTGCTTAAATCATTTCCTATATATAAAAATTGATTATGCATTATGGGAGAGTTATAAAAAAATTTTGACTGTCATAAAAGTAAGCTGTCCCTTTGACTGTCATAAAACAAGCCAGAGTTAATTTCTTATCATATATTAGGTATGAGCTAATTAGCTCTGAAATAGCTCTGAAATTGAAAGGCTTATCAGGAAATTTTGTTTTTGGGATTTCTGTGAGTTGGGTTGTGGAGGGGGAAAGAGGGAGGAGGGGGAAATTTGGAGACCTTTGATGATATTTGGGTTTGATTATAGGGTTTGTGAAATATAGGATTAGGAAAGGGAGAGTCTTGGGATGTGGGCAAACTAAAGAGTAGGAAGAAGAAAAATGATGCTGTGGAGGAGACTGGGTGTTGGGTTAGGTTGAGGTTTATTGGCAGCTGTATTTCTTCAAGATCTAAAGTGGATAGCTCTATTAGTGGCATCAGTACTCATTGTGGTAATCCTTTATTTCCTCTGAAAAGTTTTTATGTTGTGCTAAAACTGCACTTTCTTATTGCCATGGATTTTGTGGTCTCAATCAGGTTAATTTACTTCATTTGCTTTTCTGAAGGAATTATATGTAATTGCTATATGTTCATATTTTATGGATATATGTTGTTTGTTTAGCTCCTACTGTTTGTTATTAATTTGAGTTAGAAAGCATCAGTAGTAGTATCTTGGTTGTGCAAATATTGCTTCAAGTTTGGTGGAATGTGGTAACAACTTATATTAGCACTGATTAGAGGGACAGTATACGAAAACAATTAAGATAATCTGGCAATGCAATCAGGTCACATCACTGCAAGAATCCATGCAAGAGACCTACCAAAAATATAAGGTGTTACTCATCTATATTGATAATGTCCTCATGTGATCCATAATATTTGTAGCTAACTAAACCTATGACATAAACATGCATCATGGCTACTGTTGTGTTTCTCCTCCTTCCTTGTTTTAAGTTATGTCTACATGTTTTGGTTTTTCCCATATTGACAAGAATGCACTGAAGTTCAAAACGAAACCGTTGGAGCATATGGACCTAATGTGAAGGGTGTACGAAGGTGCAATGACAACCGAGAAATTTGCATGGACACCAGGGGTAACGTTCGAACCTGTCACCATCGAGGACAATCCTTTGCTGGTAGACAAAGAAGACTGCGAAGACAGTAGTGGTTTGCCCCCTTTCCAGCCATTCGCGCAGCATGAACACACTGTCCACCACAGTTGTGCACAAGAGGAGGACACCCCGGTCACTGTACATGCTGCGTCATCGGCAATTCACACTGATGACACACCTACGAGTAGCGGGAGCAAACGCAAATTCAGTCGCACAATACACCCACAGCGGAAAAAATGGCAGAGTGAGAGAGCATCGCTCTTGGCAAGTAGCATGGAAAACCTTGCGTCTTCAGTTAAATTACAACAACGAGAAGTCCGCGTGCATCATGAGTATGGAGATTCAGCCTTGGACTGCATTTGCAAGTGTATGGCAAGGTTGTACTCCCTACCAAGCTTGGACCCGCAAGACCCACTAATCCCTTACGGTTTGACGCTAATGGACAATCCGGCAAATCAAGCAATATTGTTGCAGATTTCGACGAACGCGGCAGTCATTACTTGGCTACGAATGAAGAAGTCCCAGAATATGGGTGGCCCATCAGCGCCAACTCACGGCCTCGGAATGACTGGGTGGTTCTGACGGCTTTAGTCACCGGAAAGGGTTCATGTTTCATTACTGTCCTGCATTAGTTTTCTACCATATTGCTACCTCCTATGTTTGTTTTACATTTATTTTTTCCCCTGCCAACAACCGGTGAGTGTGTGTATTTTCTTTTCCTTCCCTTACAAACAGATTCGACAGTGGCTGTAGGCTTTTTTTATTACGGAATCGGTGTGTGATGTGTTGGATGTTTTATTACTTTTTATGCAGCAGGCTTGTTATTTATAAATGTGTTTCCTTTCCTAAGTTTCAAGGGATGCTAACAAAGAAGCTTATTGAATAGTGATGACCCACTTTTTATGAGTGTGCTGCATATCTATGGTCTATGCATGAGTTGGGTTTACAGTTATGGTTTGAACTGTAAATTTTATACACTATACATTCATGCTCAGAGGATGACGAAGGCTTTCAGAAATGGCATAATGGAGGTGGAACTTTCCACAAGTCAGCGTGTGTTGCTGCAAGAATGGTTCATCGTAATAAAACGATAAATAGTACTAAAATAATTACATTCACTTCTTTTTTTTAGTAAGGTTATAATGAATGAAACTAATAGTGTGAAAACATAAAAATATATATACATTTAAGTGTAAAAACGATGATAATATATTTTTTTTAATGTACATGACTTAATAAATTATTGATGAAAAGGAGTTAAATAGTATGTGAATAAAAAATACTACAAAAGATCAATAAAATTATGTCAAATTTGTGAAACTCAACAGAGGTTAGTGTAGAGCATTGGACAAGTGCTACAATTGTACCCAAAGGTTTTAATGTACCCAAAGATTTTTGTCAACTTGCTTCAATATTGTCTATTTGTGAGAATTGGACAGGTGTTACAATTGTAGAGCATAGCTTTTTCATTAGGCAGGTTGCTTTGTGATGTAATGGATGTACCCCTCACATTACTGCAGCAGTCACGTGAATACTGTTGTGTTCATGGGAATCTGGACGTGTAAAAATTACTTTTTCAGTCAATATGTGCGTACCCTATATGTGATGGACAGCTTTTGTTATTTTACATTTGCAAAATCAGTTTTTGTTTCATGTGTAAACGAATATGAATTCCTTATATTTTTTGTTTGTTGTTTATTTGGTGTATAAATGGTTGTCTCGGTTCATAAAAGTCTCGGTTCATAAATGATTTTGATTTTGTATTGTGAGCACATTTTTTATTTTATTTATTTGAACAAATTAAAATGTTGACTATAAAATATGAAAAATAGGTAGAGAACATAACAATGATTATTCAACAGAACAAAATGAAATTATGTGAACACTATTTCACAAAAATCATACCAGAATAAGCTGTCCAGATTATTATCATGGCTGTGCACATTATTAAAATGTTTTTTGGTTCCCACAAAAAAGAGAATCAAATATGTAGACAGCCTTGACAAGTTGTTGAATCCCTTACATCACAAAAAGCTACGCACATGAAACAAAATGACCCCCACAACCTTGGCCATTATATTCTTCCCCTCTTGTCTATTTTTTTCCTTATTAGTTCAGAGTGTGGTTTTCTCTCTGTCCCTCTCTCTCCATCTACCCAGAACTCGTTTATTTCCTTGGAAGTTTTTCAAGTTTTTCACATTTTCGTTCTTACATTTCCAAATAGCGAACGACGCAGGTCCGAGCCACTACATGCAACATGGTACATCCCCGGAAGCTATTGATGAAATTGTGAGGGAAATGGTGGTCGAAACTGATCACAACTTGGTAGAAGCATGGAGTAGTGCGGCAAGATATTATTACAACCATTATCACAAAGTCCCTCGAAATACATCAATACTTTCAGGACGTTTATGGATGTTTGAGTTGTTTAACGGCCACCAGGGCCGGTTTGAAGACAATGTCAGTATGTCACAACTAGTGTTCTTGTTGTTATGCGATGCGCTTCATAGTTTTGGATTGACGTTGCCGCAGCGGGAGCATGGCGTTCCGCTGGAAGAGAATGTAGCCATTTTTATTTGTGCGTTGCAGGGTTTATCTTGGAAAAATTTGCAAGAACGGTTCCAACACTCAAATGAGACATTGTCATGCAATTTTCATGAGGTAATGCAAGTTATGATACCGTTTACATCGGTTCATAGTAGGAGTCTTACGCCCGAACAAGTACAACAAGGGGGCCATCCACATTTACAGTCGCAGCAGCGGTACCGGCCATTCAAGGTGACAATTTCCATAAATGTGCAAATTTTTTAAAGCTTAGAAGAAAACCATGATTAAGTTATGTTAATTTGTAAAAAAATTGGTGCGTTGCGTAGGACTGCATCGGTGCATTGGACGGGACGCACGTGATGGCTCGTGTCTCGCAGGAGTACGCCACATCATACTATGGCCGGAAAGGTGTGCCAACACAGAATATAATTGCCGTATGTGACTTTAATTTGTGCTTCACATTTGTCTCTGCCGGTTGGGACGAGAGCATGCACGACAGCCGGGTTTTGCACTACGTGACAACCGAAGAGAAACATCGCTTCCTGCACCCCGCACCAGGTAAAAAATATTACACAGAAATATGAATACGTAGAAACTATAAATATAAATATTTTCAATAATGTATTTTCTTGGCAACACACTACTGAAAATTATTGTCTTTTTTTATTTTGTCAACAAAATCAGTTTTCTAATGTAGTTTGTTTCCCATTGTTCAAAATTTTTGCAAACAAATTAAAAAAATGAAAAGTTTTGAAAAATAATTAAGTGGTAAATAAGAATGTGAAAATGAAAATGAAATGTTATAATTTATTATTTAAATTAATTAAAAAAGTACTCCAAATAGAAATGCTGTTAATGAATTAGAAAGTAATTAGAAAAATAATTTCGTAATTGGAAATATAATTTTTGCACAACAAAAGAACTTCACAATGAAATAGTAATTGAAAACAAAAATGGAAAAAGAAAAAATTACTAACGAAATAATTGACAACTCTTAATTCTTATAAATTGTGTAAGAATTAATTCTTATAATTCGTAGAAAATGCAGTAATTGGAAATATAATTTTGCACAACAAAAGTAATTGCGAAGAAGAGTAATTGAAAACAAAAGGTCTAAACAAGAATAATTCATTATTAGACGAACAAAAAACTGAGACAAGTTAATTGAAACATAATTTAAGTGGTAAATAGTAATTGAAAACAAAATTGGGATAAGAACAATTTTTATTAATGAAAATGTAATTGTCATAAAAAAAATTAATTATTATAATTCACAAACAATGCTGTAATTGGGAATATAATTTTTGAGAACAAAAGAAATTGGGAGAAAGAGTAATTGAAAACAAAATTGGGAAAAAATTAATTTAGTAATGAAATTATTCAACAAATTTATTATTATTAACAAACAAAAAAAAATACGAACCAAGACAAGTTAATTGAAGAATAATTTAAGTGGTACACAATACTGTCAAATTGAAAATGAAATGAAACAAATTTTGCAGGAAAATACTATTTGGTGGATAGCAGTTACAGCAACAAGACAGGGTACCTAGCGAGCAATACTAGGTATCATGAAAAAACTTTCATGAAAATGATCATGAAAGATTTATGACCCTTGGATTACACTTAAAATAAAACATTACACACTAATCAAGGTAATTCAAAGGTCATAATTCTTTCATGATCTTTTTCATGAAAGTTTTTTCATGATCCCTAACTTTTCTCGTACCTAGCCCCTACAAGGGGTACAGGTATCACCAAAATGCCCATCGAAATCGAACATTACAGAATCAGTTTGAAATGTTCAACAAGGCACATTCCTCACTGCGTAGTTGTATCGAGCGGACATTCGGTACCTGGAAGTCTAGGTAGGGGGCATTGCGGAATATGCAGAAGTTAAGTTTTTCTAATCAAGTTATGTTTGTATGTGCGTCGATGGCGTTACATAACTTCATACGCCGACATAACGAACTTGATGAGGTCACGATGGCTATCCCAGACAGTGACGATTACGTGGCCCCCCAAATGCCTGACCACGACGAAAACACACGGGTTGTTGATGTGATGGAGGAAGGGGACTCTGACCCTGCAATGGTCGTTGTAAGAGCGAACATTACGAACGCACTCGTACGGCAAGCGCACCGGTAGGGGCGAATTGGAAATACAAGAATATTGGTTGAAGGTTGTTAATATCTGTACTGAGATTCATATTTGTATACACGTTTGGTTTTAATAGTTTCATGTCTTTCGGAGCGTAGACATTTTCAACAAAATGTATTTTTAAAGGAAGTATGTCCACTAATTAACATATATAAACATGGGGGAAGTTTTTGCAATATCTTTTATAATAATTTGTTCTCAACCTGGCGTAAAACAATTATTTCTAGCCATTGGTAAGAAAAAAAAACAAAACATAAAAAAAAAAATCATGACTGGGCATGTACGTGGTTTATCTTTTTTTATTCACATGTTATGATATGAATTCCCAAAAATACAGAGCAGACCTGTTCCACTCGTTTCCAATTTTTGGACAATAATTACCCAATTGCAACCTCTGCTTGAATAAAAAATTAATGAATACAAAAAGGAAAACAATCCAAAAAAAAAAAATTTGCACGAAAAAGGAAAAGAATACAAAAAAAATGATAAAAAAAGGAAAACAATAAACCAAAATTAATAATGTTAAAACGAAAAGAATAAAAAATAAAATGAAAATGTTAAAAGGAAAAGAAAAAAAAAAGGAAAAGAATAAAAAAAATATTGACTAAAAAGGAAAAGAAAAAACAAAAATTAAAACGAAAAGAATGGAAAAAAAAAAATTGAATAAAAAAACGAAAAGAATAAAAAAATTAATAATGTTAAAAGGAAAAGAATAAAAAAAAATAATGTTAAAAGGACAAGAATAATACTGACTAAAATCAAAAAAAAAATTATGTTAAAAGGAAAAGAATGAAAAAAAAAATGAATAAAAAAATAATAAAAATCTTTCAAAAAGGAAAAAATATTTGTTTTCGTGCTTGTGAAAACAAATAATAATGGTAAAAGTAAAAAAATTAAAAAAATAAATTCTTTCGAAAAGGAAAATAATAAAAACAAAAATGTTAAAAGGAAAAGAATAAAAAAAAAAAGACTATAAGAAAAAAAAAAATTAATGGTAAAAGGAAAAGAATGAATTTTCAAAAATAATGAATACAAAAAAAATTAAAGTTCAACCACGTGTTTTGACGACCGTTGCACAGTGTTTACGAAATGAATAAAATTTTTTAAATTATTCTCATACTACCGTTGCATAGTGTTAGAAACAAGTCTAAGGTGTACCACTCATTGACAGCCACGGATCCCAACAATAGTGACACGTATCTCTGTTGGTGTGTAAGTTGGGAAGGGTAAAAGAGTCATTTTACCATGCATAATAATATTATATTACACACCTTTTCATAAAAAGTCAAAAAGTTAACCCAAATATCCATATTTTTTTTTCTCAACTTTTTAGTCCAAAAAGACAAAAAGTGCACTTATTTAGGACACCCCAAACAACCCACCAAAGCCTCTAATGTAAACAAGTAACAAAAAAATCAGAAAATATTCTTTGATCTATAATCACTCACATCTATTCTCTGAAAAATTCTCTGAGAAGTGTTCTTCAATTTTTGTTTACATCATCTTTCATAAATTATACACTGAGACATATAGCTTTAAGCCCATCTTTCTTGTGTGAGGTTTACAGAAAATCAGAGTTTTATTTTTAAATCTATCTTTGAGAGATAATTCTTGTAACTTTCTGTGAAAGCAAAAACACCTTATTTTCAACCTTGTAAGAGTGTAGTACACTCAGTGTTCTTGACTTAGAAAGTCTGTGTAAAATCTGTGGAGAATTGCTCCATCTGTGAAAAGGTTGCTAGCACCCTGTGAAGCTAGAGTATAGTGGAAAATCTCAAGTGAAGCTTGAGGAGTGGACGTAGGCCGAGTTGAAACCGAACCACTATAAATTTGTTTGCCTCTCTCTCCCTTATCTCTTTATTTTATTTAAATTGCCATAGCTATATTTTACATTTTCACTATGCTAAAATCATTAATTGACATAGTTGTTAGAACACTTTTTTAATTATTTTTATTTCATTAACTATATTTATCTATTGTGCTAGTCATAATTTTTATTAGGGTATTATTATTTTTATTTGTAAAAACCTAATTCACCCCCTCTCTTAGGTTGTCTTTTGGGTAACAATTACATTGATAGGGATATGAAAATTGATCACAATAGATAATTGTGTAGAGGAAATTGGAAATGGAATCATATGAAGGATTGTACATTTTGCATTATCATTTTATCGAACCACTATTGAAATTGATTTTTAATCTTGCATTGGAAGGTTATGGTTTTAAAAAAGAAATTTTTTTATGAAACAAGATGTATTGTTTTATTTTTGATAAATACGATGGTAAGTCTTGAAAAGTGTTGTAGATGAATTTGATTAAGTTAGCTTATGTGTCCTTGGTGAAAGACCAGAAAACCGCGCGGATAAGTGTCGAACCTTCCAGTTAATACTGGTAAAAATGATAGATTACAAGTGTCGAGCCTTCCAGTTAATAATGGTAAAAATGATAAATTGGTAGTACTTGTATAATTTACTTGCAGACACTAGCCTAGGGATTACCTGAGTCTTATTTACCATCTTGGAATTTTATTGAAATTGTTGGATTAATGTGTTTTCAAATTGGCATTGTGCGTAAGATTTTCAAAAGATGAGAAAAATATTTTGAGCATGATAAGGCATACGCATTCATCTCATAAGACTGTATAAAATGGATTTGATGAATTGTTTAATTATTTGATTCAATTGATAATGAGATAATTGAATGAATTGAAAATGATGTTTTGTTGCTATTGAAATATGTTTATTTATTTAAGTTAACTTGTCGTGGTTAATTAAATAAATTGGATTTAAGAGATTATGTAATAAAATCATATGGTTTTGATATGATATGATTTCACGTATATGTATGAGTATTTTGTTTCCCGCATATCTTCTAATGTTTTCATATGAGATTGTTTGGTGAGCTAGTGGTTGCTCATCCCCTGCCTATACATATGTACAGGAAATGCTTTTCGGATTTGAAGATCAAACAATTGGTTTTACCATTTTATAAGTGTAATGTAGTGATGGATTGTACTACTTCATTTGTTGTTTGGATAAGTGCTATTTTTTTTACAAAGAGTAGTGTCCTTTCTTTTATTGTAAGTCTCAGGACATTTCTTTTATTTGTATGTAAATGTCATTGTTGTATAACGAGAGGGAATATGTATATTTAATTATTCATCATTTCATCCAAGGATGAAATGTTATTTGTAAATTGACTTAATTAATGAATATTGGTAATGTAATCCAAGTAATAAAATACGGGGCGTGACACTCTTCCTCTCTCTTCATCGATCTGATGGCCTATGAACAAAACATCCAAGAACATACAGCCCAATTTGAATAAGATGTTTCACTGATGCAAAAGTTGAGTTCAATTTCAGCTCCAACAATAGCTACAGAAAATGTGAATGGCTGTTTTGATTGCAATATTTGCCTAGACTCAACACATGAACCTGTGGTCACCCTCTGCGGTCACCTATATTACTGGCCTTGCATTTACAAGTGGCTTTATGTCCAAGCCTCCTCCTCCTCTGAATTAGATGAGGAAACCCAGTCATATTTGGTTCCATTATATGGGCGAGGAACATCTTCATTTTATTGTCATACCTCGTAGACCATCATCGACATGGCCAACAACACTCTCCAAGGCCCCTGTCGAGCTCTTCTCGCCGACATCTCCGGTGGCGACCACCACAAAACTCGCACCGCCAACTCCTTCTACTCCTTCATGGCCGTCGGAAACGTCCTCGGTTTCGTCACCAGTTCCTATACTCACCTCTTCAAAGCCTTTCCATTCACCAAAACTCACGCTTGTGATGTCTACTGTGCGAATCTCAAGACCTCTTTCATTTTGTCAATCGCTCTGTTACTCACTCTAACCACCATAGCCGTTACCACAGTGAGCGAAAACAAACTTCCAGTGAACCCATTCTTTTTTTTCTTTTTTTTTTAATTTCTTTCTTTATCACACCCATGTTCCCTACTCCCAACATACCCACAACACTTTCTTTTTTTTTTTTTTTAATATTTCCACCTTTTCCTTTTTGTTTTTATTTATTTATTCTTCAACCCACCTGGGCATGTCTCTTACGGGTCATTACTTTATTTTATTTTATATCTTCTTTTCCATCAACATCCTATCATTTTCTTCTTCTTTCCCACACCCCAATCCCTTTTCTTATTTTCATTTTTCCATTAAAAAAAAAAAAAAAACCAAACACAAAACTACATTCATTCCACCTGATTTTTCTGCTTAATATTGTGTCATTCATGCCATATGGATTTGCACAACAAACTCATTTCATTCTTGTCGGGGATCAACCCCGTTCAACGTTCTACCCAAAGAGTTACCAAAAAAACAAAAAAACAAAACCACAACATCATAACAAAACAAAGCATTTTTTCGCTTTCCTCCGGTACCAACCCAGCAGCAAAGCTTATACCCCAACTTCATTTGCAACTAGCTTCGTCGCTCGCCTTCACCGCTCTTGACGACTTTGCCTCGGCCTTGGCAGCATTTCCAAATGCAATTACTCCCCGCTGGCCATCAAATGCGGAGTATGAGGGCACTCCGAATCAGGCCTTGGAGGTGGCCTGCCGTTTCAGCTCTTTATTCTCCTTCTTCAGTGAGCTAATCTCTCTTCGAGCATCTTCATACATTTGTTGAAGCAAGGAGAGTTGCGTTGACAGTTGATAAACTTCAAACATCTTGTTCTGCAATCGATGGGACAAGTTAGTGATTGCAGTCATGGTCTTCATACATGACTTCAGCATATACGAGTTAGCCTCAATGTCCAATTTTGTCGCCATTATCTGCTCAACTGATATTTCTGGATAGCTGAGCATAGGGGACGGCGGAAGGGCGCTTGGTTGACGTTCAAGGGCTACAAAACCGGTTATCACTCTTGTGGACTCGTTGAGGTCTAGAAAGAGAGTGAGAGAACCACGGGAAGAGGCTATCTCAGAGGTGTAAACAGAAAGGGGTCGCAGAGTGGTTCAGAGGATGCAAAGAAAAGGGTTGCAGAGTGGTTTGTAGTCTTTGTGCTCTGTCTCTCTTAACGGCCTCGGTTTAAAAAGAGAGCGAAGAGACAAAGATGACAAAGAGGGAGTGAGAGCCGAGGTAGACACGACGCTCTGTTGGTCACGTGAACCGCGCGCCAGACATGACGCTCGAAGCCACATGTCCAATGCAACTTTTAAAGACGATATATATATATGTATATGTTTGTATGTATATCTGCCACAACCACACAGTGTCTTCTACAGCGCTCCGACACGACTATGCAGTGTCTTCTATAGCGGTTTGATAGGACCACACTGTGTCTTCGACAACGGTCCGACACGACTACACAGTGTCTTCTACAACTATCCGATAAGACCACACAGTGTCTTCTACAACGGTCCTCCATAACCATACAGTGTCTTCTACAACGGTCCGACACAACCACATTGTGTCTTCTACAACGGTCCTCCACAACCATATAGTGTCTTCTACAACTGTCCGACATGACCACATAGTGTTTTCTATAACGGTCTGACACGACTATACAGTGTCTTCTATTCTATTTTATTTTATTTTTCGTTTATTCTCCAGTTTTGTTACTCTCTCCAAACTCAAGTTGGTTTGTACCTATCATTCTTGAGTTTAAGGGGGGATGTTAGTGTGATAGTGCTGTTAATGTATAATATTATAATATGTTATAATATTATAATATGTTAATGTATAATATTATGTTTAGTGATTACTTTAGGCTTTAGTTTTAATCATTTGTGTTTCTTTACTTTCGGCCACTTTCGGTTTGTAAATCCTCAACTTGTGTAAACTCTCTCCTATATAAAGGAGCTAACACAACAGATACTTAATATAGATTCAATATACATAATTTATTCTCTCTATTTCTCTCTACATTATACTAACAATACCAAGCAGAAAAACACACACACCCAAGGAGACACCATATTTAACGTGGTTCGGCCTCAATGTCTACATCCACGAGAGAGTAACTGGTTATCACTATAACAATGGAGAGATTATAGAAAGATTACAATAGAGGAGGAGCTCACACTATCCTTACTCACCTACTCACCCGTCTCCCTTTTTCACATCGAGAGAGACGGTCTCTCTGCCTCACATCTCTCACTCTCTTTTGGTTTGCTCTATCTCTCTACTCTCCTCTTAGCTCTTCATTTATACACTGAAGAGAAGGTGGAGAGGTTGGCTGGCCTTGCACATGGCCAGCTGTTCCTTGACATGGCCAGCTCCTTCCAACATGTTGCAGCACATGAGAAATAATCACCCCTCACATGGGGTGATCTCCAACAACTATAGATATTTGATTAAGGATAAATTACACTTTACATTAAAATCTTATTCTAGTTAAGTATCAATGTCTCCTTCTGTTACCTATAAATCTAGTCATGTGACAAGTATATAATTATAAAATGAGGATAAGAGAGCAAAAAAACACATTCCCATTTCTCACCTATATAGAAGTTGTCCAACGTGATAAACATGTGGAAATGTATTTTATATATATATATATATATGTGTTTATATGTTGAAAATAAGGGATTAAGAGGTAGGAAATTATAGTTCTTAAAATTAAAAAAAATACAACAGTATTATTGTGGAAAACATAGTTTTGCGATTTTAATTTTTACAAAATTCTAATTCATCTCTTTAATCATTCACAATTTGTGTTTTGTTTTAATTGAATATAGTCATAATTTGATCTAATTTTTTGGACAAAATATGTACAGACTGAAAATGAAGGTAATTTTCTTTCTTGTTCCTTATTTTATAGTCATATGTTTGTAACATTATTAATTTTTGTTAAAAACTTATACAGTGAAATAATAAAAAGAAGATATTAACACTAGAATTAATTGTCAGAATTTGATATACACCAAAGTGAGATTTAGGGTTGGTTTGGCATATTTGAAAAAAGTCAAAAAGTCACTATTCTATTTAAGTCACATCATCTTATTTAAGTTACATCACCTCTTTAATACATCACTTCAAACCCAACTCAAACCCAACCCATATTTTATAAAAAGTCAAAAAGTGCATTTATTTAGATCATCCTAAATAACCCCTTAGTACAGCACAAGAATGTAAAATATGATTTACCTTTTAATTAAAACTTAAGGTTGCGTTTGGTAGAGCTTTGTAATTATGATTTGAGAGTATGAGTTGTATTTTGAGTTTGTAAGGTTTGGAATTATGATTTGAGTATGGAAAATTTATTTGGTGAGAGTTTTGAAAATAGTTTTAAATTGAGTGAGGAATATTTGATGTGACATTTGATATAAAAACTTACAACTCATAACCAAACATAAAACTCAAAATTATTTTAAAGCACATAATTTTTTTTTTAAAATTTAGAAAATATTTTTTTCGAATACATAAAAATTAACATATCAATTGCAAAAAAAAAAAAATTTATTATTCCGGTCCACCGGCCGGACGACCGGTAAGGCCAAATTTTGAAAAAAAAATTAAAAAACGCGCTCTGTTTAACAAAGTTTTCTGCAGAGTTGTGAAAAGTTAATTCCACAACTCTATCCAAATATCATACTCAAACCATCAAGCAAAAAACTAGTTTGAAAACACAACCAAATAAAGCCTAAATTTTGATATAAGTAATGTACTGAGCCATTACAACACGAGAAGTTATTTGGTCTACGTTCACGATTTCCTTGTGATTAATTTTTGGTGACAGAAATTTGGAGACCAGCATGAAACATGCTGTATGAATTAGGATTGGATCTGGACTCATGCTGTGTGGTGAGTGGTGGGGGCATGGACCGGACCACTAAATAATTTTTTTTTATAATACCGACAAACGGCTGAGATTATTGGAAATAAAAATATTAGTGATCTTAAAATTCTAGGTGTATTCACTTATTTAATGTTATATATAAGACTCATATAATATACATTTAATGTGATATATGAGATTTATGTAACATAAATCTTACGAAATATTGACTAAAAATTTTGCAGTGGTGCTACATGTATTAATTAGTATACTAATTAGTATATCACTCGTAGTTATAATATTATTATTGACCCTACTCATTAATTACATTACAAATATCAAAATCTTCTTAAATTATATCACATCATTAATTGATACACTAATTAGTACATTAATTGGTTTGTATAGTATTATTTAAAATTTTGATACAACCATCGGTGTCTAGCATTATCCCCGTTTGATAAAACTTTTTTTCAGCTTAAATCAACTTTTGGCTTAAATTAAACTATGTTGGTGTGTTTGGTACAACTTAAAGGCATAAATTATAGCTTAATTTAAACCATTTTCGGCTTAAATCTTTAAGTTGCTCGAAGGGTGTTTATGAATTCAGCTTAAGGGCGCAGCTGATCCCTCTGGGGGCAAAATGACTTAAATGTCCTTTCCATTTGATGCTAATTACAAGTGTGCCATGTATATAAACCAAGATCGCTCATTTTTTCTCTCTCACACAAACGGCCAGGCGATTCCCGGTGAATCCAGGCGATTTCCGGCGAACAACTCTGTCTCTTTTCTCTCTCTCCCTCTCCCCATCTGTCTCTCCCCCTTGTTCTCCGATCGCTCTCCATCGCGATTTGAACCATCGCGATCGACAGCGTGAACCCTAGCTCTGTCTCCCTCTTCGCGATCGACGCCGGCGATGAGATGAGAATGAGGAGATTTGAACCATCGCGATCGATGCCGGCAGTGAGATGAGGAGGATGAGGAGGAGGAGGGGCTGCCGGCGGGATGAAAAGTTGATTTGAACCATCACGATTTGAACCCTAGCTCTCTTTCGCTCTTTCTGTGGATCTAAATGAAACCCTAGCGCTGGTTAATCCAGCTGGAGCTAGGGTTTTCATTTTATTTTTTTTTTTGAGGTTTTTTATTGTTTTTTTAATAAAAAAAACAAAATAATTAATGAATAAAAAATAATAATTGATGCTAATTAATTGAGACTAATTAATTTAAAATGAAAAAAATTTATATTAACTGATACTATTAATTGATGTTTATTAAACTATTAATTGCCACTAATTACATTAATTACTAATTTAAAATGAACTTTTATTGATGAAATAATTTTTTACAGCTTATTAAACTATTAATTTGAATTGATGCTTATTAATGAAACTATTAATAATTTAATGAAACTATTAATTTTAATTGATGCTTATTAATGAAATAATTTTTTAATGAAGCTATTAATAATTTTAATGAAACTATTAATTTTAATTGATGCTCATTAATGAAACTATTAATAATTTTAATGAAACTATTAATTTTAATTGATGCTTATTAATGAAATAATTTTTTACAGCTTATGAAATAATTTTAATTGATGCTTATTAAACTATTAATTGATGCTTATTAAATTAATAATTTTTTACATTAATAATTTTTTACAGCTTATTAAACTATTAATGAAAAAAATTAATAATTTTAGGTCAAGTTTGGCATATTGTAAAAAAGTCAAAAAGTCAAAAAGTTACTCAAAAAATTAAAAAATTAACACTATTCACCAAAAGTCAACAATTACGGCTGCACAACTCCTAATCCTAATTTTTCCCTAGAAATCAATTTTTACAATTTTTTATTACACATTTTTCCATAAAAAGTCAAAAAATTAACCCAAACATCCATATTTTCTTTCTCAATTTTTTAGTCCAAAAAGACAAAAAATGCACTTATTTAAAACACCCCAAACAACTCCTTACTATTAATTGATGCTTATTAAACTATTAATTGCCACTAATCACGTTAACTACTAATTTAAAATGATATTTTATTAATGAAATAATTTAAAATGAAATGATAATTTTTTTAATACTAATTACATTAACTTTTATTAATGAAATACTTTTTTAAAAAAATTAAAACTGAAAAAATGACAAAATAATTATTTTTATATTATATAATAGTAAAAAGGACAATTACACAGTAAAAAGTTATTTTACAGTTTATCAACCAAACACTACTCTGCTACTTAAATTCATAATCTTACAATTACACTAAACAAATTAACAACTTATATCCACAACTATAAGTCATAATTTGTTAAGGTATAATCTATAATCGTTTTTTCACGACCCTCCCAACACCATTATTGAAAAGGGCATGGCTTCTGTCCAGTCCTTAATCGAATTGGATCGTACTGTTGAGCCGGTGGAACTCTATCACGGGTCTCGTTTTGATAATCTGAACCGTGCAATGTGTAGAAATCGTCGAGTATTATATGCCTGTAAAAAATAACGTTAATCGGATATTGATAGCTATGTGATCAAATCAGTTTTGTATAAAAAAAAATGGACAGTGAATAAATTAACGGTTGACAAAAATCTGTTTTGATCACATAGCTATCGACATGTGATCAATATGATTTTTTACAGGCATATAGTACTCAACGAGTTCTACACATTGAACGATTCAGATTATCAAAATGGGACCGTGATAGGCCTCCATAGGACCAACAACACGGTCCTGTCCGATTAAGGAATGGACAGAAGCAATTCCCTATTGAAAATGGAAAGCATCTACAGGGCCCAACCGTGCGGTGCGGTTACACGAAGCAGTATCTAAGTAGCAACTAGTGTAGCGGTCACGCCTCGCTCGCCGGTTTCTCTCTCTCTCTCTCTCTCTCTCTGGGAGTGAAAAATGCTAACCCTAGGCAGCTCTCAGTGTTTGTCTGTCTCAAGCCACCGTCAGTTTCTGTCGCCGGTGGCCGCCATTTCCGGCAGAAGTTCAAGTTCATGCTCCCTTCCATTCTTCCCAACTTTGCAATGCCACTCTCTCCATTCTCCATCTCCAGGTCTCTCTATCTCTCTCTCTTGTATATATTGTTTTCTTGGGTAAATTACACATAGTCCTCTTTCACTTTTACCAAAATCTCATTTTGGTCTTTTGAATCTGTCCATCTATGATGGGTAACAAAAATTCAAAGTATAGTGAGATTTTAATAAAAGTCTAAACGTTTTAATGAGAAAATAAAAATATCAAATATGATTTAAATGATAAATTTGTTAATGGTAGATGGATGGATGGATGGATGGAAGGGTAAATTTTATTAAATTTGTTAACCGTTACAACTTGATTTAAATGGTAGGTTTTGACTTGACAAGGGACTAAAGTGAGATTTTGGTGAAGTGCAGGGTACTAAATGTAATTTACCCTTTTTTTTTTTTTTTTGATTGTTGCTTTAGGATTTGAAAATTTTATTTCTGTATTTTCTGTGCAACAAAATGGAGCTTCTCAATTGTAGTTGAATTTTTTATAATTTTTACTTTTACCAGTTATGGATGAGACCAAGTTTGAAGAGGCTTCAAGAAAGGGAAACTTGATTCCGCTTCACAATTGCATTTTCTCTGATCACTTGACTCCGGTGCTCGCTTATAGATGCTTGGTTAAAGAAGATGATCGAGAGGCTCCGAGCTTTCTGTTTGAGTCAGTCGACCCTGGTTTCCGTGCTTCCAGTGTTGTAAATGCCTTTTCGCTGCTTGTTGGTTTTAAAAATGGAAATTACTACATAATTAGAACTTACATACAAAATTTACAATTAGAATAATGTGATAAGGACTTACTCATAATTACGATCATATTCATGGGCTATTGTTGAAAGGAATATTTTACAAACAGAATGTGTAAAAAGATTTCTTATTATGGTTATAATTATAAAAAGGTAAATCCTTTTCTTGTTAAAAAGACAAAAAAATTTAGTACTTTCAAAATCCTCTTATAATTATAAAATTCTGTATGAAGGACAACATTTGTTATTTCAGTATTTTATTTGACCATTATACCCTCTCTTTCTTCCATTTCTTTTACAGCTCTCTTTCTTCTCCAACTCGATGGTTGTTCATCTTCTCCGCCATCTTCATCGTCTATCAGCATCATCCATCCTCATTGTCGGCCGGCAACCACCATTTTTACCGTTAAATCACCGCCATCTCAGATTTGATACTTACAAACTCCTATTTGAGATCAATAACTTCAGATTAGAAAAGAAAAAAAAAAACTTAGATTTGGCAGAAAAATGAGAAATCAAGATATTGCAATGAAAAATTAATATTTTTTTTGTTTGTTTGTTCATAGATCTAAAAGTAAATTTGACTTTGATTCGTTCATTTAATATGTACTCTGTTTTCGTAACAGTAAAATTTTACTCTAGTTAACAACATATTGATCTACTTAATGACAGTAAAATTTTATTTTTAATCATAGTAAATTTTACTCTGATTTAGAGTAAAATTTTACTCTTTATTTTTTATTTTTTATTTTTTATTTTTTATTTTTAGTTTCAGAGTAAAATTTTACTCTGAATCAGAGTAAAGTTTATTATAATTCAAAGTAAAATTTTACTCTGAAACAAGCTGCGATGATGGCTTTACAGAATAGTTTATGTCATGAACTAGACTAAAATTTTACTGTTGAAAGAATAGAGCATCATGAGAAGAAGAAAGAGAGATAAAGAGACAGAGTTCGAAAACAGAGGATCAACAGAAGAAGAAGAAGAAGAAGAAGAAGAAGAAGGAGAGAGAGAGAGAGAGAGAGAGAGAGAGAGAGAGAGAGAGAGAGAGAGATTGAAGGATCTCAGATTTGAGGTTTGTGAACCGTTGCAAATCGTCATTTTCTGGTGACTACAATTGTGAATGATCTCAGATCTGAAGTTGTGGATGCAACAAATGATGGTGGTGATGAAGACGGTAGAGAAAGAATTTCATGGTGAGCGGCGGTGGTGACGATGGAGAGCAGCGATGGCACCAATGAAGAGAATAGTGATAAGTGTGAGACAGAGAGGAGAGATTGAGATGAGAAAGAGTGATTACAAGTTAATACACACACACACACACACACTTATATATATATATATATATGAGGGTATTATAGTAAAATAAATAAGTTTTAAAATACTAGGGTTTTTTGAAAGGTTCTATATAATCCTTGTCCTTTTAAAGGACAAGTTAGACACTGAGGGGTCTATCACCAAATCTCCCCTTATAAAAATGTCATTAACACATCATTCTGAGTTTTTATATAAACATTTCAATGTTTAGTATTTTTCTTGTTTCTTTAATGAAGGGTTCACAATAAATATAATAATTTTATAAAACCCTAATCTTTATGTATTTTATTTAGATGTGTGGTTCAGTCTTCAATTTGATTGTTTTAGGGTCGTTATAGCGTGGTTGGAGCTCAGCCTGCAATGGAAATTGTTGCAAAAGAAAATAAGGTTACAATATTGGACCATGAGAACGGGTGCTTGACAGAAAAGGTTGTTGATGATCCAATGTCGATCCCAAGGAGTATTTCAGAGAGCTGGAGGCCCCAATTTATTGATGAACTTCCCGATACATTTTGTGGTAATTTGACTCTGTCAAATGATTGCAACTTACTTATGGGTCCACATTACTTCTACTGAATTTTCAGTACTTTTGGTTCAAACCACTTTAAAATCGATCTATTGGTGAAAATCAATCTATGAATGTGACTCAGCTTTAATCTGTTCATCGCTATTGTTTATTGTGTAGAATATTTGGAAATTCATTTGGGGTCGCCAGCTTTGCTCATTGAACACTGGAGATACATTTTATGGAGATTTTAAAGAAAGTGTGATTCAACTAAATCATATACTGTACCCTTACGCATGCATGGATTATGTGTTGTTTTCGTTTCATGCTAACTGATCTTTGTTGGTGAACATTCTTTAGTTACGTAGGTTTGTTGGTGAACCCTTATTAATTATTTTTATTGTAAACTTGTAGAGAAGCGAGCTCCATAATTATTGTGCAGCTTATGCCATACCATTCTTAGCTAGTCCAAAATCCTAGGAGGATAGCTGTGGTATGGGGATGGCTATTGTTAACTTGCAGTTGGGCCTCATGAACGTCAATCCTACGTAATTTGTAATTTTTTCTGGTGTTTTTACTAGGCGTCATACTGCACTGTTTATTGAAGAAGCCATCTTGGGTAAAACTGAATGCTTAAGAAAATGATTTCTTTAGCAGAACTCGAGTAGTATAATTAATGTATTGTTCAGTTGATTTTCATATCTGTAAATAACAAGCTGTCCATATATTACTCAATGCGTTTTTTATTAATGCAGTTACCATTTGCACAATATTAAAAAAAGGTACTGAAATTTTGTTCTATCATGTACAGGTGGGTGGGTTGGTTATTTCTCATATGACACAGTTCGTTACGTAGAGAAGAAGAAACTGTCATTCCCAAGGGCACCACAGGATGACATGAATCTTGCTGATATCCATCTAGGTCTCTATGATGATGTGATTGTTTTTGATCATGTAGAGAAGGTACTTTTCAGCATTAAAAATGTCTCTCTTACAGATAATATATAATTCAAGTCACCATGTATGTCTTACCACTGTTCTTATGGCTAATCCAATCATCTTGCAGCTAGTATTCTCTTAAACCCCTTTCAGCATTGGTGAATATTGCATGCAAGTTCTTAGAGCACCTTCTAATTCAGAGACTGTTTAGACAAAAGTACATAAGCAGATGGAAAATGCATGTCTTTTTTGTGGGGTTTAATCGTTCTGTTTTTCTTTTGCTGAGTGACAGATGTCTGTGTCGCTAGACAGTTTTATTTCCATAATTCATGCAATTTGCTTGTTAGTAGCTACCAAGACATAGTTACTGCTAGTCTGTGTAATTTATTCTGCATATTATTGAATAATAAATCACTTCCGCTTAGTCCTTTTATAGGTTCTCAACATTTAGTTGGGTGATATTATCAATCTGTCAAATTCAAAATTGTTTACATAAAGGCTACAATCATCAATCTGCAAGTTGTCTTCGAGGAATTCAGTAACTTTGACTTGGCTCCATCTTGATTGGATTTGGGGTTGTAGAGTTTCTTTCAAAACTCTGATGAGGGCTTTTTGGGTATTCTGTGCATCCTCAGAAAGCATATGCGATTCATTGGGTTCGGTTAGATCAGTACTCTTCCATTGAGAAGGCGTATGATGGCGGAATAAAACGCTTGGAAATGTTGGTGTCCAGAGTATTGGATATTGATCCGTGAGTAACTAGTGTACTCTTTCTTATATAAATATATAATAGAATTCAGAAAGTCATTCATATTTACAAAACTTGTTTTTTTGTTTGATTTGCAATTGTTAGCCCAAGGCTGTCTCCAGGTTCTGTGGACTTGCATACTCACCATTTTGGCCCTCATCTGAAGAAGTCGAACATGACAAGTGAGGAATACAAGAACACAGTACTACAAGCGAAAGAGCATATTCTTGCTGGGGATATTTTCCAAATTGTGTTAAGTCAGCGTTTTGAACGACGAACATTTGCTGACCCGTTTGAAGTCTATAGAGCATTGAGAGTTGTGAATCCAAGTCCATACATGAGTTACTTGCAAGTCTGGTCTTCTCTGAAACTATCTAACACTTTCCTGATATTGCCCCTTCTTTTGGTGATTGCCAGTAACAATTTTTAAATCTTCTCTTTGTTATCAGGCTAGAGGGTGTATTCTTGTTGCTTCAAGCCCAGAAGTTCTCACACATGTAAAAAAGGTAATTTATCAGGCCATTTACTTCTGACTACTTTCATATAGGGTTCTTACAAAATGTTCACTGTATGGTTTATCCGTTTTGATTTTTGAATATTAGCAACTTCTGGTTGTTTCCAAAATTTTAGATCTTGTGCTTGTTATTGCTATTGTTGTAATTTTGTAAACACTGACTAAGAAGTATGTTTATTGGTCCATTCTTATGGACAGAAAAAGATTGTTAATCGGCCATTGGCGGGGACTAGCAGAAGAGGGAAGACATCTGATGAAGAGGAGATGTTAGAAAGTCAGCTGCTAAATGATGAGAAGCAATGTGCAGAACACACTATGCTGGTTGATTTGGGACGGAATGATGTTGGAAAGGTTTCTCTGAACTTTTCTACCAATTATATGGACATAAATTATGTTATTTACCCAAAAAAGTATGGACATTTATTTTGTTGTGGTTGTGGCTGTAAGTTATTTGCCAAGTCATGTTCCGGCTAAAATTTTTAGTTCACAGTAGCTTATAACCCCATCTTCCTATTCCTTGGCTTTAATGTGATTACCATTGTTTGCTTGAGACAATGTTATCAATGGTGCATTGAGGTGTGCGCCCAGGTGTGAGGTGCACTTATGGCGCCTCAACATCTCTGAGGCAAGGCGAATTTAATGAAGCGCAACCAAGGTGCTGAAGGTGTGGGAGGTGTGCAAGGCGTAGAGAGACACACGCCTCTTTCAATTATGCTCAATTTGTTAAAGATGCAATATTAGCCTTTCGATCTAATGAAGCCTATTATGATTTTATGTGTTGGCACATCCTATCAGAGGCCTCCAAATAAATGAAGTGCTTCAAGTCTAGTCAACAAATTGAAGATGCATACCAAATCTTATATATTTTGGCTTACATTCCATTTTTTATTTTTCCCTCTGGATAGTGAAGATGGTCAGATAGTAATTTGCAGTCGAAGTGTTTATTATTTAATGACTTAATATGCTTAATTGCTTGATTGTGTAATCGTTTAACTGTTTTTTATTATTTAATTACTTGATTTGAATTGATGTGGTTCAAGTTATCAAGCACAATATAATGTGAAATATGGGGAAAATGTTTGAGACCCCTAAAAAAGCTTCCACAATTTATCCCACAATGATGTGGTATGATAGGTGTCAGTTTTTGATTTGTCACACACTCAATCATATGGAGCTCAACTCCCTTGTCACATCATTATGGGTGAATTTTGGAGTCTAAATTGTAGGTCTCTAGCATTTCTCATTATATGGTAATAATCTCATGTAAAAAAACAAAATGACATTGGTTAGTCCATAACAGATAAAACATACAATAAATTTCTCATACCCATAAAAATTATGCAATATTTGTCATATGAGCCTTGCTTCAATGAAGTCCGCACCTCGCACCTAGCCACAGGAGACGTTGGTGCCTCACTGCCCTACTTGCCTTAAACAACACTCATTTGAAAGGTCACATAAAGACATTTGCAGTGTCTTTTGTGATATCTGTTGGTATATGGCTCTTGGCTGGCCTGATGTTGTGGTCATCATTCGCCTATCTGGATACTTTTACACTGCTGTGATTGGGTTTCAATAATTTGATCTGCATTTCTTTCTTAAAATATCTTGTCCCCAGAAAAGTTGTTTAGATGACATACAATTAAAGCTGTTGTATCTTCAACATTATGTTTGTACTAGATTTTGTATAGCAAATGGGGAATGGGGTTTCTGGACATATTCTATAGCACTTGTGTATTGGATGATAGTAAAACTGGATTTCCTTGTTAAGTTTGATCATTTATAGTATATTGAGGGAAATTTCACATTTTATCCAAAGATAGAAACACTGAATTTCAATCCCTCATATAATTAGAATTTAATTAATCTCAAAAACCTTTTCTTATTTCATTTACCGTATCACTTTTAAGTTTGTTTCCTCAAAATTGGTCTATCTTTTGAACAGATTTGTGTATCCACTCTTAGTTAACTCATGTAGGCGTCTAAATACTGTTCTGTGAATGTGGAAAAGCTCATGACTGTTGAACAGTACTCACATGTGATGCACATCAGCTCCACGGTGAGATTGCTCAAATGTGGATTGAGTTTCTGATGTGAAAATTGTACCTTCCTGTTACGTAGATGGAATTTTTGCTAAGTAAATATTTTATGCATGATATATACACATGTCAAGTGTTGCGCTTCCTTTGGTGCCTTGAAGTCAATTGTTTTTATCTGTCTGAGGGGGGGTGGGGGAGGTGTCCAGATATTCTAAGGGAAATACCTAAAAATGCACCTTAGAAAGCAACCTGAAACATTTATTTACAAAAACAGTCTGATTTTCTTTTCATTCACAGGTTACAGGGGAACTACAAAATGATCTGAGTTGTTGGGATGCCCTGTGTTCTGCATTGCCTGTTGGAACAGTTAGTGGAGCACCAAAGGTTATTGTTTGCATTGCTTGTTTCCCTTTTGTTGTCAACTTTGTCCTTGGTTCTGGCTCTTCATTGATGATGAAATACTCTTATGGTGACTTTATTTTCTGATCTTTTGAGATAAAATAGTGTTCTGCTTTGTCTTTGTCACCTTGTGGGTGTGTGGGACTTGCATGCTCCTTTTACGAAAGGCATAGTTGTGCCCTTATCACATTAATTGGTTATGTTCTAAGAAGTATGAACATTTCTAAGAAGGTGGCATATCGTGTAACCTTTTCAGACATCGAAATGACATTACATTCGTTGGACACTTCCCAACACCTGTTGGACACATGTCCAAACATGTCCTATTTTAAAAATTTTCTGGACTCGTAGATGTTTCAAACACTTGGGGAACATGTGCCTATCTTATACACATAAAACACATTACAAGTTGAGTAAAATAACATAGAATCCAATGATACAAGACAATATAAAATTTATATTATACCTGTTCTCATTTTAACTTTAAAAAGTATCAAATTTGAATTAAATATTATGACATAATTATTGATTATCCTTATATATATATGATATATAATAAAGATATAGATATATATTGCACTTGTCCTCTATGTGTCATGTTTTACATTTTTTGAAAATTTCCATGTCGGCGTGTTTGTAGTGTCACGTATTTTTTCTTATGCGTCTTAGATTATGTTCAATATTCCCCTCTGTTCCATTTTATGTGCCTTACTTTCCTCCTTTAAAAGTCCCATTTTATGCGTATTAGTTTGAAAAGTAAAAAACTTCATCTATTGCTTTCCTATTTACCCCTTTGCATATGTTTAAATACAATTACAATTCCCAAAAAGAGTATAATTCAAATAAGCCAAAGAGGCATATTTTGTGAATTTGTCATTCAATGATTCCTCAAACTTCGTGTATAGTCAACTAAGAGCGTTACGAAGAAATGAAACTTCTAGAAAATTGTAGGTGGTGTTGCACTTATTCAAGGTGAATGTAAAGTATAATGATCTTGTCATACGAGATTTGTAACATGGTACATGTCAAATTTGAGCTCCATTCTTTTTTTACTAGTGCTGTGTTTGGCATCTACAGGACTAGAGAAATTCCCGCCTTTAACCGGTGATGTCAAAAAAAATTTCTTTTGGCTGCAGGATGCTATCACTTATTTATTTATTTTTATGGAGATGTGCATCTATTTTGTACTGATCATTAACTATGAGATATTACAGATGAAGGCAATGGAGTTGATTGATCAGTTGGAAGTAACAAGACGGGGACCTTACGCTGGTGGATTTGGCGGTATTTCATTTTCTGGCGAAATGGACATTGCATTAGTTCTTAGGACCATCATATTCCCCACTGGGACCCGATTTGACACCATGTATTCGTACAAAGGCTCAAACAATCGCCAGGAATGGGTTGCTTACCTGCAGGCCGGTGCAGGAATTGTGGCAGGCAGTGTTCCTGATGACAAGCAAAGAGAGTGTGAGAACAAAGCCACCAGTCTTGCTCGTGCCATTGACTTAGCCGAGTTGGCATTTGTTGTTGACAAATGATGCTCTTGTCGCCTCCATGGGTATTTTGTTGCCTAGAAATTTTAGCAAGGTAACATGTATTTTTTAGTCTAATACCTTGTTACTTTGTGTTGAATATGAAGAAAAAATAAAGTATGCCCAGTTTAATCTCCTTTAGTGTTTGTGATGAGTAAACATGGAAAACATTTCTCTTACAGTTAGAATACATGCTTTTATGTAGATTTGGATTAGTTCTCAGGAAGGAACTCTTGAGATTTTCTTGGTTATAATATATATATATATATATATAAATATAAATAAAAATAAAAAACAAAGCAAAGTCCCATTCGTAATTGTTATATTCCATTTAATCCATCTTTTTTAATATTCCATTAGGTCTTGTTTAGAATAATATGACCAAACTACCTTTCCAAAAAATAATAATAGTCCCTCATTCCAGGGAGAAAATATCTACTTATTCTAGGGAGAATCTCTACATTTCAGGAATAAAATCTTTTCCTTATTCCATAAAGAAAATATCTCCCTTATTCTAGGGAGAAAATCTCTCATTTATTCCATAGAAAAAATTTCTCACATTCCTAAAATCATAAATCTTCCATCTCTTGAAAATTTCTCACTAAATATTAATGTGAACTTTCATATTACAAATGCATATTGGTAAATAATATTCTCTCATAGAATCATACACTGTGAACATTCACATGGTTTATGCTAGTGTATGTATGACTATTTTTTAATGTGAATATTAACATTAATTGTGATTTATTGCGAGTAAAACATAGTTAATGTTGTCATGTTATTTTGGTATTATAGAGACACTGTGAACATTCACATTGTTGGTAGTTGTTTGTTATTGTGTGCATATAACCATTCACGAATGCTGATGTGAACATTCACATCTCTATGTTATATTACTAAGATGCGCAATATGTTCTGACCAAAATATCACATTGTTATTTACGCTTATATGACTATTTTTAAATGTAAATGTTAATGTTGATTAAAGATTTGATAATCACAACACCAATGCGAACTTTTACACCATGTAATAATCATGTAAAAATCATGAAAACTCGTACAATAATCAGTAATATGTGAATGTGAACATTCACATTATGTAACAATCGTGCAATCATCAGTTTACATTGCACATTATGCAACCATCACATATTTCTAATGTTGAAGTTTACATCACCAAATTCAAAACATTAAATCTAATAATCCACAATAACAATGAGTTTACGTTCACATTCACAAAAATACCTAATTAATAACCATACATATACATGGATATATAATATCATATCAATCCATCTCGAAACAAAAAGTCGAATCTAACTTTAATAAATTATTAAACAATTCTGAATATACATCCTTACCAACACATGCCTACATGTAGTTGCAAAACAAAAACGGTGCTAACTTTGCCTCTACGATATCTGAATGGAAGAAAATAGAGTTTCGAACTACAACAATGGAAAAACACAAAGTTTTGAACTGTAACAATGGAAGAACACAGAGTTTCAAACTGTAACAATAGAAGAATGACGATGATGATGATGATGATGATGATGAGGAGCTTCTTTCTGGGTTTCTTCTATTTTGTTTCTTTCTTTGATGATCATCACCCAATTCATCTCTCTGAGTTTTTGTTGTTTTATGATTTTTCCTAATTTTCAAACGGGCAAATTAGAGAGAGGGAGTGTGATAGAAAACATGAGAAAGAGTGTGAGAGGAAGTTTCTTTGTGCTGCTATATTTTTTTTCAACCATGTTTTCTTGTCAATATTATAATTTAATAATATATATTTAGTTTTTGAAGAACCCTATCCCACTAGTTTCAAAATAGTCAAAATAGAAAAAGTAAACAAAAATATTACAATTGTGTGTAATACTTACTATCAAAAATAGAGCAAAGGGTATATTAGTCCTAAAAATATTATAAACAAGAAAAAAAGGACCTCTTAGAATACAAGTCTAAATATATGGAATTAGATGAAACATAAGAAAACTTTATAGACTTATAGGGTTATAAGTCCTCTAAATGTGATTTATAAATAAATCTCTCAAAGAAAAACTCAACTCTCTTCCACTAGTTAGGGGAGATAAAGGTCAATAAATTCTCTAACAAGACTTGTAATTGCTTATGGAAAAGATTGGGATATGGGAATAGTTAATCTTTTGTGCTAAATCCCTAATTTAGCATAATTGTTTGGTATCTAGTTAAAAACATGTTTTTTTTTTTTTTAACTCTTTTTTTTATATATATATTTAATGATTTTTTTTACTTTTTTTGATCCGTTTGAAGAGTCTAAAAAAAAAAAAATACAAAATACAAAAATGTTCACTAAATTTCTTTTCAAAAAAAGTCAATTGTTTTTTAATTTTTTTAGTCTTTAGCGGCCCTTTTTTTCCCCTCCCAATTATGTTGCCATTTGGCAAAAAAAAATTTAGTTGATTTTTTGGAGTTAGGACTTTTTTAACTTGGGACTAAAAGGTTTGTTTGGCAATTTTTTTTTGATTTTGTTGACTTTTGTGAGAGAAAAAGTAAAATGATTATGATTTGAATGTGAAATTTTGTCTTATATATTGATTTATTTAGTCTATTTTGTCTGTTGTGTTTTTTTAGTCCCAATTGGAATAGTCAAATGAAGCCATATATTTACTTTTTTTGTTTGTCTAATCGAATAGATTATAAAGTCTAACTTTTTGAAAATTAATTTTTTTTTGCTAAAAAAAAATCAACAAAAAAGTTATTAAAAAAAAAATCCCAAACAAGTGATTTTTCTACGTCACACAAACTCTCTGTTTTGTGAGAGGTAATTGTGTTGACATGACACGACACGGGTATGAGTGCATAATACGGCCAGGATATGGCTAGATACCAACGGATATGATTGAAACTCAGAGATGGAGAGAGAGAGAGAGAGAGGGCTGAAACTCACATTTGCGAAGCAAATCGAGTTGCAAAGTAAGATCAAAACGCGAACCCTAGTCGCGAGCTCAACCGAATTGAAGGAGATCATTGTGAAATCGATTCCACACAAAAAATGATCCTAGGGCTTCAATTTCCCTTTGGTCTCGGTCTCTCTCTCTCTTTTTATTTTCTCTTCTCTCTGTTCTCTTTCTCTTCTTTTAAATTAGATTCATATTATATAATAGAAATTAGAGGAATTTTTTTTAAGGTCCTTGATATTAAGATTTTATAAAATAAATGACATACAATATTTTTATAGCTGTTAAGGTCCCTCGACATTTTTATAGAGAAAATTCGTCTTAAAGAAATTTTATCCGACTCAGAGAAATTTTGCCCCGACTTAGAGAAATTTCAATTTTCACAAAGATAGGGAAATTTCGAAATTTCTCTGAGTCGGGCAAAATTTCTCAAAGTCGAATTTTTTCTGTAAAAATATTGAGGGAACTTAGCTAATAAAAAAAAAAATCTTGGATCTCTACTACATAAAGTTGGAGAGAGATGTTTCACTAATTTTCCCTATGAATTATATTAATATAATAATATATAATATTTATTCATATTACATAATATTATTCAGCCAAAAGAATATTGTATAATATAATATATCATAAATAATATAAGTTTTATTCCTAAGATAAAAAAATTTATTTTATCATATATAATATAATTTATTTTATGTTTAAAATAATTTTTATTTGTTAGTTATATTGTATTTGTTATTTTTTTTTAACAAATCTATTATTTCTTAACTTTTTTTTAACTCATTTTTATATAATAAATATATTTTAAAAATAATTATTTAATGTATCTCCGTACCTGCACCGATATCCCTATCCAATTCCGCGTAACATTGTGATTTTTGTATAAATAAAGAATAAGAGAGCAATAACAAATGCATTCACATGCTAGAAGTTGTAAACAACCCATTTTTTTTTTCTTTCTTCTTTCTTGGGAAACAAACAAACTACCCTTCTTATATATCATGGAGAATGTTGTTACAGAGAATAACCAACAATGTAAAACATACATGCTTGGACGAATCTAAAAGCCATGACAAACCATGAAGAAAAAAAACAGAAAAAAGAAACTTAATTTCCATGGAGGCCTTAGTTCTTCATCCAACAGTTATCTCAACTCTCCGACTAAGCTGCCTAATCGCTGTGGAGATTTTCACCCCATGTGTGAACACACACCTTGGGCAAGTCAACAATGGCAACTTTGGAGGCTCACCAACCACCAAGGTTGGCCACCAACCCAAAGGGTCTAAGAAGGAGGCTGCCAAACCCACCTACCAAGGCTCTCCCTCCCCTATAAATGGAGGTGGAGAGGAGAGGCAAAATTAGAGAGAGAAGTGAGAACCGTGAGAGAGAAAACCAAAGAGGGTGAGAGATGTGAGGCGGAAAGACCGTCTCTCTCGGTGTGAGCGAGGGAGACGGGAGAGTGGCTGAGTGAGGAGAGTGTGAGCTCCTCCTCTATTGTAATCTTTCTGTAATCTTCCCATTGGTATAGTGAAATCCGGTTACTCTCCCGTGGACGTAGGCATTGAGGCCGAACCACGTAAAATATTGTGTCTCCTTGTGCATGGGTGTGTTCTTCTGCTTGCATTGATTTCTATAAGGTCTTGGGCGGGATCCCAGATCCCAACAAGTGGTATCAGAGCCTCGTCGGTGGCGTTTCGGAACAAAAAGAGTGCGTTCCTCGAAACTGTCCAGAAATCGAATTGCTCAAAATCAAGGTTTGAGCATACCAGGAGCAAGGGCTCGATGAGGGGAGTCCAAATATGCAAAGCAGAAAGCCAGGGGACACCGGACGCGCTCTCACGCGCCCCTAGAAGGTGGCGCGTGAATTCCAGTCTCAGCACGCGCCTCCACGCGCCGTGGAGGAAGCCGGCGCGTGGGCTCAGTCACGGACACGCGCCCCACGCGCGAGCAGAGGAAGAAGGTGACTGAGGGATCAGCGCGTGTCACACACGCGCGGGGGCACACGCGCGCCATATGGCACCACGTCAGCAAGGGGAGGCCCAGTGGCTGCCACGTCATCATGCCAGGTCAGCGCCACGTGTCATAGCCACGTCATCGCCACGGTAGCAGGGACTGCCACGTGTCTGCCAAGTCAGCAGCCACGTGGCTGCCACGTCAGCAGAGGGTGCTGACCAGTCAACCAGAGGCAGGGAGCGATCCAGTGTTACGCGGCAATGGTGCAACCGCAGGGAAGGATCCAGTGCTTCGCGGCAATGGTGTAGCCGCAGATCTGAGGCGTACAAAATGTTTTGGCTAGATGGAATCCATTTGGAGTCCGTTTTTGGCGATCCAATAGTGGTTTTACACTATTTGGAGTATTCCGGACACATCCGTACGGTCAGATTTTGGAGACGGAGTTTCTGTAAAAGGAAGGCAGATTAAAGGGACGAACGGCATCAGGTGCAGTGGACGGAATATTCTGTCGGTACACAGAATATTCCCTAAACTTCTGAAAATTGTAATTTGGCCCAGAATTTTCAGAAAATTGTGGTGTGACCCAACTTTTGGGGAAATTTTTCAGTAAGGTCCTCGGAAGTGCAGCGAAGGTTGGTCCTAGCGAAACGGACCGCTCCGGACGCAACCGCGAGGTCAGAATAGTGAAATTCTGAACGGTTTGGGAAGATTGTCAAAACATGGGGGTTTGTCATCTTCAATACTCGAAGGAAGGTTGCCGGGTATTGTGGAACGCTGCGGATTCACTGAAGAGGTTAGAATGGGTAGATTCTGACCAGATTGGACAACCAGATACAGATCGAGATAGATCATTAAAGACCAGAGGAGATCAGGCTTGATTAAATGGCAGATCGAGGGAGATCAGGATTGGTCAGAGGCGATCAGAGGATTGCAGACATGATTATCTCAAGATCAACAATGTCTAGGAAAGTTCTGTCAAAAAGACACTGTCTAAGGAGACTGGTTCTTAAGTGGGACCGAGTGTGACCCCACCAGTCTTTCCTGGGAACTTTCCTGGTTGTTGACGTCATCGGAGGATCTGGTTCAATCAGAAAAGAAGACCATTCATCGACGGATAGATGATTTGGCAACCAGTACAGGCTTAGGGAAATACTGTGGCTGTTGGAGCTACTGTATACGAGGAAGTACTGAGGGTATGTGGACGTGTAGAACAATAGTTGCAGAGGAGCATACTAAGCGCAGGAGCACAAATGCAGACGTGCAGCAGTGCAAGGGTACGCTAGAGTGTCGTACAGAGGCGCGAGAAGAGTATGTAGCAGCGGGTTGTTGAAAGTTCACAGGAACTTCCAGACAGAGAAATTAAGACAGATAAGACGCAAGAGTGCGCGCCAAGGAGTGGCAAGTTTTTTTTTCTCTATGGTGGTTTCTTGAGTTCCATGGCAGCAGAGGATAGAGTTGATGCAGATCTCTCAGGCGAGCTCGACGCAGGGAGACCAGAAGCCATGGGTACGGGCACTATGCAGGGAATTGCATAGCTGACGATGTTTTGACAGATGGAGCTACTGTCAACCATCAATCTACTGGACAACAAATCAGGGATTGCAAAGGCACAGACAACAAGCGTATGTGGAAACGCCAGGAGGTTGTTCAGAGGTGCAGAGGGCAAAGGCTGATAGTTCAGAGGAAAAGCTCCGAGCAAAGAAGACAGAGGACGTTGATGGGATACACAACGAGTTGTCTATTGCTCCAATGACTGGTCCTGCGAGATAAGGCATGACAGTCAAGGGCATCCGAGCAGGGGGTGCAGGACATCCAATCAGGGGGTGTCAGATATCTTGGTTACGCAAGTTCAAGCATAGCGTCTCAGTGAAGGCATCCGAGACAGAAGCGTGGAAGAGATCTGTAGGAGATGGGAGTATAGGCTCTCTCCAAATCAGAGAGTGGTGTGAGTTGAGTTGAGGATGTAGGATTCCCTCCTCTTCTTGTATCTCTGGTGTATTATCTCTAGCTTCAAGGGAGTGCAAGCATCTCAGTGAGGAGATGCAGACTATGCTGAAGACATCCAAGACAGGAAGCGTGGAAGAGGTCTGTGGGAGATAGGAGCAGAGGCTCTCTCCAAATCAGAGAGTAGTGTGAGTTGAGGATGTAGGATTCCCTCCTCCTCTTGTATCTCTGGTGTATTATCTCTAGCTTTCAGGGGATGCAGAGTCTTAGTGAAGAGATGAAAACTATGTTGAATTTGGGCGTAACAAGATTAGCAGCAGTGTGTGCAGTGGTTCACCTCACATGGGTTGAGGGGGTGATTTGTGGAGATTTTCACCCCATGTGTGAACACACACCTTGGGCAAGTCAACAATGGCAACTTTGGAGGCTCACCAACCACCAAGGTTGGCCACCAACCCAAAGGGTCTAAGAAGGAGGCTGCCAAACCCACCTACCAAGGCTCTCCCTCCCCTATAAATGGAGGTGGAGAGGAGAGGCAAAATTAGAGAGAGAAGTGAGAACCGTGAGAGAGAAAACCAAAGAGGGTGAGAGATGTGAGGCGGAAAGACCGTCTCTCTCGGTGTGAGCGAGGGAGACGGGAGAGTGGCTGAGTGAGGAGAGTGTGAGCTCCTCCTCTATTGTAATCTTTCTGTAATCTTCCCATTGGTATAGTGAAATCCGGTTACTCTCCCGTGGACGTAGGCATTGAGGCCGAACCACGTAAAATATTGTGTCTCCTTGTGCATGGGTGTGTTCTTCTGCTTGCATTGATTTCTATAAGGTCTTGGGCGGGATCCCAGATCCCAACAATCGCATGCATTTTTGTGACTATGTCTTTAATGTCCATTCGCTCTGCTGGTCATTCAGCAGAACAAGAAACTCCAATTTGGAAAATTGAAACCAAGCAATCTTGCATTTCATGGCTCGCCTCTGCTAAATTTTCTGAATCGTTTGCCTTCCTCGTCTGCCAAAAGATGTGGATCTGTGATTTCCGTCACTTTCTCAGGAAAAGCCATTCTGGAGTAGTTGTGAAGATTTACACCATTTTCGAAAATGCCATCGTTTGGTCTCCTCCCTGTGAACATATCTAGTACTAGAATCCCAAAACTGGGTGTTTTGGGAAGTTGGTAAAAAGCTGGCTTTTGGCTTTTTACCAAGTTTTTTGGCTTTTTTGGAAGTGATTTGGGAAGTTGGTAAAAAACTGACTTTTGACTTAAGTGTCACATCACTCTGAAATTACTAAAATATCCTTACTTTTTGATTTTTAAATTAATTAATTAAAATATTTTAGAGGGTAATTTGGTAAACTTGGTGCTGCGTTTTTTGGTCTTGCCAAATGGGCTTCTTGGGTAAAAAGCATGGCTGGCGTTTTTGATTTTGTTGGCAAAACGTTGGCTTTTTGCCAACTTGCCAAAATGGCATGTTGGAGATTTCCTAAAAGTTTCAAAACTTTATTATTTATTTATTATTTTATTTTATTATTATTATTTGTATTTATTTATTTATTTTTTTTAATAGTTTTATTTGTTTGAATTTTTAAACTTCTATTTGTTTTCAAAATGAATGGGTGTGTCTGTTGCCAATAGACATCAAGGAGTCTATTTAAAAGAGGACTCTTACTCAGGAAAAAAACAACGTATTTTGATTTCTTTCTCTTTCTCTTCTTTGCTGTATTCTCTATATTTCTGGACAATTGATACAGACTTGGCAAATCCATCTAGTGTAATTGTGCATTGCGTCAGATTCCTGTGAATTCTTATTGTATCTTGGAGTCGTTTGTGATCGTTAGAACCTGCACAGAAGGAGCGCATAACAGTTCTAGGACAGCGTCTTTGACGTGCCTCTTCGAATCACACAGGCTATTTTCTTCATCTTCTTCTTTAGTATTGTGATATATGTGTATATATATTTATATATATATTTTTTGAAACTGTATAAAACCTGTTTTCAGAATCTATTTTATTCAATATCATTATTCTATAAGTTTGATTTAGAGTAATTAATTTTTAATTCCCATAACAATCTAAAGTCGTTATGTTTTTTCTTTTTTAAAAACAAAAAAAAAAAATTTATTACGTTTTGTATAAATTCAATTCATACCATTCTATACAAAACCGTATTTTCATTGACTTGCATAATTTATTCCTTTTGTTAATCTTACTGGGCATAAACATAGTTATTTTGATTAACTTTTATTGATTAATCCTAAGTGCCATTAACATATCATTAATATTAATTCTTTAACTTGTTGACTCGTTTTTTTTTAATTTTTCGGAAACCTCATAATTTTCCGAAGGCAATCCGTGTAAAACTGTTGGATAAAACTGTTTGTTTATTGCATGAAATTTCGTGTAAACCTATTTGTTTCTTCCATGTTTTTATGATTTATGATCTAATAAAATAAGAGGGAAATAATAATAAAATATTTATATTACAGGTTTAATTTGTATCAAGATTTTTGTCTTTATCTTATTTTATAAATATATATATATTATTGAGTTGTTGGATGTTAATTGTCAATTACAAATTTGACAATATTTGTGTTTGGTTGTTTTTTTATTTATTTATTGTTATCTGACACAAGTTCTATAATTATTTACTCTCTTGTAACTTAACTAATTTATTTTTATGGCTAATTTAAAAGAAATTGTTAGTGTGAAACTTGGAAAATTTAATGGTAACAATTTTGAAAGATGGCAAAAGCAAACAAAATATTGGTTGACTGTATTGGATCTTATGTTTGCCATAGAAGATCAAGATTTTGTTAGATCTTGGTTGTCACCCAAACAAATCGAATTTCATTGCTATAACAGAATCCTTAGTGTGTTGTCTAACCATTTATATGATGTGTTTCAATCAACCACCTCGATTGTAAAAGAACTATGGAAAACTTTAGAGGCTGAATATGGAATTGTATATGCTGGTATTGATAGGTTCATCGTCTTTAATTTTAGGGCGATTTACCAATAAATCCCAAATGTTAAACTTATAAACCAATTGGTCCCATTTTTTTTCTAATAATCCACTTAGTCTTTGGATATTTTGAGGGACCTTAATGCCCTAATTTAGATGTTATTAGATGCATACTCTTTATGAGGGTGTGTCACGTGCCACACACAATATGTCACGTGACACACACAATGGGTGCCACACATCAACAAAGTATACCAAGGCTCTTTATGAGGGTGTGTCATGTGACACACAATATGTCACGCGACACACACCACAATGGGTGTCACGCATCAACAAAGTACACTAAGGATCTTTATGCTTTTTGTCTTGGGGTGTCACGCGACACACACAATGGGTGTCACGCGACACACACCACAATGGGTGTCACGCATCAAAAAAGTACACTAAGGCTCTTTATGCTTTTTGCCTTGGGGTGTCACGTGACACACACAATGGGTGTCACACATCAACAAAGTATACTAAGGCTCTTTATGCTTTTTGCCTTGGAATGATGTATGTCACGCGACACACACACGAAAGGGTATAATTGACCACTCAATGTTACTAAACAAAGGAAATAGGATCAACTGGTAAGATATTTCCCCACTAATAGGACTAATCAGAACAATAGAAATAACCTTAGGACCAATCGGTAAAACTGTTTGTGAGATAGGATTTATTGGTAAATATCCCTTAATTTTAAAGGGTATAAAATGAAAAATGACATATTTGTAGGAGACCAAATTCATGAGTTTCAAGAACTACTTAGAAAAGTAGAAAAGAAAGGGACAACTTTTAGTGAGGAGTTTAAAGTGTCTTGCCTTATCGATAAATTACCTCCATCTTAGAATGACTTTGCTAAGCATCTTAGGCACAAACAAGGAGATCTTTCATTGACTCAACTAATCAATGCACTTAGGGTGGGAAAGAAGCATAGGTCAAATCTAGAAACTGGAAAAGAGAAAACTCCTAAGGTAAATTTGGTGAAGAATGGGAATAAGAATAGTTCCAACAATAGGAATAACTTTCGATTTAAAGGTAAAATTTTCAAGAACAACCTTAAGTTTAAATCTAGAGGTCAAAATGGCAAACACCATAATAACAACTACCAAGCCAATGCCAATAATTTTAAGGGACAAGGGAGTGGCAAAAGGTTGTGCTATGTATTTTGAAGAACCAATCATTATGCTAAGGATTGTTTTTTTAAGAAGATTGATGAATATAAACCAAGGTTCAACAATAAGCAAAGAAATCAATGTCATAATGCTCAAGTGAATATGATTTTGGAGAAAGAAAAAATTACCGGACCATCTTTTAGGTATAATCCTGAAATTAATTCTACTTTTGAATATCAAGATTGGTGGTAGATTCTGGGGCTAATATACATGTGTGTTTTGATTATGGTTATTTTAAAACTTTCCAGAAATCAAGTGGAGGAAGTGTAACTTTGGAGAATGGATCAATTGCATCGATACTTGGCATTAGAGATATAGATTTGAAGATGACTTCTGGAAAAATCTTAACTTTGAGAGATGTGCGATATGTTCCTGAAGTTAGAAGAAATCTTATTAATGAATCGTGTTTAGTACAGTTAGGTTACAAAATTGTAATGGAATCGAATAAAATTATAATAAGTAAAATTAATATTTTTATTGGTAAATGTTTTATATGTGATGGTTTATTTAAATTGAATGTATCTTTTGAAGTTAATTATATCTCTCATAATATTTTGAATATTAAAGTTTGTGATTTGTGGTATGGAAGACTTGAACATGTGAATTTAAGAAAAAATAGGAAAATGATGGATTTAGAATTAGTACCTAAATCACCTATTGATGTTAAACGCAAATATGAAATACGCGTGCAAGCAAAACAACCTAAGAAACCTTATAAATTTGTAGAAAGAAATTCACAACTCTTAGACCTTATAGATAGTGACGTTTGTGATTCTAATAGACCAATAACTAGAGCAGGAAATAAATATTTTGTAACCTTTATATATGATTGTTCTAAGTTTTGTTATTTATATTTAATTAAAACCAAAGATGAAGTTTTTAGTAAATTTAAAATTTATAAAGCTGAAGCAGAGAATCAATTAGAAAGAAAGTTTAAGAAACTTAGATCTGATAGAGGAGGCGAATATAATATAGGTACACTTAGTACTTTTTGTGAAGAACATGGAATTATTCATGAAGTAACCCCACCTTATTCTCCACAATCTAATGGGATAGCTAAAAGGAAAAATAGAATTATAATGGATATGATAAATGCAATGCTTATTAGTTCTGATTTACCGGAGAGTTTGTGTGGGGAAGCGATACTCACTACTTGTGTTATATTAAATAGAGTAATTGTGAATGATAATGATAAAACACTATATGAAATCTGGAATGCAACGCCCCAAAATTTAAGGACATCATAATAAGATTTAAAATCAATATTGCCACCAATATTACTAACATCCATTAATTAACAACCTAGAAATTTAAAGGTCTTAAATTACAACTTAGTCTTAGTACATAAAAATAACACAAATATAAAAAAAAAAAAAAAAAAGAAAACTAAAGGAAAACTAGAAAATTTAGAAAATAGTTCATGGAATTTGGGCACTCTTCAAGCTAATCAAGGCTGAATGTCGCCTTGCAAGGCCTCGGTGTTCCCTTCGGTTTCTTCGGTACCTGGCATAAAACACCAGGGCAATGGGAATGCCAATGAGCGACAATCTCAATAAGATACTACAATCCGAAAATATTCACCCTGATAATAATACTCACAATTAATGAATAATGTGCAGTAAAAGAATAACAAGTAGCATTTAATAAGTATAACAGGAATGTTATTAGTTGAAATAATAACAATAGATAAAAAAAAAAAGAAACAATAGCAAACGGAAGCAGTATTTCATCATAAGGAAAAATGCCCACATTTCTTTTTAAATTATCATAGATTTAGTTTATCAGATAAGTTTAAGTAACTCCTTGCGGAGCACTATTTTCACTCAACCGCTAAGCAATGGCCACGGGAAATTCTGACTCCCCTTTGGTCAAATATTCAAATGTTACTTGCTGTAACTACCAATGATGCCCACACACCAGAATTACGTACCCGAGTCGTGACATCACGGTCTGCCCTAAGGGAACGGTCTATGTTGTGACACCCGCACCACCAACCTTATATCGCCTATACCGATAAGCGCCGAAATACCTTCCCATGCCATGTTAAGGTTCGCAACTCACTTGCGCAAGACTCTAAACTGAGCTCACCCCATTACTTTTAAATTTTAATGCATCTGTTCAATTTTGTATTTCTTTACTCTGTCGAATTCACACTTTGATACATGTGCGAGTTTTAGTTTGAAAACCACAGTATCATATTGTTTATATAGCACAACACAATCATGTATGACAATCAAAATAAATATGATAGAATGTCTTAGGACTCATCACCAAGTTTCTTATAAATTCTTACAATTCTTCTTTCAGCACTGTATGGTCAAACAAAAAAAATATGAAACTCATACCAAACAAAGTTCAACCATTACAATATTTTAACTGATGTTAGTTCATCAAGTTAGGAAAATATTTTGAGGAGAATACCAAGGCTAAAAATGATTTTAAAATAGAGAAATAAATTTTGGAAGAAAACTAATTTTTTTAGGACAGTGAGTTACATTAACTTCCAGCACAGGTGATTTCGGTTTGAAAAATAAAAAGGGGCCTCAAACGGTGTCAAAAAGAGGTATGGTTAGAAAAATTTGCTAGATATTTGAGTTTAGAACATATTTCCAGAAGAGTTTGAAGACTGAAAACCAATGGAAGATGGTCAAATAATTTTTATAAGAAAACTGGACAGATTCTGTCACATTTTGGAAAGATTGATGTTTCTCTCTCAATGCTTAACAAAAAATTATGAAACCAGCGGAATTTGAAAGGTAACTTAAAAATCTAACTTTTAAAATTTGAATCACTTGAAAATTCATTCTCTAGAATAAACGGTGACCTGGTAAATTCAGCATTAATGCTGCCTCCGAACAGCAATGAAGTTAAAAATATGGTTAGGCCATGAAACGTTGTCAAATAATTTTTTATTTATATATATATATATATATATATTCTAGCACCATGAAAACATATTAAACTAACTCCAGTAGTTTCAGATTTTATGAAAGTGTTCTCATGAGTTTGTTTGGATTCATTCAAAATGGATTAAAAATCTGTTTTACTGGAAGTTCATTTTTTTTTGTGAAAAACACACTTTGCTTTCCCCATGAATCACATGCAAGACTATAAAAATTGTTTCTTACTATTATTCCCATGTGAAACTCTAATCCTTCATATTTACTTTCATTAGTGGTAACAAAGAATAGATGAAAATAATATTTATGAAGAGTAAACACAAATTCATAAGCATGTAAGGTTAATTCAAACAATGGAGAATATTCGAACACATAAGAAGAAAAATTAGTAGTTAAACCATCTAATCCATACTTGCAAGAAGGATAGAAATCACATAATCATAAGATTATCATTCTATCAAAATGTAAACGTGCATTGAGCATTTGTGTATTATCAATGCACACACCTGCATATTTTTAATATATAGATTTAGTTAAGAAAAATATCTAAGGGAGGATAGGGGTTGAGTATTTTTACCTCAAAAACTTTTGCAAACAATTCTCAAAACTTGTTTTGAATTGGTAACCACCAAGGACCCTCTCTTCTTCCTCTCTTTTTCTTTCCTTAGCCGTGGAGATGAAAAATGGGTGAATAGTGCACTATATATAGGAGCTTGGAGGCCATCTTTATTTTTATTTTATTTCATTTAATTAATTAATTAATTAATTTTTTTTTTCTCTTGGCTTGGGAACTATCATCTACAAGAATAGGGTTGGAGGCTTAGAGTATGCTTGCATGCCATGGCTGCCTTGACAGAGGCTTGAAATTGCTATCCATGTGTGTAGGCTTTGCAGTGTGGCAGTAACCAAGCTTTAGCATGCATTGGCATGCTTGCTCAGCAGGGCCGAATTCCTCTGCCCAAAAATAAATTCTGATTTCATCATTTTTTTTATTTTTTTATTTTTTTATTGGTACAAAAATAAAAAACAATGAATATATATAACCTAGTCACTAGATATTTTGCTCCCTACTATTCTCTTACTAACTTAGTTATTATTTGTTTAACTCATTTAGTTTCCACAACTGTAATTTGATACAAAAAAAATTTAATCACATAAATAAATTTATTTAAAGGGGTTTAATATTGGTATTAATCATGATGCTATTATCATTATAATTTAATAGTTTAACAATCACTATTAATTGACTAATATTGTTATTAACAAACTAATTAGTTGTTCAAAAATTTAGGTTCTCACATGGAAAAAACGAGTACCTAATCGTAAAATGTTAAAAGTGTGGGGGTGTTTAGCAAAAGTAGCAATTCCAAAACCTAAACGTAAGAAAATAGAACCTAAAACTGTTGATACCATTTTCTTAGGATATACTCAAAATAGTAGTGCTAATAGATTTCTAGTGATAAATTTTGAACTTAGTGAAATTACTAATAATACAATAATTGAATCTCGTGAAGCTACATTTTTTGAAATTATTTTTCCATATAAAACTGTTGGACAATCTTCACTGTATTTAAATAAATTAAATGAAATTACTAATAATACAATAATTGAATCTCGTGCAGCTATATTTTTTGAAAATATTTTTCCATATAAAACTGTTAGACAATCTTCACTGTATTTAAATAAATTAAATTCTGTTGTGTACTAAACAACAACCAGAATATAAAAAAATAAAGGAAATGAGAGAATTTTGTTTTAATCCATAAATGAATTTTACAAGTCGATAAACTTTCTCTTCTTGCCCTGATACTACAAACCCTTCAGGTTGCTCTATATAGATCTCTTCATTTAGATCGCCGTTTAAGAAAGCTGTCTTAACATCCATTTGATGCATTTCTAAATTAAACAACGTTGCTATAGAAATAAGCATGCGAATGGATGTTATTCTTGTCACAGGGGAATATGTGTTAAAATAGTCCAGACCTTCCTTTTGTCTGTAACCTTTAACTACAAGTCTTCCTTTATACTTGTCAATTGAACCATCTGCTTTCATTTTTCTCTTGAATATCCACTTATATCCAAGAGGTTTAGAACCTGGTGGAAGATCCACCAATTCCCAAGTATGATTTTGCATAATGGATTCAATTTCATTATTAACAGCCTCTTTCCACAAAGGTGCTTCAGAACTTGTCATTGCTGCCTTAAAGCTTTGAGGTTCATTTTCTAACAGGTATGTCAGAAAATCTGGACCAAAGGATTTTGATGTTCTCGCTCTCTTACTTCTTCTTGGTTCATCATCAGTTAAATCTTGTTGGTCGAGACCATTACTAGTCTCTTGTGTTTGATTGTCAGCAGTCTCTTGACTTTGTGTACAATTATAAGTTCTTTTCTGTGAACTTAATTCCTGTCCTTTCTTGTAAGGAAAGACATGTTCAAAAAACACAGCATTTATTGACTCTATAATAGTGTTCACATTTATATCAGGTATTTCTGATTTATAAGTCAGAAACCGATATGCACTACTATTCTAACCAATAAACACACAATCTACTGTTTTTGGTCCAATCTTAGTCTTTTTAGGAACAGGAACTTCAACTTTTGCCAAACACCCCCACACTTTTAAGGATTTGTAGGAAGGTGGTCGACCTTTCCACAATTCATAAGGAGTGCTGTTGGTTTTCTTGTGGGGTATTCTATTAAGAACATAATTAGCAGACAATATTGCTTCTCCTCACAAGTTCTATGGTAAACCTGAACTTAGTAACATGGCATTCATCATTTCTTTTAGGGTTCTATTCTTCCTTTCAGCAATTCCATTTTGCTGTGGAGAATAAGGGGCTGTAGTTTGGTGAATAATGCCATGTTGTGCACAAAATTCATTTAATGGTGCATCATATTCACCACCCCTATCACTTCTAACCATTTTAATGGTTTTACCAAGTTGATTTTCAACTTCTGTTTTGTAGAGTTTAAACATTTCTAAGGTTTCATCTTTACTTCTAAGTAAATAAACATAACAATATCTTGTGCAATCATCAATAAATGTTATGAAATACTTTTTGCCTCCTCTAGTTTGAATAAATTTTAGATCACATACATCAGTATGAATTAATTCTAGAGGTTCGGTTTTCCTTTCAACCGATTTAAATGGAGCCTTAGTTAGTTTCGCTTCTACACAAATTTCACATTTATGATTAGGATTAATTTCAAACTTTGGTATATAATCTAAACCAATTAATCTACTCAAAGCATCAAAATTCACATGACCTAATCTACCATGCCATAAATTCGACTCAAGAATATAAGCAAAAGATGTGTTATTCTTATTCATAGCAACTTTTGGTACAACTGTCATTACATTCAATTTAAAGAGACCATCACTCATGTATCCTTTACCAACATACATACCACTCTTTGTTAATACAAATTTATCAGACTCAAAGACAAGCCTAAAACCATTTTTACTTAACAAAGAACCAGAAACTAAATTCTTCCGGATGTCAGGTACATACAGTACGTTGTTGAGGGTCAGTTCTTTCCCTGATGTCATCTTCAGGATCACTTTCCCTTGTCCAGCCACAGTAGAAGTAGAAGAATTTCCCATAAAAAGTTGTTCACCAATGGCAGCCTCACTGTAGGTGGTGAACATCTTCTTGTCTGCACATATGTGACGAGTTGCTCCAGTGTCAACCCACCACTTTTTGGGATTTCCAACCAAGTTAGCCTCAGACACCACAGCAGAGAGGTTGATGTCATTCACTCCGTCAGAGATGTAATCCAATTCTGTTACATTGGCCTGATTGGTGGTTTCTTACTTGTACTTCCATGATCCTTCTTAGGGTGGCGGCAGTCAGAAGCTCGATGTCCAGTCTTGCCACAGTTATAGCATTTTCCTTTGAACTTCTTGTTGCCATTGTTGTTGCCTTGTTTAGGACCATCTCCAGTAAACTTCCTCTTTTTGTTATGTGGTTTATGAACTTGTTCAACCACATTAGCCTTGGACTCAATGGGATTTTTCCCATTCCTCTTTTCAGCCTTTCGGTTATCTTCCTCAATTCTTAATCTTACAATCAACTCATCCATGGTCATCTCTTTGCGTTTATGTTTTAAATAATTTTTGAAATCTTTCCAAGCTGGTGGTAACTTTTCCACCAAAGCAGCGACTTGGAAAGACTCGCTAAAAGACATACCTTCTGAATGAATATCATGCAAAATTATCTGAAAACTTTGAACTTGAGATATTACCGTTTGGGAGTCTACCATAACAAAATCCAGAAATTTACCGACGACAAATTTCTTCGTGCCGGCATCTTCTGTCTTGTATTTCTTCTCCAAAGAATCCCATAATTCTTTTGCTGACTTCAGAGGACTGTAAACATTATACAGCATGTTGTCAAGGCCATTAAGGATGTAGTTTCTGCACAGGAAATCTGAATGTTTCCAAGCATCTACAGCGGCAACAATTTGCCGATCACTTTCACCCTCTTTAAGTGCTGGAGCCTCTTCATGGAGAAACCGGGCCAAATTAAGAGTTGTAAGATAGAACAGCATCTTCTGCTGCCATCTCTTAAACTCAGTACCGTTAAATTTTTTCGGTTTTTCTCCATGATTGATTGGTACATGAACATGGTTCTGGATAGGGACCGGTGTTGGTGTAACAATAGGAGTACCACTACCAGATACAGTTTCAGTTGTAGTAGCCATAATCTCTGATTACAAAAACCAGAAAAAATTGAAACACAAATTAATTTTCTACTTACTAAAACCAGAAAATAAATTATAACACAAAATAATTTTATTTTCCTTGTTACTAAAACTAGAAAAATAAAATAGCACAATAATTTTCTATAACACAATTAATATTCTGCAATTGTTAATGACACCAGTATATTACTATAAGTTGTCAAAGAAAAGAGACATTATATTACTACTATCTATCAAATAGCATAAACACTATTTGTTTTTCCAACCAGAATATGTCTTTATGAAATCAAAAAATTAAATACAATGAAGATACCAAAAAATAATTCTGTCTTAAGATTGTTACTAAAACTAGAAAAATCTTCACTGTAATTAATTAATTCAGTTTGTGTACTCAACAACAAACAGAATTTAAAAGAAATAAAGGAAATGAGAGAATTTGTTTGATTACAAAAATCAAACTCGAAATAAAAATAAAAATAAATAAATAAAAACAGATTTTATTTTGTTACAAAAATAAAATTAAAATCTAATTTAAATAAATAATAAAACACCGAAAATAAATTAAATAACTTACTTGATTAATTTCTTCAAATTATAATTTGATCAAGCCCAGTGTTTGACACTGTGTCCTTAAGACAGATTCGTTCTCTCCTCGGTGCTTTCAGAATGTAGACGTCTATCTCCCAAGATGAAATGATCTATCAACGAATAAAAGTAGCACTACAATTTATTCGTTCGTCGAACACACTAAGTGTTTATACTCTCTCTCACAAAAATAAAATGCAGCAAAATGAAGAATAGGATTTGCAGAGGTAAAATACGAAATTTCTGAATGTAACACATCAAATGAGGGTTGTCCTATTTATAGATGTAAAGGTGGCTGTAGGTTTTGAATTGAACAGGTATGAAACCTGTTGGTTTTGAAAATCTGTTGGGTTCATAATCTAAACAGATAAAAAACGGGAAGGGCCCTGTTTGGATGTACAGTAAAACCAGACCAGTTTATTTTCGGGAAGGGCTCTGTTTGGATGTACAGCAAAACCAAACCAGTTTATTTTGAATTCTGGATTTTATTTTATTAAAAATAAAATTAAATTCAAATGTTTTTGGCCCAAAAAGATTAGTATTGGGCCGAACAAGCCCAACCCAACTACGCACCCGCGCCCGCCCGCCCGACCAGATGGACGGCGGCGCGCGCGTGTGGTGATTTTTGGGTCCAATGGGTCTAGCCCATTTTGCCCATAACCTCTCCCTCTAAAACACTTGGGTACCCCTTGGGGCACACCCCAAGTACCAAACCCATGCCTTATAAACTCATTCAAAACTTCTCACCAAATCAATGTGGGACAAGCCTTATTCAATACCTTTAAGGATTTTTCACCAAAACTCCATTTCCATGGAGCATACTTTGGCTTCAATTTCCCATTCACTCGGTAATGGTTTTGAGCAACCAAATATACCACGTGAATCACAACGCGGCATAGAACGCGTTACCACTTTGACCCGCGTAAATTGACGCACGGGGCCCACCTAAAAAATAGACCAAACTTAGGAAAAAATTATAGTTTTACCGAGAATTTTATAACCATTTCCAACAAAAACTAGGATCTCAAATCAAGTTATAAATAGAACTTCTACTAGTAGTGCTAGTGTTATTCCTTTGAGAGATGATTCTGAATATCTAGATATAGAACCTAGAAGGAGTAAGAGAACTAGAATAAAGAAAACCTTTGGAGATAATTTTTATACTTTTTTAACTGAAGGAGAACCAAATACTTTTATAGAAACTATGTCGTCTTTAGATGCACTATTTTGGAAGGAAGCCATTACTAGTAAGTTTGAATCTATACTTCAAAATAATACTTGGGAGTTGACTAATCTACCTCCTAGGAGTAATGCTATCAGTTGTAAATGGGTATTTAGGAAGAAATTAAAACCTGATAGAAGTATAGATAAATATAAGGCAAGATTAGTAGCCAAGGGATTTACACAAAATAAAGGAATAGATTATTTCGATACATATTCACCTGTTTCTAGGATTACAGCCATTAGAATCTTAATTGCTCTAGCATCCATTTATAATTTAGAAATTCATCAAATGGACGTTAAAACTGCTTTTTTGAATGGAGATTTAGATGAATAAATTTATATGGAGCAACTTGAAGGTTTTGTGGTTAAAGGACAAGAACATAAAGTTTGCAAGTTGTTTAAATCTTTGTATGGACTTAAGCAAGCTCTTAAACAGTTGTATGAAAAGTTTGATAAGATAATTTTAGAATTTGGTTTTAAGATCAATGAACATGATAGATGTGTATACTATAAAGAAGATCATGGAGAATGTATTATTTTGTGTTTATATGTTGATGATATCTTATTATTTGGAACACATTTAGAGATAATTAAAAATGTGAAATCTTATTTATCTTCAAAATTTGATATGAAAGATTTAGGAGAAGCTTATATAATTTTGGGTATGAAATTAGAGAAAACAATAAAAGGTGTTACATTGAATCAATCTAGAATCCTAGAGAAAATGTTAAAAAAGTTTGATTATTATAATCTCAAACTTGTTTCAACTCCTTTTGATCCTAGCATGAATTTGAAGAAAAATAATGGTGTACATGTTTCTCAACTTAGATATTCTCAAATTATTGGATCACTTCTCTATATTGCTAATAAGACTAGACCTGATATTGACTATGCTATTGGGAGATTAAGTAGACATACTCATAATCCTAGTAAAGATCATTGGATTGCTGTAGAAAGAGTTTTTAAATATCTAAGAGGAACTCTAGATTATTCACTTTGCTTTGGTGGATTTCCTAATGTGGTAGAAGGTTATAGCAATGCTAATTGGATAACAGATAACTTAGATGTTAAGTCTACTACTGGGTATATATTTATGTTAGGTGGAGTAGCAATATCTTGGGATTCTAAAAAACAAACCGTTATCTCTAGAAGTACAACAGAATTAGAACTTATAGCCTTAGATACTACGTGTACTGCAGCTGAGTGGATTAAAAATTTACTCCTTGATATTTCACTTGTGAAAAATCCTATACCTGTTATTTTCATACATTGTGACAATAGAGCTGTAATAGAACTTATGAGACAAGCACATACTAATAAAAAGATGAATAGGCATATGCAAGTGAGGTATAAATCTATTAAAAGTTTGGTGAATAGAAATGTTGTATCTTTGAATTTTGTGAAATCTGAAAAGAATATTGCTGATCAGTTAACAAAAGGTTTATCTAAGAGTGTAGTCTTAGATTTATCGAAGGGGATGGGTCTAAGCCCATAAGGAGTCAACTAAGGAAGTAACCTGACTTCTGTAATTGGAGATCCCATGAAGGAAGTTCAATAGGTAGGAACAATCCTTATAGTGTGACTCATACTCCAGCACTTTGAAGAAGGAGACTTTATTAAATTTATTATTTATATTCTCCTACTCATCCCTAAGATATCAGTGCTGATGTAAATGCGATAGTTAAGGAAGAGTATTTACTTTAAATGAATCCGAGGCGGGTATACTCGCGCAAGATAGACATCCGTCACTTCTATCTTTGGAGGTTTCACCTAAGTGAGCGTCGTGAAGCCGCAACAGTGGGAATAGGGCTATTTTCTAAAACTCTCATGAGAATCAAGATTGAGCACATGGCTGCTAATAGTGCTAACCCGCGCCACAATTATGTATCATACCATATGTGTGACATGTTGAATTCTGGTAAAAGGGATTTAGTTTAAGACCTGGTTCACTAAGATTCTCTTAGAATGAAACTGTTAACACTAAGTGAGATTCAAGTTTGAAAAACACTTGGTTTTAAAGTTGCCCATATTATTATTATGTTTATTTTATTTTATTTTATTTATTTGACGGTTTTACAAAGTTTTGAATCTTGTGGGGGATTGTTGGAGATTTCCTAAAAGCTTCAAAACTTTATTTTTTATTTTTATTTGTATTTATTTATTTATTTCTTTTAATAGTTTTATTTGTTTTGAATTTTTAAACTTGTATTTGTTTTCAAAATGAATGGGTGTATCTGTTCCCAACAAACATCAAGGAGTCTATTTAAAAGAGGACTCTTACTCATGGAAAAAAACAATGATTTCTTTCTCTTTCTCTTCTTTGTTGTATTCTCTATATTTCTGGGCAATTGATACAGACTTGGCAAATCCATCTGGTGCAACTGTGCATTGCATAATGACTTTAGGACAGCGTCTTTGACGTGCCTCTCCGAATCACACAGCTATTTTCTTCATCTTCTTCTTCAATATTGTGATATATGTATATATATATATAAATTTTGAAACAGTATAAAACCTATTTTCAAAATCTATTTTATTCAATATCATTATTATGTAAGTTTGATTTAGAGTAATTAATTTTTAATTCCCACAACACTGTAAACATCTCCCGCTCATGAAATTCCGGTCCCCATGCCATACTCTGTAACTCAATGATTGTTACGTACATACCGTGCAAGAATAACTTTACATACACAAATTTAAATCACAGTATCCAGAATGTGCACGTGAGCACGACTACCCCTTTGAGATTAAAAAAATAAAATAAAATAAAATCATGTTTGGCTTGGTTGTTTTTTTTGTTTTTTTTAATGACAAATAACTGCCATCCCTTAAGGTATTGGGAAAATGGATAAATACCAAAGATTTTATTTATTTGTTTTTAAAAGTTAGTGTCCATTTTTTAGTTGTCTTATTAAATCATCTATACAATAACACTAATGTTAAAGAAAGAAAGAGGAATAAGATTGATACCTGGAGCTATATAGCCTATGGATCTCCTTACAGCAACAGTACTGCTACCGCTATAGCTGAAATTGTCAGTTGTCATGGACAGAAATTTAGCTAACCCAAAGTCACATACATGGTCATTCAAATCACTATCAAGTAAAACATTGCTCGGTTTCAAGTGACAATGAACAATTGGCGTTTCACAATGGTGGTATAGGTAATCCAGTGCAGAAGCAGCGTCAATCACTACGTTGAGTCTTTGAATAAAACTCAAACACCCTAACCGCTGCCCTTGTGTGCCTTGGTGGTGCAATCACTTCTCCAAACTCCCATTAGGCATGAACTCAAAAACTAGAGCTTTGAAATCATTACCTCTGAAGTCAATGATTGAGCATGAAGTTAAGATCTTGAGAAGATTGCGATTCCTAATCTTTCTCAATGCTTCACACTCGAGCATGAAACTCTTGGCAGCTCCTCTTTGTTGAAGGTTGATTACCTTCACAGCAATCGGCGTTTCTTCTTGATGGATAACTCCTTTGTACACAGATCCAAAACTACCCGTGCCAATTAAGTTTTCTGATGCAAATCCATCTGTCGCCTTAAAGAGCCCTTCGTATGAAATCCTGAAATAGAGTTCAGCAAAGGAAGAGGCTATAGATGGCTTCTTTCTCGACTCCTTTGTACAATTGAAAACAAGAATTATTGTTAGCAGGGCTAAAATTGACAATGCATCAACTAGCGGGAGTGTAATTTTTAATATAAGGGACTTTCTGTGTGTTCTTGGCTCTTGAGTTTTGCATCTTGATCAATCCAAGCTAGAAATTCCACCACAAAGCTGCTTGTTTCTGACAACTGAAATTTCACTTCCATTGCCAAAGACTCTGATTGGTACCTCGCCCTCAAGATTGTTGAAAGATAAGTTTAGGCTTTGCAAATTGGGCAAATTCTTTGGAATTTCACCGGACAAGTTGTTATGCGAAGGATCTAAATATCAGATGCCTATCAAAGAATTCAAAGATGATGGGATGTTTCCATCAAAGGAATTACCTTGCATATAGAGGTATTCTAAGTTGTTACAATCACCAATTGTGCTTGGAATTTTGCCCGATAATTTGTTCCCAGAGATGTCCAATACCTCCAAGGTTTTCAAGTAACTGAATTCCGGTGGGTGGGAAGCAGTCAAGGAATTGTGAGACAAGTTTAGTGAGATTGACAAGGGAGGAAGACTAAAGATTTGTTCAGGGATAGTGCCATCAAGTGCATTTTGAGAAAGATCTAATGGTTACAAAAAGTGACAGTTCTCAAGATCTGAAGGAATACTCCCATTAAAATAATTGTCTTCTAGATAGAGTACAACTAGTTCAGTCATATTGGCAAGTGTATAAGGTAGTTTACCTGATAATTTGTTTCCACTCAGTTGCCACCACCCTTGTAGCCTTTGAATTTTTCCTACAGAGTCGGGGATTGTAACAGGTTTGCCTTCATCCCCAATACATTTAAGATAATTTATCCCAAGAGTGAGTCTTTGGAGAGAAGAAAGATTTCCAAGAGAAGGTGGGATAACCCCGTTAAATTGTTTCCTTCGAGTCCAAGTGAGATGAGCTTGAAAAATGAACCAAAGTTACTCGGAATATCCCCTATAAATCCATTGAAGCCTAAGGCAAGGGTCACCAGCTCAGTGCAAAATGACAAGTTGGCCAGAATTTTTCCTGCAAAAGAATTATAAATTATTCATTAGGTTGAGCACATGCAGCTGGAACAAGCAGCCAAGTTGTGGAGGGATTCACCATTGAAGCTGTTGCTTTGAAGATTGATGACTTTGAGGAAACTGAGGTTGCATATGAAGGGAGAAACCTCTCCATTTAGCTCTTGAGATTGCAAGTCTATGACAGTGACTGCCACTGACAGAAATGAAGAGAGTCATTCCAAGAACTCAATGCACCTAGTGGATCAGTAGTTGTCAAACTCTAGAAGTTCATCAGTGCAAGATGATCAGTTTTGTTTCCTGGAATGGCTAATAAGGATGAGTCAGTGGTTGAGAATGAACTCCCCAAGCTTACAAGTGAAATCACAGAAATTAAAACACATAAAAATATATGAAGGCTATACAGGGCGTGCTATGATGTTTTATATCCATGGGATATGCTGGTATGGTATACGTTAAAGACCAGGGTAATTTTTTGCCATATCACTGAATGTTATATTACCAACAAAACATTTTCCCTGTAGGACACCATTGAAGAAAATAGAATTCAGAAATAAACATATAATTGCTGCCTTCCTATGTCTTGCGCAAGTCATCACTAAGTGCGCTAAAATGCAGTGAATACAATACATTTCTGGATATGCATAATGCTGATACTAACTGATAGTAACTATCTACCTACATAATATGAATGCGATGAAATTAAGAGACTCAATGAATCAAATAGATAAATAGGATATATCTGTCTTTTTATGTACAAACTGATTTGAAAAAAGAGACTCAATGAATCAAATAGATAAATAGGATATATGTGTTATGTACAAACTGATTTGAAAAGACATAATGAATAGATTATCTTATAATTGACTTCCTTTATTCGATTCTCAATTTGTGTGACTATGAACCATATGCCAAAATTGACTTTATAATAATTATCACCATCCAATTGAAACTGGGAGGACATTCTCAACCTCCATCATCACTGCCGTTATTGCATAGTATTAGGCATTAAAATAGTTTGCAACTTATAAAACTTGATGTAATGAGACTTTTTTATATGTACAAAGTGTTGGTGGGAGTGGGGTGGAAACCACTGTTGGTGATTCACAAGAAGAGGCTTAAAATTGAACCAAACAGAAATTCAATTTATTAGAACAATTCTGAAACAAATACAGAGAGAACTCTTCTTCTACTTCTCTCCCACACATTTAACTCTCATAATACAATAGCTATTTATAGATAGCCTAGACAGTTTAAAAGCATACAATCATAATGTGAAAGCCTGCAGCCATTGTTTACTCTATGCCAATCTTTCTTCAACAATGGAGGCTTCAACAATGGTGGGTGGTTGGCTACCTACCATCATCAAGCTTATTTTTCAACATCCCCCTTTAAGCTTGATTCTCCATGCTGCTTCATCCCGAGCATTATCTTCATTCTGGTGAATAGATCATTTTTCAACGGCTTCGTGAAAATATCTGCAAGCTGATCTTGAGATTTGCAAGGCAACAATTTCACCTATTTATTTTTCACATGCTCTCGGATGAAATGATAGCGGGTGTCAATATGCTTACTTCTTTCATGATAAACTGGGTTCTTTGCCAATGCAATTGCTGAGCGATTATCAACATAGATCTCAGTGGGTTTTTCTTGTGGAAATCCCAAATGCTTCAGCATGTTCCGTAACCATATTGCATGACACACAGCTGAGTTGGCTGCAACATACTCAGCTTCGCAAGTCGATAATGTCACAATGGCTTGCTTCTTGGATGACCATGTGAAGGCTGTATCTCCCATAAAGAAAGTAAACCCGTAGTACTTTTCCGTTCATCCAAGTCACGTCCCCAGTCGCTATCTGAGTAGCCAACAAGACTGAAATTATCAGTTGGTTTATTGAATAAACCATCATCGACTGTACCTTTGATGTAGCGAAGAATCCTCTTTGCTGCATAAAGGTGTGACTGATCTGGTGTTTCCATATATCTGCTAATCAGTCCTACTCCATAGAGTATGTCTGGCCTGGTGCAAGTAAGATAGCGAAGACTTCCAACTAGGCTCTTGAAATAAGTTGGATCCACATCACCTGTCTTCGTACCTTTTCTGAGCTCCACTCCACTGTCTACAGGAGTGTTCACTGGATTGCAATTTTCCATTCCATATCTCTTGAGAATTTCCTTGGCATAACCACTTTGGGAAATAAAAATTCCATCTTTTCTTTGTGCCACTTCAATGCCGAGAAAATGAGCCATCAATCCAATATCTGTCATTTCAAATTCTTGGACCATGCTTCTTTTAAAGTCTTTGAACATGGCTGGATTGTTTCCGGTGAAGATTAGATCATCAACATAAAGACAAGCAAGCAACATGCTTCCATCAGCTTCCTTCTTCAAATATAGCGCGTGCTCATATGGACATTTTTCAAAACCATTGTCATGAAAATACTGATCAATTCTAGTATTCCATGCACGCGGAGCTTGCTTCAATCCATAAAGTGCTTTCTTCAATTTGTACACTTTGTCTTCATGCCTATTCTGAACATACCCCGAAGGTTGTTCAATATAGATTTCTTCTTCAAGGAAACCATTAAGAAATGCAGATTTCACATCAAGTTGATAAATCTGCCACTTGTGCTGGGCAGCCAAAGAAATCATTAGCCTGATAGTCTCCAATCGGGCAACTGGAGCAAACACCTCTCCATAGTCAATTCCAGCTCTCTGCTTGTAACCTTTTGCTACTAACCTTGCCTTGTAGCGTTGCACTTCGCCTTGTGCATTCCTCTTTGTCTTGTATACCCATTTCACTCCAATGGGTTTGTGCCCCTCTGGTAGACTGGTAAGCTTCCATGTGTCATTTTTCTCAATGGCATGAATTTCTTCATCCATTGCTTTCTTCCATTTATCTTCTTGGATGGCTTCTGAGAAGGTAAGTGGATCACTATCTGCGAGTAGGCAGAACAAATTCAGATCTGCTTCTTCTGTAGCTTCATATATCTCCTGCAAATTTCTCATTGGTCTTGGTTGTTTGAAAAAACTATCATCTGATGATGCTGATGATGATGATGATGCAGCACTTCTGTGAGAAACTGGCGATCTAGGTGCAGGTATTCTATGTGGAGGAGTTTGTGGCTCATCTTGAACTTCTCTTGTAATTTCAACTAGAGCTTTTGATGTTTCATCTTCAAGAATGAGTTCTGCATCTTTGACAACTTCATCTTGATTCCAGTTCCAAGCTTCTTCTTCTTCAAATATCACATCTCTACTCATGATCACCTTTCTGGTAATGGGATTATACAACTTGTATCCCATTGTTCTATCTCCATATCCGACAAGGATACATTTTTCTCCCTTATCATCGAGCTTGGTTCTTCTTGCTTCTGGAATCTTGGTGTACGCAACACACCCAAATATTCTGAGATGGTTGACACTTGGCTTATGTGAACTCCAAGCTTCTTCTGGAGTCATAGAATGAAGGCTCCTGGTTGGGCATCTATTTAGTAGATACACAGCACATGATACGGCTTCAGCCCAAAATTGCTTGGGCAGTCCCTTTCCTTTCAACATGCTTCTTGCCATATCTAAGATTGTGCGATTCTTCCTTTCAGCAACACCATTCAGCTGTGGCGTATAGGATGGTGTTGTTTGATGCTTGATTCCCTGCTCTTTGCAATACTTCTCAAAAGCATCTGATGTATATTCTCCACCTTGATCTGATCGCAATGTCTTGATGTAGTAGCCGCTTTGCTTTTCTACAAAAGCTTTGAATTCTTTGAAGATGCTGAACACCTCCGACTTTCTTTTAAGAAAGTACACCCATGTCTTCCGGCTATAATCATCAATGAAGGTGAGAAAATATCTATTCTGTCCATTTGACATTGGCTTCAATGGACCACACACATCAGTGTGCACTAGCTCCAGCGGCTTTGTTGCTCTCCACTTCACTTCTTTGGCAAAGCTAGTTCTGTGATGCTTGCCAAGAATGCAGCTTTCACAGACTTCATTAGTATGAGCAATATGAGGGAGCCCTTTCACCATATTCTTGCTTGACAACAGCTTCAAGCTTCCAAAGTTGAGATGTCCAAACCTCAAATGCCATAGCCAGTCTTTGTCTTTGATGATGGCATTTAAACACTTCGCAGCATCATGTTGGATGTTCAATGCAAACATCCGATTCTTGGACATTCTCACCCGAGCGATCAAATTACCAGGATTGTCTTTGATGGTAAGATGACAATCTTTCATGCTGATGTCGTATCCTTTCTCTAGGAGTTGTCCCATACTCAAAATGTTGTTCTTCATGGTAGGAACATAATAAACATTGGAGATATAATCATGATCTCCATTTTTGAGCTTGATCAGAATATTACCTCTTCCTTTCACTGGAGTCTTTGAAGAATCACCAAATGAGACTTGTGCTTATACAGTCTCGTCAAGCTCAATGAACAACTCTCTTTTACCACACATGTGATTACTGGCTCCCGAATCTAGATACCAAACATTGTTTTGGTTTTCAGTGTCTCCATGGTGAACAAACAGGACTGTAGGTCCAACTTTGTTTGTTTCCTGCTCGGCAAAATTTGCTTGCTCGCCGGCTTCTGTTGTTGCTCTACTTGTTGTTGCTCTACTTCGGCATTCATTGCTGTAATGCCCGAACTTGTGGCACTGGTAACACTGAACATTACTTTTGTCAAAACCTGGTCGGTTGTTGTAACCACCTCCTCTACCGCTTGCTCTTCCTCTTGGAGCAAAGTGTGGTTGACTTCTTCCTCCTCTGGCTGGACTTCTTCCGCCTCTTCCTTGAAAACTAGAACTTCGGTTATTGTAACCACGACCTCTTCCTCGGCTTCTTTGTGATGTCCCCCTTGCTCGTTTCTGTCATCTCTGAAAGACAGCTTTGATTGAAGAGCTTGCTCTAGAGAACTTGAGGAAGTCTTCTTGTTGATCCTTTGTTCATGAATCTCAAGTGTGCCCATCAACTCATCGGTGGTCATGGCACTGAGATCTTTGGACTCTTCTATTGCTACAACCACGTGCTCGAACTTGGAACTGAGTGATCGGAGAATCTTCTCTATCACTTGAAGAGATTCCATCTTCTCTCCATATCTTCTCATCTGATTAACAATGGTCAATATTCTGTTGAAGTACTCAGAAATTGACTCATTCTCATTCATGTGCAGCATCTCGAATTCGCCACGTAACACCTGTAGTCGAACTCTGATCGTCTTCTCAATTCCACGGTGTGAATTTCGAAGAATACTCCATGCCTCTTTAGAGGTTGTTGCTGCTGAAATCTTCTCAAAACTTGATTCATCAATGCCTTGATAGAGTAGATACAAGGCCTTTTTATCTCTCCTCCTTGAATCTTTTAACGCCGTCTTCTGAGTATCATTTAAATTTCCTTCATCTTCGAGAGTAGCTGGCTCGTCATATCCTCGATCCACTAACTCCCACAAATCTTGTGAGGCTAGTAGGACTTGCATTTGAATACTCCAATTTTCATAGTTCTCCTTGCTGAGTTTTGGAAACTGGGGCTGAAAGAAGTTGTTTGTGTTGGCCATTGGTTGTCTTTAAAAATCTGCAAATTTTCAGAATGGAATTTGCAAATTCTGACCGTACAGATGTGTCCGGAATATTCCAAATAGTTGGAAAGCACTATTGGATCACCCGAAACAGACTCCGAATGGCTCAGATCAAGCCAAAACAAGTTGAACGGCTCAGATCTGCGGATGCAACTTAGCCGCGTCACATTGGATTCTCCTCCATGTGCTGACGTCAGTGGCTGAGTCAACGCGGCTTGGCTCGGTCAACGGCTTGGGTCAACAGCTTGGCGGCTCGAATGGCGTCAGCGATGACGTCGGACTCTGCGCGTGCGCGTGTGGCGCGTGCTGCGCGTGGTCTCACACGTCTTCAACCTCTAGCGGCGCGTGGGGATCGTGTGGAGAGTGAAAGGACACGTCTTCTTCCTCTGAAGGCGCGTGGAGACGCGTGGGCGACTGATGGCGCGTGAGAACGGCGTCGGAAGCGCGTGGGGTGCGTGCGGATCCGTCTGATCTGCGTTTTTGACGCGATTTGCATGGTTGTGCTCGTCTCGTCGAGAGCTTCAATTTGATGTAATCAAAAATGGATTTCGACCACTTTGATTTCTGGGCAATTTTTGAAAAGCACACTCTGTTCTTGCAATTTTGCAGAATTTCTGCAAATTCAAGCTACCTTCGGGCTCTGATACCACTGTTGGTGGGAGTGGGATGGAAACCACTGTTGGTGATTCACAAGAAGAGGCTTAAAATTGAACCAAACAGAAATTTAATTTATTAGAACAATTCTGAAACAAATACAGAGAGAACTCTTCTTCTACTTCTCTCTCACACATTTAACTCTCATAATACAATAGCTATTTATAGATAGCCTAGACAGTTTAAAAGCATACAATCATAATGTGAAAGCCTGCAGCCATTGTTTACTTCATGCCAATCTTTCTTCAATAATGGAGGCTTCAACAATGGTGGGTGGTTGGCTACCTACCATCATCAAGCTTATTTTTCAACACAAAGACTAACTGTGTCTTTAGCAATGTTGTAGAGTAAGGTTGCTAAAAGCGGGATCCTATATGGGTTCGTTGGGAGGGATTCATTGACAATATCGTAGAATCGGATTAATGATCATATGATTCTACTTTCAATGCAAAATAAAATAAATATTTATTTATACTGATGCTCTATGTTAAATAATTTTAAAATCATTAAAGAAAAATGATAAGTTTAATATAATGCTTCTTCTATGTTTAACATAAATTGGAAGAGACTCTTGGAGAGGGAGTTTATGGTCAAATTTTTATATAGTTTTACACATATACATACATATATAAAAAATAAAGGATTTATTACACTTCCTACCTAAAAACTATCGTCAACGAATAATGCTATATACATCAATTTGTACACTAACTAGTGTACCAATTGATGAAGTGACATAATATAAGAGGTTTTTGGTATTTGTAATATGATTAATGAGTGTGGTCAATAATAGTGTCATAACTAGTGTTTGTACACTAGTTAATACATTAATTGGTGCATGTAGCACCACCGATCATCAAGTTGTCTATTTAGTCATTGAATTATTGATTGAATCTATTTAGTTCCTAAAGTATATAAATCAAAGTCTATTTAGTCCCTAAACTATCGATTGAATTTATTAAGTCCCTAAAATATTTAATTCAAGCCTATTTAGTCTCTAAAACGATTATAAAAATAAAATATATGCCCATATATATTATAAATTAGTAAAAGACGCTCCCCAACTAAGATTTTATTACAAAAAAATCTTTTAAATTTTTATTTTGCCTTTAAAGGTATTTTATTTTGTTGTGTGTTTAAATTTATATTAGAGTCTGATTCAGTCTTGCCAATAAATTATGTGAATATTAGATAAACAGAAGAAGTAGAATTAGATAATTTAAATAACAATACTTTTCTACAAATAGTAATAAAACAAAATAATACATTAATTAAGTAATGAAAAGAACTTAGTGAAAAACTTAAAACAATCAATTATACATGAAGTCTGGCATATAATAGATAAAGGCAAGCACATATCTATTGTAGAAGATAAGTAAAAAAGTACTATAAATAATTACCCTCATCCTTATAAAGAAATTTTAATATATGGATTAACACCCACTTTTTAAAGACATAATAAAAAATTAATTTTTTTAAATAAATTTTAATTAGATGGAGTCTTTTACTAATTTATAATGTTCATGAGCTTATATTTTATTTTTTTAATCCTTTTAGAGACTAAATAAGCTTGAATTAAATACTTTAAGGACTTAATGGGTTCAATAGATAGTTTAGGGACTAAATGTAATGCCCTCAAATAAATGATATAAGACAGGTCTAATCAACTCCTTCAATTATAATAATTTCAACTAGGCAAGGTTTTAAAAAGAGGCCGCAACCGTTATGTAATGTCGTTACGTAATGGTTGTGGTGGTTACCATCATCCATTACATCCGCTTTTGTAGTGTGATTGAAATTCACAGGTGTGTCAACCGTAGCGGCTGCCGTAGTGGTCGTAACGGTGCCGTAACGGCCTGTTATGCACTGTTACGTAACGGTTCTGAACTGTTTTTTTCGAAAAAATGCACAAAAAAAAAAAGCTAGAAATGATAAAGATGAGGGAAGATAAACAGAGAAGATAGAGGAGCAAGAGATAGAGAGAGAGAAGAGGGAAGATGAAGAATATGTTATTGATTTGTTGAAACTGTAAGACCTATGCTATTCTATTTAGTTGCTATCACTCAATCATTTTGTTTGTGCGTGTCTATCTATATATTGTTTGAAAATAATAATAATAATAATAATAATAATAATAATAATAATAATAATAATAATAATAATAATAATAATAAGTGTGGTTATTATCTATTTGGCTTGGTTAAAATATGTATATATATATATATATATATATTTAGGCTCTTATTTATTCTCTTACTTTTGTCATTGTTTTCTTATATATAATAGTTAGTGATTGATTTTTTGTATAATATAAAGTCATTAATTATTAAAATAAAATGTAAAAAACTCAGTTTATAGTGATTTAAAAATATGAAATATATTGGATCGTACTTAAAAATTTACAAAAATTGATCAATATTTATTTTAAACCCAATAAATATGATCATGAAAAAAAAAATATGTATCGGTAAATTTTTTTCAAATTGTGTGAAAAATAAAAAAATTTACGATTCCGGTTACTGCAACCGTTACGCTACGGCCTTTACACCCCGCAACCGTCACCATGCCACTGCCACCGTTATGGCGACCACAACTGCTTTTCAGAACCTTGCAACTAGGTGACCCAATCTCTATGTTTGTATTCCATTAATGTGAGAGATCTACAAAAGAGTCCACATGCATTGCGTATTCAATCTTTTTAAAGGGTGAATCCATAGCATGTGTGACAATTGAAACAACAGAAATAACACAAAAGAATGTCCAATGGACTGCAAGTTCCAAGGCTTAAGCCTGGTTACATAAAAGATGGTCATCCAAAACCCAATTAAAGCCCTTGACTTGCCAAAAATACACAACAAATAAAAGAGAGCCTTGTGCTCTCAAGCACATTCCTTGCCCTTAGTTAGGCGGTAGCACCACATCTTTTCCTGCACAAATCCACTAGGGGTAAGCACAAGCCTAGTAGAGAGATCTTAACAAAGTATATATGTTCAAACAGTCTTACAAAATGAATGTTATGCAATGTCATGCTTCAAAATTCATAACTTTGTTTCATTTTGAAAACCATATGTAGCTCTCATTTCAAAAGTCATTATCTTATAAATTGCAAAATATACAACGGGGTGGTAAATACGGCTCAGGTAATCTCTAGGCTGGTGTCTGCAATTAGGCATGTCAAGCACTACCAATCCCCACTTTACCGACTCCTAACTGGAAGGTATGTGGTACCTACTCCGCTCATGTTTTCGTTCTTTCACCCTGAATACTTAGACCAACTTAAACAATATCAATTTACACCTCCTATCTGGATTTACCAAATGTAATCACCCCAAAACATTTTTAAGATTTACAATTGTTTTATCAACAACAATTCAATTTCCAAAACATAGCAATAATAATCAATATTCAAAACCATGCAAATGCATGTATGTAAATACACTTCTACAATTCTCATATTCCTCAATATATTTGACTTAAACACAATACAATCATTAACATCTTCTATGTTTTAAAATTAACTATCACTAGTCATATCCATGGGACACAAGACCCAATCTACAATCACAATATTATACAATTTTCAACCTTTCCATGATTTCAAGTACTCTTACTATACTATCCATGGCAATTTCTCAAACAAAGTTTTCCTCTTTTACAAGGAGGATTCAACAATGAAATAAGATAAAACTTTCCTTATCTTTTTCAACAAAATCCCATGATTCATGAGTTTTCTCTCAACAATTTCAACTTTTCCCCATATTTCAAATTTTAGGATTTCCACCCAAAATAAATTTCATTTATTCTCAAGAGGTATTCTTATCAATGGACTTTTAATAGTCATACATTTCAAGAATTAAAAACCAATTTCATGAGAGAGGTGAGAAATTTAAATTTTTAAAACCCCATTCAAACTCCCAACTCATAACTTAAAGATTTCATCAAGAGGACGCTAGAACATGCCAAAATCATATATACAACTCAAAAAAACTCGCTACCTCAAGATTTGGAGAAGAAGAGAGAAGAAACCCCCAAAATTGATGGTGTTCAAATCTGATCTCCATCGCACAAAATGTAGCCCTCAAAGAACTCTCCAACTTTGATGAAGGAACTTAGATCAAAACTCAAACAGATTTGGAGAGATCAAAGGTTTAATGGAGTTTGGGGAGAGTTAATGTAGAGAGAAGGAAGAGAAATGTATTTAAAGAGAGAGAGAGAGAGAGATGAGGGAAAAGTAAGGTGGGTGCTTAACCCAAGGAATGAAAAAGAAAAAAAATTCGGACATAGCACATTTTCGTACGTGCGCGCCTTCCTCCGCACGTGCGCACATGCGGAGCGTACCTCTGCCGCACATATGACACTCATCCCTCGTACGTGCAGTTATTTCAATCTCGTATGCCCAGAAATTCTCCCTCACCGCATGTGCAGCCCATCCTCCTGCACGTGCGGTACACCTCCCGTACGTGCCCTCCGCTCATGCATTTACTTCAGTCTCCGACACCATGAACTCTCCCTCACACACGTGCAACCCATCCTCCCGCACGTGCAGTTCTACTGCCAACCAAAATTTTGCATGCACAAGATGGTTCCAAACAATCCTTACTCCAACTATGCTCCCCGAAACAAGAGAACTCAACTTCGGAAATGAAATGAGGATGTAAATTCCAAGAAGGTCTCAAGGATGACAAACTAAAACGGCCAACGAAGTCTCAAATTGGTTCTCCGACATCCCAAACATGAGAAAACAAACACGACTAAATGAAAATAAGACGGGTTATGTACCCGTACGTCACACTAAATAGAGATTGATTTATGTACTTTAGGGACCTAATAGACACAATAGATAGTTCAGAGACTAAATAGATAATTTGGCGATAGTTTAGGGGTATAAAGTGTAATAAACTCAAAAATAAATAAATAATTAATTTTTGGTAGGATCAAGATCATAGTAGAATGGGATCGTTATGTGATTTTGCATGATTTTCACTAGGATCGTAGTCACTTTAAGATTCTATAAAATTTAACATCTTAGTGCAATCATGATCGTTTGGCCCAATTTAGGTTGTAGAATTGTAAGATCCTATGATCTAGATAGGATTCTAACTGCGTCTGGAAGTTATTTGATCATAAACAACAAAAAGCTTAAACAATAACAGAAACACTACAGCATGTATGCTTGTTGGAATAATATCTGACCTCGGGATCATTGTTGAGGGTATCATTCTTGAAAATTTCTTACAAAAAATCTCCTTAAGATTGTGTTTGGATCGTGGATTTGGAAAGGGAAAGGAAAAGGCGAGTGAAATGTGAATGAAATATAAGTTATAAATTTTTCTTAATTTCCCTAGCATGTTCCTTTCCTTTTTCAAATTCCTGCCCCAATCAATGATCCAAACACAGCCTAAAGAAACTGATGGGTTTTCTTCATAAAATTTGATTGGTGTGGGTGGTTTTGCTTCTGTGTATATGGGAATCTTATGCTAATTTTTCCAATGATTAAATTTTAATTATTTCTGTTGTTTTTTTTTTTAATAAAAAAATACTTTGGACATTTATCCCAATACATTAGTTTCTTCCTTTTTTCAAAACATTTTCACTAGGCCCTTTCCAGGTATTATATAAGATGATGATTAACACAAAGATATAAATATTGACTCTGAGGACTCACAGTATTCATATGTTATGTGCTTGGGTGTTTAATCTGAATGTCAGACATTGAATTAATGTACATATATGGATGTAAAGATGTTTACATATTAGGTTTCTAGTTAGATGTGGCATCTAAAGACATGCTTGTGATTAAATAAAAGCTACCATTCAAAGTCTTGAATCCTGAGGCAAAATGCATGTATGGTTAGCTCTAATGAACATGTCAAAAAAACAAAAGACAAAAATTCCCCCTTTGCGCACCCAATGCCAGTGGATTGGTCAGAGTAAATGTGTATGATAAGAGGTTAGATGGTAATGACAGTCTGTAGGCGTACTTTATTTTCCCTGTGGATTGTCAATGCGAGTTAGTGTATTATGGGAATGGTTATTGTTCAATTAACGACAAATAGGTGCCATGGATGGTGAAGTATCGACTTGAAAATTCGAATATTAAAAGGGGGATTACGTATTGTAAAATGAAAGGGTATTTGAAGTATTCTACGAGTGACATGCCAAAAGATTCGCAAATGAGGGCCCCATCTATTGTTGTATTATATAAAAAATATACTAATGATAATATTGATGTTTGGCACTGTGCTCTAACCAAGGCTATTTCGATTCTGACACAGACTATGTCTGTGGGTTTACCGGAGAGGTGAAGGGATTTGTTGTTAGGAGGTTTTGGGGAAAGTGGTTCAGTTATTCATGAACGCAGAGGTCGTCTGAGTTTGTCTGAGATTGATGTACGCACAGGTGGTGATGGTGCTAGTGATGTTGATGCTGGTCCGTCGATTTCAGAGCTGGGTGTTATAAAAAAAGAAGTTGATTCGAGAGGATCAGTTGTTATGGACCCCGCAGAATTTTCTGATATTTTACGAAATGTAATAATCGGTGTAAAAAATAGTGATGTGACTCAAAATGTAATAGTTGATGACAAGGGAAATGTAGTAAGTAAATAAAAGTTTGAGTGGTTTCATAAAGAAAATTAATAAAATTTTTCATTAATCATGACAATGGTTACATTTACATCAAACCATTCTCTCATTTTTTGGGACATTGCATCTAACCAACTACTATCCCCATTAGTTAATATAATACAAGGAATTCCTCTTCTAATATTGAGATCTGGTTGGAACTTAACAAATACATGGAAGTCTCTCTGGCAACTTACTAAATTTTTCATTAATTCGGTGGGGACTGTCGAGTAGTTGATGTCATCTATGACGTAGACGGCGTCTCGATCGTAGTCCTTGAAGCTTATTCTGTCGGAGAAGTAATCGTGTCACCCGAGACTTTTGGCTCAGGTGGTTTTTCCTGTTCTTGAGGGTCCTTCGAGGTAGAGGGAGATTGGACGGATGGGCCACTGTTTTGGATCCTGTTATCAAAGGGGAAGGAGAGTTCTTTGTCAATATATAAATTGTTGATATTATTTTTGTGTATCCCTAATTTAATCCAGTCGTCTTCCCTCCAAACGGAGAGCCAACAATTTTGACATAACTTGTATTGTACAAAATTTCGACTTTCAAACAAAATATTATTTTCTGTCCATTTTGTTACTTCTTCATTTAAAAAAGGAAATAAATTAAAGGGGCTAGTATATGGGGGCTGCTCTCGTTTGTAATGATTTGTCGAAAATGTTTTTAATTAGGGGTATTTTGTGACGTAATTGGTGGGACATCTCTCTTTTCAGAGTGCAAAAAATTGTTTCTCCGTTTCTGCATCTACAAGTATTCCCCGCTAGAGTTCCTCTTTGTTCTTTGAGGGACTTTTCCCCTTCGATGAAAATTCTCCCCATAACCAGGTGCACTAGGTCAACATAGGTATCTAAATTTTTAAACAAATGTCGAGGGCAAGCACACCCATCTCTATAAAAGAGGCATCCATTGGAAAATAGATATACCTCATCATGCAATACACACACAACAGAACACACTCTTCAAGTTTATTTGGTTTCTCTCTCAGAATTCATTTTCTAATTTTATCATCGGAGTGTCCTAGGTTGGCAACCCCGGTTGGTCGGCGTCAATATGTTTAATTTTGCAGATCAATGGGGCAAAGCTCTGTCTCTCTGTTGGTGGTGTCAACCATGTTTATTTTTGCAAATCAATGGGGCAAAGCTCGTCTCTTTGTTAGATCTCTATCACAATCTATGTGAGAATATTTCATGGTCTCACAGACATGAATTGGTCATACATTACATAACAACTAATATGTATACCAAATTTTCCTTGATTGAAGAAGAGAACAGGATAAATAATTTAACTAGGCCGTTATCAGAAATTAGCTTTATCATTTCAACAAGCTAACAGGATAATTCCTGTTTATCTCCAACACAGTTGCCCCAAGGTTTCTCACTCTGACCATGTCAATTCCAGAAAATAAAATATTTCATCTTGTCTTGTATATCCATCATTTCTCAGAGTATAACATAATGAAAATATGAAATTCCATCGATGGTTTCATTATCACACATATCATGTCATTCAATTATCAATATTATCTTCTTCAGCTTAAAGTCTAGCCAGGTCTAAATCTCTCTTTATATATATATATATTTAGGCATAGCTATTTTAATGATGCTGAAGGTCCAAATGCTGATGCATCTGTTGTCTTTTTAGATGAAAATTTTGCCAAGATGCTTCCATAGCTGTAAAAGGAATAAATAGATATGCCACTAATTGTTACTAGTGGAGTACAGGATTGACCTGCAGTATAGGAGCTCTAGGTGTAACCTTTGCTTAATACTGTAGTCGAAGAAATCGTTTTATTTCCAAACTTCTACTTCCACAAGCGTAGATTTATTTAACAAAATTTTGCAATAGAACTTTTCTTAGCATCAAGCGTGTTGGTACTAGATAGAAATGAATAACTCCAACAATTTCTTTGTTCACACTGCATCCCAATTTTCTAGGAATTGAAGACTTCAATTGGTTCTCATTTCCAATTGGTTAAAAGAAAAGAACGAAAACGTATGACCTACCCAAGATACAACAGCCCCATTTAAGCATTGACATCCACCTACCCAAGTACATCAAGTAAACATACATCCCTAAACAATTCACAAACTTGCAATGGCATTCAGCTAAAGGATTTTAACTAAAAACCCATGTTATGCCCAGTCTCTATATTACAAAATTCTCATACTAAAGGATACAGAAATGGATTCAGAAATACGTTTGATGCCATTACATTCAACATATCTACAATGGCATATATTTCTTGCTTTCATTACATTGTTGCAGTTCACCCAAACTCTCACCCTTGACACATTCTCAACTTCATTTGGCAGAAATGAGACAGATCATCTTGCCTTACTAGCCTTCAAGTCAAGTATAACACTTGATCCCGAAGGCTTACTGAGCTCATGGAACAATTCTTTTAATTTCTGCGAATGGGAAGGTGTTATATGTGGCCACTGGCACAGAAGAGTTACCGTCTTAAATCTAGCTTCCAGAGGCCTAGTCGGTTCTCTATCACCTTACATTGGAAACCTGAGCTTCCTCATGGAGATCAGACTCAGCAACAACACTTTTAAAGGCGAAATTCCACCTCAAATTGGTCATCTCAAAAGGCTGAAAAGACTACACCTTTATAATAACTCCATTGAAGGAGAAATTCCAGTCAACCTTTCCCACTGCTCGAACCTCAATTACCTTCATCTAGGTTTGAACATGCTTGTGGGGAAAATTCCAGAGGAGCTTAATTTGTTGTCGAAGCTCACTTTTCTTGCCATTCAAGGGAACAATTTAACAGGGACAATCCCTCCTTCTCTTGGGAATATTACCTCTCTGGAGCTTATATCTGCTGCTGGAAATCTTTTGGTGGGGACTATACCGGTTTCCTTGAGTCAACTGAAAAACTTAACAGCCCTTGGATTTGGTGACAACAAACTTTCTGGTACGATCCCACCATCCATTTATAACCTTTCATCACTTACTATTTTATCTTTTCCTCAAAATCAACTTCACGGTAGTCTCCCACCGGGCTTAGGCTTTCTGCTTCCTCATCTTCAATACCTTCAACTAGCAGATAACCAATTTGCTGGACCACTTCCAGTCTCATTGTCAAACATGTCAGAACTTCAAAGGATTGATATCCATAACAACAGATTCAATGGAAAAATAGCTATTGATTTTGCAGGCCTACAGACTCTGATTCTTTTAGCTCTAGGATATAATGATTTTGGAAGTGGAGAACCGGATGAAATGAATTTTCTTGGTTCTTTGACTAACTGTACCAATTTGGTTGGATTGGATCTAAAAGATAATCAATTAAGAGGGGCTTTGCAAAATAATGTGGGCAACCTCTCTGCTCAACTGTTCTTTTTGTCACTTGATGGAAATCAAATATATGGAGACATCCCTTCAACAATAGGTTATTTGGTAAATGTTGAAACGTTAGGTCTGGCGTATAACCAATTCACAGGTAGAATTCCCACCAATGTTGTTAATCTTCAAAAGCTGCAACGGTTGTTTCTTAGCGACAACAAACTATTAGGAAAAATTCCAGATTCTATCGGAAACCTATCATTGTTGAATGAACTTTACTTGGGGAATAACAGATTAGAGGGGACCATACCTTCAAGTCTTGGAAGCTGTCAACAATTGTTATTGTTGGAACTTGATCAAAACAACCTTAGTGGAACCATACCCAGACAACTTTTTGATCTTTCCACTCTATCCATTTCACTAAATCTAGCTCAGAACCATTTGTCTGGTTTGATACCTATAGAGTTAGGTAACCTCAAAAATTTAGCAGAATTGGATTTATCTGAGAATCAGTTGTCTGGTGAAATTCCTAGTAGCCTTGGTAGCTGCACTAGCCTTGAATATTTATACCTAGAGGGGAACTTCTTTCAAGGGTCCATTCCTTCATCACTGAGTTCTTTGAAAGGTATTCAAAACTTTGACCTTTCTCATAACAACTTTTCAGGGCAGATTCCAGTGTATTTAGAGTATTTTTCGTTGAAGATCTTAAACTTGTCCTTCAATGATTTTGAAGGGGAGGTACCAATGAAGGGTGTTTTCGCAAATGCTAGTGCAATATCAATTACTGGGAATAAAAGGTTATGTGGGGGCATATCTGAGCTTCAGCTACCCAAATGCCCCATCAATGAATCACAGAAAAAAAAGAGGTCAGTTGCGAGGCTTATAATAATAATAATCATAACAACATCTGCAACAACTGGAGTAATCGTAGTAACATGTTTGATCTTCTGTTGGTTTAAAAAGAAACAAAGAAATATGCCTTCAGGATCATTGTTGAGGAGATCACTCTTGAAAGTGTCATATGGAGAACTTTTTAAAGCAACTGATGGGTTTTCTTCAGAAAATCTGATTGGTGCTGGTCATTTTGGTTCTGTCTACAAAGGAATCGTTGATAAGGATGGAAGCATTGTTGCAATCAAAGTACTTAATCTTCTACATCGAGAAGCTTCCAAGAGTTTCATGGCCGAATGTGAAGCCTTGAGAAATATCAGACACAGAAACCTTGTCAAGACAATAACTTCTTGCTCAACCATTGATTTCCAAGGCAATGCTTTTAAAGCTTTAGTGTATGAGTTCATGCCCAATGGAAGTCTTGAGAGGTGGTTGCATTCATGTATGGAGACAGATGATGGACAGGACAAAATTCAGAAACTAAACCTTCTTGAAAGAATAAACATTGCAATTGATGTGGCTTGTGCACTTGACTATCTTCACAACCACTGCCAAAAGCCAATTGTTCATTGTGATCTAAAGCCAGCCAATATTCTTCTTGACAGTGACATGACTGCCCATGTTGGCGATTTTGGGCTTGCAAGGTTTCTCCCCCAACTCATGAATCCAAATGAAAGCAGCTCAATGGGAATAAGAGGGACTGTTGGGTATGCAGCTCCAGGTAAACATATTATTTCCATCATCTATATCAATATTAGCTTCATCAAATATAAGTCATTCAAAGAACACCAGTCATCAAATATATGTTTTATTGATTAATTTTTATGTATTTGTTTTATGTGTATATTACAAATGGCAGAGTATGGTCTAGGAAATGAAGTGTCAACAAGTGGAGATGTGTACAGCTACGGGATATTGTTATTGGAGATTGAAAGAAATTGAGAGAGATTGAGAGAGCAAATATTAGCTCTGTATATTGATGTATATTGCAACCAAATGGAACCTCCATTATATAGGAGATGATTTACAAGACAAAATGATGAACAAAGGAAATATACAAATAAAAGGCCACCGAAAGATAGCCGAAAGCAAAAGGGAAAAGAAGGTGTCTATTTGTGTGCTAGGCTATACAGATTATACTATCTACTATTAGCAGCTGGAGACGATTCATACATATTAATATATTATTATCTTATAACATATGATAGGACTATATTATTAACATATATGATTAACATCCCCCCGCAAACTCAAGGAGGACAAACATCAACCAACTTGAGTTTGGAGACAAGGTCAATGAAGCGGCCAGGAGAATGAGCTTTGGTGAAGATATCAGCAGGTTGATCAACAGAAGAGAGCGGATGGAGATGGACAGTACCAAGAGTAACGTGTTGCCGAATAAAGTGGCAGTCAATCTCAATATGCTTGGTGCGATCATGAAAAACATCATTGTGAGCAATTTGAAGAGCACTGTGATTGTCACAAAAGAGGGCAGTAGCGCCAGAGGGAGTAACACCCATGTCAGCAAGAAGCCAACGAAGCCAGAGAAGCTCCTGAGTAGTATCAGCAAGGGCTCGGTATTCGGCCTCGGTACTAGAACGAGCAGTAAGAGATTGTTTCTTACTGCGCCAAGAAATAAGAGAATCACCCAGAAAAAAGCAAAACCCAGTAGTAGAGCGGCGGTCAGTAGGATCGCCAGCCCAATCAGCATCAGAGAAAGCACGAAGCTGGAGAGAGGAGCGGGCGGAATAATGAAGACCATGAAACATTGTGCCTTTGAGATAGCGAATGATACGAACTAATGCAGCATAATGTGTGGTACGTGGAGCCGGCATAAACTGGCTGACAATATGGACAGCATAGGCAATATCAGGACGAGTAACAGTGAGATAGACAAGATTGCCAACCAGCTGACGATATAGAGTAGCATCAGAGAGAAGAGTGCCATCAAGAGGTGTAAGACGACTCTGAGGCTCCAGGGGAGTAGAGGCAGTCTTGCAATCCGTAAGACCAGCACGGGTGAGAAGATCAGAGGTATACTTAGCCTGAGAGAGAAAAGAACCCGTGGAATCATGGAAGATTTCAAGACCCAAGAAATAGCTGAGAGGACCAAGGTCTTTCATCTCGAAATGATGGCTAAGAAATTGTTTAAGATGAAGAATACCATTGACATCATCACCGGTGATAATCATATCATCCACATAAAGAAGAAGCAAGGTGGTCCCTTGAGCAGTTTTGCGGATAAAAAGTGCAGTATCATAAGAGCTGGAGGTGAAACCACAGTCATGAATAGTAGAGCTGAACTTGGCAAACCAAGCGCGGGAGCTTGTTTGAGACCATATAAAGCACGCTGAAGTTTGCAGACTTTATGAGGTGGATAAGTAGACCCAGGGGGAGGTTGCATGTAGACCTCCTCAAGAAGAACACCATTAAGAAAGGCATTTTTCACATCCATTTGATAAAGATCCCAGTGTCGGGTAGTAGCAACTGCAATGAGGCTGCGAACAGAGGTGAGACGAGCAACAGGAGCAAAGGTCTCCTCATAGTCAATACCATATTCTTGGTTGAAGCCTTTAGCAACAAGGCGAGCTTTATAGCGCTCAATAGATCCATCAGAACAGGTTTTGATTTTGTAAACCCATTTACAGCCAATGGCAGTCTTGCCAGGAGGAAGATCAACAATGTCCCAAGTGTGAGTTTTGTCTAAAGCCTGTAATTCATCAGTCATAGCTTGCTGCCAAAGAGGATTAGAGCGAGCCTCCCGATAGGAGGTGGGTTCATAAGTAGAAAAAGCAGTAGAACCAACAATAAAGTCACGAAGACGAGTAGAAGGTTGGATTACCCGGTGTGGTCGAGCAGGAGGAGGAGGAGCCAGAGGAAGAGACTCAACAGGGGGTGAGGAGTCCGAGGGAGCAAGAGCAGGACCATCAGAGCTGGCAGGTGCTTGAGAAAGACCAGTAGGCAAGGCAGTCTCAAGAGAGTCAGGCAGGGGCAGTGGAGTAAGCTCATCAGAAAACAGATCTGCAGAAGGGTTAGTAAAACACAGAGAGGGTGAGGGAACGGATAAACGGAATTGAGAGAGGGAGGAAAACAGTGTGTGTTCCCAAAAGACCACATGACGAGAGATACGGAGACGCTGGGAGAGAGGATCCCAACAGCGATACCCTTTATGTTCAATACCATACCCCAAGAAGCAACAAAGGCGGGAACGAGGTTCAAGTTTGGTACGTTCATGAGGTTGGAGAAGAACAAAGCAGGCAGAGCCAAAAACCCTAAGGGTGTCATAAGGGGGACGGGTGCCATGTAAACGCTCATATGGAGTGTGATTATGAATGACCGGTGTAGGGATACAATTGATAGTGTAAGCAGCAGTGAGAGCGGCTTCACCCCAAAAATTTTCCGGACAGGAGGAAGAGAGAAGGAGGGCTCGAGTAGTGTCAAGTAGATGCCGATGTTTTCGTTCAGCACGGCCATTTTGTTGGGACGTACCTGGACAGGAACGATGAGGTTGAGTACCATGACTCCTAAGGAAGGAAAGAAAGTCAAAGTCTTTATATTCCATGGCATTGTCGGAGCGAAAAATCTTGATAGTTTTAGAAAATTGGGTTTTAACCATTGCAGCAAAATCGTAATAAAGTTGTTTGAGTTCAGAGCGATTTTTCATAAGAAACAACCATGTAAAACGAGAAAAATCATCTATAAAAACAACAAAATAACGTGCACCTCCCATAGTAGGAGTAGGAGAGGGTCCCCAAATATCAGAATGAATGAGATCAAAGGGCGCAAGAGAAACAGAATCACTTTTATTAAACGACAAAGCAGGTTGTTTTGCAAGTTGACAGGACACACAATTGAAAGCATCAGAACTTACAGTACCCAAATGACCACTAGAAATTAAAGACTTCAAACGACCAACAGAAAGATGGCCCAAACGATAGTGCCAAAGCTGAAAAGGAGATAAAGGAGGAGCAGTGGTAGCAGTGGTAGGAGCAGTGATTTGAGAGGAATCCGGAACATGAAGATGGATAAGTTCGTAGAGACGCCCTCGCTTACGGCCTATCCCAAGAGTTTGCCCGGTCCGAGGGTCCTGCACCAAACAACCAGTATGGGAAAAGGTAACAGTTAGACCATGCTCACATAATTGACTAATGGAGATAAGATTTAAAGTGAGAGCAGGCATAAGATATACATGGGATAAAGATAAGTGAGAGGTGGAAACAGACCCAACATGACTTACAGACAGAAGAGACCCATCAGCAGTATGGATAGAAGGAACATGAGGAGTCGAAGAGAGAGGAGTAAAAAGAGTAGGATCAAAGGTCATGTGATTACAACAAGCGGAGTCAAAGTACCAGGAAGTGTTACCTGCGGTGGTAGACAAAGCAGTAGATGGAGGAGTATCGGCATGCTGCCAAAAATGTTGAAACATGGCTTCAACATCGGTGTGAGAGAAGACCGGAGTGGAAGGATCTACCGGGACAGAAGAGGGTGAATCTTCGGAGGCGGCAGCAGCAGTGGTGGAGCAGGCATGTTTTTAAATGGAGTCCCAGAACGGTGAGAGTTGCTACGGGAAAAATTCCCGGTGGAAGGACCATGGCGAGAGGCACGGGTAGGATTGCGGAAGCAATCTTGTTGGAGATGACCGGGGCCAGTCTTGTTGCAAAATCGACAAAGACGAACGGGACAATGAACCAGAAGATGAGTCGATGGAAGATTGCGGTTGTGACAGTAGTTGCAGGAAGTGGACCGCTGTGGTGGAGGAGAACCCCGAGCCTGAGGAGTAGCAAGAACAGAGTCCACAGGGTGCGGATGTGGTGAAGGAGAACCCGAGCCTGGGGAGTAGCAAGAACAGAGTCCACAGGGTGCGGATGGAGAGTGCCAAACCTGGTCTCCTCGGACAGAAGTTCAGAAACGGCTTGCTCAAGAGTGGGTAGAGGAGTGCGATGGAGGAGAGATGCGCGTACGGGCTCAAAACGAGGAGTGAGAGCCATGAGAAACTGAACCAAGCGATGTTGGTCACGGTAGGTAGTAAACAAGGCAGCATCCTCAGTGTGAGACCATGGAGGCTCAGAAAGAGCGAGTTGATCCCAAACATAATACAGTTGGGAGAGAAAATCATTAATGGTCTGAGTTGTTTCTTGGCGCATACGGTGAAGATGACTCAGAAGTTGATATTGGTGAGCAAGACCGGTAGTCTGATAGCGTTCTTGCAAAAAATCCAAATGGCCTTGGCTGGAGAGGAAGCAGACTCAAGTTGGAACTTCCAAACTGAAGGCTGATGGATGTAATAGAAGTATTGCGAAGCCAAGTGATGATCTGATAGTTTTTACTATCCCAATCTTCCAAGCGGTCGAGATATTTGGCAGCGGAGTCCATGGCAGCGGATTCCGTGGTTGTTAGGACTGGTTTGCACACATCCCCAGTAATGATACGCCAAAGTTTCTTGCCTTTGAGGAAGCCAGACATGGCTTGTGCCCAAAGGACATAATTAGTCCCGTCAAGAATAACGGAAATTGGGTGACTAGAGGAATCCGGGCGATCCATGAGGAGAAAATAGCAAAATGGAGGTAGAATTTGAAAAAACCGAGATTACCGGTGAATTCAGAAGGCCAAAATTAGTGGGAAAATGAGTGAAATGTCCCAAAATATGACCAGGGGCACGAAAATGGGCTGGCGGCGCACGTTAGCAAGGTGTGCGCGGCGCACGTTAGCAAAACAGGCTGCAGGGCTGACGTCACAGAGGCGCGGCGCACGTTAGCAAGCTGGTGCGCGGCGTACGTTAGCAGAAGAGGATAGGCGTGCACGGTAGCAGAAAAGCTGACGTGTGCTGACGTCAGAAACACGCGGCGTAGGTTAGCCGCGGATGTCACAGCGCACGATAGTACGACGCAGAGTGGAGGACGCGTGGAGCGCGTGTGAGGCGGAAGGCGGAGACAGGTGACGCGCCGGTCACAAAAGTGGTGCGTGAGAGCGCGTGTGGCGTCGGAAGGAGCTGAAATTGATGGCGTTGGAATCGTCTGGAGGAGACGAAGCTCTGGTATGGTGAAACCCGTATTTCAGAGATGGACGAAAATGGGATACAGATGAAATGCAATCTGCAGAAAAATATGTTGGAAGCAGAGGCTAGGCAGAGTACCTGTGCTCTGATACCATGAAAGAAATTGAGAGAGCAAATATTAGCTCTGTATATTGATGTATATTGCAACCAAATGGAACCTCCATTATATAGGAGATGATTTACAAGACAAAATGATGAACAAAGGAAATATACAAATAAAAGGCCACCGAAAGATAGCCGAAAGCAAAAGGGAAAAGAAGGTGTCTATCTGTGTGCTAGGCTATACAGATTATACTATCTACTATTAGCAGCTGGAGACGATTCATACATATTAATATATTATTATCTTATAACATATGATAGGACTATATTATTAACATATATGATTAACAGAGATGATGACAGGGAGGAGACCCACCGACCCTATGTTTGAGGGCGGGCTTAACCTTCACAGCTTTGCTAGGATAGCATTGCCTGACCGTGTTTTGGAGATTGTAGACCCAACGCTACTGAACAATGATGACAGTGAGGCACAGGCAGAAGCGGAAGAGGCAAAAAGTAAGTGGGATTCAACACAATTAAGAAATGGCAGCACAACAGAGGAGTGTCTGGTTTCAATCGTCAAGATTGGAGTTGAATGCTCCATGGAGTCGCCGCAAGATCGAACAAATATAAGTAATGCTGTCCATGAGCTGCATTTCCTCAGGGGCATCCTTATGCAGTAAATGTCTTAAATGACTTTAGATGCATAGGGTAGGGCTGCAAATTATCTGAGCTATTCGCAAGCTCAGCTTGGTTCATTATGTCTGTTCATTATGTAAATAATTGAGCCCGAGCTAGATTTTTAGGCTTATTTAATAAATGAGCTAAGCTCGAGCTAGAGCAAGCTCGGCTCATAAGGCTTGGCCCTTTTATTATTTATTTAAATAATATGATAAACATGTTATTTTATGTATTAAATAATATAAAGTGTTGTATATGTATATTTAATTTGGAATACTATGTAATGAGCCGATCGAGCTTGATTATCAAGCCAAACTTTTTCTTTGTTATCAAGTTTTGAACCGAGCTCAAGCTGGACTAATTTTCGAGCCGAGCTTGAGATTGATTTTCGAGTTCGATAAACCAATGAGTCAAACTTGAGCCTTGCAAAGCTCGACTCGGCTCGTTTGTAGTACAAAGTAAAAAGATTTGAATTCCCTTCAATATCATGTTTTTTTTTTAGCATCTCTTATCAGTACAAAATTGCATCTATCAATCCTATATGGCATATGTACATATCCTCCTCAATAACAGCTTAAGTAGCACAGGCATTGCATAATTATTGGTAAGAGCTTGTTACTGAGGTATGATAGACTTCAAATAGGCCTGAGCAGAGACATAAACAAGAACAACAGAAATCAAATCCATGCTTGTGTTTTTCATGCATTTTGTTTAAGATAGATTGAAATCAAGCTTGTGGCCTTAAATATAGTTTTTGTCCACCATGATGAATTCAGTATGTTATAAAAATGGTAGCGGTTCAGAAAAATCTAATCCGATTACCTGTGTCATATAAAAAACCAATATGCATTTCTACGGATGAACTGCTCAAAAGCATCTAATATTTGTCATATCCTTCAAGAAATAAAAACATTTAATATCATTGTTCTTCACCAACATTCAATATCATTGGTTTTGTCATTTCAACGAAAAACATGGAAGCTCATTTCTCTTGGATTAATTTCTCAGCTAAGGTTTCCCCTCACCAAGTAATTATATTACCATTGTAAAAAGAAGCACCATCAAGCTAAACTCCTAACAGTAACCCCGACAAATATTGGATTAACATTGGATTGCATTACCAAAAATCTTCATTACATGTCCTAGACAAGTGGATTATAGGGTTCAAATTCTCAAAACATGGTAGAAACAAAAATCACCATAGCCATACCTTGTGCAGTTTATTGGTTCCTGAAAGCATTTTCTTCTTCAAAGCTAGCTCCAAGCCCAACAACAAAATCAACTATCTGTTTCAGGGCAAGACCCTCAACAGATTGTTAGCACTCCTGCTCATTATCACCTATTAGATGCCATTCTGAACATGAAAAATGATTTGCAAGTGGAAATTCAAGTCAGCTTGAATTGGGCAGTGTTATACTAGACTAGTGATATTGTCTAATTCAAGCCCAACACATTGCCTGTTTTAACTTTGATCTGAACTTCAAAAATCACTGTATTTTGAAGATTCATGTCTATAGTGCAACTTGGTCAGACCAAAATGAATGAATTATTATAATAAGTAAAGGGGAAATAACATTTAGTATAAATTTGATTTTTTTTTTCTTTTTCCAGATCATAGTAAAGTTTACGAACTTTAATAATTAAAATTTTATACTTTTATGGTTTGGTTTGGGAATTGGGTTGGCTTTTTGGCTTTTTTTGACAATTTTAGCTTGGGACTAAAAAGCCTGGTTTGGAAAGAGCTTTTGGCTTTTTTGTGAGAGAAATAATGTAATAAGTATGGGTTAGATGTGATATTTTGTCTTATTGGGACTAAAAAGCCTATTTTGTTTTTTTATGATTATTTTAACCCAAACCTACCCAAACCCGCTTCCCAAACAATGCCTATGTAATAATTTTAAAAATAGATGTAATTTTTCCACAAGCAAAAGTAAAATTTAGACAAAATAATTTTACAGTTCTTACATAATTATAACCATATTTTTTTAATAATGTTAAAAGAATTATAACTAATATATATGGTATGAAAACATAAATGATAATATTATTTTTTTCATTAATATAAATAAAAAATTATTGATAAAAATAAAATTAGATATTAATATTATGTGAGTTAAAACTTTAAAAAATATAATGTAATTACCAAAAAATTGTAAAACTAATTTATATTTCTTCAAATTGGAAAAAATAAAAAATTATTGATAAAAATAAAATTAGATATTAATATTATGTGAGTTAAAACTTTAAAAAATATAATGTAATTACCAAAAAATTGTAAAACTAATTTATATTTCTTCAAATTGGCCATGGAATATGCCCCCCCCCCCCTTTTTTTTTTTTTTTGGCGGTAATAATCAATAAAAACAAAATAAACTATACCATTTTGGGGATATTTGAGAAGAAGGCTTTTTAGCTTTTTTTGTTAAATAGCACTAAAAAGACAAAATAAGTTAAAATAGTCTATTAGATAAAATGTCACATCAAATTCATAATTATTTTATTTTTTCTTTCACAAACATCACATCTAACTATAAAAAAATCTAACTATCTTCTCAAACACAAAAATTTTAGCCTCCTAAAATAGCCAAAAACTAAAATAGTCTAATATCAATTTTCCAAACACCCACTTTATTTTTTTTCTTACAACCATCAAATTAATTTAAACAAAAACAAAATAAACTATATTATTTTTTTTTTTACAACCATCAAATTAATTTAAAAAAAAAAAAACTAACTATCATATTAAATGTAACTTTTTTAATCAGATTAAAGTAATCAAATAATTAATTAAAATAGCCAAATATACTTTATTAAAAAATAAAAAAATATAGAATTTTTTTTTTTTTTGGTTTTAGTTATAATTATGAGAAAAAAACAAAATCCAACAACCTGTCAGAGCTGTCACGCAGAGAGTTCTCTCTCTCTCTCTCTCTCTCCCTCTCCCCTATTCTGTTCATCGACGAGCCATGGCGAGCCTCTGGCGAGCCGCGATGGGCGGCAGCACCCAATCCACCGACGACTACGAGGGCGTGGAGTTCTGGTCGAGCCCGGAGCGGTGCGGCTGGCTGACCAAACAAGGCGAGTACATCAAGACCTGGCGTCGCCGGTGGTTCGTCCTCAAGCAAGGCAAGCTCTTCTGGTTCAAGGAATCCACCGTCACCCGCGCCTCCAAGCCACGTGGCGTCATCCCAGTGGCCACCTGCCTCACCGTCAAGGGCGCCGAAGACGTCCTCAACAAGCAGTTCGCTTTCGAACTCTCCACTCGTTCCGACACCATGTACTTCATCGCCGATTCGGAGAAGGAGAAGGAAGACTGGATTAACTCGATTGGACGATCTATTGTTCAGCACTCGAGATCGGTCACTGACAACGAGATCGTCGATTACGATAGCAAGCGCTAGAGAGAGATTGATTCAGATTCTGTGCTTGTTTGTTGTGTAAAATTAGGTACGTTTGATCTTTGTCTTTGCTCGAATTTGTTAGAGAATTTCCGTGTTTTGTGCTTTGAATGTGTATAAATCGATTTAAGATCAATCTCGTGTTTTGATCTTTGTTAGAATTCTCTGTTCTTGTTGTTATTATCAGATCTTAAAATTTGAAAAAAAAAAAAAAACTAAATAAAAAAGTTATGCTTTGGGGAACTTCTTGTGTTTTGTAAGCTGTGATCAATTATGATGATCTTAGTTGCCTCATTTGGATATTGTTTGAATTTTTGTCTCTTGCAACTGTATCCCTTTGTTGAATTTTTAACTCTGTTATTATTATCACAATTAGAAAGAGAAAGAAGTAGAATTTGATGGAAAAGAAAGTCTTAGTATGTGTGTAACTTGGAAACATGACTGTGAAGTCTGTGATATACTGATAGTACTTGACAAAGGCAGAATTTGTGTAGTCAAATGCTTATTGTAACTTGTACCCTCAGTTTGTTCTGAGGTTTAGTAATCAACTCATCTGAATTTGTGCGATCAAATGATTGTTTGAGTGTAAGAACACGAGACGTCCGTATAGCAAAGCAGAAATTGGAGCACCTAGATTCAACAACCTAAAGGATGTTATGATGATGAATCCTATGGTCATAGAGCACTAACAATATAGGGTTTTGAGTGTGTCAACTTAACAAAATTAATGCTCAAAGCTCGGCATTCTTATTGTTCTTAGGCATTTACAACTTAGTGCGTGTACATGATTGCCAAAGAGTATACCAAGGGTATCAAGACAAATGAGGTTAGTCACTGAGGACTTAGTTTCTAGCTAGTTGTTGCAATGTAAAAGGAGCCACAAGTGTTTTCTGGAGATGAGATCTCCAAGAAAGTGATGCAGCCAATTGGTTATGAGAAAATTAGTTGATGACAGAAGGAAAGGTTTTTCCTTGGTGGACTGAGATTTGGTATTATCTGGGTAATCACCATTCAGTAAACTGGCCACAAGTTTTAGTAGACTTTTGATTATGTGCCTAGTAACTTGCGCCTAGTAACTTGCTGCATTTAACGTTGAAGCTGTCTAGTGAAAACATTAGATGATACATGTGGCTCGTATGAATGAAAATTTTATCCATTGCTGGGATGTCAACCTCGCAGCCCTTTTCACGCTTAGTTGCTGATTTAAAGCAATTGATAGTTGATTTATTCTTAGCAACCTTCTTCAGTGGGTTTTTCACTGCATCAGTGAGCTAGGTAGTTTCTTGAGAGTTGTATCTTTTTTAAATCATATACAATTTAGTTTTCGCCTTTCAGCGAATAGTAAAGGTCCAGTTATTATGGTCTAATTTTTCAAGAATACTCTCTCACCTTAACACATTGGTTTTGTTTTAGCATAAAGGTGTCCATGTAAGTCTATCTTGGTATTATAATAATTCTTAGCTAAAATAATTACGGTTCTCCAGGATTCTTATTCACCTAAATCTTTATACAAATCATTGATTTTCTGAAACTTCTTTACTTTGCCTCATCAAAACTCTTCCCAAATAATTGGGAATCCGTTAAACAGGTAAGGGCTGAAATTAAAAGGAAAACAACCTCATATCATACAAAAGTAAAGTACATTATCATTCTCTCATATGAACTGAATAAAAAATAATCTTGTAAAGTAATCATATATTATTTATACAATTTGTGATATACAGGTTCCTAGTTTGAAGATAAAAGTACAAGCACAATCCCCGTCCTTTTCGAATGAGTGTTCACCATTTCTCACTGCTTTGTCCTGCAATTTAGTTACCAAAGTGCCAAAAATGAGAAGCCAATGCCATAAATCTGAACTCAATTAAGACTGGTTCTGGGTGCTAACATAATTCATGCAACTCAAGCACATAAAAGCATTATTGATTATTTAAATCACCATTATTCAAGTTGAGTAGAATACCCACACAAGGGCATGGTGGCCAATACTTTTAGATTACATAATGATATGATAAGGGTAGATTTTGTTACTTGAAAATAAAAGGCCTATCAAAGTGGATTAAATTTTCAAAAATGTCATTGTCGTATCATTTTGGTCAACAGTCATGAATTTTGTACAAGAATAAACTTTTTCATATTTTTAGGGTAATTGGATGATTTAAATTTCCATTTGATAAGATTTAAGGCTTGGTTTGGTTTGGATGATTTAAATTGATATTTGATTGGAAAAGGGCAGGCTCATTATTAGAAATCTCACATTAGAAAACATGACCCGTTTGCTTCCACCATTGTCCAGTTATCCATGCTGCTGCCTCCTGTTAACCAGGACAAGCCATAGAGGATTGAAGCCAATGTCAAAGAAATGACAAGTGCAATTCTATAGAGGGAAGAAGTTAAACACAAGACTGACCTTTAATTTCATACCTGGTAGAAAGTTTGCCTTGAAGAAGTTTTTTCTTGACCAGACGAAGTTCATGGAGAATATTACTCATGCTCATTCGACCTTGTGGTGACTCTGTAGACATGCCACTCCAATCCTGACCTGGAAATTAAACATTCCCCCATTTTGTTGCCACTGTTCACTTGCAGTGGTTTCCAAGTGTTACCGGCTGCCGCAACAATAGCTTGTACCTCTTCTTCTTCATTGTTTAGGATCATTGGGTCTACAATCTCCATCGCATGGTCAGGCAAGGCCATCCTAGAAAAGGTATGAAGATTAAGGCCTTCCTCAAATGTGCTATCAGTAGGTCTCTTCCCTGTTATCATTTCCAATAATAAGATTCCATAACTATAGACGTCTCCATCAGTTGACATCTCACTTCTGAGATCATACTCTGCCATTAAAAAAAAAAAAAAAATTAACATTCAAAGGCCCTAAGGGTCTTTTTTGCCCGAAAACAAAAATAATATGAAAGAAAGAGAAAAATAATCAATTCTAACAAAAGTGAGTGCCATAATATGAAAACAATACATTTGAGAGTATTTGAAAGGTAAAGCAGTTGTTACGTGGAGCTGCATATCCAATGTTTCCCCTTGTACTAATTGAACTGCTTTGATTTAGAACAGTGAGCTTTGGGCAAAATATAGCTAGATCAAAATCTCCAACACTGGCAACCATGTCATGGTCAAGAAGAATATTACTTGGCTTCAAATCACAATGAATGATTGGTGTTGGGGATTGGTGAAGAAGATAATTGAGTGCACAGGCTACATCTATGGAAATGATTATTCTATGTAAAATGTTGGGTCTCCGGACCTTATTTTGTTGATTATTCGTTTTTAGACTTGAATGCAACCACTTCTCTAGACTCTCATTAGGCATGAATTCATAAACTTGAGCTTTGAACTCATTTCCCTTTTTTTTTTGTTTTTTTTGTTTTTTGAACTGAAGAAACTTATTTCCTTGAAAATCAATATTGGAACAAGAAGTTATGATTCTGAGCAAGTTTCGATGTCGAATATTTCTCAAGGTTTCACAATCTGCCACGAAACTCTAGGTAGCTCCACGATTTTGAAGGTCAAGTACTTTGATAGTGGCAACTAATTTCCCATCCTGATCAAGAATTCTTCTATATACAGAGCCAAAACTACCAAAACCAATAAGTTTTGAAGAAGAGAAACCATTTGTTGCTTTGAGTTTTTCATAAGAGACTTTCAAAGAATGATTCTTTTAGCAATGAAACTGTTTTTCTTCTTGAACCAACAAATTACGAAGAATGATGCCAAGGTTGCCCCAACTAGTGTAGAAGCCACTACAATTGCTAATATATGTGAAAGGGACATTTGAAGTTTTGGTTTCTTGGTGGTGCAGTTGGGTAGTTGTAATTCAGAAATACTGCCACAATGCCTATAATTTCTAGCAATTGATAGTGCACTCGCATTTGAGAAAACTCCCTTCATTGGTAACTCACCCTCAAAATCATTATTGGGCAAATTGAGTTCTTTTATGGAAAATTTCTCTGAAAAAGTTGGAATTTCACCAGACAAATTGTTATGAGAAAGATTAAAGTTTTCAAGCCCTCTCTAAGATTCCAATGCTAGAGGAATAGATCTTTCGAAGAGATTTTTCCTGCAAATATAAGTTTTCAAGGCTAGTGCAACTGCCAAGACTGATAGGAATTTCACCAAACAACTCATGCTCAGAGACAGCTAGTTCTGCTAAATTTTTGAGGTTTCTGATCTCTACTGGCAAGGAACCAAACAAATGGTTCTGAGCTAGATTTTAAGGGGCAGTTTGAGATGTTCTAAATAAGTGTACTTTTTGACTTTTTATTAAAAAATGTATAGAAAAGTAGAGAAAGTGGTTAGAAAAGTAGAGAGGAGATGTTGATAGATGTTGATTGATGTGACCCAAATAAGTGTATGTATGAAAAAAAAAGTGCACTTTTTTAGGTGAACCCAAACAAGCACTTATATAGATAGTGATGAGACTCTTAGAAGTTTTTCAAGTATGGTGCCACTCAAGTTGTTTTGAGCAAAAATAAAATGGATTTTTTTAAAATAATTTTTTTTATTGAATTTTATTAAAACATGAATCAAAATTTTCAACCTAGTTTTGTTAATAGGGCTCAACAAAAATTTATAAAACAAAGGTTCAAGGGATGGTAAGACAAAGAAGAAGGAAAAAAAAAAAAAAAAATATTAAAAAAATTACAACTTATTTAATATTTTCTAACAAGAAAAATTGGGTGTTGATGTTGATGGAGTTGTCTTGGAGATAAGGAGCTCCACTTTGCTACTACATTGGCTTTCTTGGTGAAAATAGATAATGAGGCCAAAAAAAAAAAAGGTTATAAAGAAAATTGTCTAATATAAAAAACACGTCATTTAGTTTCATTTTAAGTGTGACCCATCATAAAATGTAAACTATGGAAAAAGATACTTGTTCATAAAACAAATTACAACTCACAAAGGGTAGGGCTCTGTGTGGGATATGGGACACTATTGTAAGTGTTTTGTGGTCTATTCTTGTGAGAATAATATTAGTATATATATTATGTGAATATTGTTTCCTATTTAGAATTGGTTTAGGTTTATTCTTATTTCCTATTTAGGATTCATGTTCTATATCTATTAGAATTCTCTATCAGTGATGTATTCGTTTAGTATTAGGATTTAGTGTTCTATATAAGTAATTGTTAAGTGTTAGGGGTAGTTTGGTCTTTATGTATTATTCTTATTAGTATAAGTAGTTATGTGTAAGGGGGAAACCCTATGTTTTTTGAATCAATAATATACAGCAGCTTTCTCTCTCTCGTTCTATTCTCTTCTTCTTATTATTCTTCTTCGTCTTCTCTTCTATAAATTCAACAGTAATGTATTCTTTGTTCAGTAAATACAATTGAATATACCAAAATTCTTCAGAATTCTTACATGGTATCAGAGCTGTGTTCGAAACCCTAACCTTCTATTTCTGGTTCGTCGTTTCCCTCTTTGGTTCACGATTGATCGAAGCTCCTTGCTTCGTGGGTCGTATGGGTCTCTCTCGCCGAAGGACTCCCCTCTGACCTGGTTTGCCTCTTCTTTCTGGTCAACCCATTTGTTCGACGTGGTAGTTGTGCTTTAATTCCTCATCTATTCGTGACTTTTTCTCTCTGACTCGCGGCCATCTCTGATCGTGGTTTTTTTTGGTTCGCTGATTCGTCCTCTCTGGTTCGCGACTCGCGTCACTTTTTCCTCGTCGCATCTGCTAGTTGCCTTGGTGCTTTTTGTTCTCTGCTTGTGACTCACGAGCAGTGTTGTGAAAAGTGCGCCTAGGCGTGAGTCGAGGCAAGGCGCACTGCCTGCAACTGAATAGGTACCAGGCGAGGCGCTTTTAGTTAGGCGCGCGCCTTAGCAGCGACTTGAACCAGGCGAGAGAGGTGCAAGGCTCACGCCTAGGCGCGATTGATTGTTTAAGAGGTAGATTTGATCTAACGGCTGTAGGGGTGTGTTTGAATGGCTCGTAATCACAGAGGATTACAACTCATGTACTATATGAACCAAATACGACTTAGATGAACCTTTATCTGTGTCGTCTCTTCCTCTTTCGCCTCGCCTTGGACTTCGACTTCGACTGGGCTGCTGGAGCTGGACTTCGACTGCGACTACGACTACGACTACGACTACGACTTGGACTTGGACTTCGGCTTCGCAGGTCTGTTCGACTTCGACTCTCTCTCCTCTTCTCCTTCTTCTACTTCGATTCTTCTACTTCGACTTTAGTTCTGCTTTTTTTTTTTTTTTTTTCTTTCTTTCTTTCTTTTTTTTGGGCTTCGACTTCTTCAGGTGTGCGTGTGTTCGACTTCGGCTCTTCCTCTCTCTCCTTCTTCAGTGCTCTGTTTTGCTTCTTCTTCTTTTTTATTTATTTATTTTTATTTATTTTTCCAATTATTTGAGTTGAGTCTCTGAAAAAAAATGTAAGAGAAGAATTTACAAAATTTACAAATAATTAATAAATACACTAAAAAAATACACTTGAGTTGGTCTTTTTTTTTTCCTTTATCTGTTAGGGAAAAAAAATTACAAATAATTAATTATTCACAAATAATTAATTATTTGTAATATGCTATTGATCTTTTTTTTTTCCTTTATCTGTTAGGGAAAAAAAATTACAAATAATTAATTATTCACAAATAATTAATTAATACAATGTGGTATTGGCCTTTTTTTTTCCTTTATCTGTTAGGGAAAAAAAATTACAAATAATTAATTCATCACATGATCACACATTACATTACACTGAAATTATTTTCCATTTATTAAATTTGTTGTGTAGAAAATGACATCGGAAAGTAATATAAAAGATCCAGCGTGGCAATATGTCCATTTGGTAGAGGAGAATAATTTAAACAAGTTCGAGTGTAATTTTTGTGGTAAAGTATCAAATGGAGGTGTTTATCGGGTGAAACAACACCTCGTGGGAGGTTATAGGAATGTCACTCCTTGCCCGAAGTGTCCTTCTCATGTAAGAGAAGAGATTAGAGAGTTCATGTAAAAAAAAAAGACACAAAAAGAAGAAATGAACATGTTGCCTGATTTCGATGACATGGACATGGAAGATGAAGATGAAGATGATGATGTTGTTGAGATCAATGTCAATCAATGCCATAAGTTGACAAGTAGTAGCCAAGGTTCATCCAAATCCAAATCCAAATCCAAATCCAAATCCAAAATGCCAAAGAGAAAAGGGCCTATGGATGTTTACTTCACGCCCAATCCTGAATCAGGGTGAAAAATCGAAGAGACGAAGCAAAAGGGAAACAAACCAAAATTGATGCAAATGACCCTTACAAAAAAGAAATGAGAGCTCGGGCAGTGCAAAGATTTGCAAGGTGGATGTATGATGCTGGTATCCCTTTTAATGCAGTAAATTATGAGAGTTTTGGACCAATGATTGAAGCCATTGGCCAATATGGTCCTGGTATGAAGCCACCGACTTACCATGAAGTGCGGGTTTCCCAACTCAAAAAAGAAGTGAGATGTACTGAAGATTTGATGAAGAATCATAAAGAGGATTGTGCAAAATACGGGTGTTCCATAATGGCTGATGGTTGGACTGATAAGAGAGGAAGGACATTGATTAACTTTTTAGTTAATTGTCCAAGAGGAACTATGTTTGTTGAGTCGGTTGATACTTCTAGCTATTCAAAGGATGGACAAAAGCTATTTGAATTACTAGACAAGTTTGTGGAGAAAGTTGGAAAAGAGAATGTGGTGCAAGTTATCACTGATAGTGCTGCAACTAATGTGTTGGCAGGTAAGAATATTTCCTTATTCCTTACATCAAAATTGTCTACTCATAGTTTGTTTTGTATTTAAAATTTAAAAATTCGAAAATAATAATTCTTCGTTATTGTTGCATTATAGGGAGGTTTTTGGAAGCTAAGTATGAACACTTGTATTGGACACCATGTGTTGCTCATTGTTTGGACTTGATGTTAGAAGACATTTTCAAGATACCTAGACTGAAAAAGACATTTGAAAGGGGTATTGCAGTACATGGCTACATTTACAATCGGCCTACGTTGCTAAACATGATGAGGCGCTATACAAATTTGAAGAATTTGATCAAGCTTGCAAAAACTAGATTTGCAACCGCCTTTTTGACTTTGTCTAGGATGCATCAACAAAAAAACAATTTCAAAAAGATGGTCATCTCCGAAGACTGGACCTCAAGCAAATAGGCAAAGGAACCACAAGGTAAAAGAATGGCACAAACTTTGTTGATGCCTTCATTTTGGAATACTGTTGTGTTTGCCCTTAAGGTCTCGAGTCCTCTTGTCAAAGTGCTTAGATTGGTTGATACCGAGAAGAAACCTCCCATGGGATACATTTATGAGGCAATGGATAGGGCAAAAGAATGCATTGCAAGTTCATTTGATCATAAAGAAGAGAAGTATAATGAAATCTTCGAAATCATTGACAAAAGATGGGATGTCCAATTGCATCGGCCTTTACATGTAGCTGCGCATTTTCTTAACCCAGAATTCTTTTACCCAAAAGCGTTAGAGGTGCAAAAAGATCATGAAGTGATGAATGGGTTTTATGAATGCATGCAAAGGTTGGTCCCGGATGTCACTGTTCAAGATTTGATCACTAATGAGATGAGTATTTATATGAAGGCTGAGAGTCTTTTTGGCAAGTCTGTTGCGATTAGACAAAGAAATACAAGAGCACCAGGTAATATATTGTAGACTCATAGAGTTTATTTTTAGTAATACTTTTAGTAAAACTCAATACTTGGTAATAGTTATTTCTAACTAGTGGATTATCGTAGCTGATTGGTGGGCATCATATAGTTCTAAAACCTATGAAGCATGGACACGCCAGATCTCATGCCGTGGGGGTGTCTGACACGGGGATACGTCGGGGACACGGGGACACGCCGGGGACACGTACGGGACACGCCGGGTGGCGTGTCCCTTTAATTTAATTATTTTTTTACAGGGGACACGGCGGCGACACGGCGGGGACACGCGTGTCCACCAAATCTGGACACGCGTGTCCAAATCTAGACACAGAGCAAAAGAGAAGGAGAAGATCAAGGTCAAGAGACAGTCGGTTCAGGCGACTTACCTCCATCAGTCGATTTAAACCAATTGATCCACCACCTCCATCCAGTCGATCGAAGACCCTTGACCCCCATCAAGTCGATCGAAGGTAAGCCCATCTCTCTCAGTCGATCAGTCGATCTCCATCAGTCCATCAGTCGATCGAAGGTAAGCTCTCTCTCTCGCTTCGATCGTCTCTGTCCTCTCTCTCTCTCTCTGTCTTCGATCGTCTCTGTTCTCCCTCTTCCTCTTTCTCTGTGTTTTTGTTAATCATATAAGATAATTGATCAGATAATATATATATATAATATAATTTATCATATATAATACATATAATAAAATTTATAAATTATAATTTTTATCTTGTAAAATAAAATATTTAATTATTATTTCTTAAAATATCATATATAATAATAATTTTTGTAAATTATTATTTCTTAACTTTTTAACATATAATAAATAAAATAAATCATCCAATTATTTAAAAAAATCTAATTAAATCATATATAATAAAATAAAATATAAAATAAAATATCTAATTTTTCTTTTTATTTATTTTAACATATTTTATTATTCTTTATTTGTTATATATTTTTATTTATATGATATATATATCATTCAAAAATAAAAATAATAAATTAACAATAACACATTATTTTAAAAAATATAATAAATAAATAAAATAATTAATGTGTATTAAAATAAAAATATTTATAAAAAAATTAAAAAATTTGCCGTGTCCCTTGCCGTGTCCGTGTCCCCATTTTTTAGAAATTGCCGTGTCCCGTGTCCGTGTCCGTGTCCGTGTCCGTATGCGTGTTCGTGTCCGTGTCCGTGCTTCATAATCTAAAACTCCAAACTTGCAAACTTTTGCCATAAAAGTCCTTAGCCTAACACGTAGTTCATCGGGTTGTGAACGAAATTGGAGTGTATTCGAACATGTGAGTATTTAACATTCTAACTAATTTTTTGTTCAATTCAAATATTTTTTATTCTCATTATATAGAATTTAATATCTTTTTAATATTTGCAGCTTCATAGCAAGAAAAGAAATAGATTGGAACAACGTCTCAATGATTTAGTGTTTGTCAAATACAACAGAACATTGAGATTTAGGTATAACATGCGCAACACTCTTGATCCCATATCTTTGCAAAATATTGATGAAAGCAATGAGTGGTTGCTTGGGAGGATGGATGGAGAATCAGATGAAGATAATGAGCCTGTGTTTGATGATGATGATGGGTTGACGTGGGCCACTGTTGCTAGAGCTTCTGGAGTAGAAGAAAGTAGCCATGCAAGTAGAGCAACAAGTTCACGCTCAAAGGCACAACCGAGGATATCTAAATCATCAACATTGACTCCACTTCAATTAATAGATGAAGAGGAAGCGGGTTCAGATGACACAGACGAGGAAGATGTTGAGGGATATAAATCAACTGATGGAGAAGAAGATGTTGCCATTGATGTTGAGGATGATGATTGACTGACACCGACCTAACCTACCCTCTCTTTTGATATTGATGTTTTTAAGTGCTAAGACGTATATTAGTATTTGTTGGATATTTATGTTTTGGATGTTTAGTGTTTATGTTTTTATTTTTATTTTATTGAATGTGGATTATTTTATCTTTGAAAATTGGAATGTTATGTAATATGCACTTTCATGGCTTTGAGAATTATTCTATATTTTGTCTTGAATCTTGATTACTTTTTATTTTTTAAAAAATTGTCTTAGTACTATGAATGATTAGTCTATGTTAATTTTTCTATTTTTTACGAAGACTGTGCGCCTTACTTCAATGAAGCCTGCGCCTCGCCTTGCGCCTTGCGCCTAGGCCCCGAGAGACCTTCAGCGCCTTAGTGCGCCTTAAGCCTTTAAAAACACTGCTCATGAGTGATTGATCTCTTGTTGGAGTTACGACATCAGTTTTTCGACTTCGTCTTCGTTAGTTGTTGTAATTGTGACATCAGTCGCACCTGTCACAGTCATGACCTACATCGTGACATCTCTCTCTCTCTCTTGTTCTGAGTAGCTTCTTTTCCCAATGGCTATTTTCTCTCTCAGGCCAAGTATGCCAATGAGGTTATTGATTGTGTCGGTCTTACTGACACTAAGATTTTTGATACCCCTATTGAGCTTAATGTACAGCTCAACATTATTGATGGTGTTCTTCTGGATGATTGTGATATCCCTGTTCCGTAATATGTTAATTGGTCCTTAATATGAGCTTGATTATATGTTTAATATGATTTTGTGTGCCATTATGTGAAAATATGTGGTTTTGAATTTCTATCTGTTCACCGTAAGAATATCTGTTTGATTATCTGCTTTGGAAATTTAATTGAAGGCCCTATCGGCCACCGACACCGAAATTGATTACGCCATTGTGATCAGCGTAATTTTTAGAGCTTACGGTGAAAATTAATTGGAAATTGATTCGAATCAGAATAAGTTGATTAAAATATTGACTTAGTGCTCAAATATGTAGTGTGATATTTATAATTGAGGGAAATTGCTTATAGTGAAGTACTAAGCACCCAACCTCTCTCCTTTAGTTCATTTTGGCTGGTTTCAACTGCAAGAGATAGAGGGAGTCGGCCATAGAGAGAGAAGGGGAGAGAATTGTGCAATTTTAGCTTAAAGCTTGGAAACCTTGGAGATTATTCAAGAAATTGCTTTAGATTGTGGGAATTAAAGCTCCTAGGCGAGTGTTTCTTAGATTCTATTTTGTAATTTTGTGTATTCAAGTTTGATTAATGGTCAAGAACATGAGTTAGTTTGATCATGATGAAATCAAGTTGGTTTTGTTGATTTGGTGGTCTTTATACACATGCATGTGAGAAAGTACTTTGAAATTGCATGTTTGAGCATAAAAATGTATAATCCATGTGCAATTTTAGTTGAAGCTCATGTTTTGATCACCTCTTCACCAATTAAGTTGTGAATGATGAGCATCTCCCACATGCATGTACAAATCATGGGGGTGTAAGGCTTGAATGTTTGAATTTGAGCATGTTGGTGTTGAGTTTGAGTTAATTTGAGTCATGCATGTGATTAAATTGTGAAATTGGGCTCCATTGTATTGTAATTGGGTGTTGGTATCATGTTAGTATATGATTATGTAAAGTTTGAGCCAAAAGCATGCCTCTAGAGCCATTGAATGTCGAATTGGAGCTCAAGAATGTGTTATGGAATTCCCAGAAATTTGATGTCCGCTCGAGCGGGGAAACCGTTGCTCGAGCGTGAATTTCGTGCTCCCAGTATTTTTGCAGAGTTGAATGTCCGCTCGAGCGGGGAAGTTCGGGCTTGAGCGGGGAGCCTTGTAGATAGATCTTCAGCTCGAGCGCCAGACTTCACGTTCGAGCGTAATTTTCATGCAACCAGTACTTTTGCAGGCCTTAAGGGTCCGCTCGAGCGGGGGAGTCCACGCTCGAGCGGGGACCCTATTTTCTGAAATTTTGAAAATGCATTATGTGTTTTGTTTTCCGTTCCCTTTCACTTCTGAGCACTCTTAGGCATACATTGAGCATTGTAATTGAGTTAAAGAGATAAGAATGAAGCCTAAAGAGGAATATGTGAATTTAGAACGGATCGAATTGTTTGTGACCCTTCTTGTGTTTATGGAATGTGTAGGGTCAAGCTCCAGGGCAAATCCACAAGCCGATCACTGTGAGTAATATCTTAACAAGATATTTGAAATATACTGTTGTCCAATTGTTTACTTATATGTAAGTTTTGTAAGTTCATTAATCTGAATGGTGGACAACGATTAATACGAATAATTGGGCCGAAGGCCGATTGACATGAATGATTGGGCCGAAGGCCGATTGATACGAATGATTGATATGAATGATTGGGCCAAAGGCCGATAGATATAAATGATTGGGCCAAAGGCCGATAGATGTAAATGATTGGGCCAAAGGCCGATAGATATAAATGATTGGGCCAAAGGCCGATAGATATAAATGATTGGGCCAAAGGCCGTTTGCTGTAACTGTTTCAATGATTGCTTATGTATCTTTCTCATTTGATATTATTCACTGGGCATTCGCTCACGCTCATTCATGTACATGTAGGTGAGCCAAGGGACGTCCAAAACCAGCCTCGGTGAAATTGTGAGAAACAGTCGAAGTTTTGAGGAGTCAACCCAAACGTCTCATACACGAGACTGTCTCCGCTTTTGTCCTTGTTCATAGTTTTTGTTATGTTGGCGAAAGCATTGGACTACTTTTGTATATAAGTCTTGTGTTCGACTGACTTAAACTTGTATGATCCTGTATGCACAATGTTCTGTGTTAGTGTATATTTTGATGTGAGTTATTAATACATAAATGTTTAGAATGTGATGGTGTGCATATAAGCAGAGCTCTATGGACAAAGTTTAAATTTGCTTCCGTTTGGCCCCTTTACTCTAATGAGTTTTGTTTTAAGTGGTTTGAGGCCGCAGGTAATCTCGCGATTACTGGCCGGTTATGGCCTTAACCCATAGGGGCGGGTTCGGGTCATGACAATGATCCTACTCTATATCGAGAGCTCGTGGGTTGTTTAGTCTATCTGACGATTGCTCGACCTGATCTTGCCTATACTGTTCATGTGGTTAGCCAGTTTGTCTTTACTCCTTGCTCCACACATTGGGCTGCCTTGGTTCGGATTCTGCACTATCTCCGAGATACTATCGTTCAGGGTTTACTATTGTCCTCTACTTCCTTTATGGATTTGGTGGCTTATGTTGATTCTGATTGGGCTGGTGATGTTACTGATTGCAAGTCCACGTCTGGTTTCTGTATGCTTCTCGGCGATTCCTTGCTCTCTTGGAAAAGCAAGAAACAAACTGTTGTTGCTCGCTCTACTGCTGAAGTTGAGTATCGTGCTATGGCTCATGCTACTGCTAAAGTTGTTTGGCTTTGTTGTCGTCTTTTTGACTTGGGCGTCCCTCAGTTTTCCCCTACCTCTCTCTATTGTGACAACCGCAGTGCTATTCAGATTGCACATGACACTGTCTTTTATGAACGGACCAAGCACATTGAGATTGATTGTCACTTTGTTCGTCAGCATCTGCCGTTTGGCTCTATCTCGCCTCCTTTTGTCTTTCTGACTGTACAGCTTGTTGACTTCTTTACCAAGACTCACATCACTGCTCGGTTTCAGTTTCTTCTTGGCAAACTCTCAGTGTTTTTTGCCCAAACACCTTGAGTTTGAGCGGGGGTGTGAGAATAATATTAGTGTATATATTATGTGAATATTGTTTCCTATTTAGGATTAGTTTAGGTTTATTCTTGTTGTTTGCTATTTAGAATTGGTTTAGGTTTATTCTTGTTTCCTATTTAGGATTAGTGTTCTATATCTATTAGAATTCTATATCAATGATGTATTCGTTTAGGATTAGGATTTAGTGTTCTATATAAGTGATGTATTCTTTGTTCAGTAAATACAATTGAATATACAGAAATTCTTTAGAGTTCTTACAATTCTATGATTTGTTTTTGTGTATGAGCATCTACGCAGCTGTAGTCCTCCTATGCCCTAACAAAGGCAACTAAGAGGGAGAGAGATCAAATCACTTTGGGTGGGGTCATTACACTTTTTGGATATGAAGTTCACATATTTGGGCCAATCAAGTTTTGTGTATTGTTCACAAACTTTTTAGTGTGTGTAACAAATTCATTTTCGCCAAAAATGTCCTCATAATTATATATTCCATATGAACTCTCACAACATTTTTTTTGCTCAAATTGTTTTTCTTCTACTTATTGTTACCATTGTCAAGGTTGAAATTTTAAACTATGTGTAGCTTGATCTCCTCTGGTATTACTTATTAATTACAGGATTTGACAAACCAATGGAATAAGTAAATAATTGATCAGCCCTTACAGTTCGAAAGTCAGTCATTTAAACTAGACCTTATATGAAAGGCAAGGAAATCAAATATCTAACTCCAACCCAAACTATTGTGGATCTTGTGGTAGCAATAGTTTATTATTAATTCCTTTAATACTCATAAAGTTCATTTATTATTAATAATTATTTATCACGTCTCCTTTATTTATGACAAAGTGTTGCATGGTATTATTCTACACCCTTTTATGCCCTTTTATGCATTAATTACTAATTCCTTTGAAAAATATCATTGGATGGAAAAATTAAAAGGTACACAAACTCAAACCACACAAGGACATTACATTATCATTCTCATATGGACTAAATGGGAAATAATCTGGGAGTCAAATTATTTATACAATTTTGTGACATATAGGGTCCCAGTTTGAAGATAAAAGTACAATCATAATCCTCTTCCTTTTTGAACGAGTGTTCCACGCCATTTCTCACTGTTTTGATAAGCATCAAGCTTCATATTGTCCTGTAAAAGTGAGATTTCAAGGGCGTAAATATAAACTCATTCTAGATTAGTTTTGGGCCCTAACAAAATTCACCTGGTTCAAGCACAAAAAATCATTATGATAATTTAAAATCACCATTAATATAAGGTGGTCAACTTTTTTGGTACAGAAAATTAACACTGCATGACATGATTTGTATAGTATTTTTTATATTTTAAAGTCCTGACTTATATAGTCAAATCCCAAATTTGGTGTTAGGTAACAAGTGTTTTTCTGGATTCCCGACTAAAACAAAATGAAGTCAATAAGATTGTTCATTTATAAGCACACACTCTGTTCCTCCTTGATGCCTTTTTTATATATATATATATTTTAAGCATGTTCATTAGAGCAAACCAGTGTAATATACATGCATTTTACCTCAGGATTCAAGACTTAGAATGGTAGCTTTTATTTAATCACCAGCATGTCTTTAGATGTCACATCTAGCTAGAAACCTAATATGTAAACCTCTATAAATTAATGTATGTACATTAATTTATTGTCTTAACTGTATGGCATTCAGGTTATGCACCAAGCCATGAGTTAAAGGTTTTTTCTGAAACTTCCATACCATGAAATCTGTAGGAGCAAATTAAGCTTCAGTCCTGCAGAAGGATGTTTCTGACCAAATGCAGCTCGTGGAGAACATTCCTTATATTCATTCGATCTTGTGGTGACTCCATCGAGCATGCCACTCCAATATTATCCATTATAATCACACACTTCTCCATTGTGCTTGCATTTCTCACTTGTCTTGCTTTCAGATTCGTTGGGGCTTCTTCTTCTTCTTTATTGTTACTTAGAAGTATCAGGTCCACAATTTCGATAACATGGTCAGGCAAGGCCATCCTAGCAAAGTTGTGAAGGTTAAGGTCTCCTCCAAACATACCATCAGTTGGTCCCTTACTGTCGTCATCTCCAATAACATGATCCCATAACTATAGATATCACCATTTGGGGACATCTCACCTCCTAGACCATACTCTGCAATGAAATTTTATGTTAACAAAAGATAAATATCTTTTGCCTAGAAAAAGGACACAGTGATAATATTCTGAAAGAATAAAGAAATTAATATATTGGGATAAATGTCCAAAGCACTTTAGGGAGAACATTAGACATAATTAAAATTTAATCATTGGAAAAATTAGCATTAGTTTTGATAAAAAAGTTACCCGGAGCTGCATATCCAATAGTTCCCCTTACTCCAATAGAACTGCTATGGTTTGGATTACTAAGCTTCGTGTGAAACCTAGCTAAACCAAAATCACCAACATGGGCTGTCATGTCATGGTCAGAAGAACATTTCTTGGCTTCAGATCACAATGAATGATCAGCATTTGACAGTGGTGATTAAGATAATCAAGTGCACGCGCCACATCTATAGCTCTGTTTATTCTTTGAAGAAGATGGAGTCTTTGTTGCTTCTCTTCTCTATTATCTGTTTCTGGATTTGAATGCAGCCACTTCTCGAGACTCCCATTTGGCATGAACTCATACACTAGAGCTTTAAAATCATTACCTTGAAAATCAATAGTTGAGCAAGCGGTGATGATCTTTATGAGGTTCCTATGTTGAATATTTCGTAAGGTTTCACACTCTGCCAAGAAACTCTCTGAGGCTCCTTGAGATTGTAGGTTAAATACTTTGACAGCGACAACTGATCCATCTTGATCAAGGATTCCCTTGTACACAGATCCAAAACCACCCACACCAATCAAATTTTCTGAAGAAAACCCATCAGTTGCTTTGAGGAGTTTTTTTGTAAGAAATTTTCATGAATGATTCCCTCAACAATGATCCATAGGACTGACTTTCCTTCTCCTCTTAAACCAGCAGAGCAGAAATGCTGACACAATTATTACTACAACAAGCATACATGCTGTAGAGATAATTAATATGCAAGGAACATTTTTTGATTTTTTGATCTTTGGATGGTGCATTTTGGTAGCTGTAGTGCAGAAATGCCCCCACCGAGCCTATTATTCCCAGAAACTGATATTGTGCTTGCATTTGAGAAAATTCCTATGCTTGGAACCTCACCCTCGAAATTGTTAGATGATAAATTTAAATACATGAGGGGAATCTGCTCCAAGAATTTGGGAATCTGTCCTGACAAGTTGTTATGAGAAAGATCGAAGTATTGAATACCTCTTAAGGAGCTCAATGATGCAGGAGTAGACCCTCGAAGGAAGTTACCCTCCAAGGATAGGTTTTGAAGACTAGTGCAGCTCCCAACGGTACTTGGAACTTTACCAAACAATTTATTCTCAGAGATATCCAGTTCGGCCAAATTCTTTAGGTTGCCAACCTCTGAAGGGAGGGATCCGAACAAACTATTCCAACCTAGATTTAGTGCAATTGAGAGAGGAAATACTTAAAAGTTGTTTAGGTGTGGTACCACTAGAGTTATTCTGAGATAGGTTTAGTAATATTAAACTCTGGCAATTTCCAATGTTTGATGGTATGATTCCCTGTAATCTATTATTATCCAAGTGAAGTTCATTTAATAGTGACAGGTTTCCTATAGAATTAGGAACTTCTCCTGATAGTTGATTAGAACTAAGCAGCAGTCTTTGGAGCTTTTAAAAATTCCCAACAGTGGCGGGAAGTGTGCTAGTGAGTTGATTATCATGTAGAGATAAGTATGTTAAATTGACAAGATTACCAATTGTTGATGGGACAACTCTGTACATGCTAAATAATTGAGTTTAGTTGAAAGATTGCCCACATGATCTGGTAACACTCCCCTCAATTTGTTACCAAACAGATCCAATTCTTCCAAATTACTACAATTGGCCAGAGAGCCAAAAAAATCCATTTCATCAGGCTCCCAACTTCCAAAATTGTTGGAATCTAGATTTATGAACCACTTATGTGTTAGGCGTCCAAAATCAATTGATATTTTCCCATTGAAATAGTTAATTCCTATGTCTATATATTCCAATTCTGACGCATTGGATAGTGGGAGTGGGAGGGACCCAGTCAATTGGTTGTCGTATAACTGAATTGCTTGAAGCTGAGGAAGCATCTGGCCGAGGCTTGGAGGATAATTGCCTCCAAGTTGATTTATAGGCAAAGAGAAAACAGTAAGAAAGGATAGGTTATAAATGGAGGTAAGGATCATACCAGATAGGTTGTTCTCACCCAATGCAAAATAACTAATGTTTCTCGGTTGACCCAATTCATCTGGGGTACTTCCACCGAAAGCATTTTGGGCTGCAGATATAACCTCCAGAGCTGTCAGGTTCACGAGGAAAGATGGGATCCCTCCTTTTAAATTGTTCTTTCGCATAACAAGATGCTTGAGCTTTGACAGGAAACTGAGCTCCCGGGGAACTATGCCTACAAGGACATTGTTAGCCAAACCGAGGAACATCTGGCTGGAGGAGTGTGAGAGGTTGGCTGGAATTTCTCCTTCCAGGGAGTTATTGTTCTGGTTTAAAGTTTGCAGACTGGACAGAAGGCTAAGTTCCCAGGGGATTTTTCCTTGAAATGTGTTGTTTAAGAGTGAAATCTTTTGAAGAAAGCTCAGGTTTCCTATGTAAGGACATAATTAACTGACTAGGCCACTGGACTCTAGGTCTATGGCAGTGACTCTCCTGTGTCGATGGCCACAGGAAACACCTTCCCATTCACAGAAATGGAGAGAATTGTTCCAGGAGTTCATTACTCCCTGAGGATCATGAATGATCTTTGACTTGAAAGCCAACAGTGCAAGATGATCAGTCTCATTTCCACCAAAGGTGCTAAAAATGGCAGCAGCATTGGGAAGTGTTCTGAGATGGATCAATGTGATGAACATGAGAAACATGACTGACTCTTGTGAAATTGGCAGAACAGACTAATCTTCATTTGTGAAATTGGAAGCATCATTTTTAGTGTTTCTGTTACTATATTGTTCAAAGCTTTGTGTTGTTTATGATCAAATTACTTCCAGATGCTGTTTTCTTTGTACATATAAAAAATTCTCATTACATCAGTTCTATAAATTGCAAACTATTTTAATGCTTACTATGCGATAATTGTGGTGAATATGGAGGTTGAAAATTTCTTCCCAGTTTCTCTTAGATGATGGTGATGAAGTCAATTCTACCCTATGGTTCTTAGAGCATCTCCAATGGTGTTTGCTAAAATAGCATTGCCATTGCTATAATTTGGCAATAAATAGTGTTATTTGCCAAATTATAGTAATGGTGCTCCATTGGTCATATTTTATTTTGACAAATCTCAACTAACTTTCCCTTCAAGTTTGTAGGGGTTGTTTGGATACAAGTTTTTAGGAATTTTTTTTTTTTTGTTTATTTTTTTTTTTGGGGTCTTTTGTGACCTTTTTTCAACTGTTTGCAAAAAAAATTAGGGTAAAGCACTATTAAATCCCAACTCTGGAAATGTTAAATCATTTAGTCTTGTCTTTTTTTTTTTAAAGACGGATAGGTCTCATTTCAATTGTAAAGACTTTACAGCCCATGTTTTATGCGCGTAGGTTTGAAATAATGAGGGTAAATATGGGTTTGTCGTGATGTTAAATTTACCATAGTGCCCAACAACGAAATGTAGTGTTTTGTTGGTATCCATCCTGCTCGATCAGAACTGTAACGGTGAAGATGGAAGGTTTTGGATTTTGATTCCAATGTTGCAGTGATTCACTCACGGAATTTCTCCATCACAAACACCACAAAACCACATTATGAAAAAAAAATAAAAATAAATATAAGGCACCCTAGAAGCACAACAAACATCATAGACACAATGGTCTGAGAAACAGACCAAGCCAACAGCTAGAACGTGGGCATCACAAACAACACCAACTGGGAAACATCATGATCTCTCACATCAATCCATGCAAATCCCTTCCTAAAAAAAAGTAATGTTACAACATACTTTAACACACACACCATGAAAAATTAAAATGAAATCACAATATGGGAAAAAAAAGTAAACTTTATACACAATATATTAAACAAATATATCATACCAAAAATAAAAAGGACTAAATGGTTTAATAAAAAACAGCCAGGACTAGATAAAGCAACATTTCCCAATATGAGATTTATGAGTAATTTCTCCAAAAATTTATATATTTACATTATACTCGACTAGACAAGTATAAAAAATGAAAAAATTTAAAAAATTGAAAAAAAATAATAAATATAATTCACCCGTGAATTTAAATATAAAATACTCAAAATTACATTGAAAAATAAATGACATTGCAAAATTAATAAATACATTCTCCCGTAATTATTCATTAGGAGGCAGGGAAAAATAGTAATTTAGGTTGTTGGCATGTGCAGACCACTTGGCGAAAATCTCATTTTTGTGCATTACTTTCGTCTGAGGATTCAAATGAGAAATATCCGTAATCATTATCAAACGTTCTTCCTTTTTGATCTCAAGTTCTCTCATCTCTTCCAAATGTTCTTCCTTTTTGATCTTTAGTTATTTCATCTCTTGTAATGCTTGAATCCTTTTTTCTTCTCTTTCAGCTTTTTTCATTTCCTTCTCAGTAAGGTGTTGGTTAAATGTCTTCAACAAAATGTTATATTTGTAGACTTCAGCTTGAACAACTTCACTTTCCCGAAGCAATTATTTTGCAGATTTCTTACCCATAGGGCTTTTACCCCTTATAGAGACATTACCCTCACCGATTGGATTGTTTCCAACACTTGGACTGTTGTTGTCTTCAAGAGAAATGCAGTTCTCCATGGGGGATTCGGGGGCTGAATTAGAGAAAAACGGTGTATGTATCCTTGACTTTATTGTGTTCATAGGACTTACATCTTGCTACCTGATATTATTGTTTTGCAAGATTGGTCAATAATGTTCAATAGAAAAATGTTTGCTTTCATCTTGATGGTATAACAATTTTGCTTGAAGTATCTGTATCAATAAAATATTAAATTAACTAATTTGTTATTTTATACTATGATTATAAAAAAATAATAATAATAATAATAAAAACTAACATAATAAATGAAGATGAAATTTTACTATATCAACTTGAGACATCCCACTTGGGTGTAGATTTTCGACTTGCGCCAAACACCCATGAAATTTGTTGCAACATTTCATGATTACACCCTATCAAGATGAGATAGACATTTGTGTTATTGAGTGATCATTCTGCAACGAGCAATAATTTTCAAAAATTCTTCCCCAAAAATGAGTGAGATTGCAAATTCCCAACAATTGGGTCTTCAGTAATGTGACACCAAGTTCTACAAATTGCTACATCTTCTTGAGTGGTGAATGATTTTTCTCTCTTCATTTTTGATGAACCTTCCATATTGATTGTGTGAAAAATCTGTATCCGAAAAAATTATGTAGATTGAAGCGAATGTGTATATCAATTGAGATTGATTGTTTAGTTTTATAGGGAGTAAAAAATATGACTTTTTTTTTTTTTTTTTTTTTATCTAGTTAAATTATAACCGTTACAAACCAGCTGTTTCAAACATTTCTCAATTGGAGGAAAAAAAGAGCCGTTGCTCAAATTGTGTATTCCAATGACAAAAAAACACCGTTGGATTAAACAATCCAATGGTTCAGATTGTTGCTTTTGTCTTTCTCTCTTATCTCTCTGTCTCTCTTATCACTTCTCTCTTGATTCCAGAACCTACTCCCACCTCTGCTCTCTCTCTTTCTACCCAACACTCTGTCTCTCTTTATCTCTCCAATGGCTCCCCGACGAAGCAGTCTTTCTCTCTCTCCTCTCGCTCTCACTGATTGCATTCTTCCTTACTCACTCACTACCGATTGCACTCACCGCCGGAACTACCAACACACCTACCGCCGATCTCCAACCCTCAAACCCCAACCTCCTTTCTCTCTTCTCCAACCTTCTTCTCTCTCGGTCTCTTACCTTCTTCATCATCACAACCACCACCCTAACCACTACAACCATCAAAGCCCAATCCCCTTCCCTCGATCTCTAACCCTCCTCTGCCTCCGTTCTAAATTGTCGATCTCCATCGATTGAAACCCTAATCCTAATCCAAATGATCATCTTTCTCCCTCTTTGATCTATCTCTCCCTCTATTCTAACCCTTGATTCCGACGATCCCTCTCTGTCAGTGATGATCCAAACCCGACACTGTAATGATGACCTCTTCTCCAAGGATCCCTCTGTCAGTGATGATCCAAAAAAAAAAAAAAAAAAACCCTACTGAAGACCATCCAAAGAACACGAAGAAGATCAACCCTTTGTGTCAGATATTTTTTTATTTATTCTGAAATAGTTGTTCAATTTAGATTTTTTTTTTTGCTTGAAATTGCAGAAATTGAAATTGTCTTAAAATTTTGCTTGAAATTAAAATTGTTTGAAATTGCTCTATCTATGTTTGCTTCTGAAATTTTGCTTATGTTTTTATTTTTTTGGTGGTTTTTGGGGTGGATTTTGCTTTTGTGTTTATGTTGGATGATGAGAAAGGGAGGGAGGAAACAGTTGGCTGAAGCTAACTTGGCAGCTTTGGCATGTGCCATATTTGACACAAGTTTTGGTATTTGCCAAGAATAGCAGCCGCCAAAACTTACCATTGGAGGTGGCTTTTTATGAATTGCTGCCATAATTTGGTGATAGCAGCTCTAATAGCAAGTCATTAGAGATGCTCTTAGTCACACAAATTGAGATAAGACTGAAACTGTTGAACAGAGGAAGTCAATTATAAGATAATCTATTGATTATGTCTTCTGTTAATTTATTGTTATTGACACCATTGTGAATAGACCTGCATTTCAATTTCAAGGGTTCACACCATTTTATTTTATTTTATACTCTTGTCAAGCTTGAAATTTTTAACAATGTGTATCTAGCTTGATCTCCTCTGGTATTACTTATTAGTTGCAAAATTTGACCAACTAATGGAATAAGTAATTATTATTGTTATTTAAATTTTTTTTTTATTGGCACTGGGGTGTCTGATTCAAAGTCCGATTAATCTCCAATGGTGCACAGGCTCTTGGCTCAAGGAGTTTCTCACAAATGCATCACGGTTAATTCAAAAGTTTTTTCCACCCAAGGAGTTTTCCACAAGTGCACTACGGTTAATTTAAGGGTTTTCTCATAGTCTGATGGCCCCAATGAATTGTTAGCACCTAAAGATTTCAGTCCTTGAACTTTGGAGGAAGCATACCCCAAAAACCCAAAACCTTGCCACTAGACTAACCTCTTGGGGCGGAATCGTTTGGGAACAGACTATTTTAGTAACTTTTTGGCTTTTTATGAAATGATGTGCATAAAAGTGAAAAGAGTAATGTGACAACTTATAGTGACTTTTTGACTAAAATTGAAGGTTGCCAAACGATAGAACTTGAGGTATCCGTGGAGCCCACCATATGTTCCGTTTCAATAATCCGAACCGTTCACTTTTTAACAGAATATTCATGTAAAAAATTAAGATGATTGGATATCAGTAGTTATATATTTGAATCAAATTTATATTATAAAATTTGGATGGTTATTCTTGAAATTATATTTGTCATCTATTTTTATAAAACAAATATGATTTAAATATATAGTTACCGATATTTAATCATTTTAGTTGTTTACATGAAAATTCTACTCAACGAGTTCTAAAAAATGAACGGTTCGAATCATCGGAATCGATTATGAAATGGGCCTACCAAGTCCAAACATTCTCTCAAATTGAGATAACAACTTAAGAGAAGCCAAACTCTTCTTTTAATACTCAAAGTTTATTTATTATTAATAAATAAAATTTATCAAGGTTCCCTTATTTAAAGGAAAATATTATTGGATAGAAAAATTAAAGGAAAATTATAATATAAAAAAAAACCAAAGTTTGAATCTTATAATAAAATAACCATGAGTTTATAATTCTATCAATTTAAATTTTTATCTTTTGATTTATTATCAATCTAAACTATCTACTATTTTTGTTAAGTAAAATTAATAGAAAAATAGTATTTAAGTTATTAAACTCACCGAGAAAGCGTCTTTTAGAAATTTTATTATAATTTACATTGATTTTAATGACTAAAATATTTTTAAAACACTTTTTTTCTATAACTTTTATTTCACAGAAATAGGCATATAGCTACCTTCTTCTTTGTTAAACCAAGTTAAATTTGACTGAAATGTAAGTGTTAAAGACTATAAAACATGAAGGTGCATCATGCATTGGTTGTAGTATCATCCAGAGAATAAATTTAATCTTCTTTTTATTTTTATTTTTTATATTATGTATCTCACTGTTGCAAGTCTTTGATAAATATTGTTAAAACTTAAATGGAATATTTCTCTGATGGTGGCCTGCAGCAGAGACAATTAGCTTAATTTTAAATGTTATTCAGTTCAAATTTCTCATATTTATCACCTTCTTCTACTTCTTGTTATTTACTCTTGTAGTCTTCAAAGTATTAGAAAACTCTTGCCAATGAGCCATGGCCTTTGTTAGAATAGTAGAGAGAGAAAAATATGTATTGTATTGAATGAATTGTATTAATTGTGTTGTTCTATATAATAGAAGGCTTATATATATAGGTTGTGAGAGGGTAATTTGTATAGCCAAATTGGGCCGAGCTAGGAGGCATTGTTTCTGAATATTGGGTCGCGTTGTGGGCCAAGTTACGAGCTCAGAATAGCTCGGTGTGGGAACAATGGTTGATAGGCCGGTCAGTGAGCTCCAGTTGCGGTCAGTGGGCGAGCCGAAGTGCTATGTTGGCCACATATAGGAAGCCGAGCTAGAGGTAGCCCGGCGAGAGGATTCAAAGCAATTGGTGATAGTGCGGCCCGGTCAGGGTATTTGCGCCAGGTAGCTCGGCTAGGCGTAGCGAGCCAATCAAGGTGATAACCATCTCACTTAGTTGGCAGCGAGTAGGGTGTTATCAAAATATGCATTATCCTTGGGAATGTAATTCCTAGGAGGACTTTGCTAAGGAGAGTAGAGTCCTACTAGGATTGTGCAAACCATCTCACTTGGTTGGTAGTGAGTAGAGTGTTATCAGGATAGAAACTCTTCATTGAGAGTGTGATTCCTAGGAGGACTCTTACAAGGAGAGTTAGAATTCTACTAGGATTGTGCAAGGCAGAATCTATAAAAGCTCATAGCAGGACCTATGTACAGGTATCACTATTCTTACTCTAGAATACAAAGAGCTTATTGTCTATTGTCTAGTTGTTGACTTAGGCATTGAAGGGGTTTTCGGCACACATCCGTCAGTTAGCTCACGTTTATGTTTTAAGGTGGCAAAGCAACGTTGTTTGGAGGAATGCAAACTTGATCAACAGGATTATACGAGAAGATTATTTCGCGCTCGTACAATTGGCGCCGTCTGTGGGAATTGCAATCACAAAGAACGAACCTCTTGATTAAGTTTTCTTTTAATTGATTTCAATGGTGTACAATGAAGACTTGCCACACTTTGCCATTGATGGGCAAACCCCGGAGAGAGGCGGAAGGCGCGAATGCTTACCTTTTATCCCGCCCATGGCAGAGTTAGATCCCCAGCGATGGAACTCGCAGAGTGATACCCGTGAAAGACGGGGCTCCAGTCCTCGTCGTTTCCAAAGCCCTGAAAGGCTGAGGCGAAGGTTGGATCCTCAAGTTCTAGAAGATCGGGTAAGGGAGCAAGACAAATTGATACAGAGGATGGCGGCAGACATGGAGACTATGAAGCGCCAGATAAAGGGCAAATGGGTGGCGGAAGAAGAGGTGGGCAAGAGCAGGGCGCACCTTCGTCACTTAGAAGATCGTGATAGACAAGTCACACCATCACAAGCTGAAAGTAGAAGCCTCAGGTCAGGCGATACACAATCGAGGACTTCCAAGACTCGTTACTCCAGGTCTGAGAGAAGGAGGAATGAAAGGTCTTACACAGAAGGAAGCAGCTATCGGCCCACACATTCACACCAAACGACATCTAGGCACACGAAGTTGCCTAGGTCGGCGGACCTACGGATAGTGCTTGAAGAAAGGGCTCGAAGGAGAGAAGACACTCAGGCTCGCGACCCCTGCAGAGTCTCCGCATTACAACGGTTGGCTCCTAGAACACATGGGAGTGTCGAAGTTGGAATGCCAGAGCCGCGTCTTGCCTATGAACTGGCAGATAAAGCGTTAGTAAGGTTGCAGAGCTCGCCGTTCATTCCGGCGATAGAGAACGCACCATTACCCTCTGGCTTCCACCACCCTAAATTCACTATTTATGAGGGAAAGTCGGACCCCTACATGCACTTGAGCCACTTCTACTAGGTTATGGCGGTGTATCGGTGAAACGAGGCTCTAATGTGTATCATATTTCCTTCCAGCCTTGGTGACCTGGGTCTAACATGGTTTGAAAGGTTGCCAAAAGGTAGCATAGCTTCATGGGTGTAACTAGTAGAGGTATTTGTGACTAGATTCAGAACAAACACCGTGACACTTGTAGAGATTGACCAGCTTCTCTCCATAGATATGGGTGAGAAGGAAACATTGAGGTCTTACAATAACCGGTATTGGGAGACTTTTAATCAGATTGGAGATTGCCCCACAAACCTAGTTGTCGCACAGTACAAACGAGGTTTGCCGGTTGGCAATAAGTTGAAGGATTCAATGACAATGATGCCACCCTTACTATGGAAGCCCTGATGGAGAGAGTGCACCAACACATCTGCGTAGAGGAAGATGGGGCACACACCAAGGAAGAATCTGACACAACAGCGATACTAGACAAAAAGCTTTTGGCGAGAGTTAACACGGTTGACAAGTAGGACCGACCGCGCAAAAGTGTTTGCCCAACTGGGGGCAAAGTGGGTTGGCAGGTTTGACCAATTCTTTCTAACAAATCTTTGCCCGACTGGGGGGCAATTAAGAAGGTTGGCAGGTTTGACCAACACTTTTTTCTTCCTCAAAGCCGAGATAAGGATCTAAGCTCAGGAAAGTTGGCAGGTTTGACCAACACTTTTTTCTTTCTCAAGCCGAGATAAGGATCTAGGCTCAGGAAGGTTGGCAGGTTTGACCAACTTTTTTTTATTCCTCTAGCCGAGATAAGGATCTAGGCTTAGGAAGGTTGACAGGTTTGACCAACACATTTTTTCTTCCTCAATCCGAGATAAGGATCTAGGCTCAGGAAGGTTGGCAGGTTTGACCAACACATTTTTTCATTCTTCAGCCGAGATAAGGATCTAGGCTCAAGAAGGTTGGCAGGTTTGACCAACACATTTTTTCATTCTTCAGTCGAGATGGGGATCTAGGCTCAAGAAGGTAGGCAGGTTTGACTAACACTTTTTCCTTTCTTAAGCCGATGTAAGGATCTAGGCTTAGGGAGGTTGGTAGGTTTAACCAACACTTTCTTTTCTTCAGCCGAGATAAGGATCTAGGCTCAAGACGATTTTTCTTCAGCCAAGATAAGGATCTAGGCTCAAGAAGGTTGGCAGGTTTAACCAACAAAATTTTTGCACCCTTTAGCCGAGATAAGAATCTAGGTCAAAGGTGGTTGGCAGGTTTGACCAACAAATTTTTGGCACTCTTTGATCAGGATGACAGTTACCTCGGCCAAAGCAGGTTGGCAGGTTTTACCAACATATTTTTGAACTCTTGGGCCGAGATGGTTATCTCAGCCAAGGAAGGTTGGCAGGGTTAGTAAACTGAGTTAGTCTGCTTGGCGAGACACAAAAAGAACAACTCGCTATACGATTGCGAACTCGAAAGTTATATACATTGAAGGCAAAAATGCAGGGCAATTCAAATTTTTGGGAGGTACATGACGCCTATAACAGGAGAACGGGGCTAATAGGGACACGCCACGTGTCCTAGGAATGACGTCGTATCAAACATGTTAGATTAGTGGAAGGACGTGCTAAGTAACTGACAAGACTTGTTGGGACTGAACGAGTTGTGAGACCGAACAACTTCTCTAGTTCGGTAGAGTTGAGCGTTTTTAGCTCGGCTAGAGGAAAGTAATCCCAATCATGCTTCGCAGATGGAATTAAGGAGAAATTGATAAGGTAATTTGTATAGCCAAATTGGGCTGAGTTAGGAGGCATTGTTTCTGAATATTGGGTCGCGTTGTGGGCCAAGTTACAAGCTCAAAATAGCTCGGTGTGGGAACAATGGTTGATAGGCCGGTCGGTGAGCTCCAGTTGCGGTTAGTGGGCGAGCCGAAGTGCTATGTCGGCCACATATAGGAAGTCGAGCTAGAGGTAGCCCGGCGAGAGGATTCAAAGCAATTGGTGATCATGCGGCCCGGTCAGGGTATTTGCGCCAGGTAGCTCGGGTAGGCGTAGTGAGCCAAGCAAGGTGATAACCATCTCACTTAGTTGGCAGTGAGTAGGGTGTTATCAGAATATGCATTATCCTTGGGAATGTAATTCCTAGGAGGACTTTGCTAAGGAGAGTAGAGTCCTACTAGGATTGTGCAAACCATCTTACTTGGTTGGTAGTGAGTAGAGTGTTATCAGGATAGACACTCTTCATTGGGAGTGTGATTCCTAGGAGGACTCTTACAAGGAGAGTTGGAATTCTACTAGGATTGTGCCAAGCAGAATCTATAAAAGCTCATAGCAGGCCCTATGTACAGGTATCATAATTTTTATTCTAGAATACACAGAGCTTATTTTCTATTGTCTAGTTGCTGACTTAGGCATCGGAGGGGTTTCCGGCACACACCTGTCGGTTAGCTCACGTTTGTGTTTTCAGGTGGCAAAGCAACGTTGTTTGGAAGAATGCAAACTTGATCAACAGGATTATACGAGAAGATTATTTCGCACTCGTACAGGTTGAGAAAGAATATCCTATTAGAAATCCAACTATGAGAAAGTGTACTTTATAAGAGACTTAATTATAGCAATACCTAATATATCTAGAAAATCAATACCTAATATATGTAGAAATATATACCATATATACATTAACAGCCTTAATCATGTCCTTTTTTTTTACCGACTGTTGCTAGTCTTTGTTAAACCTTGTTTAACTTCACCAAGTAATGCTGGGAGAGATTTTTGTATTGTCACATCATTTCAAATAAATTTCCTATATAAAAAATTTGTTTGTTAGTTAATTTTTTTGTGAAATATGTATGGAAAATTGTAAATCAATAGCGTAATGACAAGTGTTGCATAAGTATTGATTATGTCTTTTGTTAATTTATTGTTATTGACACCAGTGTGAATAGACCTGCATTTCAATTTCAAGAGTTCACACAATTTTATTTTATTTTATTTTTTAACTTATACTCTTGTCAAGCTTGAAAATTTTAACAATGTATATCTTGCTTGATCTCCTCTGATATTACTTATTAGTTGTAGAATTTGACCAACTAATGGAATAAGTAATTAATTTATCAACCCTTACAGTTGAAAACTCAGTCCTTTAAACTACACCCTATATGAAAGGCAAGGAAATCAAATATCTAACCACAGTTGCAATTGTTTGTTATTAATTCTTTTAATACTCAAAGTTTATTTATTATTAATAAATTAAATTTATCAAGGTTCCCTTATTTATGACAAAGTGTTGTCTGATATTATGCATTCATTACTAATTCCTTTGAAAAATATCATTGGATAGAAAATTAAGGAAAAATTAAAAAAAAAAAAGAGTTTGACTCTCGTAATAAAATAAATTCTGAGTTTATAATTTAATCAATTTAAATTTTTATATTTTGATTTGTTATCAATCTAAACCATTTACTATTTTCGTTAAGTAAAACTAATAGAAAAATAATATTTAAGTCATTGAACTCAATGAAAAAGGGTCTTTTGAACATTTTATTGTAACCTATATTGAATTTAATGACTAAAATATTCTTTTTTATCAGTTTTATTCAACTTAAATAGGCATATAGTTACCTTCTTTGTTTTGAGAGAGTAACAGAACAACATTCATTCTACAGTCATACACACAAATCAAAAATTGTCAGCCCTTAACCAAGGCTGACTTAGATGCCTCATGGGCATGCTTAACATCCTATTTACCTTAGTAATACAAACATAATCCAAATTCACTGCAAAGATAATTAACAACTCCCATTCCACCTCCACCATTGTCTTAATTCTCAACAGCAACATTTGACAATCTGTGAAAATGTTGACTGACAGAAGTTGATGCAGTGAGCACCATTTCAGTACCTCCAAACATGCCTTAGCCTCAGCCACAATTGCTGAGGATGCCACAAAGGAAAATTGCTGCTTAATAATTGGATTTCCATTGTAGTCCACCGCAACCCATGCTGTTCCAGCTTGGAACGAGTGCTTCCGCCATGCACCATCGATCAAAAACCTGTACACAATAGGATCTGGGCACCACCTAACATTGTTAATAAAAACACACGAATTATCATCCCCACAATTAATGGTATTGATCCCTTAAAAATTTAAAAATTTTCCAGATATTGATTTGTGATTATGTATCAATTTTAACCAGTAATTAGCAATCCCAATCAAACAATCAAAGACAAATTGATGCAACGATTTTAACGTGGAAAAATCACAATTGGAGCGCCTCCACTTGTGATAAAAAATTACGGGCCAAAGCTACAAACAATCCATTAAGAAGACAAAAAGGAATTACACAAGTGTACTCTCAATTATCTAGCGAATCCATACCAAAATTGAACCGACCCCAATATGCCTCTTCCACCACCGTCTTCGCCTCGGAATTGCTTGTCCAATGTTGAATCCATAATGTCGATGTCAAATCCACGACGATGAACCACTTCGGAATCCACCAAAGCTTCAGGCCCAAATTCCACGGAATCCATCGAAGAACAACTTTCTCTTTTTTTTGAATAAAAATAAATAAACAAACCCTTTGATATAATCCTCTCAATTCATGATATAAACTCTCATAGATATCAAAGGAAACAAGCAAAGAAGCTCCAGATGAAAACCCTAATACCAAGAAGAAGATCTAGAAACCGTACCCTAGAAACTGAATTAATCGCAGATTTATAGCAAACAGAATCGCGATCTCTACTCGAGCGTAGGAATGGACGCTCGAGCGGTTTGACTAAAACGCATGTTTCAGAACAAGGATCTACGTTCGAGTGCAGGAAAGACCGCTAGAGCATAAAAATACAACTCCCAGTACTTTTGCAAGCGAGTGAAACTTTTGAAAGGATTGCATCTTTGCTCAAGCGCACAACTGCTAGAGCGGTCAAACAACTTCGATTGCAATTTTTCTTTTTGCTTCGGGGGCGCTGCCCGTCAACCCTGCCTGGCCGCTGCCCCGGACACGCCATGGAGCGCTGCCCCCTGGACCCCCACGAGCTGACCAGGCAACTCGATCCCCGACATAATCAGTGAAGTGACACACATGATAGGATTAAGATCACAAATTCCTCTGCATAGGCACAATTTGGATTAGATTCGCATCTTATAAATACTCATAGTCTCATTGAAATAAAAGATCGAATAAAATTACAACTGAAAGAAATTTTGTCAAATGAGATTACCAATTACAAAAACCTAACAATCCCCAACAAATTAGCATGAAATTGTTTATTGGAAGATAAATCCAGATGATTAATCTACTCAATCGTCCAAATCGGATGCTCAAGTTCAGGCTGAAATATGGCCTTATTCATACGGATCCATATGCCTCATAATACCTTAAGGTGTGTTTGATTGGACGGACTGGATAAGGGGGGATTAGAATCCATCGGACTTGAGTCATGGGACTGTGAATCCCCCGGACTATTTGGTTGGATTGGATATGTATCATGTGTTTGTTTTTTCATGGGATTAAATGTCTGGAAATGACTATTTTTAGTGAATCTAACGTTTGGTTGGACGGACTGAATAGGATAAATGAACAAAAGACTATTTTACCTTTTTTTCAATTGTTTACTAAGTAATAGCAATATTAAACATATCTTTAATATTTTAATTATTTTTAGCTAGATTAAATAAAAATTTATTTTATTTTATTTTTTACACAATTAAATAAATTTATTTTTTTAAATTAAATAAATAAATAAATAAAAAGGGTAAAATTTGATTACTGTGTAACCATTACTCTGTAACCATTACTTTTATTAAAATTTGATTCGTGGGTAAGCATTACTGTGTTAAAATTTTTTACACCATTACTGTTTTAAAATTTTACACAATGATTTATTAAATAAATTTGTTTTAATAAAATATAGAGGACATTAATTTTTTTATATTATTTAATAAATCATTAAAATTTCATTTAATACTGTATAACCTGTATAAAAAATTTATATTACTTTTTTAATTAAAATTTTAAATAAATTTTAAATAAAACACCTATTAAAATTTAAATAATGAAATTAAATAAATTATAAACAAAATTTTAAAATAAAACATCAATAAAATATCTATAAAAAATTATTTTAAAAAATTAAATAAATAAAACATCAATAAAAAGTTAAATAAAATTATTTTATTTTTAAATTGAGACATTTAAATTTTATTGAATTTTAGTAAATATAATACATAATTAAATAGTAGAGGGTCAAAATGGTCATTTTAGCATCTAATCCCAACAGTGGATAGTCCCCCACATTCTGTCCCCCCCGCCCCCCGCGCGGACACAATAGTCCCTCATATGGGGGATAAGGAGTCCGGCCGGACTCCATGTCCGGCGGACTAAAAAAAAATCAAACGGCAGACAAGAAACACTATTTGAATTATAATCCAAATAGTGGATAGTCCCCCCTCCAATCTCACGAATCAAACACGCCCAACTGCCTCCACAATTAAACCTAAGTTAAAATTGACTGAAATATAAAGTGTTAAAGACTATAAGACATGAACGTGCATCATGCATTGGTTGTAGGATCATCCACAGAATTTTTTTCCTTCTTATAATATTATGTATTTCACTGTTGCAAGTCTTTGTTAAATATATTTTTCTGATGGTGGCTGCAGAAGAGACAATGAGCTTAATTTTAGTTAAATGTCATTCAGTTCAAATTTCTCATATTTATCACCTCCTTGTACTTGTTACTCTTATGTTGTGTTTGGTTGGGAAATTTAAAGAGAGATTTGAAAAGAAAAATAGAAAAGGTAGGTGAAATGTGAATAAATTATGCCTATATTTCACATAATTTCACACACCTTTTTCTTTTTTTTTTTCTCAAATCTCTCCCCAAATCCCTCCATCAAACACAGCATTAAAGTCTTCAAACTACTAGAAAGCTCTTGCTAATGAGTCATGACCTTAATTTTGTCTTTTTTGTTTTACTCACTGTTGCAAGTCTTTTGTTAAACTTTGTTTAACTTGACCAAGTAATGGAACTTGAGATTTTTTTATAAATTATATAAAAATGTCATTGTAATGTCAATTCAAACAAATTTTTCTATATAAAAAATCTATTCATCATTTAATTTTTTTCGTGTAATACGTAAGGAAAAATTGTGAATCAATAGTGCAATGACAAGTGTTGCATAAGTATTGTATCCTTTTATGCAATTAATTATTAATTCCTCTGAAAAATACAATTGATCCATTCCACATGACGAATTAGGTGCAAAATTCCCAATATTTTTTATTATTATTTTTGTTACGCCCCAAGTTTCGTGACAATGCCGCACACTCATTTAAGTGAGCATGCAAGGCTAAGAATCCAACACATAACCAACAATGTAAAATACTCAAATTAAATCATTAATTATCATAATGCTAAAATCCATAAAAATAGATAATTCTTATCATATGAAATTGTCCACCAAGTCCACTAATAATCCATTAACAAAATAATAAACCAAGTACTAAAATCATAGTCATACTCTCGGCACTCCCATAAGTAAAAACCCCGCGCAACTCTACTCCTCAGAATCTGAAAATAAATAAATAAAATAAGGGTAAACTAGACAGCCCAGTAAATAACCAACTATCACTGCTAGCTGGATCAAGTATAAAAAAAAAATAAATAAATAAATCGATAACCAATAAGTATAATTTTTGCTATAATTCAATAAATGAACAATTATTTGTAAGATGGTTTCATAGCTAAAAATAAACAATGTACAATACATTTTAAATGAAAAGCCAACAAGATAATTCAAAGTAATTCGTTGTTCAAATCGATGGTTCGATATTGAGACAGTTCAATGATTCGATTCACAAAACCCAAGTCTTGATGACTACGGTCACTTAGCCCGTGACAAGGCCCAAAACCACACATAGGCTGGTGGTAAAACTCCAAAAGAAACTAGTTTCTGTGCCAATAAATAACCCCCATTAGCTAGGGTCCAAATCATAGTCAGACTAGAGTGATGTTCAAAATTCAAACAATACACAACTTTTAAATAAAATATTCGATATTTTCAGAAAAAACATTTAGTACAATTTTCAGAATAGTTCCACAAAATATTCAAATAATTTTCATAATAATATTCAATACTGTTTTATACTTGACCCATATTTTAGTTTAAGAGAACATGAAGGCTATAAATAAATACTTATAATTTTAAACGATTCAATAGGAATAAAAATGTACCAACAGTGATAGAAGGTTACTTACCTCAAACAACTAAAATAATATTTCCCAAGCTAATATCAAATTACCAAGATCCACCTCAATCTCACAAACCTAATAAAATATTACACCACATAAACAATTATTATTTGCACCAATCATTCTCTTCTTGTAGCAACAATAGAATAAATTAATCCAATTGTCTATTAGGAACCCCCACAATTCAGCATCAAAACAAAGCCATCAAGGCTTCGGAAATTCTCAACCTATATTATCCTATTGTTGTTCATATACATGTATAAATTTGTAATTGCTTGTAGCCAATCTTGTATCCTACAAATACACCACCATTAAACTTAACCCATCACATGTCAATCTCAAAATATGAACCACCCAAACGGAATGCAAAATACACTCTAAAATTGAGCAAAATCGAGACCCCCAACATAGACTACATCAATATATTTATTTAATCATATATGCCCACAAAATCATCTATTGATATATTAACACTAAAATCATAGATAGGAATACAATAAAATAAATCTGACCTAAATGATGAATAAAGCAAAACCACCACTTTATGAATCCTCCCTCTTCACTTTGGTTTTGTTTTGTTTTATTTTGTTTTTTTTTTTTAAACTGTTCCAAACCCTTGTTCCCTTCACCTTTAACTTTTCCAATCCCTTGCTGCCTTCACCTTCCGCAGCATCACGCGGCTCCGTTTTCTTTCTCTCTGTTTTTTTTTCCTTTTGTTTTTCTTCTTTTACATAAAGGGTTATTAACCTAATTTCTTAAAATTACTAAATTACCCATACAAATTAATTTAACTACTACTTTATCCAAAAATAATTCTACATATAACTTGGGTTTTACAATTTTTCTTCAGACAAAATGGGAATCCATTAAACAGGTTGAAGAGCTACAAAAATTAAAAGGTAAAACAGACTCATCCTATACAGAAGTTTCACTCTTATCAACGAGTTTGATGGGAATGTATTAAGAAGTGTATAGTCAAAATAAAAGAAACAATTTTTAAATTAAAATATAATAAAAATTTATTTAGTTTAATGCAAATGCTCTTATAATAATAAGGTCCGACCATGGTGATATGTTTATTTTAGGGGATTGGATCATGTTTATTTATTTATTTATTTATTTTTAATATAACGTTTGATTAATTGGATTGGATCAGAGATGATGGGATTACGGTAAGTATATGTGGATACCTAATGGCTCACTGAGAGGGTAATTTATAAACAAATTGGACCGAGCTAAGGAAGAGGCTTCTTTGGAAGTTGGGCCGCACATCGGACCGAGATAGGAGCTGCTGTAGCTCGGTCTAAAAACTAATGAACTTAGGCCAGGTGAAGTTCGAATCGAGCTATGGGTGGAAGTGTTTGGGCTTCACAAGTTGGACCTCGCCCTTATTAGCTCGGTCAGAGATTGCTACAGTTAGCTTGGTCTAAACAGACAAAATCGAGGTAACATCAATGACGAGGGCCGAGCTATGTGTAGCTCGGCAGGGTGGCATTCATTAGATCGGCTTCCAATCAAACGGTCCGAGTGGCAGGGGACCGAGATAAGGCAGTTCAGTCAGAAATGTATAAACCGAGGAAAAGGGTTCAGCCATCTCACTTGGCTTGCAGTGATGAGACTCCTAGTAGGACTCTGTTAAGGAGAGTTAGAGTCTCACTGGGATTGTGCAAACCATCTCACTTGGTTGGCAGTGAGTAGGAGTGTGACTCCTAGGAGGACTCTGCTAAGGAGAGTAGAGTCCTACTGGGATTATGCAAACCATCTCACTTGGTTGGTAGTGAGTAGGGTGTGTGATTCCTAGTAGGACTCTCATAAGGAGAGTTGGAATCCTACTAGGATTGTGCCAAAGTAAAGTCTATAAAAGCTCATGATCAGACCTATGTACAGGTATCCCAATTCGTACTCTAGAATACACAGAGCTTATTGTTTATTGTCTAGTTGCTGACTTAGGCATCGGAAGGATTTCCGGCACACACCCGCCGGTTAGCTCACGTTTGTGTTTTCAGGTGGCAAAGCAACGACGTTTGGAGGAGTGTAAACTTGATTAACATGATCATACGAGAAGAATTATTTCGTGCTCGTACACTCACTAAGCTCGTTTATGATTTATAAGGGGTGGATTATGATTTAGACCAATAGAGTTAGGTTGGATAACGCCGTGCTAGGAAAAATTGTTTCAAGCCCAATTCGGCTTGGCCATTCACAAACTACATTATATAATATATATTTTTTTAAATAAAACATGCATATCAATATGCATGTTTTATATTGTTTAATTTTATTTTTTATTAGCATAAATTATGTATTACTAATTAAATTAGTTATAAATGTGAACTACTAGTTTTGTTTGAATAGGTTAAAGAGACACACAAATGATTAAATTAATTATAACTTAATTTAAAAGATGAAAAAAATATGAGTCAATTATCGAAAGTCCTGTTTACAAGACACATAGTACTTCAAGTCCTACTCTAAGATTTTTAATCTGAAAAGTCCTGAATTCTATTTATGAGACAATTTTACCCCTTGTTGTCACGAATGTTTGCAAACCTCTTCTTTTGATCTTTGCAATCCAGAAGAAAGCTCTGTTATGCCTCCTTCAATAGTTGTGATAGTGCCGCCTTGTCTGCTTTTTGTTTTCGTTCATCGTTTGTCGTCTATCGCCGAAAATTGGGTCAACACCAAACCTGAGAATGTTTTCAATTTCAAAACAGAAAATGATTTCAGTTTATAATTATCAAAACTAAGAAATTTCTCAAATTGTTTTCTAGTATTAACTGAAAATATTATCAGTTTTGAGAAATTTCTCAAATTTTTTCATGATTAAAATTGAGAATATTATAAACTGAGAATATTCTCAATGTCAAAACTGAGAATGATTTCAGTTTATAATTATCAAAATTAAGAAATTTCTTAATTTTTTTTTCTAGTATTAACTAAGAATATTATCAGTCTTGAGAAGTTTCTCAATTTTTTTATGATTAAAATTGAGAATATTATCAATCTACTCTCTCTCTCTCTCTCTCTCTCTCTTACATTTACCTTCTTCTCCTCCTTCTACACGTTTTATTTTTTTTTTGGGGTGCTAAAGTAGCCAATAAAAGACTAAAATAGTTAATAAATTGATGGAGAAAATATCATTTTCCCCTCAAACTATATCTCAATAATCAATTTAATCCCTGTACTTCTTATAATTTCAATTTTACACCTAAACTATCAATTTTGGATCAATTTCATCTCTGTCATCATATCCTCAGAATATCAGTTAGACCCCCAAAAAATATGAAGTTTGGTGGTATAATTGATATTTTTGGGATAGTTTGGGGGGACAAAATACAATTTCTAACGAAATTTCGGTGTCACGTCAGCATCTTCCGTTTGATTGTAACGGAAGCTAATGACAGGGGTAAAATTGATCCAAAATCAAATAGTTTAGGTATAAAATTGAAATTATAAAAGTACATATAGGTTAAATTGATTATCAAGGTATAATTGATATTTTTGAAATTATAATTTTATATAACTGTTTTTTTTTCATTGGTTGTAGCATCATTCATGGAATAAATTTAATCTATTTTTTAAAATTATATTCTTTTGAAATAAATTAAAAAATCCAACTTATTAACTTATTTGGGTCATATCATTTCTTTATTTTTTTGCATATCTTATAATAATAAGCAAAAATAGTAACTTATAATTAAAAGTTGAATGGAATATTTTTCTGATGCTAGGCTGCAGCAGAGAGAAGGAGCTTAGTTTTAGTTGAATGTCATTCAATTCAAATTTCTCATATGTATCACCTTCTTCTGCTTGTTACTCTTGTAGTATTAGAAAACTCTAGCCAATGAGTCATGACCTTAATTATGTCTTTTTTTATACTATGCATCTCACTGTTGCAAGTCTTTGTTAAACCTTGTTTAACTTGACCATGTAATGGAACGAGAGATTTTGCATAAATTCTTAATACGAAAATATTATTGTCATGTCATTTTAAATATTTTTTTATATTAAAAATTTGTTTGTCAATTAATTTTCCGTGGAGTACATAAGAGGAAATTATGAATCAATAGTGCAAAATGACAAGTGTTGCATAAGTATTCTACATCCGTTTATGCATTCATTATTAATTCCTCTGAAAAATAGCATTGGTCCACTCTAAATGACAAATTAGGTGCAAGCTTCTCCATAGATATACTAGGATAATCCGTGCTTGAAAATATTGTCAACAATTTTTTTATACCCATACACTTTACATTAAATTTCACTTTAGCCGATATACATGAAATCATCCATATTTCCCACTTTAGCGGCTAAAGTGAGATTTAATGTGAAGTGTATGGGTATCCGATCAACTGTTTATTAAATGAGAATAAGAGAGGAAAATCACTTAGGATAAGGTGTTTGAAAAACTGTTTATTAAATTCTTTTAAAAAATAGTTTTTAGTTCGAGTTTTCTGAACACATGCTTTTTAATATCCGATCAACTTGATTTTTTGCAGGTATGATATACTAAACAAATGTTAAAATATGAACTGTTCGGATTATCAAAATTGGTCCTAAAAGTGGGTCCAATGGCCCTGCAAGTAGGAAATGTAAGGAGAAAATGCAGGGAGGGCATCCTGATTCGAAATCATGATAGTCAACCCCATACACTCCTGGTCAAATCCCGCTTTGGTCTTTGTACAAAAAATCATGACAGCTAACCCCTTGCACTTTTACTTAAATCCTACTTTAGTTCCTATACAAGTATTAATATCCCTCTTCTGTTACTTTATTTTTAAATCTTTAACAAAATTGAGTCATAATGTGACAAAAATGTGATTACGAAATGAGAATAAGAGAGGAAAATCATCCATATTTCTCACCAATACATTTTATCCTACGTGATAAACACATGAGAGTTATATAATATATATATATATATATATGTTTGTATGGTAAAAATTAGAATGAAAAGATAAGAAAGTAGAGTTTTTGAAATTAAAAAAAATAAAATGTAAAAAGAAATCAAAAAGAAAAAGAAAAAATGAATAGACAGAAGAATGTGTTAATGTGAAAATCAGAATATGTTGATTTAAATATTTAATTATGTTGACACGCCTAACATAATATATTGTTGATTTAAATATTTAATTTGTAGACTGTATTTAAACATGATTGATCTAAATAAGGAGGTGAAAAATTATAATGAAAATTTTTTTTTTTCCTTATCTCTCAATCCAAATGGAGAGTAAGCGTTGAACTTATTTTGATAAATAAAGTAATTGGGTTGTTCTGCCAATATTTTAGTTTGGTGTTGCGGTCATCTGAAAGATACTTCGCATAAAAGCAATCCATCAAAACACAGTCATACATTTTCTTTGCTCAGTGGGGCTTCGAAGCTTAAGCTTGAGCATGTCATGGTTAGTTCACAATTTGCATATTCATCTAATACTCCTATGTTGTTTGAGCATTCTCAACTCTGGCTTTACTACTACCATATCCAGCTCCTGGCTAATGGGGAACGAGACGGACCGACTTTCATTGTTGGCAATCAAGACCAAAATAGTTGATGATCCACTCCATGTTTTGAACTCCTGGAATGATTCCATCCACTTCTGCCAATGGCAGGGCATTATCTGCGGCCGCAGGCATCAGAGGGTCATTGCCTTGGACTTACAGTCCCGGGAACTGGTGGGATCAATATCACCACACCTTGGGAATTTAAGCTTTCTGAGAGAATTACAGCTTCAGAACAATGGCTTTGGCAATGAAATTCCCCCCGACATCGGCCGTTTGCCAAGGCTGCATATTTTGCGGCTGAATAACAACTCAATTGGTGGCCGAATTCCCGTCAATTTATCTCGTTGTGCTAATCTCATTGAAATCGATTTTTCTTACAACGGATTGGTAGGAGAAGTTCCCGTGGAGCTCGGATCCTTGTCAAAGCTTGAGATATTTGAAATATACTACAACAATCTTACAGGGAGTATATCTCTTTTCACGAATTTGTCATCTCTTCACGCACTGTCTTTAGCCGAAAACTACTTTGATGGCAGCATTCCTGATGGTTTTGGTCAATTAAAGAATCTTCAGATGCTTGCACTCGGCATAAACAGGTTGTCCGGCACCATCCCTCCTTCGCTCTTCAACCACTCTTCTCTCACAATGTTTGATGTGACTATTAACCAAATCCAGGGAAATCTTCCCTGGGACTTGGGCATCACTCTTCCCAATCTTGAATTCTTCAACATTGGTCATAACCATTTTACAGGATCAATTCCGGTTTCAATATCAAATGCATCTAAACTCCATCACCTATTTCTGCTTCAAAACAAACTTACTGGAAAGGTTCCTAATTTAGAGAGGCTGCAAAACCTCCAGTGGCTATGCATTTGGGACAATCAGCTTGGATCTGGGGAAGCTGATGACTTGAGCTTTATGTTCTCTTTGATAAATGCTACCAATTTACAGCGTTTGGAAGTGAGTATGAACAATTTTGGCTGCAAGTTTCCAGAATACATCGGTAATCTATCGAGAAACCTTGAATATTTGTATGTAGACCACAATCAGATATTCGGAAGCATTCCACCGGGGATTGTAAATCTTGTTGGCTTGCAGAGTTTGCATATGCAGGTTAATCAACTCACTGGTACTATTCCAATTGAGATTGGAAAGGTTCAAAATTTACACCAATTGATTCTCTACAGCAATTCATTGTCTGGTAACATTCCATCTTCCCTAGGAAATCTAAGTTTGTTAAGTGAACTTGATTTAGAAAGCAATAATTTTCAGGGAAACATTCCTCCTAGCCTAGGGAATTGTAGAACCTTGCAATTGTTGTTTCTTTCTCAAAACAACCTTAATGGTACCATACCAAAACAAGTTGTTTCTATCTCATCCTTATCTATATATCTAGACCTATCCCAAAACCAATTGAGTGGTTCTCTTCCCATGGAAGTTGGAAACTTGATAAACCTCGGTTACTTGGATGTCTCTAAGAACCTATTATTGGGTGAAATTCCGAGCACTCTGGGCAGCTGCACAAGCCTGGAAACGCTACGTTTGGGGAACAACTTTTTCAACGGAACCATTCCTTCTTTTAATTTCTTGAGAGGCATTAGAGAGTTGGATCTTGCGAACAATAACTTGTCTGGTGAAATTCCAGTGTACTTGGAGGGCTTTAACTTTTTGCAAAATTTGAATCTGTCTTTTAATAATTTTGAAGGTGTAGTACCAACACAAGGTGTATTTAGTAATGCAAGTGCAATATCAGTGGTGGGAAACAGTAAGCTCTGTGGGGGTGTAGTTGAATTGAAGCTACCTAAATGCAACTTCAAAGTGGATGAAAAAAGGAGATCAAATAGTGTCTTAACTTTAGCACTCTCTATACCCTTTGGGCTTGTAGGACTAGCTCTTCTGGGCTATGTTCTGTATCTTTTCCGGTTTAGAAAGAGAAGAAAAGATATTCCTTCAGATTCAGTAAAAAATTCACTCTTGAGGGTGTCTTACCAAACTCTTGTTAAAGCCACTGATGGCTTCTCATCATTGAATTTAATCGGTGTTGGTAGTTTCGGGTCTGTGTACAAAGGAGTTATTGATGGAAGAATTGTCGCTGTAAAAGTACTCAACCTTTTGAGACATGGAGCTTCAAAGAGTTTTGTATCCGAATGTGAGGCCCTAAGAAACATCAGACATCGGAATCTTGTCAAAGTGCTAACGGCATGTTCAACGGTAGATTATCAGGGTCATGACTTCAAGGCCTTGGTTTATGAATTCATGGTCAATGGGAGCCTTGAGGAGTGGTTGCATCCAACTCGTAGTGAAGATTTGTCAAATGAAGAGTTTAGGAAGTTAAATCTTTTTCAAAGACTAAATATTGTCATTGATATTGTTTGTGCACTAAATTATCTTCATAACCATGGTCAAACACCAATAATTCACTGCGATCTTAAGCCAAGCAACATTCTTCTGGACAAAGATATGACTGGGCATGTTGGTGATTTTGGGTTAGTGAAATTCCTTGCAGACCATGCCACCCATGACTTGTCTACAAATGAAACAAGCTCTATTGGCATAGGGGGAACAGTAGGTTATATTGCTCCAGGTGAATATGCTTTCATTTATTCTTAATTGTTTCATTCCCAAAATGATATTAAAACAAAACCACTTAGGTTGCCTATCATCCTTGTCCTTTTTTACAATAATGCTACATGTCACAAAAAGTGTAAAGAAAATTGTACATGTGATCTGGAGCGTTTATTGTTTTTTCTGTGCATAGTTCTTTGACTTATTTGTTTACGGAGCAATTTTTTATAAAGGGTTTTCAAATTCTATTTTTATCAAATGCATTTTCGCTTGCAGAATATGCTATGGGAAGTGAGGTCTCGACATATGGTGATATCTATAGTTTTGGCATCCTCATGCTAGAAATGTTTACTGGGAAGAGACCCACCAATGAAATATTTAAAGATGGTTTAAGCCTCCATAGCTTTGTGAATAAGGCTTTGCCTGATAGTGTATTGGAGATTTCAGACCCAATACTTTTTCAGACCAAAGAAGAAGAAACTTTCATAAGGAGTGAAAAGATTGTGGAGTACTTGAGTCGGATACTAGAAATTGGAGTCAATTGTTCTTCAGAACTGCCTAGAGAAAGAATGTGCATTAATGATGTCGCAGCTAAATTGCATTTCATCAAAGACACTCTTTTAGGATCTGAAATACGTTGAAAGAGATGAATTTATGAGGTAATCAATTGGAATGTAATGCTTTTGTCTTAATAATCTCCTTCCTGGAAGAGATTACATGTTTAATAATAGCCTTACTTCCACATTGTTTGAGCCAACTCCACATTTGGTACATTTAGTGAAAAGTAATGTTACCTATTCAAAAAAAGTGTGAGCATTTGAGATGTGTTGATCAGATTGATTTTTGGTGTGCTTCATATTACACTGAGTTTAATATACATCACAAGTTCAAAATTTATATATGTTCTTAATATTGTTTCTTAATATATAACATCAATCATCAGTGAAAATGCACATTTTACTTTATTTCTGATTTGGGTTAATTACATTTTTGAGAAAATTTCATTTTTACCCCTATACTTTTCCTTGATGATCAATTACACCCCTAGACTTCGAGTAATTTCAATTTTACCTCCAAAGTTTTTGAAATCGTATAAATTTTGCCCTTGCAGTCACATTTGAAACGGAAAAAGTTAAAAAAAATTGCATTTTGGCCCCAAATTTCCAAAGAAAGATGCAAACTCACCCTCTCCAGCACCATCGTTGCAAGCCCACTTTTCGGTGCCACTCTCTGACCCACCATTGTTGCTGATAATGGTTTAGATCAGCAACCATAGTAGCAAACCAAGTACCATAGTCCACCAATTTTATTTACTCCAAATTCTAATTTATGTGTAAAAATCCAACCTCATACTCTGAATTCATTCCAAGTTGCAATACTTTCTATGTATGCATATCTAAATGAAGAAGATAAATAAGGCATTGATTAAATACCAAATCAGCAATGACGGCAGGATTGCGAGGATCATCTTCAGGTATCCCCTGCTCTACTTTCCCAACAAGGTCAGCTCCAACATCAGCTGCTTTTGTGTATATTCCACCACCCAATTGAGCAAAAAGGCCAACAAATGAAGCTCCAAAGCCATATCCTACAAGAAGAAGAGGCACTGGGAGACAAATAAATATAAACCAAGCAACAGATAATAAGTACATGTTTACTCTAAAGCTATGTAACCATAAGCAGGTGCTAGCTCAAGAAATAAGAATACACCAGCCATATGGTAAAACGTTAAAAGAACACTAAAAGAAAATCCTCATAAATAGATGCATACTCAAACTGGCACATGCATATGGGCAGAACCCAATTCCAATAATGTATTTTGTGATTGTTTTGAAATGGGTTTTCTTTGATTTTTTGTGTGTTTTTGGTGTTTTGAACTGTGAATGTGTATTTTGTGATTGTTTTGAATTGTGTTTTCTTTGTTTTTATTTGATGTTTTGAAATGGGTACATATTGACATCTGTAAAAATTGTATTTGAAAAGTTGTTGTTGTTGTTGTTTTTTTTTTTTTTTTTCTGTGGGTTTGTGTGCTTCTCCCTAGCCACCGCCGCCACAACTAACCTCGATTGGAAGAAGAAGAAGAAGAAGAAGAAGAAGAAGAAGAAGAACATGGAGGAGATTGAGTGGGTATGAGACAATGGTGCTGTGGGGGTCAGAGAGTGGCGCCTAGGAGTGGGGGTCGCAGTGGTCGTGGTGGTGTGAGTTGCCGAGAGTGTGCCGGAGAGAGTGAGTTTGGATAGGAGAGGATGGGTTTGCATATTTCTTTTGAAATTTGGGGCCAAAATGTAATTTTTTTAACTTTTTCCGTTTCAAATGTGACGGTAAGGGCAAAATTGATACGATTTCAAAAACTTTTGAGGTAAAATTGAAATTATTCGAAATTTGGGGTGTAATTGATCCCAAAAATATGCATTGTTTATTATTTTAGTCCCTTAAGTTTCAATTTTGTTATTTTGGTCCTCAAATTTGATAATTTAAGTCAATTTGGTCCTAAATCTAACGTCCGTTTACATTGGTAATAGGAAAATGATAAAAGACAATTTTGGTTCTTAGTTGCCATTTTAGTCCCTCAAGTTTTAAATTTCGTCATTTTGTTCCTCAAAATTGTCGATTTGAGTTAATTTGGTTCTAGCTCAAATTGACAAATTTGAGGACCAAATTGACAAATTTTAAAACTCGAGGGACTAAAATGACAAAAAGTACATACTTTAGGGACCAAAACTTCTTTAAATCTGAACTCAATCAAAACTGGTTCCGGGTGCTAACATAGTTCATGCAACTCAAGCACATAAAAGCATTCTTGATTATTTAAATCACCATTAGTCAAATTGAGTAGAATACCCACACAAGGGCATGGTGTACATAATGATATGATAAGGGTAGATTTTGTTACTTTAAAATAAAAGGCCTATTAAAGTGGATTAAATTTTCAAAAATGTCATTGTCGTATCATTTTGGTCAACAGTCATGAATTTTGTACAAGAATAGACTTTTTCATATTCTTAGGGCAATTGGATGATTTAAATTCTCATTTGATGGGACTTAAGGCTTGATTTGATTTGGTTTGGATGATTTAAATTGATATTTGATTGGAAAAGGGCAGGCTCATTATTAGAAATCTCACACTAGAAAACATGACCTGTTTGCTCCCACCGTTGTCCAGTTATCCATGCTGCCTCCTGTTAACCAGGACAAGCCATAGAGGATTGAAGCCAATGTCAAAGAAATGACAGCTGCAATTCTATAGAGGGAAGAAGTTAAACACAAGACCTTTAATTTCATACCTAGTGGAAAGTTTGCCTTGAATTTTTTCTTGACCAGATGAAGTTCATTTTTTTTTTTTTTGGATAAATACCAGATGAAGTTCATGGAGAATATTACTCATGCTCATTCGACCTTGTGGTGACTCTGTAGAACATGCCACTCCAATCTTGACCATTGAAATTAAACATTCCACCATTTTGTTGCCACTGTTCACTTGCAGTGGTTTCCAAGTGTTACCGGCTGCCGCAACAGTAGCTTGTACCTCTTCTTCTTCATTGTTTAGGATCACTGGGTCTACAATCTCCATCACATAGTCAGGCAAGGCCATCCTAGAAAAGGTCTGAAGATTAAGGCCTTCCTCAAAAATGCTATCAGTAGGTCTCTTCCCTGTTATCATTTCCAATAATAAGATTCCATAACTATAGACGTCTCCATCAGTTGACATCTCACTTCCGAGATCATACTCTGCCATTAAAAACAAAATTAACATTCAAAGGCCCAAAGTGCCTTTTTTGCCTGAAAACAAAAATAATATGAAAGAAAGAGAAAAAAAAATCAATTTTAACAAAAGTGAGTGCCATAATATGAAAGCAATACATGTGAGAGTATTTGAAAGGTAAAGCAGTTGTTACCTGGAGCTGCATATCCAATGGTTCCCCTTATACTAATTGAACTGCTTTGATTTAGAACAGTGAGCTTTGGGCAAAATATATCTAGATCAAAATCTCCAACACTGGCAACCATGTCATGGTCAAGAAGAATATTACTTGGCTTCAAATCACAATGAATGATTGGCGTTGGGCATTGGCGATGAAGATAATTGAGTGCACAGGCCACATCTATGGAAATGATTATTCTATGTAGAATGTTGAGTCTCCGGGCCTCATTTTGTTGATTATTCGTTTTTAGACTTGAATGCAACCACTTCTCTAGACTCACATTAGGCATGAATTCATAAACTTGAGCTTTGAACTCATTTCCTTTTTTTTTTTTTTGAACTGAAGAAACTCATTGCCTTGAAAATCAATACTGGAACAAGAAGTTATGATTCTGACCAAGTTTCGATGTCGAATATTTCTCAAGGTTTTACACTCCGCCATGAAACTCTTGGTAGCTCCACGATTTTGAAGGTTTAAGTACTTTGATAGTGGCAACTAACTTCCCATCCTGATCAAGAATTCCTCTATATACAGAGCCGAAACTACCAAACCAAATAAGATTTGAAGAAGAGAAACCATTTGTTGCTTTGAGTTTTTCATAAGAGACTTTCAAAGGATGATTCTTTTAGCAATGAAACTGTTTTTGTTCTTGAACCAACAAATTACGAAGAATGATGCCAAGGTTACTCCAACAAGTGTAGCAGCTACTACTATAGCTAATATATGTGGAAGGGGCATTTTAAGTTTTGGTTTCTTGGTGGTGCAGTTGGGTAGTTGTAATTCAGAAATACTGCCACAATGCCTATAATTTCCAGCAATTGATATTGCACTCGCATTTGAGAAAACTCCCTTTGTTGGTAACTCACCCTCAATATCATTATTGGACAAATTGAGTTCTTGTATGGAAAATTTCTCTAAGAAAGTTGGAATTTCACCAGGCAAATTGTTATGAGAAAGATTATCCGTTTGGTAAGCGTTTTGAATTGTAGTTCCACCAATTGATTTGAGTGTGTTGTTTGTTTTGAGCTTTCAAATCATAATTCTACACCCATTTCTCAAAACTCAATTCAAAACATAATCATTACTTTTCAAAACTCATAACCAAACACATAATTCAAAACTTTTTTTAAAACTCAATTCAAATCAATATTTTAATTTTTTTAATATTTTTAATATTTAAATATTTAAATATGTTACGATTTTTTTAATTTTTTAATTTTTTGAATATTTTTAAATATTTTAATTTCAAAATATTACGATTTTAATTTTTTAAATTTTAAAATATTTTATAAAAATAAATTCAAACTCTATTTTATAAAAAATATTTTTAAATATTTTAAAAATATTTTAATTTTGTTAAGATTTTAAATATTTTAATATTTAAATATGTTATGATTTTTTAATTTTTTGAATATTTTTAAATATTTTAATTTCAAAATATTACGATTTTAATTTTTTAAATTTTAAAATATTTTATAAAAATATATTCAAACTCTATTTTATAAAAATATTTTTAAATATTTTAATTTTTTTGTTATGTATTTGGTTACGATTTGATTGTAAAGTTGTGAAAGTAGTATGGAGTTTCAAGTTATGTGTTTGGTTATGAGTTTTAAAAATAATTTCTTAATTGAGTTTTGTTTTATGTGTTTAGTTACGATTTGAGTGTAGAGTTGTTTTTAAATTTAAAATATTAACGTTTTAAATTATTTAAATTTTTTGAATATTTATTTTAATTTTTACTTATTAAATTTTTTAGATTATTTAAATTATTTAAATATTTATGATTTAAATTTTTTTGAATATTTATTTTAAAAAAAAATTATTTCCTTTGTAGTGTTTTCAATTAAAAAATTGATTACTGTTATTTTATGTTAATAATAAATTTTTTTAATTGAATTTTAAAAAGAATTTGGTTATGAGTGTTGATCAGAATTTTCAATAGTGTGAAAGTAGTATGTTTTGTTATGAGTTATAACAATTTGAATTAAGTTTTGAAAACTCTTTCCAAAACTCATAACTAAACAAATTGTTTTACTTCATATGTCAAATCAAACTTTCAAAACTCAATTCTACACTCAATTCAAAACTCAATTCAACACTCTATTCAAAAACCATAACCAAACAAATTTTCTACACTCAAATCATAATTCTGCAACTCACAAATTCAAAATACAACTCATACTCTCAAATCATATTTACAAAACTCTACCAAACGCAACCTAAAGTTTTCAAGCTCTCTCTAAGATTCCAATGCTAGAGGAATAGATCTTTCAAAGAGATTTTCCTGCAAATATAAGTTTTCAAGGCTAGTGCAACTACCAAGACTGCTAGGAATTTCACCAAATGTCATTCTCAGAGACATCTAGTTCTGCTAAAGTTTTGAGGTTTCCGATCTCTACTGTGTTAAAATTAATGCCATATTTACATTAGATACATTGGATACATTGCATGCATTGGATACATTGAGTTCATACATTCTTTGTATTCATGTATTTTTATATTCATGTATTTTATATTTATTAAGTACATTGTCTAGATTATATTCGTGTACCTAGTTAATTGTAAGGTTGTTTAGGTTCATGGATCTTATTCATTGAAGTTATGTATAACATTCTCTATATAAAAGGATACAAGTCTATGGGCAAAATATATGAATTAATAAGTGAGAAAAATTCAATACAAAATATAGTTCATTCTAAAGAGAGTTTTATCAAAAGCTAACATAAGTGGTATTAGAGCTTTGGTTGGGTCAAGAGCAAGCTGGGCGTAGAGATCGGATACAGGAAAACAACCCCCGAAGAAGAACAAACCGACGTCCATGGCGAATCCCAACAACCAAAATGTATCCACTCCTATCTTTAATGGTGAAAATTTTGATTTTTGGTATGTGAAAATGAGAACTATTTTTGTCTATACGGAGCTTTGGGATCTTGTTGAGAATGGGTTCGAGGAACCTGAAGATGAAGAAGCTTTGACAAATCCCCAAAAGAACCAATTAAAAGAGCAAAGGAAGAAGGATTCAAAGGCTCTCTCTTTTATTCAACAAGGAGTTTCAGAAGCAATCTTTCCAAGAATTATCAATGCAACAAAAGCGAAGGAGGCATGGGATATTCTTCAGAAAGAGTATAGAGGCAACTTGAAGGTAAGAACCATCAAACTTCAATCATTGAAAAGAGATTTTGAAAATTTAAAGATGAAGGATATGGAATTGTTGAAGGATTATTTTTCTAGGGTTATGGAACTTGTAAACCAAATGAAAATTTATGGAGATAATATTACTAATCAAAGAGTTGTTGAGAAAATTTTGATAAGTTTGCCGGAGAAATACAATCCCATTGTTGCTGTCATTGAAAAAACTAAAGATCTTACTGATTTGAGTATTGAAGAATTGATGGATTCAATTAAAGCATTTGAGCAAAGGTTGAGTAGGCAATCTGAAAAGTCAATTGAAAGTGCCTTTCAATCCAAGCTCAATGTTAGTACCTCTAATTCCCAAGGAAGAGGAAGAGGAGGAGGAAGAAATGCAACTGGAAGAGCAAGAAATGAAAGAGGAAGAGGAAGGTCTAATTTTCAAAGAAAGGAAAATTAAGAGTCCACTCAACAAAAGTGTGGAATTTGCAACCGAAGCAATCATGTTGATAAAGATTGTTGGTTTCGAGGAAAGCCAAAATGTTACAATTGCAACAAATTTGGGCATGTCAAGAAGGATTGCCTAGTCAAGAGCACTTAACAAGCTAATTTTTCCGAGGAGCAAGAAAATGAAGGGCACATGTTCTATGCTTGTCACAAGGCAGCGGATCAAACCAAGGATGTATGGTTTCTCGATAGTAGATGTAGCAATCACATGACAGGAGATGAAAGCATTTTTGTGAAAATGGATGCTTCCTTCAGTTCTCAAGTAAAAATGGGAAATGGTGCCTTAGTCCAAACAAAAGGAAAATGTACTATTGCTATAGAAACCAAGATGGGTACAAGATTCATTTCCGATGTTCACTTAGTTCCAGACTTGGAGCAAAATTTGCTAAGTGTTGGACAACTTATGGAGCATGGATACCTTGTTCACTTTGAAGACGATTTTTGCAAAAATTTTGACAAAGGGGGGAAAAGCCAAGTTGTAGCAAAAATCAAGATGGAGAAGAATAGAAGTTTTCCTTTCATTTTCCGGTATAGCAAAAATGTGGTTTTGAAGATGGATGTGATTGATAATTCATGGCTTTGGCATAGAAGATTTGGGCACTTGAATTTTCAAAGCTTGAAGCATCTACAACAAAACAATATGGTTTTTGGGTTGCCAACCATTCATGAAGTGCAACATATTTGTGAAGGTTGTGCACTTGGAAAGCATCACGGGAGTCATTTCCAAAGGAGAAAGCATGGAGAGCTAAAGCACCATTGGAGCTTGTCCATACCGATGTGTGCGGACCTATGGATACACCAACTCATGGAGGTAACAAATACTTTATTATCTTTGTTGATGATTTTACTAGAATGACTTGGGTGTATTTCATGAGACAAAAGAGTGAAGTTTTCTCTATCTTCAAGAAATTTCAAAATCTTGTTGAAAGACAAAGTGGTTGTTTGATGAAAGTATTGAGAAGTGATAGAGGCGGAGAATACAACTCAAATGAGTTTATGAAATTTTGTGAAGATATTGGAATGGAAAGGCAATTGACTGTTGGGTACACTCCACAACAAAATGGTGTGGCGGAAAGAAAGAATAGAACCATAGAGGAGATGTCCAAGTCTATGCTACATGAGAAGGGGCTACCCAAAACTTTTTGGGGTGAGGCCGTGTATACAGCAGTTTACTTGATGAATAGATGTCCTACAAAAGCTCTTAAGGACAAAACTCCATTTGAAGCTTGGAGTGGAAGGAAACCATCGGTGAATCACTTGAAGGTGTTTGGTTGCATTTGTTATGCTCATGTTCCAAAAGAAGTGAGGCACAAGCTTGATGAAAATAGTAAGAAATGCATCTTTGTGGGTTATAGCTCGAAATCCAAAGGCTATAGACTCTTCAGTTTGGATCAAAAGAAGGTGATTATTTGTAGAGATGTTCTCTTTGATGAGAAGGCGTCTTTTGATTGGAAGGAAAAGAAAGTCCAAGATCAAAGCATTGCTTTCAATGAAGAATCGGAAAGTCCACAAGTTGAAGATGTTGCAACTCTTGAATCTCCACAAAGATTGTCACCAATTGCTAGTTCACAATTTTCTCCAAATTCAAATTCAAGTTCAAGTTCAAGTTCTTCATCTCCAAGTTCAACTCCAAGAAATATAAGGAGTCTTAGTGATGTGTATGCAAGATGCAATTTATGTATTGTTGAACCTGAAAATTTTGAAGAGGCAATTAAAGATGAAGCATGGAAGAAAGCAATGGAAGATGAAATTCATATGATTGAGAAGAACAAGACTTGGGAGTTAGTGGAGAAACTGAAAGAAAAAGAAATAATTGGTGTGAAGTGGATTTTCAAAACAAAGTTCAATCCGGATGGCTCTATTCAAAAGAACAAAGCAAGACTTGTGGCAAAAGGGTATTCACAACAACCTGGAATTGATTTCCAAGAAACTTTTGCTCCTGTGGCTCGACTTGATACAATTAGAGCTATCATTGCTTTGGCGGCTCAAAAGGGTTGGTTCTTGCACCAACTTGATGTAAAATCAGCATTTTTGAATGGAAAATTAGAAGAAGAGGTGTATGTTGATCAACCTCAAGGCTTTGTTGTCAAAGGCAAAGAAGATAAAGTGTACAAGTTGAAGAAGGCTTTATATGGCCTAAAGCAAGCACCCCGGGCATGGTATAGTGAAATTGATGCTTACTTCAATGAAAAGGGTTTTCAAAGAAGCAAAAGTGAGCCAACTTTGTACATCAAGAGGCAAGGTACAACCGGTATTCTCATTGTTTCACTTTATGTTGATGATTTGGTTTTTACCGGTAGTGATGAAAAATTGATTGAAGATTTTAAAAGGGAGATGATGAAGAAATATGAAATGAGTGATTTGGGGCTATTGCATCATTTTTTAGGCATTGAAATTTACCAAAACAATGGTGGTGTTTTTATTTGCCAAAAGAAGTATGCTCAAACACTTCTTGAGAAATTTAAAATGAAGAATTGCAAAGCAGTTGCTACTCCCTTGATTGTGAATGAAAAGTTGTCAAAGGAAGATGGAAGCAAAGAAGCTGAAGCATCTTGTTATAGAAGTTTGGTTGGAAGTTTGTTGTACTTAACTGCTACAAGACCGGACATCATGTATGCTACAAGTTTATTGTCTCGGTTCATGCACAGTCCAAGCCAAATTCATTTTGGGGTTGCAAAAAGAGTGTTGAGATACATTCAAGGTACACTTGATTATGGAATTTTTTATGAGAAATTTTTGATGCAAAGTTAATTGGATTTTGTGATAGTGATTGGGCCGGATGTGTTGATGATATGAGAAGCACTTCTGGGTATGCATTTTCTCTTGGATCGGGCGTAATTTCATGGTCATCCAAGAAACAACAAACTGTGGCACAATCATCTGCTGAAGCCGAATATATTTCAGCATCATTGGCAACTACACAAGCAATTTGGCTAAGAAGAATTTTGGATGATTTTGGTGAGAAGCAAGGTGAAGCTACTCCAATTATGTGTGATAACAAGTCTGCTATTGCTATGACAAAGAATCCCGTCTACCATTCTCGTACCAAACACATTGCTATCAAACATCATTTCATTAGAGAAGCTGTGGAAGATGATGAGATTCAAATCAAGTATTGCAAGACTGAAGATCAAGTTGCGGACATCTTCACCAAAGCTCTACCAAGGGACAAATTTGAATTTTTTAGAGAAATGTTGGGTGTCACACAATATGGCATTAAGGGGGAGTGTTAAAATTAATGCCATATTTACATTAGATACATTGGATACATTGCATGCATTGGATACATTGAGTTCATACATTATTTGTATTCATGTATTTTTATATTCATGTATTTTATACTTATTAAGTACATTGTCTAGATTATATTTATGTACCTAGTTAATTGTAAGGTTGTTTAGGTTCACGGATCTTATTCATTGAACTTATGTATAACCTTCTCTATATAAAAGGATGTAAGCCTATGGGCAAAATTTATGAATCAATAAGTGAGAAAAATTCAATACAAAATATAGTTCATTCTAAAGAGAGTTTTATCAAAAGCTAACATACTGGCAAAGAAACAAACAAATGGTTCTGAGCTAGATTTAATGATATAGATAGAGATGAGACACAGAAGTTTTTTAAGTATGGTGCCACTCGAGTTGTTTTGAGCAAAAGAAAAATGGATTTTTTTTTATTGAATTTTATTAAAACATGAATCAACTTTTTCAACCTAGTTTTGTTAATAAGGCTCAACAAAAATTTATAAAACAAAGGTTCAAGGGATTGTAAGACAAAGAAGAAGAAAAAAAAAAATTACAACTTATTTAATATTTTCTAACAAGAAAAATTGGGTGTTGGCGTTGGTGTTGATGTTGATGGAGTTGTCTTGGCGATAAGGAGCTGCACTTTGCTACTACATTGGCTTTCTTGGTGAAAATAGATAATGAGGCATAAAAAGGGTTATAAAGAAAACTATCTAATCTAAAAAACATGTGATTTAGTTTCATTTTAAGTGTGACCCATCATAAAATGTAAACTACGGAAAAAGATACTCGTTCATAAAACAAATTACAGCTCACAAAGGGTGGGGCTCTGCGTGGGATATGGACACTATTGTAAGTGTTTTGTGATCTATTCTGTGATTTGTTTTTGTGTATGAACATCTACTTAGCTGTAGTCCTCCTATGCCCTCACAAAGGCTACTAAGAGAGGGAGAGAGATCATAGCACTTTGGGTGGGGTCATTACACTTTTTGGGTATGAAGTTCACATATTTGGGCCAATCAAGTTCTGTGTATTGTTCACACACTTAGTGTGTGAACAAATTCATTTTCTCCAAAAATGTCCTCATAATTATATATTCCATTCCATATGAGCTCCCAACATTTTTTTTGCTCAAATTGTTTTTCTTCTACTTATTGTTACTCTTGTCAAGCTTGAAATTTTAAACAATGTGTAGCTTGATCTCCTCTGGTATTACTTATTAATTACAGGATTTGACAAACCAACGGAATAAGTAAATAATTGATCAGCCCTCATAGTTGAAAAGTCAGTCGTTTAAACTAAACCTTATATGAAAGGCAAGGAAATCAAATTTCTCACTCCAACCCAACCTATTGTGAATCTTGTGGTAGCAATAGTTTATTATTAATTCCTTTAATACTCATATGGCATGTTTGATTTTGTGGATTAGAGTATGGAATTGGATTATTAATCCGTGGGTCCAATTATCCTATGTTTGTTTTAACATTTTGGTTTAGGATTATTAATCCAATGAATAATTAATCCAACAAATTTATAGGATTATTAGTAATGGGGTAGGGGTAGGATTATTAATCCAATGGATATTAATCCAATAGGATAATGAATACTACACTAATTTAATAGGATTATTAATACTTCACTATTAATCTTGTGAATCAAACATGACCTAAGTTCATTTATTATTAATAATTATTTATCAAGTTTCCCTTATTTATGACAAAGTGTTGCATTTTATTATTCTACACCCTTTTATGCATTAATCACTAATTCCTTTGAAAAATATCATTGGATGGAAAAATTAAAAGGTACACAAACTCAAACCACACAAGGACATTACATTATCATTCTCATATGGACTAAATGGGAAATAATCTGGGAGTCCAATTATTTATACAATTTTGTGACATATAGGGTCCCAGTTTGAAGATAAAAGAACAATCATAATCCTCTTCCTTTTTGAATGAGTGTTCCACGCCATTTCTCACTGTTTTGATAAGCATCAAGCTTCATATTGTCCTGCTATTTAGTTACCAAAGAGCAAAAAATGGGATTTCAAGGGCATAAATATAAACTCATTCTAGATTAGTTGTGGGCACTAACAAAATTCACCTAGTTCAAGCACAAAAAATCATTAGGATAATTTAAAATCACCATTAATATAAGGTGGTCAACTTTTTTGGAACAGAAAATTAACACTGCATGACATGACAAATGTTGATTTTATTACTTTGTTACTTTGTATAGTATTTTTTGTATTTGAAAGTCCTGACTTATATAATCAAATCCCAAATTCGGTGCCAGGTAACAAGGGCTTTTCTGGATTGCAGACTAAAACAAAATAAAGTCAATAAGATTGTTCATTTATAACCGCACACTCTGTTCCTCCTTGATGCCATTTTTTTTAAGCATGTTCATTAGAGCAAACCAGTGCAATATACATGCATTTTACCTCAAGATTCAAGAATTAGAATGGTAGCTTTTATTTAATCACCAGCATGTATTTAGATGTCACATCTGGCTAGAAACCTAATAAGTAAACCTCTATAAATTAATGTATGTACATTAATTTATTGTCTTAACTATACGGAATTCAGATTATGCACCAAGCCATGAGTCAAAGGTTCTTTCTGAAACTTCCGTACCATGAAATCTGTAGGAGCAAATTAAGCTTCAGTCCTGCAGAAGGATGTTTCTGACCAAATGCAGCTCGTGGAGAACATTCCTTATATTCATTCGATCTTGTGCTGACTCCATCGAGTATGCCACTCCAATATTTATAATCACACACTTCTCCATTGTGCTTGGATTTCTCACTTGTCTTTCTTTCAGATTCATTGGGGCTTCTTCTTCTTCTTCTTTATTGTTACTTAGAATTATCGGGTCCACAATTTCGATTACATGGTCAGGCGAGGTGTCAAGGTGCGCCCATCCAAGGGTCAACACCTTGATGCCACACTCATTTGTGCCATTTGGAGAGCCAAAAACATGCCCAAGAAGTTGTTGGTGCAAGTGCAAGCCAAGGCCCAAGGCATGGTGCAAGACAGTCCAAGGCATGCCATGAAGCAGCCCAGCCACAGCAAGCCAAAGACTTGCCTGCCCAGCAGCAACTTTAGGCCAACTTTTGGAGTGTCAAATGTAGTCTTTTTGCCTTGTAAATTTTTATGTAAATACCTTAGTATTAAAGGTGTTTTCGGTCCAAGTATTGTAATTTTTCTCTTTTTGTAGAATTTTTAAAAATCCATTATGACTCCTCAAATATAGTGGATGTTTCCTCTTGTCAACTAGGAAATGGCTTAACAAACTATATTAAGGAGGGGGTACTCAAGTGGTGAACCAAACACACTTGTGCCTTTAAAGTACCCCAACCTAGCCATTTGTAAGGCAACTTTTGTAGCACTTTGGTGCATTGTTCAACTATTGTAATGCCTTCTTTTGATCAATGAAAAGTTCATTTCGCCTTTAAATTGTGCAAAGCTTTTCAATTGTTGCTTGTTTTAATTTTAGTTTGTTGCTTGCTATTTTGTGGCTTGTCTCCAATCTTGTGGCTCATCAACTTAGCTAATATTGTGTTTGCTTGTCTTTGCAAACCTTTTGAGCTTTATTGGCGGGCTAGTGAAGAGAGTTAACTTGCACCACACACACTTGCATATCTTTGTCAAGGTTTCCGCATTGATGGTGTGTGACAGTTGGTATCAGAGCCCAGTCTATTCGGCTTTCTCTATTATTGGCTTTCTAAATGGATGCTCCTAGCAACCGTCAACTCACGTAAAGGGAGAGAATTGAGCTCTTTGAGCAACATATGGACAATATGGAGGCCATGGCACCTTCATTGGCCAACCTTGAGCAATAGGTTCATGCTCTTGAGCAAACTCATGGCCTTACTCAAGGGCAAGATTGGGAGGATGTTGTCATTGAACTCAAGCTAGAGATTGAAGATCTTAGTGGCCAGGTTCGTGTTCTTACCCGTGCCTTTGGCAACGCACCTGGTGGTGGCATGGAATTCCCTAGGGTGTGTGTGCCTGAGCCACGTGCCTACGGTGGCGCCCGAGATGCCAAGGAGTTAGACAACTTTCTTTTCGACATGGAGCAATATTTCAAAGCTGTGAAAGCTGAAGTTGAGGAGACAAGGATTTCTATGGCCACAATATATTTGTCTAGTGATGCCAAGTTGTGGTGGCGGACTAAACATGATGAGATGCAACGCGGCTTACGCACAATTGAGACTTAGGAGCAACTTAAGCATGAACTTAAGCTCCAATTCTTCCCTGAAAATGTTGAGTATAATGTCCGGCGTGCTTTGCGGGATCTCAAGCACACCGGCACTATAAGAGATTATGTGAAACAATTCTCTAGGCTTATGCTAAACATCAAAGACATGTCAGAGGAAGAAAAACTCTTCTTCTTTCTTGAGGGATTAAAGCCATGGGCTAGAGTTGAACTTCAAAGGCAAAGAGTACAAGATTTAGCCCATGCACAAGTAGCAGCTGAGTGTCTTACGGACTACACCGAACCTAAGCAAAAGGATAGTGGTTCCCCACGCAAGAGTAGGGGAGGTGGAAAGTCCCAAGGCTATGGCAAACCTAAGAGTGGGGGAGCCAACACTTCTACATCCAAAACCCATTCGGGTGGAGGACAATGGCAACAGAAGAACTATGCTGACAAGGCAAAAGCCCCTCAACAGTTCTCTATAAGCAAAGCAAAGGGCCCTGTCTGTTGTTTCTTATGCAATGGGCCACATCGGTTATCTGAATGTCCACAAAAACGTGCCTTGAATGCTCTAGGAGCGGTGCCTGACCACGTCTCTCAACAAAGTGACGATGATAGCGAGGAAGAAGATGAGCAATCAAGGTGAAGTGGCAAGGGTTCTAAGGTAGCTGGCTGGCTCTAGAGTGGGAGCCTTTCATATGATGAATGCCATAGAGAAGAAGGCTTCTATAGGGAGGCCTAAGAAGAATGCCAAGAGTGGCAAAGTGGACAAGCATTCAGATCCTAAACAACTTGTGGAGTTTAAAGATGAAGGCAAAGGGAAGAAACCCATGTATAGTGGGGAATCATCAGGCAAGTTAAACAAGAGCAAGTCATCCAACAAAGGTTTGATGTTTGTGGATGTAAAACTTAATGGGAAGCCCCTCCGTGCTTTGATTGACACAGGGGCCACCCACAACTTTGTTGCTGGAACCGAAGTTGAAAGACTTGGGCTATCTTTAGAGAAGGATGGCAGCCGCATCAAGGCGGTTAACTCCGCAGCGCAGCCCATCTATGGGTTTGCAAAATCTATTCATTTGAAGGTCAGCACTTGGGAAGGAAAAGTAGATTTCACCGTAGTACCCATGGATGACTTCCAAGCCATCCTTGGGTTGGATTTCTTGAGAAGCTCAAAGACGGCAGTCATGCCTTATTCTAATAGTATGTGTGTCATGGGGGACAAGCCATGTCTTATTCCTGCTATGGCCACCAATAACAGTGATTGGTTTGTCTCAACTATGCAACTCAAGAGGGGTGTCAGGCATGGTGAACAAACTTGGGTTGCCGTATTGAAGTTGAACGAAGCTCTTGAATTTACTCCTGTCCCAGCCGCAGTCAAGAAGGTCTTAAGGCAATTTGCAGATGTTATGCCTGAACAGTTGCTTAAGGAGTTGCCTTTACGCCGGGGTGTAGATTATGCTATTGAGTGGTGCCAGGGGCAAAGCCACCAGCTCGTGCATAGTATAGAATGGCTATTCCTGAGTTGAATGAACTAAGGAAGCAACTTACGGAGTTATTGGAAGCAGGCTCCATTAGGCCATCAGAGGCCCCATTTGGTGCACCTGTCTTGTTCGAAAAGAAGCATGACGGTAGTCTTCGCTTATATGTGGATTATCGGGCACTTAACAAGCTGACCATCAAGAACAAGTATCCCCTTCCTCTAATTGCAGATTCATTTGATCAATTGAGCAAAGCGAGGTATTTTACAAAGCTAGATCTTTGATCGGGGTACTATCAAGTAAGAATTGCCGAGGGAGACGAGCCTAAAACCACATGCGTTACTCGCTATGGTTCCTATGAGTTCTTAGTCATGCCATTTGGCTTGACCAATGCCCCAGCAACATTTTGCACCATGATGAATGAAGTTTTTCAAGAGTACTTAGACCAATTTGTGGTAGTATACTTGGACGACATTGTAATTTATAACTCCACTTTACAAGAGCACATGAAACATCTCAGAAAAGCATTGTCCAAGTTAAGAGAGAACAAGCTTTATGTCAAGCTAGAGAAGTGTTCTTTTGCCCAAGAGAGGATTAAGTTCCTAGGGCACATTGTTGAGCATGGATGCATCAAAATGGACCAAGAGAAGGTCAGGGCTATTCAAGAGTGGCAGCCACCCGCTAATGTCTCGGAGTTGCGGTTATTCCTTGGGTTAGCTAATTATTATTGCAAGTTTGTTGAAGGCTACTCAAGACTAGCTTCCCCATTGACAGAGTTGCTAAAGAAGGGCAAGCCATATGTTTGGGCAGAAGAGTGCCAACAAGCCTTTCAAGCCTTGAAAGAAGCTATGTCAAGAGACCCTGCTCTTGCTCTACCTGACTTAGGTAAAGCTTTTGAGATACAAACTGATGCATCTGATTTTGCTTTGGGTGGTGTTCTTTTATAGGATGGTCACTCAAATGCCTATGAGAGTAGGAAGCTCAATGATGCCGAGCAGAGATATCCAGCTTATGAGAAAAAGTTGCTTGCAGTAGTGCATTGTCTAAGGACTTGGAGGTACTACATCTTGGGCTCACGATTTGTTGTAAAAACTGACAACACGGCGATTAGCCATTTCTTAACACAGCCTAAGCTAAGCGCACGACAAGCACGGTGGCAAGAGAAGTTGGTAGATTTCGATTTTGCCTTAGAATACAAAGCTGGTGCCACCAACCATGTTGCTGATGCACTAAGTAGGAAGGCAGACCTTGCCATCTGTCATTATGTATGTTCACTTACTTCCATTTCAACAAGCATCAAGGAGAAAATCAAGGCGCATCGAGACAAGGATGCTATGGCCGAGAATCTTATGAACCTTGTCAAAATGGGCAAGACTTGCCCATTTTGGGTGCAAGATGGACTTCTACTGACAACAGGCAACCGCATCCTTGTTCCCAAGGCTGGTGATTTGAGAAAGACACTTCTTAAAGAGTGCCATGATACATTTTGGGCAGGACATCCGGGTTGGAAGCGAACATTGGCCTTGGTAAAACAAGGATATTATTGGCCCCAAATACATGATGATATGGAAGACTATGTCTGCACTTGTCTCACTTGCCAGCAAGACAAGGTTGAGCATAAGAAGAAAGCAGGCTTGCTTGAAGCTTTGCCTGTGCCTAAACGTTCGTGGGAAAGTGTATCACTTGACTTCATCACTAGACTACCTAAAGTGGGAGACATTGGGACTATCTGGACTATTGTGGACCGATTCTCCAAGTATGCAACCTTTGTAGTTGCCCTAAAGTATGTTTCAGTGGAGGAGATTGCCCAACTCTTCTTTAAGCACATTGTTAAATATTGGGGTGTGCCTAAAAGTATTGTTAGTGATTGAGATTCGCGTTTCGTTGGCAACTTCTGGACAGAGTTATTCAAGCTTCTTGGGTCACAACTTAATACTTCATCAAGCTACTATCCGGAGATAGATAGGCAAACCGAACGCTTCAACTATATGCTCGAGGAGTATTTGCGCCATTTTGTCAATGCTAATCAACGAAATTAGGTACAACTTCTTGATGTAGCATAGTTATGCTTCAATTCTCAAAAGAGTAGCTCTACGGGCAAGAGTGCTTTTGAGATAGTGAATGGACAGCAGCCACTGTTGCCTCACATAGTGGATGAACCTTATGAAGGAAAGTCACCCAGGGCTTACCAATTTGCTAAGGAATGGAAGAGAAACCATGACATTACTCGTGCCCATCCAAGGGTCAACACCTTGATGCCACACTCATTTGTGCCCTTTGGAGAGCCAAAAACATGCCCAAGAAGTTGTTGGTACAAGTGCAAGCCAAGGCCCAAGGCATGGTGCAAGATAGCCCAAGGCATGCCATGAAGCGGCCCAGCCACAGTAAGCCACAGCAGGCCAAAGACTTGCCTGCCCAGCAGCAACTTTAGGCCAAGTTTTGGAGGGTCAAATGTAGTCTTTTTGCCTTGTAAATTTTTATGTAAATACCTTAGTATTAAAGGTGTTTTCGGTCCAAGTATTGTAATTTTTCTCTTTTTGTAGAATATTTAAAAATCCATTATGACTCCTCAAACATAGTGGATGTTTCCTCTTGCCAACTAGGAAATGGCTTAACAAGCTATATTAAGAAGGGGGTACCCAAGTGTTGAATCAAACCACTTGTGCCTTTAAAGTACCCCAACCTAGCCATTGGTAAGGCAACTTTTGTAGTACTTTTGGTGCATTGTACAACTATTGTTATTCCTTCTTTTGATCAATGAAAAGTTCATTTCGCCTTTAAATTGTGGAAAGCTTTTTAATTGTTGCTTGCTTTAATTTTAGCTTGCTGCTTGCTGCTTACTGCTTGCTATTTTGTGGCTTGTCTTCAATCTTGTGGCTCATCAACTTAACTAATATTGTGTTTGCTTGTCTTTGCAAACCTTTTGAGCTTTATTGGTGGGCTAGTTAAGAGAGTTAACTAGCGCCACACACACTTTACATATCTTTGTAAAGGCTTCGGAATTGCCGGTGTGAGACACAAGGCCATCCTAGCAAAGTTGTGAAGGTTAAGGTCTCCTCCAAACATACTGTTAGTTGGTCCCTTACTGTCATCATCTCCAATAACAAGATCCCATAACTATAGATATTACCATTTGGGGACATCTCACCTCCAAGACCATTCTCTGTAATGAAATTTTATGTTAACAAAAGATAAATATTTTTGCCTAGAAAAAGGACACAGTGATAATAGAATAAAGAAATTAATATATTGGGATAAATGTCCAAAGCATTTTAGGGAAAACATTAGACATAATTAAAACTTTATCATGGGAAAAATTAGCATTCATTTTGATGAAAAAGTTACTTGGAGATGCATATCCAATAGATTCCCTTATTCCAATAGAACTGCCATGGTTTGGATTACTGAGCTTGGTGTTAAACCTAGCTAACCAAAATCACCAACATGGGTTGTCATGTTATGGTCAAGAAGAACATTTCTCGGCTTCAGATCACAATGAATGATCAGCGTTTGACAATGGTGATGAAGATAATCAAGTGCACACGCCACGTATATAGTAATGTTTATTCTTTGAAGAAGGTTGAACCTTTGTTGTTTCTCTTCTCTATTATTTGTTTCTAGACTTGAATGCAGCCACTTCTTGAGACTCCCATTTGGCATGAACTCATACACTAGAGCTTTATAATCATTACCTTTGTTAGGTCCCTAGTTGCCAATTCCATGAACAAACTCAGTTTAATGGAGTTGTTGGTTTTGGTCTTCCGGCTTGAGCGGGAACATTTGCGCTCGAGCGGAGATTGCACCTTCTCAGTAGTTTGGCTTGTCTGCACAACTACTGGGAGGTGTGTTTTTGCACTCGAGCGTGAGTTCCTGTGCTCGAGCGTGAGTTCCAGCGCTCGAGTAGAGACCTATTTCAGTCGCACGCGTTTTAGTGACTCTGCTCGAGCGGCAAGTCCTGCGTTCGAGCGGGGTACGCGGCCCCTATTTTCTATATATTTGTGTTTAGTTCCATTTTTAGGGTTAATACTTCTAGATCTGTTTTGGGGGCTCTAGGGTTTTCTTTTGGGATTAGTTTGCCAATTTTTCTTTGATGCTCGCTTGAGTATTAGACTCACATGGTCGGATAATACATATCAAAGTGTCGTTTGAGTGATCATCTTCAAGGGTGTGCTTTTTTGGTGGAATCCGGAGATTCAAGCGTGAAGCGTTAGAAGGTGTTCGAAGCTGTGCGCAGTCGTTGAGTCAACGTGGATATTGTGGAATTAACATCAATCTAATCAATTCTGAGATGAAGGTTGCGGTGGAAGATATACAAATCGTTGAAGACAAATTGTCAGAGTTTTGGGTAATTTGTTTGGGTATTTTGTATTCTTTCTTTCCTTCATAGTGGATTGATTTGTAGCGTTTCGTCCGTGGTTTTTTAATCACAATTGGAGGTGCTCCAATAGTGATTTTTTCCACGTAAAAATTGTTTGTGTCAATTTATTGTTTTGAAACAACAATCTAAATCACTTTCGTACATGCTTGATGATTTAGATTATGAGTTTTACTTGTTTGGGAATTGGTACAATTAAATCTTAATCTAATCACGAATCACTTAGGTTTTTCAATTGGTATCAGAGCAGGTCACTCTTTGTTTTTATCAAAACTATAGGAGTGTGATTTTGTGTGATTGGTGATATGGATTTAATTCGTGAAGGTAACTCAACCCATAGACCTCTGTTACTTGATGGTACAAACTATTCTTATTGGAAAGCTCGTATGAGAGCGTTTTTAAAATCTATCGATGAGAAAGTTTGGCACTGTGTGATCTATGGGTGGAGTGAACCTGTTGTCACCATTGATGGTGTTGATATTCCCAAACCTCTTCATAAATGGGACGCATTTGATTATCAAAATTCGAGTTGGAACAGTAAGGCTCTCAACTCCCTCTTTTGCTCCATCACACTAGAAGAGTTTCGTTGTATTTTTACTTGTGAGGTAGCAAAAGAGGTTTGGGATATTCTTGAAACTATTCACGAGGGTACTACTTTTGTTAAAAGGTCAAAACTTCAACGCCTCACCTCCGCCTTTGAAACTCTTTTTATGCGTGATGATAAGACGTTTGATGATTTTTATGCTAAACTTAGTGACATCGTGAATTCTTGTTTCACACTTGGTGAAAAAATCCTTGAAGTAAGGTTGTTGGAAAATTTTTGAGGTCTTTACCTGAGAGGTTCCAATCAAAAGTTACAGCTATTGAGGAGGCTCAGGATGTTGATACCCTCAAGCTTGATCAGTTGGTTGGAAACTTGCAGATTTATGAAGCCCACCAGATTTCTAAGAAAAAAAAAAAAAGGTAGTGTGGCTTTTACTAGTGCTCATGAGTCTGCAAAGACCCCTGAGATTGAGTTTGATCTAGAGTCCGAGATGACGGCTATGTTTACTAAACAGTTCAAAAAATTTTTTTTAAAAAAAGAAGTCTAATTACAAGGACTCTATTTCAAAAGATAAGAGTAATGAAAAACCCAAAACTTTTCCACCAAAAATTGCTCCAAAAACTGAAAAGAAGACTGTGAAGGGGCAAGGTGTCAAGTGTTACGAATGTCAAGGGTTTCGACATATTACTCTTGAATGTCCTTCGAAAAACAACCGGAAGAAAGTCTATACAGTGACTTGGGATGATGAAAGCGGGTCAGAGCAAGAACTCGAAGAAACCGAATCCGGTGAAGACGGAGATAGTACTTACATGGCATTCTGGTCTACTGTCACTCAACCTCCTCCAAAGCCAGTGGAATTTGCTCATGGTCAGAATCTGCACCGTGTTCCTACCTTTGATGAGAGTAATTACTTGTTCTGGAAGATCAGAATGAGGATGTTTCTGAGAGCTTACTACCCTGAGGGCTGGCAAGCCATTGAAGAGGAAGTTGAAAGCACTGATACTCCGAGCAATTAAAGAGTTCTGACTACCATTCGTGAAGGAATTTCTGACGAAGAACAGCAACGGATTACTCACTGCACAAAGGCCAAAGATGCATGGGACATTCTGAGTCAATTTCATGAAAGAGGAGAGTCATCTTCACCACCATCTATCAATTTTCATGCCTTAGTTGCTCGATTGGATGAGGTCCAGGAGAAATAGGAGCAAAAAGAAGATGATGAAACCTCGGAAGACAATGATGAGGTTGATGGTGATGACCTACAACAAGCTTATGAAAAACTTTATGATGAATCTCTGAATTTGTCCAAGATAAATGACAAACTCACTCTCAAGCTCAAGGCATGTGAAAGCGAGAATGTCAAGCTAAATGGAGAGATTGAAGCTGCAAAAAGGGATGTCATCAAGATCTCAAATGATAGGCAAGACCTTTGCGAAAAGCTTCTAGGTTGTGAAACCGAAATGAATGACTTCTGAACATCTATGCTACATTTGAAGAGAAGATTGGAATCCTTGAGATGTCACAAGCCACGTTAGAAGAGCTGATTGGTCAGAGAGAGGAATAACTCAAAGTTGCTAGAGCCACGATTGATATGTGGAACAAAGGGTCAAAGACACTTGAAGGCATCATCGGGTCTCAACAAATGATTGGTGATAAAAGTGGGATAGGATATACTGCTACATCACTTCAAAAGGAACAAGCCTCTACATTACATGATTTGAAGACTCAAGCAAAGGGAAAGCTCAAGGTTGATACTTCTTTTCATCAACCCAAAGGGAGTAAGATTGACAAACTAGAGGTAAAACCTATGTTTGTTTGTCATCATTGTGGGAGGTATTGCCACATTTGTCCTTATTGTTTTGAGTTATTTGGTAAAGTGTCTAAAAAGGGTAGAAATTCTAATACTTCTTAGGTTAGGAGACAACCTTACATGTCTAGGCGGAACACCAAGATTTATGAGGGTGTTCACAATGCTAAGGCGTCTACCAAGATTGCCAGTCCTGCTTCCACTAAGACCAAAAAGATATGGGTTAGAAAGAGCGACTTAACGTGTTTCATTGTTCACACTGCACTGAAAGCACGTAACTCACACATGTGGTATCTTGATAGTGGGTGCTCTCGTCACATGTTTGGTGACAAATCCTACTTCACATCTCTTGATAAATATGAAGGAGGAATTGTTACCTTTGGAGATTGTGGCACTTTTAGAGTCATTGGTAAGGGCTTTATAAGTGTTACTGGTCTTCCTAAACTTAAAAATGTTTTGCTTGTTGATGGCCTTAAAGTTAATCCGTTGAGCATTAGTCAAATGTGTGATTCCCATCATGAAGTATTATTTTCAAAAAATAAATATGAAATTTTGGATAAGAAAGGAAATACTGTCATGCATAGGGTTCGCACATCTGACAATTGCTATGGAATTGTTACCACTAATGATCTTACTTGTCACTCGGCTGTTATAAGTAACATTGACCTATGGCATCAAAGATTAGGTCACATGAATTTCAAAGACCTAACTAAGATTGCCAACAAAGAACTTGTGGGAGGGGTACCCAAAATAGGTAAAAATGTGAACCATGTGTGTGGTCTGTGTCAACTTGGGAAGCAAACTCGTGCTCCTCATAAAAAGGTGAACAGTTTCACTACCAAACTCCCTCTTGAATTGGTTCATATGGATCTTATGGGACCCACTAGCATTGAAAGCATTGGAGGTAAAAGATATATTTTTTTAACTGTTGATGATTTTACTTGTTTTTCATAGGTAAATTTTTTAAGAGAAAAATATGATACGTTTGATGCTTTCAGGCCTTAGTCCTTAAAATCCAAAATGAACAAGGTGTTTCTATTGGGCGTATCATAAGAATTCGAACTAATCATGGTCGTGAGTTTAAAAATAGTTCTTTTTCGAATTGTTGTAATATGCATGGAATTAAGCATGAATTTTCTACACCAATTACTCAACAACAAAATGGAGTTATCGAGAGGAAGAATAGGGTTGTTCAAGAGATGGCTAGGGTCATGCTCCTTAGTAAGGAAGTTCCTTCAAAGTTTTGGGCTGAAGCCGTAAATACTACTGTTTATGTTGTAAATCGTGTGTATTTAAGGCCCGGCACTTTACAAACTCAATATGAATTGTGGAAGGGATTGAAACCTAATGTAAAATACTTCAAAACTTTTGGAAGTAGATGTAACATTTTCAAAGATAGAGAGCCCTTGGGCAAATTTGACTCCTGAAGTGATGATGGTATTTTTCTAGGGTATTCAACCTCAAGTAGAGCTTTTCGTGTCTATAACTTGTGTACTTTGACTTTAATGGAATCGATCAATGTGGTTTTAGATGACATAGGTTCTCCTACTTCAACGTTAAATGAGGAAGAAAATGGTGAGTCTCCAATCCTTGATACTGAACCACAAAGTCAAGGAGAAGTAGAGGACCAAGCTCAAGAAGGTGAGCCAGCACTAACTTCTAAGATGAGTCCAAGTCCAAAGAGTGCACAAAGAGACACCACTTCTGATGCTCCTGTCACTACAAGTCCAGAATTCAAACCATCAGCAAGGATGAAACTGAATCATCTGACTCAACAGGTGATTGGGAGTGTCTCAGATTGAATGAAAACCCGAAGACAAATTTGGGAAGAGGTATCTCATGTGTTATGTTTCATTAATTGAACCTAAGAATATAAAAAAGGCTTTACTAGATGATAGTTGGGTCAATGCTATGCATGAAGAGTTAGGTCAATTTGAATATAACAAAGTTTGGACTCTTGTTCCCAGACCTAGAGACATGAATGTGATAGGTACCAAATGGATCTTTAAAAATAAATCTGATGAGAATGGTATTGTGGTTAGAAATAAAGCTAGTTTGGTTACTCAAGGCTATACTCAAGTAGAGGGTGTTTGACTATGATGAGAGGTTTGCCCCAGTTGCACGTTTCGAATCTATTCGTATTTTACTTGGTGTTGCATACTTTCTTGGGTTCAAATTGTTTCAAATGGATGTGAAAAGTGCCTTTCTGAATGGGTACTTGAAAGAAGAGGCTTATGTTGAGCAACCAAAAGGGTTTGAGGACCCAAAGTGTCCAAATCATGTCTACAAGTTAGACAAGGCTTTGTATGGGTTGAAAGACTTACTACCTTTCTTCTTGATATTGATTTTCAAAGGGGTAGTGTGGACAAGAATTTATTTATGAAACATACTAAGTCTCATATACTTGTTACTCAGATTTATGTTGATGATATTGTGTTTGGATCCACTGCTGATCATCTTGTGAAATTTTTTTCGGATTGCATGACACATGAGTTTGAGATGAGCATGATGGGAGAGCTGTCTTATTTATTAGGTCTTCAAATTAAACAGTCTCCTTCGGTTATGTTTATTTCTCAGACCAAGTATGCCAAAAATCTTGTGTCAAAGTTCGGTCTCGAGTCGGCCAAACATGCATGCACTCCCATGAGCACCAGTCTTTACCTTTCCAAAGATTCCTCTGGTATTGATGTTGATCCTACCCTTTGTAGGAGTATGATAGGGAGTCTCTTGTACCTCACAGCCAGTCGGCCTGACATTGCATTTAGTGTAGGTGTTTGTGCCCGTTACCAAGTCTGTCCTAAAGAGTCTCATCTTCTTGCAATCAAACGCATCATTAAGTATGTTAATGGGACATTGGGTTATGGGACTTGGTTTTCGATCGACACTATAGCTGAAATCACTGGTTTTTCGATGCCGACTGGGCAGGGTGTGCTGATGCTCGTAAGAGCACATCTGGAGGGTGTTTTTACCTTGGGAATAATTTGGTTGCCTGGCAATGCAAAAAGAAAAATGCCATCTCTCTTTCAACCACTGAGGCTAAGTACATTGCTGTAGGGAGTTGTTGTGCCCAAATGTTGTAGATGAAGCAAATGCTTCATGATTATGGTATAGACCAGAACACTCTCACCCTCTTCTGTGATAACACAAGTGCCATTAACATTTCTAAAAATCCTATCCAACACTCTCACATCAAACACATTGACATTTGTCATCATTTCATTCGAGAGTTAGTGGAAGAGGGCCTTGTTGTTCTTGAACATGTACCCACTGAGCATCAAAAAGCAGATATTTTTATAAAACCCCTTGATCTTCTTAGGTTTGAGTTCCTTAGAAAGACCTTAGGTGTAGTGCTTAGTCACTAGGGTGGTACCTGTTACTTGAGTGGGTGTGGGTGATTGGTTTTATGTGTACTTGAATGCTATAATCTCATTTTCATTGATTCTTGTAATCTCTGCATTTAGACTCATATGAACACCTCTCATACTGCTTGCAAGATGTCATTCTTCTTTGTTCATAGCTTATTCTGAATGCTCATGCTCATTGACTTCATGATCTCATTCTGTATACATCCTTGAGATAAACTGTTGCAGGGGTTTCCGCACAAGTGATCAAAGTTCTCTATGGACCACTAGCAGTGTCTCTTTTACATTATTGGAGGAATTGACCTATAGTAGTATATCATGGGTGATGTTGAGTCTCTTAACCATCTACCATCATTTTTTCACTTCCACGGTTCCTCCCTTAATACATTGATGTCCGGGGCATTAGGAAAAGGCTACCTTAGAGGCACCAACCAGGCCATCCTTACTGATTTCATGCTTCTCTTGCGACTTGTGTGGACTGTGATTTGGGGTTTTTCTTCTTCCTTTTCTCCTCTGATTCATCTTTGGTAAGTCTCTCACCCCATTTTTTTTAGTTTTTTTTCCTTTGCTCTCTCTCTATTTCGATCTGATTTGGGGTTTAGTTTGGTGTTTTGCGGTTTGATCTGTTTTGTACTTAGTTCTTGGTTTGTTCACTTGTTCACACTTTTGCACAGTAGGTTTTAGAACTAGGCGATGTCATTCTATGTTCTATTGGTGAGATTGGGCCTGTTTTGATCCATGATGAGCTTGTTTCATACTTGTGATTTATTTATTTATTTTATTTTATTTATTTTTTCCGTCGTGTGTGACTTGATCATGTTGGTTTTGTGTCTCATTCACTTGGTTCACACACATTCACAGAGGTTCTTAAGCTTGTTGGTGGTTCACACACTTTATTCACTTGGTTTGATTCTCTCTTATTTATGGTATTATTTTTTACCTGTGTGCATCTCTCATACTACTGCCTTGGTCTATATTTGTTGGTCTTATGTTTTGGGTATTGATTTTATTTCCTTGTTTTTTTCCTAACTTGGTTTTTGGTTATTAATTGTTTGTATTCTTAACTATTTTGGGTTTGGTTTCGGGGGGTGTTCAGTTTGGTTAGTGTACGTTTTGACCTTGTGTCCACTGCTAAACGTAGGAAGTCCACCGTCTCTCGCCCTTCGTATAACACTGACAAATTTCCATCCGCCGATAAAGCCAAGTCTTTTAGAGAGTCTTTCTCCTCTAGGACAGTTCATCGAGAGCGCTATGTCCAGCCAAACACTTTTGAGTCCATTCCCATTCGACCATTGTTTGATTTGTTAGGGGGTGACCTAGTTCTGTCATTCTCTGGCCGCTAAAACCTTGATTGGGTATACGAGTTTTATTGTAACATTGAGGTTATTGATGATATTGGCCCTTCATTCCAGACCTAGGTTCGGTCTAAGTTTATTGTTGTTACCCCTGATCTTATTAGAGAGCTCTTAGGCATCGACCGTGTTTTTCCGGAGCACTATCCTTTCCCTGTTCGACCCACGTGTGATTTCAATGAGGTGGCCACTGCCTTGTGTGGTACGTCTCGTAGTTGGATCAAGGGTGCTCTGATTAAACAGTTTGAACTCCTTTCCCAATTCCGTCTGCTCAATCTTATTGTTTGTGCAAATATCATTGTCACCACTCATTGTTTTGAAATCAATCAAGAACAAGGTTTTGTTCTTTTCTGCATAGCACATCATCTCTCCATTAACCTTGCCACACTTATCCTTCGCAAAATGATTGCCGTTTTTGGAAACAAACAGTTAGGGTTGCCTTATGGTTGTCTTATCAACCGACTTCTGTCTAGACTTGAGGTTCCGGTTTATGAGGATGATGAGTTTGCTTCCCTATTAAACCTTTCACTAAAAAGACTGTCTCCTAAAGTCAAGCACATGTTAAGGGGGAGTCTTCTAGGGCAGGTCCATCTTCTGTAGGTGATGATGATCTTTTGGCTAAGGAGGTCGAGTTTGATGCCGCCATAGCAGGAGTAGAGGAGCCAGCTGTACCACCCCTGACTATGCTTGACCAGCTTCACCATTTTTAGCAATCCATGACTCAGTGGTTGGTTCACATGGATGCCCGTCTGGATGCTTTCGATTGTTATCTTGGCTAGCTTGAGCAATCCGCTGCAAAGACCACTCTTCAGCTGGATCAAATTATTTCTTTGCTTCAGTTGCAGCCTTCTCATCCACCATTGGCTGATCCTTGATTGTGATCTTTCTTGGGTCGTTTTGTTCTTTGTTCATGTTTGTCTCCCGGCCAAAAATGGGGAGAATTTTTGGATACATTGTTTCCTTTGTTTATTTTTTTGGCTACATTGTTTAACTTTTGGATACTTGTTTCATTTGGTTTAGCACTGCTAAAGTTGGATTTTTGCATTTTCATATCTACTATCCATTGGTTGTTTTTTATTATCTTATTGAGTTCCACAGTTTTGGTTTTTGTGGTATGTTGCTTGTTGTTTCATAGGTGGATGGTTCTTCATTGTTCAACATGTTTCTAAATCAAAAATTGGCTTTTGTGGTTTTACGGATTTTATTTTGTGTTTGTGTTATTCAGTGTGTCTAGTGCATGTGTTTTTTTTTTTTTTGGAAAAAAATTGTTAGAAAAGTTTTGTTCGGGAATTGACAAAGGAGGAGATTGTTAGGTCCCTAGTTGCCAATTCCGCGAACAAACTCAGTTTAATGGAGTTATAATTTTTTACTTGGTTTTGGTCTACCCGCTCGAACGGGAACATTTGTGCTCGAGCGGAGATTGCACCTTCTCAATAGTTTGGCTTGTCTGCCCAAATACTGGGAGGCGTGTTTTTGCGCTCGAGCGTGAGTTCCAGCGCTCGAGTGGAGACTTGTTTTAGTCGCACGCATTTTAGTGACTCTGCTCAAGTGGCAAGTCCTGTGCTCGAGCAGGGTACGCGGCCCCTGTTTTCTATATATACGTGTTTAGGTCTATAGCGATCCTGGTTTCCCCTTTTCTTTATTTGTCGTATCCGGACTCGGTTCCGTGGAGTTGGTTGTTGTTTATACGTCGTTTGCATCCTTTACTCTTTGCATTCGAGCCTTAGGTTGTGTTGGGAAGGTTTGGAATAAGTTGATTGAGCTTAGAGACCAAAAACAGTTACCCAGATTTTGGCCTCTCTGCTCGAGCGGGGGTTTGGACGCTTGAGCGGGGAAAACAACCATCCAGTAGTTCCTCTGCAGTATTGGACGCTCGAGCGGGGGATTGGCCGCTCGAGCGGGAGTTTGTGAGTGTCGCTCGAGCGGGGGAGTTGGACGCTCGAGCGGGGACCTGTCTGCAAAAGTTCTGGGAGTGTGCATCCGCCGCTCGAGCGGGGTATTGGCCGCTCGAGCGGGAGTCTGTGAGTGGCGCTCGAGCGGGGGTTTCCACGCTCGAGCGGGGAGACTGGTATAAGGTTCCGAGATTCAGCTTTTTGGCTCACTTTTTCACACCCGTTTCTCTCTCTTACTTTTCCAAAAAGCCATTTGAGAGCTTCTCTCTCTAAAACCATAACTTCTCTCTAAGTTATGATCTAGCTAGGGTGTTCTCCTCACCTTTGGTCTTTACAAAAGTTGGGTTGATCGTCGAGGGCTTTACTTTGATCCGAAAATTTCGAGTTTTGGAGCACGTTGAGTTTCGTCATCTTCTTTCCTTGAGCTCCGAATTTGAGGTAGGGATATCCTACTCCTCCTTATGGATTTTGTCTTTAAATTTTAGCATTTTGATATGTTGGGGGTTGTTAGGTATTTTTGAGAAAGTTTGGGCCTTTGTGTAATTTTTTTCAAAAGTTGGGGTTTTAATTATATAAACCTATATGCAAGTTAGACATAGAGAAATGAAATTAATGTTGGAACATTGATGGAAATGAAACCTTAGGGTTGTTTTGTGAATTATGGTAAGTTGCCCTAATTGGTTTAATTAATTAATGTATATAATTAATTAAAGAAAATGAAGAATTGAATTGAGAATGTTGAAATTGGGAATGTATGGGACTAAAGGGTGTAGTTGAATCATTTATTGCTCACCTAGTTGAAATGTTGATATATTATCCATTTGTGCATTTATTTCCTGTTTAGAAATAATTGCTTTGGACTACCGGTGGAGGGTAGTATTGATTGTTGTAGACAATGCATGATGATTAGGCAAACTAAAACTAATCAATTGGATGTGTCATAAAGTATGACGGTTGATTGAATACATTAACTTCATGTATTGATAGATTGTGCATATGACCAATGTGTTTATGTGCATTATGTGTAGACGGTTGATAGAATACATTAACTTTATGTATTGATTGATTGCGTATATGATTCTGTGTTTATATGCATTGCTTGTGTATGGGAGGAGATGGGGGATGTACTCCACGGTTTAGGGGAAGATGGGGGATGTACCTCTAAACCGGTTAATGGTTATGGGAAGATGGGGGATGGACTCGGGGATGCAGCTCATATGCTCTCCCATTGCAGTAGTGATATAGCTCATATGCTTATCTGTTGAAGTGTTGATATAGCTCATATGCTTATCTGTTGCAGTGTTGATATAGCTCATATGCTTATCTATCGGAATGTTGATATAGCTCATATGCTTATCTGTTGCAGTGTTGATATAGCTCATATGCTTATCTATCGGAATGTTGATATAGCTCATATGCTTATCTGTTGTAGTAGTGATATAGCTCATATGCTTATCTATTGAAAGATTTGTTTGAATTGATATAACACTAAAATGTATATCATCATCGTTTGTGAAGTATGGAAGTGGTTTATGTGTTATTGATACAACACCAAAATGTGTATCCACCTTGAATTTTCGAAAGTGTTCTAGTGATGAATTATAATCTCATCAAAGGTTTTGGCCAGAGTTCTGAGCCTTGTTTTCAAACTCAATGTTGAATAAGAAATGGAAAGTGAATTGTAACATAGACTTGATGGTCATGGAATTGTAATAAGATGTAAATGGACGTGTGAGTGTTGACCATATATCAGTTGCTAATCTTTTAGTCATTGTTCATAGTTGGTTTAGTGTATTTCTATTGGGCTGTGGCTCACCCTATATGGGACATCATTTTTAGGTACAGGTAGCGTGCCACCTCCAAGGACATAGCTTGGGAGGATAGAGGCAGACAGATTTCACTTGTTGTTTTGCTTTATTGATGTATTATCTATAAATTCAAGCCAAGGGCTTAAGATGTATTAAGTTAGCACTCTTCCTTTTTGTAACCAAGTGTTAACTTGGAAAGTTGTAAGCCCGTAGGGCATTGATTTATGTTGATTAGCATGTGATATTCTTGTAAGAACTATTCTGATGAATGGAAATGTGGTTAATTTCTCTTATATCTTGCATGTCTAAATGATGGGTTTTATGTATTATTTTGAGGGGTCCGTTTTTAGGGTTAATGCTTCTAGATCTATTTTGAGGGCTCTAGGGTTTTATTTTGGGATTAGTTTGCTAGTTTTCCTTTGATGCTTGCTTCAGTATTAAACTCACATGGTCGGATAATACACATCAAAGTGTTGTTTGAGTGATCATCTTCAAGAGTTTGCTTCTTCGGTGGAATTCGGACATTCAAGCATGAAACGTTCGAAGGTGTTCGAAGCTGTGCGCGGTCATTGAGTCGACATGGATGTTGTGGAATCAACATCAATCTAATCAATTTTGAGACGAAGGTTGCGGTAGAAGATATACAAATCGTTGAAGACAAATTGTCAGAGTTTGGGTAATTTGTTTGGATATTTTGTATTCTTTCTTTCCTTCACATAGTGGATTGATTTGTGGCGTTTCGCTCGTGGTTTTTTAATCACAATTGAAGGTGCTCCAATAGTGATTTTTTCCATATAAAAATCATTTGTGTCAATTTATTGTTTTGAAACAACAATCTAAATCACTTTCGTGCATGCTTGATGATTTAGATTGTGAGTTTTACTTGTTTGGGAATTTGTACAATTAAATCTTAATCTAATCACGAATCACTTAGGTTTTTCAACCTTGAAAATCAATAGTTGAGCAAGCAATTATGATCTTTATAAGGTTCCTATGTCGAATATTTCTTAAGGTTTCACACTCTGCCAAGAAACTCTTTGAGGCTCCTCGAGATTGTAGGTTAAATACTTTGACAGCGACAACTAATCCATCTTGATCAAGGATTCCCTTGTACACAGAACCAAAACCACCCACACCAATCAAATTTTCTGAAGAAAACCCATTAGTTGCTTTAAGGAGTTTTTTGTAAGAAACTTTCATGAATGACCTCAACAATAATCCATAGGACCGACTTTCCTTTTCCTCTTAAACCAGCAGAGCAGAAATGCTGACACAATTATTACTCCAACAAGCATACATGCTGTAGAGATAATTAATATGACTGCAATGGACATTTTTTTGATTATTTGATCTTTGGATGGTGCATTTTGGTAGCTGTAGTGCAGAAATGCCCCCACAGAGTCTATTATTCCTAGAAACTGATATTGCACTTGCATTTGAGAAAATTCCCATGCTTGGAATCTCACTCTCAAAATTATTAGATGATAAATTTAAATACGTGAGGGGAATCTGCTCCAAGAATTTGGGAATTTGTCCTGATAAGTTGTTATGAGAAAGATCGAAGTATTGAATACCTCTTAAGGAGCTCAATGATGAAGGAATAGACCCTTGAAGCAAGTTACCCTCCAAGCATAGGTTTTGAAGTCTAGTGCAGCTCCCAAGGGTACTTGGAACTTCACCAGACAATTTATTCTCAGAGATATCCAGTTTGGCCAAATTCTTTAGGTTGCCAACCTCTAAAGGAAGGGATTCGAACAAACTATTCCGACCTAGATTTAGTGAAATTAAGAGAGAGGAAATATTGAAAAGTTGTTTAGGTATGGTACTGCTAAAGTTATTCTGAGATAGGTTTAGTAATATTAAACTCTGGCAATTTCCAATGTTTGATTGTATAATTCCCTGTAATCTATTATTATCCAAGTGAAGTTCATTCAACAGTGACAGGTTTCCTATAGAATTAGGAACTTCTCCTGATAGTTGATTAGTACTAAGCAACACTCTTTGGAGCTTTTAAAAATTACCAGCAGTGGTCGGAAGTGTGCTAGTGAGTTGATTATCATGTAGAGCTAAGTATGTTAAATTGACAAGATTACCGATTATTGATGGGATGACTCTGTACGTGCTAAATAATCAAGTTTAGTTGAAAGATTGCCCACATGATCTACTAACACTCCCCTTAATTTGTTACCAAACAGACCCAATACTTCCAAATTACTACAATTGGCCAGAGAGCAAAAAAAAATCCATTTCATCAGGTTCTCTACTTCCAAAATTGTTGGAATCTAGATTTATGAACCACTTATGTGTTAGGCGTCCAAAATCAATTGATATTTTCCCATTGAAATAGTTAATTCCTATGTCAATGTATTCCAATTCTGACACATTGGATAGTGAGAGTCAATTGGTTGTCATATAACTGAATTGCTTGAAGCTAAGGAAGAATCTGGCCGAGGCTTGGAGGAAAATTGCCTCGAAGTTAATTTATAGTCAAAGAGAAAACAGTAAGAAAGGATAGGTTATAAGTGGAGGTAGGGATCATACCAGATAGGTTGTTCTCACCCAATGCAAAATAACTAATGTTTCTTAGTTGACCCAATTCATTTGGGATACTTCCACTAAAAGCATTTTGAGCTGCAGATATAACCTCCAGAGCTGTCAAGTTGACGAGGAAATAAGGGATCCCTTCTGTTAAATTGTTCTTTTGAATAACGAGATGCTTGAGCTTTGACAGGAAACGAAGCTCCCACGAAACTTTGCCTATAAGGTTGTTGTTAGCCAAACCAAGGAACGTCAGGCTGGAGTAGTGAGAGAGGTTGGCTAGAATTTCTCCTTCTTGGGAGTTATTGTTCTGGTTTAAAGTTTGCAGACTGGACAGGAGGCTAAGTTCCCGAGGGATTTTTCCTTGAAATGTGTTGTTTAAGAGTGAAATCTTTTGAAGGAAGCTCAGGTTTCCTATGTAAGGACACACAATGAATCGACTAGGCCATTAGACTCTAGGTCTATGGCAGTGACTCTCCTGTGTCGATGGCCACAGGAAACACCTTCTCATTTACAGAAATGGAGAGAATTGTGTAAGATTTCTGAATGATTTCTGTATATTCAATTGTGTATGTTTACAAAGAGTGCATCAGTTATATAGCCCTAATCTATGACAGAAAAAGGAAATACAAAGAAAAGGGAATTGTCTAACCTCATTAGCATACTTGGCCTGAGACAGAAAAATAGCCCTTTGGAGAAGAGGCAACCTCAATGCCAAGAAAATACCGCAATGGACCCAAATCCTTCATTTCGAAGGTGCAGAAGAGATGTTGCTTGACCTTAGAGATAGCAGAAGAGTCAGAAACAGTGATGATCATATCATCCACATACAGTAGGAGAGAAACAAAACCAGTCGAGGTATATCTCAGAAACAAAGCAGAGTTGGAAGTAGAAGGATGAAACCCAAGCTCTGTAACAACAGTCTGAAAGCGATCATACCAAGCACGAGGAGACTGCTTCAAATCATATAGAGCATGCCGAAAACGACAAACCTGCCCAGAGGAGTGGAGAAGACCAGGGGGTGGACGCATGTAGACCTTCTCAGTGAGATAACCGTTAAGAAAAGCATTCTTAACATCCATTTGATAGAGAGGCCAATGTTGAACAACAACAACATAAATCAAGGTACGAACAGTAGTCATCTTGGCAACAGGGGCAAAGGTCTCCTCATAGTCAGTACCATACTCCTGTGAGAAACCCTTGGCAACCAAGCGAGCTTTGTAGCGCTCGAGAGAACCGTCAGAATGAGTCTTGACTTTATAGACCCATTTGCAACCAACCAGATTCTTGCCAGTCGGCAAAGGAACCAACTCCCAAGTGTTAGTCTTCTGTAAGGAAAACAACTCATCCTCCATAGCTTGAAGCCAATTAGGATCCTGACAAGCCTCCGGGTAAGAATGTGGCTCTGAAAAAGAATGAATAACAGACAAAAAAGTACGATATGAAGTAGAAAAACATGTATTAGACCAACCGAACCTGTTTGGAGGACGACGCTCACGAGTAGGATATCGGTGTGCAGCAAGATCAGAGTCATCAGAAGCAGAAGGAGTATCAACAGGAGTAGAGACAACTAGTGGTAGAGGAGCCTGGCGACGAGAATAGACCAACAACGGAGGGAAAGAAGACACCGAAGGAGGAGAATGAGCCAGAGGTGACGCAGACGGAGAAGTAGGAATGGGCTCAAGAGGAACAGTGGAGATGTACTCATTAGACGGGACCTCAGAAGGACATGGGTTAATGTGAACCAAATCCTCTTTGGAAACTGGAGCACTGAGAAGGGGAAGCTGAAAGTAAGATAAACGTTCGAGAAAGGCAACATGACGGGAGACATAAAGGCAACGAGAGACAGGATTGTAACAATGGTAGCCTTTCTGAGTAAGACTCTAACCTAAAAAGACACAAAGAACTGACCGGGCACTAAGTTTGGTCCTATCTTTGTAGGGAAGAAGGACAAAACAAACAGACCCAAACACACGGAGAATGGAGTAGTTAGGAATTTAGGAGAACAAAGCCTCATAAGGAGACCAACCAGAAAGAAGGGGGGTAGGCATGCGGTTGAGAAGAAAAGTAGCAGTAAGAACTGCCTCCCCCTAGAATGGAGCTGGAACTGAGGCAGAGAGAAGAAGAGACCTAGCTGTCTCAAGGAGATGACAGTGTTTACGCTTGGCTCGACTATTTTGGGCAGGTGTATCTGTATACGAAGTTTGGTGAATGGTACCCAAATTGGCCAAATACTCATAGAACTCATTTTTAAAATATTTCCCATACAAGTCAGACCATAACACTTTAATGGTAGACCTAAACTAAGTAGTAATCATAGATTGAAAGGTACGGTATATCTGATAGAAATCGGACTTATGAGTCATAAGATAAACCTAAGTGTAACGGGTGCAATCATCAACAAATGACATATAGTATGTAGAACCCCCTTGGTGAGGACAGGAGAAGGGCCCCAGACATCAGTATGAACTAAAGAAAACGGTGTAGCAGATAGAGAAGTACTGTTACAGAAAGGTAAGGTTGTCATTTTGGCAAGTTTACACCCCCCGACACTCGATAAGTTGACTAGGAGAAACTTTACCCAATATACCTGACTGAGCTAAAGACCGTAAGCGATCAGTAGACAAATGCCCTAATCTGGAATGCCACAAATAAAAAGGACTAGACAGAGAATCTAACTGAAAAGAAGAAAAGGCAGTTGGAGAGGTAGTCATAGCTAGATGCAAGCTTTCCACCACATAGAGGTCGCCAATTCTACGGCCAGTCCCAATCTGCTCCTTAGACATCTGATCCTGCATAGAATCGACAGAAGAAGAAAAGATAATATCAAAACCAAAGGCATCAAGCTGACTGATAGATAATAAATTGACAGATAACTGAGGAACATAAAAGACAGATGGAATAGAGACAACAGACATAGCAGATGGTAGGACAAATCCAACAGATATAGTAGACATACCAGGCCCATTAGCAGCATTGACAATAATAGGAAAGGGAGGAGGAGTACAATTTTGAAGTAAGGGGAGATGGGGAGTCATATGATGAGAGGCACCAGAGTCAAAAATCCAGACAGATGAAGAAATACCTGAAGAAGACCCAAGTAAACCTAAATGAAGAAATGAAACAATGGAGGCAGATGGAGATGGCTGGGAGGTAGATAGTGTATGCTGAAGTTGACTAATTTGAGCACTCAAGGAAGCCAAGTCAGGATCAAGAGTTGGAGTAGATGCAGTAGAACCGATGGAAACCTGAAGATCACTCAGAGAAGAAGGACAAAACTGGGTCTGAGACTACTGATAATACGAGCCAGACAGTTGTCCCTTCTTGGGACAATGATACTTCCAATGGCCTCGTTGATGGCAGAAGGCACACTCATCAAAGGCCAAAGACATCGTAATAACCAGAGATATGAGGGTCTTAAGTGTAATAACTCCAAGATAGAAAAAATTAGCCAAACTAGGGTCAAGGGTAATAACCAAAAACAACTGAGGGGTTGGGAGTAATAAACCCAAAATAACTAAATCAGAGATGCAGATGACCCACAAACCAGTTGAACCAAGTGCGAGAGCCCTTTGCACCAGACGAACACAAAGACAGAGAGAGCCGACCTTCGTGAGGTGAGAGAGAGACCACTTGTGAGAGAGACAGAAGCTGAAGTTGATGCAAACCAGATGCGATAGAGGCAAGAAGCAGAGTCGTGGTATGAGTCGCGATATGGGTCAAACAAGCCGCGATGTACTGAGCTTTAGAAATTCGAACAATTGAGGGTTTTGCGAACCAGAAGCGTGGTCGATGGTGAGTCATCGTGACCAGACACTCATGGAGAAGGGCCTCACAAACTTGACTGTGAGCAGGACCTTGCAATGACGAACCAGAATCAGAGAGGGAGCAGTGACGAGAGGCAGAGTTCAATGCTAGGGTTCAGACAATGATGATAGGCTCAGATACCATGTAAGATTTTTGAATGATTTCTGTATATTCAATTGTGTATGTTTACAAAGAGTGCATCAGTTATATAGCCCTAATCTATGACAGAAAAAGGAAATACAAAAAAAAAGGGAATTGCCTAAAAGTGCCTAATTCCTAATAAACCATATATACAATATATATTCTCACAAATTGTCCCAAGAGTTCATTACTCCTTGGGGATCATGAATGATCTTTGAGTTGAAAGCCAACAGTGCAAGATGATCAGTCTCGTTTCCACCAAAGGCGCTAAAGATGGCAGCAGCAGTGGGAAGTGTTTTGAGATGGATCAATGTGATGAACTTGAGAAACATGACTGACTTGTGAAATTGGCAGAACAGACTAATCTTCATTTGTGAAATTGGAAGCATCATTTTTAGTGTTTCTGTTACTATATTATTTATGATCAAATTACTTCCAGATGCTGTTTAATCTTTGTACATACAAAAAATTCTCATTACATCAGTTCTATAAATTGTAGACTATTTTAATGCTTACTACCATGTGATAATGGTGGTGATGATGGGGGTCGAAAATTTCTTCCCAGTTTCTCTTAGATGATGGTGATGAAGTCAATTCTACCCTATGGTTCTTAGTCACACAAATCGAGATAAGACTGAAACTATTGAATAGAGGAAGTCAATTATAAGATAATCTATTGATTATGTCTCCTGTTAATTTATTGTTGCTGACACCAGTGTAAATAGACCTGTATTTCAATATCAAGGGTTCACATCATTTTATTTTATTTTATTTTTAACTTATACTCTTGTCAAGCTTGAAATTTTTAACAATGGGTTTCTAGCTTGATCTCCTTTGATATTACTTATTAGTTGCAGAATTTGACCAACTAATGGAATAAGTAATTAATTTATCAACCCTTACGGTTGAAAACTAAGGCCTATTTTGACAAGTTGGTTAAAAGTTAGTTTTTTGATTTTTTGACTCTTTTAAATCACAGCACCTCTCTACTTTTTAGTATGTTTTTTCAAAGAAAGTCAAAAAAACTGACTTTTAACCTACATAAAGGCAAGGAAATCCAATATATAACTACAGTTGCAATTGTATATTATTAATTCTTTTAATACTCAAAGTTGATTTATTATTAATAAATTAAATTTATCAAGGTTCCCTTATTTATGACAAAGTTGTATGATATGATTCAATACCTGTTTATGCATTAATTACTAATTCCTTTGAAAAATATCATTGGATAGAAAAATTAAGGAAAAAAAAAAAAACAGAGTTTGACTCCTATAATAAAATAAATTATGGGTTTATAATTTTATCAATTTAAATTCTTATATTTTGATTTGTTATTAATCTAACTATCTACTATTTTCGTTAAGTAAAACTAACAGAAAAATGATATTTAAGCCATTGAACTTAACGAAAAAGGGTCTTTTGGATATTTTATTGTAATCTATATTGAGTTTAATGACTAAAATTTTTTTTTTTATCAATTATATTCAACTTAAATAGGCATATAATTACCTTCTTTGTTAAACCTACTTAAAATTGACAGAAATATTTAGTGCTAAAGACTATAAAACATGAAGGTGCATCATGCATTGGTTGTATAGTATCATCCACGGAATAAATTTAATCTTTTTTTTCTTCGTATTATATTATGTATCTCACTGTTGCAAGTCTTTGTTAAATATTGTTAGAAACTTGAATGGAATATTTTTCTATGGTGGCCTGCAGAAGAGAAAATGAGCTTAATTTTTGTTAAATGTCATTCAGCTCAAATTTCTCATATTGATCATCATTCCCTTCTACTTGTTACTCTTGTAGTCTTCAAACTATTAGAACACTCTTGCCAATGAGCCATGACCTTAATTATGTCTTTTTTGTTTTACTCACTCTTGCGAGTCTTTGTTAAACTTTGTTTAACTTGACCAAGTAATCGAACGTGAGATTTTTGCATAAATTCTTATACAAAAATGTCATTGTCCTACTTTGTTTAACTTGACCAAGTAATGGAACGTGAGATTTTTGCATAAATTCTTATACAAAAATGTCATTGTCATGTTATTTCAAATAAAATTTTGGGTAATTCTATTTATACATCACTAATCCTTTTAGTACACACCATTAACAGATTAAATTTATATTTCAATAATATCTTCACATAAAATGACCATTAAGGACAACATGGGGGGTGTATTCTAGCCATTCAAAGATTTTATATTTAAAAACACAAAAATATTTTTTACACACCATCATCACCTATAGGGTTTAGGGTTTAAACATATAAATACTACATTTTTTTCATTATCTTCACAATTAACACACTATACTCATGATATAATTTATTATCAATTAGCTCACTTCATTCGCTTCTCCATGGTACTCATTTCCCAAACTCAAAACATTATTACCATTAAAGATTTAGAATTTAAGAACATTTGAAATTAATTAGTTTTGAAGATTTGCTTAGCATGGATGACATTGAGATGGTTGATTCTAATATAAACATTGAAATGTTGATTTGAACATTAAAAATGTTAGTTTATTACTTAGCTTTTTGGTTTTTTATTTATTTCGTTCATATGTAAGGAAGACGAGTTTGTTCGTCATGTGTTCAAATAACTAGAGTTGAACTTTTACACAATATTCTATTATTTATATTTGAACAAAACAATTTTGTTCAAATTATTAAGATTGATCATCAAATATTAAATGTTCATACATAAAAAAATTGAACATTTAAAGTTAGTTTGGTTAAAATAAATTAAACTTTTATTCTTTGTTTAGATATAATTTTTTGAACACATTAAGTTTGTTCAACTCTGTATTCATGAATATGACTATTTTCTTTCTTTTTTTTTAACGGCAAAACAATGGTGAGACAACGGCAAAGATGAAGAACGACAATGTACTGGCGAGATGACAACGAAGATAGAGGCCAAATGAAACCCTCTGCCGGCAATGGAGTTCAACATTGACGATGAAGATCCCTAAAGATGGAGGTCTCTGTTTAGAAGATGAGAGTTTTTGGTGTGTGTCGTGGTGTGTATTCAAAGACAAGTGGTGTGTTACTATAGAGCTAGTAATGGAAAGTTAAGAGGTGAACTAAGAAATTTTTAAATCTTAAAAATTATTTTATATGTATACTAAGTAATGGTATGTATTGAAAGAATTAATAATATGTAAATAGAATCACCTTAAAATTTTCTATAAAAATCTCTCTGTCATTTAATTCTTTCGTGGAATACATAGGGAAAAATTGTGAATCAATAGTGCAATGACAAGTGTTGCATGAGTACTGTATCCTTTTATACAATTCATTATTAATTCCTCTGAAAAATATAAGTGACCCATTCTATATGACAAATTAGAGCATCTCTAATGGCAAATGTTATAATAGTATTTGTCATTGTTATAATTTAGCAATAAATAATAGTAAATTGTCAAATTATAGTAATGGTGGTCCAATGGTCACATGCCATTTTAGCAAATTTCAACTAACTTTCCCTCTAATTTTGTAAATGTTATTTGGATATAGATTTTACAATGATTTTTTTATTGTTTGTTTTTTGTCTTTTGTGACATTTTTCAAACTTTTTCTAAAAAAAATTAAATATTTACATTCTACCCAACTAGACAAATATAAAAAATAATAAAATAATAAAAAATTGAATTTTTTTATAAATGTAATTCACCACATCAAAAAACATACCACTACAAAATTAGAAACCCATCCACCAATAATCACCCAACATGCATTCACCAACAACCATCCACCAACAACCACACATTATTCACTCACCATTCACTCACAAACAACTACCCACCAACAACCATCTATTATTCACCCAACGTTTATTCACCAACAATCACTCATTATTCATCCACCATTCACTCACCAACAATCACAAACCAACAACCACTCATTATTCACCCACTCATAGGGGTGTAAATTTGGCCCAGCCCATGTCGAGCCTCGCCGGCTCCTGTCAAAATTCGGGTCGAACCGGGCCACGGGTCAGAAAATTATGCCCAGGCCCAGGGGTATTTGGGACTTGGGTGGGCCTGAACAAATTTTTTTATTTTTTGTTATTTTTTTAACCAAAATTTTATTATTTTCCACTAAAAAGACATTGGGCCTTGGGCAGGCCGGGCCTTGAGTGGGCTTTAAGTAGACTGATGGATCGGGCTACAGGTCGGGCTAGGCGGGCCGGACTGGGCTTCAAAATGATAGCCCAACCCAAGCCCAGGGTCTCGGGCTAGGCTCGGGCCTAAACGAGTCGGCGCCACCCTGAGCCACGAGCGGGCTTCGGTCCGCCCACAGGCCGCGGGCCATTTTTATACTCCTACCCACTCACAATTTTCTCTATAAATTATAACACGAGGTTTTTTTTACAATTTTCATATTTACCTACCCACATTTTCTTATCTTCTAAACTCTCTCTACCCACCTACAAGTTTTTCTACAATTTTCATATTCATCCACCTACAATGAACAATTTCACTATAGCCAACTTTAGTCGAGATTTTGATGAATTTTCATCATCTAATGATGATATAATGATGATGCAATTGTTAACAACACAACACCAAAGAATACAAATGTTAACCCTAAACTAACAAGCCAAACATATTGGTTCCACAAGTGGTCGTTGATACATTAATTGTGAAAGGGTCAAAGGCGACGAACAAATTTATAGAGATTACTTTGCAGATAATCCTGTTTACCCAAAAGAATATTTTCGAAGACGTTTTCGAATGAGGCAGTCATTATTTCTTAGTATCTTACATGATATTCAACAAGTCAATCAGTACTTCATCTAAACCCCTGATGCCATCGGTGCTTGTAACGCCCTAACTTCCGGGTCGTTAATAAATTATCTCAGCCTCAAATTTAAAATTCAAACTAAGTAATAACCTCAAAAATACAAAATTGTCTCCAAATTAATTACACAAATGTCTCCAAAATATAACTTATACAAATCTCTCAAAACAATATATAGTGGTGAGCCCAACAATCTCTAACTCAATAATCTCTTTAGAACTTCAAATCTAATCTCCACTAAATTTGCTCCACACTTGAAAAATAAATTAATTCGGGAAGTATACAATACGACAGGAATAACAAAGCTCAGACAAAGAATAAATTCACAGGGATCCAATAATCACACAAACGATTCAATTCGAGATACCAAACGATTTACCAAATTGCACAAACAAGTCAATTCGACATCTGATAATTTATTCAGGACCAAATACTCGGTCCTACTCAGTACATGACCAGTGACCGGCCTCACCCCCCTCACCCAAGCACAACCACTTATCCGGTCTATTGGTATAGAACATATTGGCAAAGTCTACTCGATCCATGTACATAGTATTTCCACGTCATTTAGCCAGACAAATCAACATTTCCGACAAAGAATAACTACACAGAGTTCATCAAATGACTAGAATAATCAAACGAATCAACAACGAATAATTCCACAGAATTTATCAAATTATCAAATCATCAAGTACCAATTGAAGATGATTAAAATAACACTGTTTGCAAAGAGATTTAAAGGAAGTATATTGTATACCACCCGAATTACCTCAAATCAATTAACTCCGTCACCATAAATCTAAAATTGCTCCATAGGTCTCCAAAAATAACTCTGATCTTACTTTGATAAAATCTACAACTCTCATCTGCTATATTACCAAGGTGAAATAGAATTTACAAATTCAAAACCACTTAAAGATTGAAATTAAAGGGACCACTTCAGATTTTTGCCGAGCCTGGCCTTCCTATGGTTCGTAGAGAATTTTCTCTAGTTTTTAGAACATTTTTCATAAATGGAATAGCTTTTCTAGATTTTTAGTTATTTAAGAAACACTCTAGCGCTGTCTAGATTCGTCGACCGTTACGAAATTATGATTTTCTTACAAACTGCTCACTCTTTTTCAATGAAACCAATTTTCTTAAGGAAGATTTTGACATAAAATTGAGGTCCATAAGATTTTTATGCATTTTTCTAGAATTTTCGCAAGTTGGTTGTAAAACAGATTTTTCTGGCACAATTCTTGAAATAAGAAAGTTGGTGAGAAAAGAGGCCAACTAGAGGAAATTTTCCACTTCTCATGTGAGGAAAACATGATAAATAATATGTATTAAACTTAGAAATTTAAGGTGAATGTGTGTGTAGACGTCCTCGAACGCATCCCGGGAGGGTTAAGGTCCCGTTCCGTTCATATTGGGTTTACTACAGTTCGGACTCAAATTGTCACGGTTCTTAATCTGAACCAAAGAGTCCAACTCTGGCAAATCGTTTTTGAGAAAAACAGATTTTTTGAAAAGAAGTGCCAAACATGGACTGCTTTGCCAGATTACAGAGTCGCCACCTAAATATTTTTAAAATGGGAAATTTAGGAAACCCTGACTCGGTGCCGAAGGCCACGTGTCCGTCATCACCAAATGCCTTGGCTCGGGAGCTTGGGTACGATCGGGGAAGGTCAGCTATGAGCACCCCCTTTCGCCCGGTCCGAAGACCGGCCTCTACTAACCGTGATATCTGATTTTGAAAACATTACATGCTCTTATTCCGGTTATTAGCCTAGAATTACTATGTTATGCGCACAGCAAGACAAGTATAGACTAGATTGCCTAATTTGGAAATAAGCATTGCATATCCGTTTTGTCTCGAAAAACGTGTTGGTTTTTGCTACTCGAAAGTAGGCTAAAATACGGACTTCAACGAGTTGTTCCAATTTAGGCAATCCAACCTTCACCCACAGGCATTCAAACAGTGTATCTCATATAAGCACTTAGCCGCATGGTAAGCATACTGTCATGGCAACATTCACACGCATGCGAAGTGCTAAAGCATAAAAACTTACATCGTGCTCCGTGCCAAAAACAATAACCCGGTTAGCAAACATGCATGACCTAGTTCATGTTAAGTGGCTAATGCGACGCACACAGAGTGCAATTAGACAGGCTCGGCTATCCTAAACATGGCATGTGAAATGCGCGGGTAGCACGTATTCAAGTTAGATTTGAAATACAATGCAGTTTGTATGACGTACCGAGCCCGATGCATGTAAACAAATGCATGGATGCACGCATGCATTGCATAGGTATGCTAATTTAAATGTGCCCTAATCTACCAACATAAGCGGGTAAATAAAAGGGAAGAGAGAAATGGGGATTGGAAGACATACACCCACTCACACACACTTATTACAGGCACGCCCTCACTCGGAGGGACCGAAAGAATATACAATTTAACTAACTACGCAAGCTAATTAAATATTACAAATCAACTAAACTAATTAAGTAAAATAATTAATCTAATTAAACAGTAAATCGCCTCGGGATGAGGACCGGATGCAACACGCGCTCGGGACTGGTTCGGAACCGCACTGCCATGCACGGATTGCCTCTGTTTCCTCTGCTCTCTTCCTCAGAAAATTACCAAAGTCCCAGGAGTGCCTCTCAGGGCACTGGGGATCACCACCGGCTGGGATAGGACACCACCGGCAGTGGGTTGAGCTCATCGGCACTGAATTTATCTATCGGCTGCAAATTGACTGCCGGTCGGCACTAAACACTGCCGGCCGGCACAAAATACCTGCAGAACCTGCAACTCACAGCAGCAGAGGGCAAAACTTGCATGGCAATGCAATTCAAGATATTTATGCACTATACACACCCCTTATCATGTTTTTGACTCAAGGGGGCATGTGTCTCGATTCCCGGACCACCAATCGCGCATTTCCATGCATGATGGCCCTAAGAACCAAGAATGCAATTTTGATTTCAAATGTATGCAAACCAAGCAAACCAAAGTCCCAATCCCCATCACCAACTCAAGGGACAAGGAATGCATGTTGATACAATGCAACCTAGTCATGTTATCTATCATGCAACATGGGTAATGCAATGCATTCATGCAAGCATACAAGCAAGCATGCAAGGTAAGCATGCAAACCAAATAAAAGGTGGACTTAAATATGAATTGGGCAGCCCCTAATAGGCCCAAAATCAGTGGTCAAAGTGCCCAAAATGAAGGTTAAAATACACACACACATGCATGCAATTATGATCCAACACTTAGACACAAACATGGCAACTCTCAAGCACACTTGAAATGAGTTAAACATGGACAATTAGCATGCATATAAAACTCTGAAAATCATGCAAAACATGATGCCAAATCATGCAACAAAGCAAGCTAAACATGCAACAAATGGCCCAAGTCTTCAAAGCAAGTCTATGAAGCATTAAACCACACCTATGCAAGGCAATTATGGCATGCATTAATCAACCCAAAACAGATTTTTAGCATGTCAAATTAGGCCCAAAGGACCACTTAGATGGCATCTAAGAGGCTTGAAATCAAAGGCATGTATTAAGGCCAAAACATGGAGCATTCAACACATGCTTTTAAAGCATTAAAGAGGCCACTAAGGCAAGCATACAAGCACACCAAAGGGACTGAAATAGCATGCTAGGTGGTTCCAAACTACCAAAATGAGGTAAGTAATACATGTTACACATGCATACTCAAAGGCTAGCAAGCCTAAAATGCAAAGGGGCCATATAATGCATGCCAAGATCAACCCAAATGACTATGGACAGAGCTAAAACATGGCAAAATAAGCACAAAACATTCACAAATCTAAGCCTAAAGCATGCTCAAATTAGGACTAACAACCTAAGCATGTTAAGGGACCAAAGAGGCATTACAAAGCAACTATGCAAAACATGCAAGGAGTGCTAAAACCAACTTAGAAACATGTTATATCATGGCAATATAAGCATGAAAAACAAACCAAACATGCTCAACACACACTTAAGCACAAGCTCCCTCAAGAAGCCAAATCTTGCCCTTTTCAAGGACATCAAGGAGAGGGGGTGGTCCTCTCCTTCTTGAGACTCTAAGGCATCATCTTCACCACTGAAATCCCTCAAGATTTCAGTGGTGAAGAGATCCTAATACCAAAGTCTCGGATCTCTCACAAAATAGAACAAAAAGGGCCCTTTTCAAGACCTAAGGGTGGTCAAACTTGCCCAAACCACCAAACACTCTTAATAAACAATAAAGAGGCTTAAAAAACAGAACTTTTATGTGTTAATCACTAAGCACAAAAACAGTTCTAAGCTAGGTAAAAACAAGGTGCAAAAATGGGGTAAAAAGAGAGTTAGTGTCTTACCCTTGGAGCCTCTTCAACAAAGATGATGTGTTGGCTTCCTTGAGCTTCAAACCAGCCAAAACTTCAAGAATGAGCTCTGATTTTGGAGGACACCAAGGAAAGGTGGAAGACTAGGTGTTTTAGTGCAATAATGTGAACCAAAACACCTAGAATACCAAAGAGAAAGAGAGAGATAGGATGTGTATCTATTCTAACCCTAGAAACCAGAGCTTGGTTCTCTCTAAAATGGCTAAAATTTTGTAACCCTAAGCCAAGAAGAGGAGTGGTCCTCTTATAGGCAAGCAAAGCTTGCAAAGCTTACAAGCTAAGCTAACTAAGAGGGTCATCCCTCCATACACGTGTATGGAGGGGAACCAAAACTATACAGCTGTCTGAAAATATCTCCAAAAGCAACTGCACAGTGTCCGGCCGGCAAAGAGTGTCATTTTGACAAAACTTAGTGCCGGTCGGCACAAAAGAGTGCCGGTCGGCACAATAAAGTGCCGATGGCAACACCAGCCAGCCGGTGGCCTCTAGCCACAGCCGGTGGTGTGTGGGGATGCCTCACAAAGCATTCCCTGCCCTTCCAAGGCAAAACACAAGTGTTTGGTGCAAAACCAAACACAAAACGGTCGAGTTCGGAAGTCCTGAGGCAAGGCGCGCGAGCCGAGAACTCCGGGAACTCCAAACGAACACAAACATGGATAATCACCGAGTGTTCCAGCGGTGACGTCCAGGTCTTGAGGACGGTCAAAAATGGGGTGTCTACAGTTGCCCCTCTTTGACAGAACTCGAAAGTCATAACAATGACGGGAGTGAATGTCAAAGCCCAGAGACGACCCATTTTTGACAAGGCCGAAGACTTGGACAAACATACAAAGCGCAAATGGTTGAACTCGCAAGCTGCCTACGTATCCCTTAGGAATCAAACCAGCGTAGTTCAGGCACAGGCATACAAGCCGCAGATAAGGTATGCGCCCGTAGGCGGGGGCAAGATGCAACTGACGATGCAAAAGGCCGAGCATAACTTATGATCATGCAAAGAAAGCTGTAATGAAGCACACATGCGACAGTTATAAGCTAGCATACCCAATCTACACTACAATGCAGAAAGGATGTAAGAGAATTATGCAATTCTCAATACGTCTCACTCGGAGGATACAATACCTGTGCGGCTCGTCCGGTTGCACCGGCCTCAAATGAGCCGTACATACAATATCGTGCCTGCAAAGAAAGCAAACTTAACAGGTACAATATTGTTAGCAACATGCATGACAATGCAAAATGAATGCAAAATGATATGCAAATATACAAAACTATGTATGAATAATGCAAATGATAATGCAATGCAATTGAAACTATGCAAACTACATGCAGGGCAATTGAATCATGATTCAATCATGAGCGGTTCGAAACCACACGAATGTCAAATAGATTGATGGAGGTAACAAGTCCGTCTCCCATAGAACGATGTCTGATCTATGAGTACTTCGCACGGACACAAGAACAAGTATTGGGTGGAATGACATAAGTGGGGAAACGACCCGCTGAGGAGGGAATAATGATCCTAATGCCGGACGCAATAATTACACTACAATGCAATGGAAATGGATACAATGGATATGGCACGCGGGCCAAACCGAATCTTGCCTAGGAAAGGCATGTACGCATACGAACCGCGTCTAACACAGGAAATGTGCCGCAACCCTCAAACCAAGCTCATCAAGGAATAGGCGCGTACACAAAAACTGTGCTTCGACGTGAAAAGTAGGGGCACATACCAGACCAAGCTCAACCTGGAAAGGCGCAAGCCGTGGATGGAGGTGATGCAATGGATGCATGCAAACTAAAATGCACTAGAAATGGATATTTACAGAAAATGCATGACATATGCGCTATACTACAATGATATGCATGACATATGCATGTGTTTTTTTTTTTTTTTTTGAAATGCATGACATATGCAATATTTTACAATGATGCATGACAATGCATTATGATGCAACGACTACGGTTGCAGCTTTCCCTATCTTACCAACAAGGCGATATACTAGGTTGGTTCAGTATCCAGAATTGAGGCGTAAACACGCCGCCTCAACCTATGGGGCTTCCATACGGATTTCAAGCCGAGGGTACACCCCCTGGGTATTTAAACCAGACTTTAGTCTCGGAAATTCCGAACCTTTGCGTTCTAGGCATAAGCCGTTCAAACTCTAGTTTTCACCGTCCCAGTTGGTCTTCTAGGAACTCACCGCAAACACAGACAGGTGGCTTTACCAGACCACCGAAAGTCGTTCGGGCACGACAAACACCAAAGGAATTGCACCTTCAGAGGATTTAAGGTCTCCTAGACCGGGATGCAAAATGTATGCATTTGAAATGCACATGATGCATGATGTTTGAAATGCGCGCCAACGCACGACTTTTGAGATGCATAACAATGCAAATGGACGGGTTTAAGGTCTCGCCAGACCGTGCGTGTTTTCGGTCCCACCGGACCATGCGTGCACAGGACGGTGCGATGCGCAAGATAGCGTGATACGTTTAGACAACGCGAGTGCACAAGACAGTGCGATATGATGCATGCCAAATGCGATGGGGTGCACCTTAATGCACCGAAGGTCTTGCACCTCCCGAGGATTTAAGGTCTCCTAGACCGTCGCGTGTTTTTGGTCCCGCCGGACCCAAGTGTGCTAAACGGTGCGCAACGCATGTGAGACACGCATGCCCATGCAAATGAGGCATGCACGTCGATGCGAATGAGAAATGAAGTACGATGAGGTACACGTGCCCCAAAAGATGGAAAATGAAGTACAATGAGGTACGCGTGCCTCAAAAGATGCAAGACAATGCAAAGGGGGTGCGCCAAACGGCGCGATGCGCAGAATAGCGCGAACGAAATGTAATGCACAAGATAGTGCGCTGCGCAAAATGGCGCGATGCGTTAGACAACGCGAGTGCACAAGATAGTGCGATATGATGCATGCCAAATGCGATGGGGTGCACCTTAATGCACCGAAGGTCTTGCACCTCCCGAGGATTTAAGGTCTCCTAGACCGTCGCGTGTTTTTGGTCCCGCCGGACCCAAGTGTGGGGCAACTGTGCGAATGTGACACGCGTGCCACAAGGGATGCAAAACAATGCAAGTGAGAGTGAAATGAATCATGAGGCACGCATACCTCATTGGTGGAAAACGAAATGCGAAACGAGGCATGCGTACCTCGAGATACAATGAAATGCAAAATGAGGCACGCATACCTCATCAGATGGAAAAAGGAATGCAAAACGAGGCACGCGTACCTCGAAATGCGATGAAATGCAAGATGAGGCACGCATACCTCATCGGATGGAAAAAGGAATGCAAAACGAGGCACGCGTACCTCGAAATGCGATGAAATGCAAGATGAGGCACGCATACCTCATCGGATGGAAAATGGAATGCAAAACGAGGCACGCGTACCTCGAAATGCGATGAAATGCAAGATGAGGCACGCATACCTCATCGGATGGAAAATGGAATGCAAAACGAGGCACGCGTACCTCGAAATGCGATGAAATGCAAGATGAGGCACGCATACCTCATCGGATGGAAAATGGAATGCAAAACGAGGCACGCGTACCTCGAAATGCGATGAAATGCAAGATGAGGCACGCATACCTCATCGGATGGAAAATAATGCAAGTCGCGAGGGACGTGCGAGACGGCGCGAGGCGGCGCACCGGAGAGTGTGATGAATGCGTGCAACACACACGGGGGAACTTTTAAATCTTATGAAAGACAAAAGGATACAAAAGGATACAGTCATCGCATGAATTTGAGTGCCACACACAGAAGACACTGTCTGAGGTCAAAACGGAGGCCGGTTGAGCGTCGGAGATGCACTTTCTTGCACTTTCTTGAGCTATGAAGACCCAAAACCCCTCATCTAGCCTAAACAAGGCCTTGGGAACACCACCGGCTGGGTGGGGAGGTCACCGGCTGCCGCCGGCTGCCTAAACTTATCCACCGGCACAATAATGTGCCGACCGGCAGAAAATGCCTGATCGGGGGCAGTTCTGCCATTTCGCCTCGGGTTTTATAAAATAGGGCTTCTAAACCCTATTCTTCACTTCCTCTTCCGCCGAAAACACCCTCTCTCTCTCTCTAGAGCTTTGTTCTCTCATTTTTTCGCCGTTTCTTTGCATTGTTTTTCTGTCGTTCGATTCGCGAATTCGCGTTCTCGCGTTTCGGACATTTCCAACCGATCGAAATCTCATTTCGGGTCTCCTTCGCTACTTTCGCCTTTTCGGGACTTATTCCCCTCGATTTTCTCTACATTTCCGTGTATTTTCATTTCCCGACCTTCCCGGCCATTTCCGGCTCGCTCGGAGTTGACTTTTTTCGGTTGACTTTTCACATTCTTGCTCGGTTTTCCTTTTCCGGCTATTTTCTCATCTCCATTGCCATGGCTGACGACATTCCACATGTCGGGACTCCCCCGGATCACGAGATGGATCCCGGGGTTGAGCTTCTCCCGTTGAGCGAGCGCCCATTTGATCCGGCGACCTACCGGCCGGCTATTCACATTCTACCACCCGATGGACTTCGCCACTTCCGCGGTTTCGACCGAGCGCTGGACCCGGAGCTTCTCCTGCGCGAGCCGACCTCGCACCTGTCCTTCGGCGCTTCCGAGGTAACATCTCTACTTTGTTTTATTTTCTGCAATGTAGAATTTTCTGTCGACTGCCGTAGCTAACTGCACCCGTTAACTGCTTAATTCTGACATGCCGTATATTGTAGTTGATTGTAGATAACTTCACAACTGATATCTGCTTAGGACCGGCACACATGCACACACACTGCACTAGCCTGAATCACCCAAACACACGGCACACATTGCACTTTTGACATGAACTCACGAACACCCGGTGCTTATTTGAATCTGAAAACTCGCACGCATGCTAGACTTGCACTGAATCACACAAACACGCAGACGCATCACACATTGGTAATTCACTGAAACATACCGGGACCTGGCATCCGTTTGAACTTTAAAAAAAACACGCACACATGCTATGTTTACACTGATCCCCATGGGAGTACTGACACATCACAGGCCGTAGTCCACCTACTGGTGCACTGAAACCTGACATTTGCTTGCATCTGAAAAACGTGCACACGTGCACCAAGTTTACACTGGACCACTCAAAACACACTGACGCATCACGCGCCGTAGTTTACTGTAAGCACACCGGTACCCGGTTTCTGTTTGAATCTGAAAGACTTGCACGCATGCTAGATTTGTACTGACTTTAACTGTTTCTTCGAAACTGTACATTTCATATTGCTTTGCAACTATTTGCTTGAAAACAGGGAGATTCCCATGCCATCCGCGGGTATGGGAATGTCGCGGCTCGAGATTGGTACTTGGAGCTTCCCGAGGCGGTTCGACGCATCGTGGACGATGCGGGTTTCAGTTCCTTTTGCAGGGGACTTTCCAGGCTCTCCGCCTGCAGACCTCTCCTTGCCGCCTTGGCAGAGAGGTGGTGGGACACCACCGACTCTTTCCACCTATCCGCAGCGGGAGACATGACGATGACTCCCTACGACTTTTCGGTGCTCACCGGCATCGGGGTAGGGGGTGATCCGATCCCCTTCGACACCGACATGGACGAGTGGATCGCCGCTCAGATCTACTTGCTTGGTGAGGCGCCACCTCTAGCTCGTCCAGGCTTTGTCCGCTACTCCTGGTTTGAGGTGCAGTTCAGAGTGCAGCCTGCGTTGGTGGCGGCGGCTCCGATGACCGAGGCGGCTGTAGAGCAGTACGCACGCGGCTTTCTGATGTTTTTGTTAGGGACGACCCTCTTCGCCGACCGGGCGAACACCGTGCCTCTCTGCCTTCTCAGCGCACTGGTGGACGTCCGGGACCTCCTGCGATATGACTGGGGCGGCGCCGCTCTGGCCACCCTCTACGGCTACATGAGCTCAGTCTCTCGTGGCAGCGGGCAGTTGCTCGGGGGCTACTGGCGGGCTTGGGAGGTATGTCTTCTTCTCTGCTTTATATTTCTGCTCTACATACTTTCTGTATTCTGTACTGTACACACTGTAGTCTGCTTTACATTTGCTGTATACTGTACACACGGCACACACATACTCTGCTTTACACTTGCTGTATACTGTACACACGGCACACACATACTCTGCTTTACACTGACTGTATACTGTACACACGGCACACACATACTCTGCTTTTACATTGCACAACACACGGCTCTGCTATTACATTGCACAACACACGGCTCTGCTATTTCTGCTTTTTATTCTGTATTCTGCTTTATCTGATAAATGCACTGGTATTTATCTTGCAGTTGTGGGTTTACGCCTACTTCCCTAGGCTCGCTCCTGTACCCGATGTAGAGACCCCTCTGGTCGTTCCTTTCTCACGCCGCTTCGACGGGAGGTGCGTGCGGAGGCCCCGGGAGACCTTCAGCTTCTTCCGCCGCTACTTTGACACCATCACCCCTGCCGAGGTATGTTTTACTTGCAGTTCATTTAAGCTTCGTCTTTTCACTGTATATTAGCAATAACAGTAGGTAACACACTGTATTTCAATTTCAGATCACCTGGCAGCCTTGGGCTCCACTGCCAGCCGTGGCGCGGGATCGGTTTGCTGGCGCCGTCGATACCTCGCGTTACCGGATTTTGCTGGAGGGCCCGGTCTGTCGGGCTTGGTACCTAGGCGAGCGCTTCTTGCGTCAGACCTTAGGGTTACCTGAGCAGATAGTCCCGGTACACCCTCCCGAGCATATGCGGGATACGGAGAGGTTCACCGCCGAGCAGATGGCGGACTACACCATCGGCTGGGAGGCAGACGGCTTCAGAGGCGAGGGCGATTACTCAGAGTACGTCCGGACCTTCATCATGCGGCCGCTGAGTGGTGGTCGCCGAGCTGAGAGAGAGAGACCTGCGGCGCCGGCGGCCGGAGCAGGAGTAGGAGGAGGAGCGCCGAGGAGGGCTCGAGTTCGCGGCAGGGGCGGGGTTCAGAGGGGACGGGGGGCCGGTTGGCCTGCTCTGCCCACTATGCTGACATACAGAGGGCAGGGTGGGGAGACCTTTCAGATCCCCTTTGCTCCTCCCCGGCTGGTCATGAGTTAGCCGGTATTCCCGACTTGCCTCCGGTATGTATCACTTCATTTCGTATCTTGCATTGTCATTCCATTTCAGTTTATTCGATATTCCACAGAATACTGATGCATCTGATACTTTTGCAGGCATCCTCCGAGTACACCCGGCAGTCCGTGGAGTTGAATGCCTCCATGATGGGGATGCTGCAGCGGACCTTCGACATCTTGGCTCTTTACAGCATTCCGGTATGTCTTCTCTGACTGTTTCATACAATCTGATGTACTGCGCAAAACCTGATAACTGCTCACGGCACTCACACACTGTATTCATACACTGCATTCTGCACTGATTCATCTGTTCTCAGTATTCACATACACTGTACTCATACACTGCATTCTACACTGATTCACTGCTCAATATACTGATGCATTTGTCTTTTCATGCTGTTTCAGCCTCCCTTCCAGATTCCCCCGGTGGGTGGCGCTCCAGCTGGACCTCCCATTTCTACTCGGGATGGCAGAGCATATCCTCGTACCAGAGGGGGGCGCGTTCATGTCGGGAGTAGCTCGCGGGCTCCAGTTCCAGATGACGAGTCTGAGGAGGAGGCGGAGTCATCCGAGGAGGAGGCCGGGGGCAGCTCGGGCTCGAGCTCGGATAGTGACACTTCTGGTGATGCTCCTGGACTTTTGCCCAGGAAGAGGGCGAGGACAGATCCCCCGGCGCGAGGCTATTGATGATGCTGATGACCCAGACTTTTGCTGTTTTTTTTTTTCTTATTTCTTTTCTTATTCTTTTCTCTTTTGTTGGTAGATAGAGTATTTTGTACTGCCGCAGGCAGATTTTGTTTCCAAAACTTATGTACTTGAAAAGATGATATGAAATGAAACAAACTTTTTGTCTAAAAAAGTATTTACATTCGTGTATATTTCATACCCTGCACTGCATTGCATCATATTACACCTCAAATGTAAATGATATTGATCTGTTGTCTGAAAATTGAGCATTTGCACTTATGATAGTCGGATAACCAACCAATTAACAGCAAACAACTCATACAAACCACTACTCAAACTGGACACACAACCCATACTCTGCTGGGGATTAGTCTGCATGCAGCCCATAACACAGCACTCGGTCCATTCTGCACACAGCAAACCCTGAACAAATAACCCAATCTGACAAGACGGATCACAAAACTGAAACGGTTGAAGTTGAAACTCACTCGGATGTCCCAAATTTCCTTTTCTTTCTCTTGCTTCGCACGAATGTAGAGAATGGCACAGCATCCTGAGCACAAACGATTAATCTTTGGAAGAGGGGTTTCACAACCGGGGTATCGAGCCTACAACTGAACACAGTGGAAAGGACTCAAGTGAAGAAAATAAAAGGCACACGACCTAAACACAACGAGATACACTCGGAAAAGACTCAAAGCTAAATTGAGACCGACAAATCAAAGGACACGACACACGGACGTGCTTGAAAACAAAAGACCTTGAGGAGCCAATTCCTACGGGCAGGTTTCCCACCCTTTCTGATTTGTGTGATTCTCACACCACTCGGCCCTCAAGCTCGGTTTTTCTCTCAAAACCCTCTTGTTCACTTTTCTCTCGACTTACACCTCTCTATTCTTTATTCTCTCATTTTTCATCCCTCCCCAGGGTGATTGATGGATGAATAGGAAGCGGTGGATTCATGCCGAATACAGCTAGCTCACGGCTATTTCTTCTGATAGATAAAGTGCTTTCCTGGCAGGCGTGTTGATGACAAGGGAGAGACAGAACACCTGACTCAAACTGTGCCCCTAGTTCATTACTTTGACCATTTTTTTGTTTTCTTTCTAAAACAGTTTTGATCAAAATGAACGTCAGATTAACATGCTTGTTCAATTTTTGATTTGAAAATCATGCGAATCAGGCTGTGCGCACTGAAAATTCTCCTTTTGGGTCCAAACATGGTCCTATTTTGAAAAATGAAATAGTTTTCGAGAAAATAAGTCAACTTCAGTGAAAATTTTCAAAAACTATTTTGCAAACAGTGAACGCTCAACGAGCGTAGAACTTACCCTCGAGATATGCAACCTCGGATCGGAGGCAATGGGAAATTGCCCCTGGCTTAAAGGGGGATAAGGCAACGGAAAGTTGCCCCTAGTTTGGGCGGTAACTCAGGGCAACTTATGGCACTGTATGGCAACGGAAGTTGCCCCTTGCTTGGATGATGCCGCGGCACATTGTAAGCCAGTCCTTGTTGATGACGATCGGACCCTCAGTCGCGGAGGAGCCGAAGACGGTTTGAATCAATATATGGACACAGTCACCTGGAAGGTGTTGGCGGTTTGGGCTTTAAGAGGAAGTTAATCACGTAGCTCCCGGTTGCTTGTAATTGAGACTCTGGATTCGGAGGAGGCAAAGGTGATCAAAACCATGACATGGACTGAGACGCTATGGAAGCGTTGGGGGCTGGACTTCAAGATGAAGTTGCCTACGTATCCCAAACATGGGAATCAAGCCTTACGTAGTTCCGGTTAAGGTACACTCGGGTATTTTAACCTTCACTGTTTAGGCTCTAACTTTTGCCAAGGCGCCCAATGCGGGTTTTCGACCTTGCGAGCTATGTTTTCTTCTCTTTTTTTTTCTTTTTTTTTTCTTTTCATTCTTTTTTTTTTTTTTGATTTTTCTTTTTTTTTTTTTCTTTTTTTTTTCTTTTTTTTTTTTGTATTTTTTTTTTTTTGTTTTTTCTTTGCTCTAACTTTTGCCTGGACCGCCCTTCCGGGTTTTCGGCCCAGCGAGCCTCTCAAAGGGTAAAAGTGTAGCAAGCCCATGCCAAATGGTTTTTGAAATGGAAGCCCTCTGTATCCGGGAGAGCGGCTGTTGGGTTGATTTGCAGGAAAAGTCCATCACGGTTGCTTCTCGAGCTTTGCTTGGTGGGATCTGATCTCCCTGATCTGACTTTGAGGCCTCTTGCTCGAGGGCTGCTTCAAAATGGGCCACACAGACGTTTCATGGCACTGTTGAATGTTCTGAACGGATTCTGGTTCACAACAGATAAATCGAATCTTGAGGCCGAGAGCGATCCTGGGCTACACAATCTCAAGAGCGATTCCACACAAGTCTTCGCGAGACTGCGCAAAATATATATATTTTTTTAAGAAAGCGACAAATCGCTCGTGCTGAAGATAGTGTGGAACCAGTCTGGATCAGGCCAGGGTCCTTCTCAGTACTCACGCCGACAAGCATAAATTCACTCATGAAAAGCTTAGCATGCGTTCCTTTTCTCAAAATGATCAAAATTTTACAAAACCCGAGGAATTACTTCCTCTTCGTTTTCATCACCACAGTGTTCGAAAAGGGTTTTATGAAAAGCTTAGGTCATCATAACGATGTTTAAGGCACAAGAGAGCAGGCGGTATGTGCTGTCGTTCCATTCACACCCTCTGGCGCGGCTAACTCGAATAGCAACAATTACGACACATGATGGCCACGGCTGTTTCATTCAGATTTGTTGGCATAACTGGCTCCCTGACAGAAACAGACTCAAAAAGCAAAAACAACTGTTTATAAGATAAACGGTGTTTGAGGCAACAACCCCGAAATCACCATGGTACTCTATACAAGAGGGACTGACTCATTACAATTAGACAGACCCTTAAGCAAAAGGAATGTCTCAAAACAATGAGACAGGCTCAAGACAAAACAGAAGACTGACTCGACACCCAAGTCAGAATTTACAGAAATTAATAGGTGCCCAAAAATGCGTGCCAAACGCCACATCCAAAAATGCGCCAAGCATTGCCCACAGGCGGTTCACCTTCTGATTACATACTCGCAGTATCTGTGTCCTCAAAATCCAAGAACTCCGTAGTGACTGACTTGGCCGAGGTGGGTGGGAGGATAACCTCGTTGTCAATCAGATCCTGCACCTCGTGACGGAGGCGAAAACAATTGTCAGTGGCATGGCCTGTCTGCTGATGGTACGCACAGTACAGAGAAGCATCATGTGCGGCAGGGAGATTCTTCGGTAGGGGCCGGGGCTCCAAGGGTTTGAGATGCCCCTTTTTGGCCAAAATCAACAGTGCCCTAGACAGAGGCATGTAAAGAGGGTGGAAGACCCTGTGCCCTCGGGGCAGATACTTCGGGGCCTGAGCACTCTTGCTAGATGCACTAGCGAACGGATCGGCGGGAGCGGCCTTGGATTTCTGATCCTTCCCGGATGCAAGGTTGGGAGCGGGAAGAACTGTTTTGGCATGACGGGGCCTATCCCGATTCTCTGATTGACTGGAACTGCCCTCAGGCGGAGTGGGGAAAGCACCCTCCACAGCTTTTGACATAACTGCGGATATCTGTTGCTTGTTCATCCCTCTGGCTTTCAAAGCCTCTACTGCCCACAGCAGTTGTTCGATAGGGTCGGCATCTGTCTTCATCTTGCCTTTATCTCTGGCCTCGGCCTGATCTAGAGTTTGGTTTGCTGCGTCGTTACCATAACTGGAGGTCATCTCCGGTTGGTTGAGTTCAATCACAATTCGTCCCAGTAGCGGGGGCTCCTGGGGTACAAAGCCTCCGACGTATGGTGCGGCTGGCGGCGAAACTGTCATTCCATAGGCGAGATCCGTCACGGATCTTTGAAGATCACCTATCATCCCCATTAGTTCAAATGTAGTGGGCTCGCGAGCCTGATATAGCTGAGGGGCCCAAACCGGGTGCGCGGCCGGCGATCTGGGCGGATGCGGCATGTCAACGGTAGTCTCATCATGTAGGGTGATTCCTTGATCCAACGCGGCCGTCATGACCACGATTTCTTCTGAATTCTGCGTCATGCTAAGTCCTGCCGCAGCAAGGGGAAGACACTAACTGTTCTGGATTAGCTCTCTGAATCTCTGAACTGAAACGGAAAACAAGCAGTATTTCAGCCCCAAACAGATCAAACACGGATGTAGCCGGACAACTGTACTCTACTACTGATCACTGTTCCCCAGAATCACTATTCAAAGCTGAACTGATACCCGCAGATACAACTGATTCTCAACAACTGTTACCGGTGCCCTCGGGCCGGATACCCAAACTTGCAAACTGATATATGCGTTCCCTGCAGAGATACACTCTAAAAAGCACATAGCAGATAAATGAGAGCCAATACACCCCTATGTTGGGGTAGGGTTTCCCTGTCCTATTTTGTCAGGAGCTAGGGTTTCACTACGCACACAGCGGTTTCAAACAACCTAACATCGGGTAAGCAACCTGTCCTAGTTTGGAATGGTCACTATGGATCCGAATATGCACTAGGTCGAATGGTCAAAAGGGTGCCCCGGTAAAACCGGGGTTTGTGTTCCCATACTGGCAGAGCCCGCAACCGGTCAGCCTTATGGACATGCCTTGACAAGACAAGCCTCCGGCAAACCGCTCAGGAATAGCAGATGGCCAACACGGTGTCCTAGGCGCACCAAATGCAAATGCAATGCAAAGAGACACATAAACGTAGTCAAAACAGGATATCACGAGTTTGAGTCAAGCTCTCTAAAATCCCCAGCAGAGTCGCCAGAAACTGTAGACGTCCCCGAACGCCCCGGGAGGGTTAAGGTCCCGTTCCGTTCATATTGGGTTTACTACAGTTCGGACTCAAATTGTCACGGTTCTTAATCTGAACCAAAGAGTCCAACTCTGGCAAATCGTTTTGAGAAAAACAGATTTTGAAAAGAAGTGCCAAACATGGACTGCTTTGCCAGATACAGAGTCGCCACCTAAATATTTTTAAAATGGCAAATTTAGGAAACCCTGACTCGGTGCCGAAGGCCACGTGTCCGTCATCACCAAATGCCTTGGCTCGGGAGCTTGGGTACGATCGGGGAAGGTCAGCTATGAGCACCCCCTTTCGCCCGGTCCGAAGACCGGCCTCTACTAACCGTGATATCCGATTTTGAAAACATTACATGCTCTTATTCCGGTTATTAGCCTAGAATTACTATGTTGTGCGCACAGCAAACAAGTATAGACTGGATTGCCTAATTTGGAAATAAGCATTGCATATCCGTTTTGTCTCGAAAAACGTGTTGGTTTTTGCTACTCGCAAGTAGGCTAAAATACGGATTTCAATGAGTTGTTCCAACTCAGGCAATCCAACCTTCACCCACAGGCATTCAAACAGTGTATCTCATATAAGCACTTAGCCGCATGGTAAGCATACTGTCATGGCAACATTCACACGCATGCGAAGTGCTAAGGCATAAAAACTTACATCGTACTCCGTGCCAAAAACAATAACCCGGTTAGCAAACATGCATGACCTAGTTCATGTTAAGTGGCTAATGCAACACATACAGATGCAATTAGACAGGCTCGGCTATCCTAAACATGGCATGTGAAATGCGCGAGTAGCACGTATTCAAGTTAGATTTGAAATACAATGCAGTTTGTATGACGTACCGAGCCCGATGCATGTAAACAAATGCATGGATGCACGCATGCATTGCATAAGGTATGCTAATTTAAATGTGCCCTAATCTACCAACATAAGCGGGTAAATAAAAGGGAAGAAAGAAGTGGGGGTTGGAAGACATACATCACACTCACCCACACTTATTACAAATTTGCCCTCACTCGGAGGGACCGAAAGAATATACAAATTAACTAACTAGGCAAGCTAATTAAAATACTACAAATCAACTAAATTAATTAAATAAAATAATTAATCTAATTAAACAGTAAATCGCCTCGGGATGAGGACCGGATGCAACACGCGCTCGGGACTGGTTCGGAACCGCACTGCCATGCACGGATTGCCTCTGTTTCCTCTGCTCTCCTCCTCAGAAAATTACCAAAGTCCCAGGAGTGCCTCTCAGGGCACTGGGGATCACCACCGGCTGGGATAGGACACCACCGGCAGTGGGTTGAGCCACGGCACTGAATTTATCCATCGGCTGCAAATTGACTGCCGGTCGGCACTAAACACTGCCGGCCGGCACAAAATACCTGCAGAACCTGCAACTCACAGCAGCAGAGGGCAAAACTTGCATGGCAATGCAATTCAAGATATTTATGCACTATACACACCCCTTATCATGTTTTTGACTCAAGGGGGCATGTGTCTCGATTCCCGGACCACCAATCGCGCATTTCCATGCATGATGGCCCTAAGAACCAAGAATGCAATTTTGATTTCAAATGTATGCAAACCAAGCAAACCAAAGTCCCAATCCCCATCACCAACTCAAGGGACAAGGAATGCATGTTGATACAATGCAACCTAGTCATGTTATCTATCATGCAACATGGGTAATGCAATGCATTCATGCAAGCATACAAGCAAGCATGCAAGGTAAGCATGCAAACCAAATAAAAGGTGGACTTAAATATGAATTGGGCAGCCCCTAATAGGCCCAAAATCAGTGGTCAAAGTGCCCAAAATGAAGGTTAAAATACACACACACATGCATGCAATTATGATCCAACACTTAGACACAAACATGGCAACTCTCAAGCACACTTGAAATGAGTTAAACATGGACAATTAGCATGCATATAAAACTCTGAAAATCATGCAAAACATGATGCCAAATCATGCAACAAAGCAAGCTAAACATGCAACAAATGGCCCAAGTCTTCAAAGCAAGTCTATGAAGCATTAAACCACACCTATGCAAGGCAATTATGGCATGCATTAATCAACCCAAAACAGATTTTTAGCATGTCAAATTAGGCCCAAAGGACCACTTAGATGGCATCTAAGAGGCTTGAAATCAAAGGCATGTATTAAGGCCAAAACATGGAGCATTCAACACATGCTTTTAAAGCATTAAAGAGGCCACTAAGGCAAGCATACAAGCACACCAAAGGGACTGAAATAGCATGCTAGGTGGTTCCAAACTACCAAAATGAGGTAAGTAATACATGTTACACATGCATACTCAAAGGCTAGCAAGCCTAAAATGCAAAGGGGCCATATAATGCATGCCAAGATCAACCCAAATGACTATGGACAGAGCTAAAACATGGCAAAATAAGCACAAAACATTCACAAATCTAAGCCTAAAGCATGCTCAAATTAGGACTAACAACCTAAGCATGTTAAGGGACCAAAGAGGCATTACAAAGCAACTATGCAAAACATGCAAGGAGTGCTAAAACCAACTTAGAAACATGTTATATCATGGCAATATAAGCATGAAAAACAAACCAAACATGCTCAACACACACTTAAGCACAAGCTCCCTCAAGAAGCCAAATCTTGCCCTTTTCAAGGACATCAAGGAGAGGGGGTGGTCCTCTCCTTCTTGAGACTCTAAGGCATCATCTTCACCACTGAAATCCCTCAAGATTTCAGTGGTGAAGAGATCCTAATACCAAAGTCTCGGATCTCTCACAAAATAGCACAAAAAGGGCCCTTTTCAAGACCTAAGGGTGGTCAAACTTGCCCAAACCACCAAACACTCTTAATAAACAATAAAGAGGCTTAAAAAACAGAACTTTTATGTGTTAATCACTAAGCACAAAAACAGTTCTAAGCTAGGTAAAAACAAGGTGCAAAAATGGGGTAAAAAGAGAGTTAGTGTCTTACCCTTGGAGCCTCTTCAACAAAGATGATGTGTTGGCTTCCTTGAGCTTCAAACCAGCCAAAACTTCAAGAATGAGCTCTGATTTTGGAGGACACCAAGGAAAGGTGGAAGACTAGGTGTTTTAGTGCAATAATGGGAACCAAAACACCTAGAATACCAAAGAGAAAGAGAGAGATAGGATGTGTATCTATTCTAACCCTAGAAACCAGAGCTTGGTTCTCTCTAAAATGGCTAAAATTTTGTAACCCTAAGCCAAGAAGAGGAGTGGTCCTCTTATAGGCAAACAAAGCTTGCAAAGCTTACAAGCTAAGCTAACTAAGAGGGTCATCCCTCCATACACGTGTATGGAGGGGAACCAAAACTATACAGCTGTCTGAAAATATCTCCAAAAGCAACTGCACAGTGTCGGCCGGCAAAATGTCATTTTGCAAAATTGACTGCCGACGGCACAAAAGAGTGCCGACCGGCACAATATAGTGCCGATGGCAACACCAGCCAGCCAGTGGCCTCTAGCCACTGCCGGTGGTGTGTGGGGATGCCTCACAAAGCATTCCCTGCCCTTCCAAGGCAAAACACAAGTGTTTGGTGCAAAACCAAACACAAAACGGTCGAGTTCGGAGGTCCTGAGGCAAGGCGCGCGCAGCCGAGAACTCCGGGAACTCCAAACGAACACAAACATGGATAATCACCGAGTGTTCCAACGGTGACGTCCAGGTCTTGAGGACGGTCAAAAATGGGGTGTCTACAGTATGCCTTTAAAAATTTTGAGAGTTTGATATGAAAAAGGTAGTCTTATACTGATTAAGAAAAATACAAGAACGGTAGAATCAAAACTCAACTCCTTTCATTTTTAACGCAAGAATACCAAAAAAAATCTAAAATGAATGTTTAAAACTTCTAAGAGCATGTATTTAAAAGGAAAAATAAGAGAGAGTTGTGTTGTGGCTTATTTGAGGGTTGTTGGAATTGCTAGCAAACTTTTTCTTCCTCTCCTCTGTTCTACCAAGATCACCCTCCTTCCTCTATTCTCTCTCAGCTGAATATAGTGTGTATGTGTGTGTTCTTGTGTGCAAAATGCTAGGGGAGAGGTTTTTTTTATAGAAAAATTGGTGTAAAAGGTCCATTTTGCCCATCGGTTGGAATTGAATTGGATATTTTGGATTTAGTTTGAATTCAATGGAATAGTGGAGGATTAGGGGCCTTAATTATGTAATTAATCATGATCTAGTTAGGATTTGGTTAGGATTGAACTTAGGTTGGAAGCATGGTTCGATGATTTGGGGGTACTAGCAAACTTTTTCCTTAATTTCATGGGTATGGTTTTGAAAAAGTGTATCCATTCCACTTCCCTAGGGTGGCTGGCCATGTGCTAGATTTGGGGATATTTTTGTTGATGTTATATATATATATATATATATATGAAGATATTTTGTGTACAAAATTATTTATTTGAGAAATGTACAAGTATGTATATGTGTATATGTGTGTCATGGTACTAGTTGGGGTCAAAATGTGTTTCAAGAAAAATATGAGGGCTTGGGCTCAATTAAAGTATCTATTTCAAGTGTAGAGTTAATAAATTAGTGTTAGGAAAAATAATTTGGTTTGTATTATCTTGTTTTGAATTGAAAGGTGAATAACTGAACGAAAACTGTGAAAACTGGAAATTAAGGTTTAGAGTGATGAATCTAAAATTTGAGAGTTAAATAATTAATATTAGAGTGTTAGAAATGATTTCTAAGCTTCCAGTGTCGATTAGGGTTTGTAGGGGTTCGTCTGTGATGCATTTTCAATTCTAAGGTTTAATTTGCAAATAATCAACGAACTAAGGATTTTATTATAATAACTCCAAATTTAGAGACCTAATAGGGTTTACTAAAGTTAGGGGGTCTCACAGTGCTCCTGTCTATCCACTACTGCACTTCAGATCCTTTAATACGGCGTACTTGTTGATGTCATGGACGAGTACATCAAAATTGGTGAAACTATTGCAATTGCAGCCTTGAATTATTTTACCATAACAATTATTGCTATCTATGAAGGCATATACTTAAGATCCCCAAATGAGGCAGATGTCACTAGACTATTGCAAGATGGAGAGCAATGCAAGTTTCTTGAAATGTTAGGGAGTTTGGATTGTATACACTGGCATTGGGATAAATGTCCAACCTCTCAAGCCAGTGCTTACACTGGACATGTGCACAAACTAACAGTTGTGCTCGAGGTAGTCGCCTCTTACATGTGGATTTGGCATGCTTTCTTTGGCATGCTTGACTCTCTTAATGATATTATTGTTCTTGACAGGTCATCTTTATTTTCTCAATTAACTAAAGGACGTGCCCCTACTACTAACTATACCATCAATAATCATGCGTACACTATGGGATATTATCTTCCTGATGGTATCTATCCTTGTTGGGCAATGATTGTCAAAACAATATCTTAATCTCAAGGTTTAAAGAGATAACTATTTGCAAGGATGAAAGAGGCATGTCAGAAGGATGTCAAAAGGGCATTTGGAGTTCTCCAAACGGTTTAATATTGTTAGAGTTTCAGTGAAAGGTTGGAATGATGAGGATCTATACTACATCATGAAAACGTGCATTATTTTGCATAATATGATCATTGAAGACGAGCATGATATTCCTGAAAATCAACGCAGTGCAGCACTACTGCAAACAGATACCATTAATACCCCATGTCAAGTGTCACGCGATCCAAACCAAGACTATGCTAAATTTATGTTCAATCACCAGAGGATTAGATCTACTGAAACCCATAATGCAATTCGTAATGATTTGATTGAACACTTGTGGGTCCTTCATGGAAAGTTAGATTAAATTTGTATTTTATCTCTTCACTTCCTTTAATGTCTTTTTATTTTAATAAAATTGTCTTCATTTGCAACTTTATTGTCTTCATTTCAATAAGTTTGTATTTATTCATAAAAACATTGACAAATTAAATAGATATTGAAAACTAAATTACATTGCAAAAGCGAAATTACATTGGAACATAAAAACTAAAAATTATATTGAAAAATAAATGACATTGCAAAATGAAAAATACATTGTCTCTCAATTATTCATCAGGAGGTAGGGGAAGACAATAATTTGGGTTGCTCACATGTATGGACCACTTTGTGAAAATCTCATTCTTGCGCATTATATAATAAGCTTTCATTTGAGGGTCCATATTAGAAATGTCCGCAATTATTATGGAATGTTCTTCCTTTTTTATCTCAAGTTCTTTCATCTCTTGCAATGTTTGAACCCTTGTCTCCTCTTTCAGCTTTTTTTTTTTTTTCATTTCGTTCTCAGTAAGGTGTTGGTTAAATCTTTCCAACAAATTGTTAAGTCTGTGGACTTCAACTTCAACGACCTGACTTTTCTGAAGTATTTTTTTGTAGATTTCTTACCTATAGGTCTTTTACCTCTTGTAGAGACACAACCATCACCAACACTTGGATTGTTGCCAACACTTGAATTGTTACCTTCACTTTGGTTGCTATCATTTTCAAGAGAAATGCAGTTATCCATAGAGGAATCGGGGACTGAATCGGTAAATGGTGTATGTGTCTTTGACTTGACTATGTTCATAGAAGCTACATCTTGCCACCTGCTATTGTTTTGCAACACTTCAAAAAATATTGTTTTTTTTTTTTTTTTTTTTTTTTTAATCTTGATGGTATAAAAGTTTTGCTTGAAGCATCTATATAAATAAAATATTAAATTAAATAATCAGTTAATTTTTATATGATACAAAAAAAAAAATAATAACATAATAAATTAAGATGAAATCTTACTATATCAACTTGAGACATCCCACTTGGGTGTAGATTTTGGACTTGCACTAAACACTCACGAAATTTATTGAAACATTTCATGATTATACCCTATCGAGATTAGATAGACACTTGTATTCTTGACTGATCATTCTGAAGGAAGTAATAATTTTCGTAAATTCTCCCCCAAAAGTGAGCATACGGTTGCGAATTGCCAACAATTGAGTCTTCAGAAATGTGATACCAAGATTTACAAATTGCCACATCTTCATCAATGGTGAATGATTTTCCTCTCTTTTTTTTTTTTTTATGAACCTTCCACAATGATTGTGTTAAAAAACTAAAAACTAAAATGTAATTTGGGAGGTTTGTTGTGAAATGAAATTAAGATAAAGAGAGGAGAAAAAGAAAAATATAATTTGAAATGTTTGCTGTGAAATGAAACTGAGATTGAGGGTTTCTATTTATAGAAATTCAAAATATGACTGTTTGTAGGTAATAGTCGTTGAGACCAAAAGGAAAAAAAATACGACTGCTTATTTGTAGCTGTTGTTCTATACCTTTTTTTTTTTTTAATTTTTTTAATTTTTAATTTTTTTTAATTTTTAATTTTATTTTTATATTTTTATAAAAAAAAAGAGCACAACGTCGCTTTGTCATTTCCAAGACACCATCGTTACCATTCACCTACCCACAAACCAACAGTTGAGATCAACTATCTGGAAGCATTCCCTTTATGCATTCCAAGACAACTTCCCCTTTCTCTCTTGTATCCAAACCAGTCGACTGTTGAGAGCTTGTGTGTGTGTGTGTGTGCGCGCGTGTGTGGTGTTCCATCTTCATCCACAGCAAAGGCAACCCCGTAGCCCCATTTCTCTCCATCTTCATTATCAGAAACCCCTTTATCTGTATTTTCATTTTGATCATCACTACCACCAGAGGCAATCACCAAAACCAGTCATTCATCTCTCTCTCTCTCTCTGCTTTCCATCACCATCACCAGCGTCGATCACCTATCGCCGATCGCGAAGTTCGATGGAACACCACTGTTTGGAACACCACCGATCGCGAAGTTCGATGGAACAAGCCCTAGAGGTTGATGGAGGTTAAAATGAAGAACAAGTTCATCAATCATACTGGAATCCAGGGATTTATCTTCTAAATTCATTTTAGAAATTTATATAAATTTGTGAAATTTGGGTTTGATTTGTTCTAAATTCATTCGGAAATTTGTGATTTGTTCTTAACTAAAATTTGTAAAATTTGTGAATTTGTGAAATTTGTGAAACTAGTTTTTGAATGATCATTCTAAAATTGTGGGTAAATTTGTGTTTGGGAATTCTATTTTTTTTCTTCTTCTCAATTTTGGTGAACTTTGCAAAAATAAACGAATGGTGAACATTCTGTGATAAAAAATGGTGAATTTTGCAGAAAAAAAAAAAAAATCAAAGATTTTGGGAGGTTTTCCTGGTGAATTGATTCTGTTTTTTCAACTGATTTGGAGCCAAAAATCTGTTGGTCTTTGATGATGTGGCATGTTTGTTAATTTGACAACATAAATGGGATATGTTATATTTGGCAAAAAAAAAAATAACAGGCCATTGGAAACCCTTTTTATCTTAGTCTTACTAAATTATAATTTTAGCAACTCTTTTAGCAACTCGATTGGAGATGCTCTCAGGTGCAAGATTCCCAATATTTTAAATTTTTTTTTTCTTCATACAAATGATTTTCTGAAACTTTTTTGCCTCATCATAACTCTTCTGAGATAATGGGAATCCATTAAACAAGTTCAAGAGCTACAAAAATTAAAAGGTAGAACAGACTTTATTCTATTCACAAGTTTCACTCTTATCAACGCGTTTGGTGGGGAATGTATTAAAAAATGTATAGCCAAAATAAAAATAAATAAAAAAAAATTAAAATATAATAAAAATTTATCTAGCTTAGTGAAAACGCTCTTATAATAATAATGTCCGACCATGGTGGTATGTTTATATCACGGGATGTGATCCATTTTATTTATTTATTTATTTTTAATGTAACATTTGATTTATTTGATTGGATCAGGGATGATGGGATTACGATAAGCCTTGATGATTCGCTAAGTCCGTTTATGATTTATAAGGGTTTGATTATAATTTAGACCCATAGAATCAAGTTAAAACTCAATTATAAAACGTGTCGTGTTGGGAAAGACTGTTTCAAGTCAAGTCAGCTCGGCCTGCTCACAAACTATATTATACAATATATATATTTTTAAATAAATTAAAGAGCCACATACAATATATATTTATATTTTTTGTTTTTATTTTTATTAGCATAAATTATGTATTACTACATTATGTGAATAATTATTTATAAAATGTGAACTACTAGTTTTGTTTGAATAGGTTAAAGAGACACACAAATAATTAAATTAATTATAACTTATTTTAAAATACGAAAAAAATATTTATACTAAACAATATCTGGCTATGTGGCTGGAATTGAAAATTTTTATTTTGTTTTTGGATGGATTCAGAAATAAAGCATAAGCCCAATCCGGAGGGGCAAAGTTTGGTTTGGTATATGACTTTAAATGTTATTAAATAGTATATGGGCCGGCTTGAACCCATTCAAGCATGATTGGTTGAAAATTTTAAATTAAAAGTATTTCAAAATAGAAAATAACTTTAAATATTTTTATTATTACCTAATTAAGAATTTTTTACATCAGCCGTCTAATTAGAGGCAAATTGATTTACCATTCGTAGAGCTGTTGGCAAACGGAACCAATTACAAAGACAAATATAACTTATCTTCAACTTTTATCCTTCTCCAAATCAATACATATATATAGTTGTGTGTGCAATTCAAATAAATAAAAAAAGTACTAATATCACAATATGTAGCGGCATACGTGTGCAATTCAAATAAATAAAAGCAATAAATAGTAATAAAAAAAAAAAAAGCAGAGACACACATATTACGTGTCACTCAAGTGGTAAGAGTTTTTTTTTTTTTTTTTAAATTAAAGATGTTGATTAATAATTTTTCTTCTCCGTAACTCCCCAACGACCTCACTTTCAAATAATTATTGAAATTCACCATTTCTAATTAAAAAAATATATAATAACATGTTTGGGTCTCTTTGCTTTGTTCTTTATGAATGATACAAATTAAAAATATTCATAATTATTACTAAAGTGCTAGGCGAGTCCTGAGTGTTCAGAGAGTCCATATGGAGTCTTAATATTTTTATACATTACTTAAAAAGATAAAATTAATTTAAAAAATTATTATAAAAATTTTAAAAAATAAAATCTAGTACTGTTTTATTTTTAACCATTTAGACATGCACAAAGAAAATATTACACAAAAATCTACGGTTATAACGTCAAAGTAAAATTGAACTATTTGTACCACAACATCACTTAAACATTATTGTTCTTGTATTTTCAGTTGCAAAATTAAATTAAAAGCTCTTTATTGAGAATGAATTAATTCTACTATTTTTTTGTTTTTTTTTGTTTTTCGTATATAGATAAATAATTTCTAGGAAGTATAATTAAATAAACAATCCAATATATACACAAGTCAACAAGCAAAAATCTAGTCAAATTCTAGAGATTTTAATATTTAAGTAAAGTTAACAAACAATTGAAATAGAAGTTGAAATGATACAAAATCTGTAGGCATCAGAAAGTTCAATTTTAAAATGGGGAATTGAATTGAACATAAGTTTGTTAAAGTAAAATCAATTACTTTGGGCTCTCTACTAATAAAAATAATTTTATTTTTGGACTTAATAAGTAAAGTAATTGGGGTCCTCTACTAATAAAAACAGTTTTGTTTTCGAGTTTAGTGTCGGGGCCGTTTTGCCGGCATGCTCATGAGCCGGCCATGCAATATAATTGGCATAAAAAGGTAATTCACCAAAACATAGAGCCATACATTTCTTTGCTCAATTCAATGGGGCTTCCAAGCTTAAGCTTGAGCATGTCATGGCTAATACACAATTTGCATATTCATCTAATACTCTTATGTTGTTTGAGCATTCTCAACTCTGGCTTTACTGCTACCACATCCAGCTCCTGGCTAATGGGGAACGAGACCGACCGACTTTCATTGCTAGCAATCAAGGCCAAAATAGTTGAGGACCCACTGCATGTTTTGAGCTCCTGGAATGAATCTATCCACTTCTGCCAATGGCAAGGCGTTACATGTGGCCGCAGGCATCAGAGGGTCACTGCCTTGGACTTACAGTCCCGGGAACTGGTGGGATCGATATCACCACACCTTGGGAATTTAAGCTTTCTGAGGGAATTACTGCTTCAGAACAATAGCTTTGGCAAGGAAATTCCCCCGGAAATTGGCCGTTTGCCAAGGCTGCAGATTTTGCAGCTGAGCAACAATTTAATTGGTGGCCAAATTCCTGTAAATATATCTCGTTGTGCTAACCTCATTTACATCAATTTTTCACACAATGGATTGGTAGGAGAAGTTCCGGTGGAGCTGGGATCCTTGTCGAAGCTCGCAATAGTAAATATAGAGGCCAACAATCTTAGAGGGAGTATCTCTCCTTTCACGAATTTGTCATCTCTTCGTGACCTGTTTTTAGAGACCAACTACTTTGACGGCAGCTTTCCTGATGGTTTTGATCGATTGAAGAATCTTCAGATACTCGCACTCGGCGTAAACAGGTTGTCCGGCGTCATCCCTGCGTCCCTCTTCAACCACTCTTCTCTCACAAGTTTTACTGTCATTGTTAACCAAATTCAGGGAAGTCTTCCCTCGGACTTGGGAATCACTCTTCCCAATCTTGAATTCTTCGGCATTGGTGGAAACCAATTTACAGGATCAATTCCAGTTTCAATATCGAATGCATCTAAACTTTATGAACTTGAATTGGATCAAAACAATCTTACTGGAAAGGTTCCTAATTTAGCAAGGCTGCAAAACCTCAAGTGGCTAACCATGGGGGACAATCAGCTTGGTTGCAGGGAAGCTGATGACTTGAACTTTATCTACTCTTTGATCAATGCTACAAATTTACAGTATTTGAACGTGGGCCTAAACAATTTTCGCTGCAAGATTCCAGAAGCCATCGGTAATCTCTCGAGCAATCTTAAACTTTTGAGTTTAGACAACAATCAGATATTCGGAAGCATTCCGCCCGGGATTGTAAATCTTGTTGGTTTGCAGAGTTTGCATATGCAGGTTAATCAACTCACCGGTACTATTCCAAGTTTGATTGGAAAGCTTCAAAATCTGCACGAATTGAATCTCGTCAACAATTCATTGTCTGGTAACATTCCATCTTCCCTAGGAAATCTGAGTTTGTTAAGTAAACTTGTTTTAGGACTAAATAATTTTCAGGGAAACATTCCTCCGAGCCTAGGGAATTGTAATAATTTGCAAAAGTTGTTTCTTTCTCAAAACAACCTTAATGGTACCATACCAAAACAAGTTGTTTCTATCTCATCCTTATCTATATATCTAGACCTATCCCAAAACCAATTGAGTGGTTCTCTTCCCATGGAAGTTGCAAAGTTGATAAACCTTGGTTACTTGGATGTCTCTAAGAACCTATTATCAGGTGAAATTCCGAGCACTCTGGGTAGCTGCACAAGCCTGGAAACGCTACTTTTGGGGAACAACTTTTTCAACGGAACCATTCCTTCTTCTTTGAGTTTCTTGAGAGGCCTTAGTGAGTTGGATCTCGCGAATAATAGCTTGTCTGGTGAAATTCCAGTGTATTTGGAGAACTTTATTTTGTTGCAAAATTTGAATATGTCTTTTAATAATTTTGAAGGGGTAGTACCAACACAAGGTGTATTTAGTAATGCAAGTAAAATATCAGTAGTGGGAAACAGTAAGCTCTGTGGGGGGGTAGCTGAATTGAAGCTACCTAAATGCAACTTCAAAGAGGATGAAAATAGGAGATCAAACAATGCCTTAACTTTAGCACTCTCTATACCCTTTGGGCTTGTAGGACTAGCTCTGGTGGGGTGTGCTCTCTATCTTTGCCGGTTCAGAAATAGAAGAAAAGATACTCCTTCAGGTTCATCAAAAAATTCACTCTTGAGGGTGTCTTACCAAACTCTTGTTAAAGCCACTGATGGCTTCTCATCTTTCAATTTAATCGGTGTTGGTAGTTTCGGGTCTGTGTACAAAGGAGTTATTGATGGAAGAATTGTCGCTGTGAAGGTACTCAACCTTTTGCGACATGGAGCTTCGAAGAGTTTTGTATCCGAATGTGAGGCCTTGAGAAACATCAGACATCGAAATCTTGTCAAAGTGGTAACAGCATGTTCGACAGTAGATTATCAGGGTCATGACTTCAAGGCCCTGATTTATGAGTTCATGGTCAATGGGAGCCTGGAGGAGTGGTTACATCCAAATCCCAATGAAGATTTATCAAATGAAGAGATTAGGAAGTTAAATCTTTTTCAAAGACTAAATATTGTCATTGATATTGTTTGTGCACTAAATTATCTCCACAACCAGGGTCAAACACCAATAATCCACTGCGATCTTAAGCCAAGCAACATTCTTCTGGACAAAGATATGACTGGGCATGTAGGTGATTTTGGATTAGCAAAATTCTTTGCAGACCATGCCATCCATGACTTGTCTACAAGTGAAACAAGATCTATTGGCATAAGGGGAACAATAGGTTATACTGCTCCAGGTGAATATGTTTTCATTTATTCTTAATTTTTTCATGCACCAAAAAGTGTAAAGAAAATTGCATGTGTGATTTGGGCAACACATTATTTTTTCTATGCACAGTTCTTTGACTTTTCTTGTTTATGAAGCATTTCTGCCTTTTATATCCAACATTTTGTTTTGCCCTTTACAAATGCATTTTGCTTGCAGAATATGGTATGGGAAGTGAGGTCTCGGCATATGGTGATATATACAGTTTTGGTATCCTCTTGTTAGAAATGTTTACTGGGAAGAGACCCACAGATGAAATATTTAAAGATGGTTTAAGCCTCCATAACTTTGTCAAAGAGGCTTTGCCTGACAGTGTATCAGAGATTTCAGACCCAATACTTTTTCAGACCGAAAGAGAAGAAGAAGAAAACTTCACAAGGAGTGTGAAGATTGTGGAGTGCTTGAGTTTGATACTTGAAATTGGAGTCAATTGTTCTTCAGATTTGCCTAGAGAAAGAATGGAGATTAATGATGTTGCATCTAAATTGCATTTCATCAAAGACACTCTTTTAGGATCTGAAATACATTGAAAGAGAAGAATTTATGAGGTAATCAATTGGAATGTAATACTTTTGTCTTTATAATCTCCTTTATGGAAGAGATTACACGTTTAATAATAGCCTTACTTTCACAATCGTCGAACGACCATATTGCCACCATTGCATTACCATCAAACCAAAAATGAGTAAAATTACATGATTGGTTCCCTTTAATTTGAGCAAAATTTCACTTTCTTCCTTGCCATTTCTTAATATTTTAAATGAAAAAAAAAAAAAAAAATCCGTGCAAAAACAAAAAAGCATAATATAATAAAAAATATATAGTATATTTTATAGGGTTCATTGAGGTAGTTATAGTTTTGCACGTCCAAAATTCTAACGGGACAATACTGTGACAAAATTCAAAATATAAAATATAAATTATTTAAATTAAAATTATGAAAATTAAAGTCATACTTGGTTTAAACTTTAGATATTAATAGAAGGGGTAAATTATACTCTGCGCCTTTGCACTTTACACTAAATCTCACTTTAATCTTTACACATGAAATCATAGCAATCAACCCCTTACACTTCTGGTCAAGTCTCGCTTTAGTCTATACATATGAGATCATGATAGTCAACCCCATACACTTTTATTCAAATCCAACTTTGGTTCCTACATAAGTGCCAATATCCCTCTTCTGTAACTTCATTTTTAAATCTTTAACAAAATCTAGTTATGTGACAAAAATATAATTATGAAATGAGGGTAAAAGAGAAAAATCATGTTTCCTACCAATAGATTTTGTCCTATGTGATAAACACATGAGAGTTATATAATATGATATATGTATATATATATATGCTCGTATTGTAAATATTGAGAGGAAAAGGAAAAAAGGTAGAACTTTTGAAGTTAAAAAAAAAAAATGCAACAAAGAAATCCAAGAGAAAGAAAGAATATAGAAAACTATGTTACCGTGAAAAATAGAGTTTCGTGATTTCAATTTATGCAAAACCCTAGTTCATTTTCTTAATTGTTTACAATTTACGTTTTATTTTAATCTAATACAGTCATATTTTGATGTAAATTTTGGGATAAAATGTGTATTGGTGAAAAATATAGATGATTTTTCTTACTCCTAAAGATTTAAATAATTGAGTAATAGAAATAGGACTTGTATATGGACCAAAGTCAGATTTGACCAAAAGTACAGGGATTAATTGTCACATTTTTGTGTGTAAGAACCAAAGTGAGATTTAACTAGAAGTGTAAAAGGTTGACTGTCATGATTTTATATATATGAACTAAAATGAAATTTGGTACAAAATATAGGAGTACAAAGTATAATTTACCCTAGTTTAATTTACGTACCAAAAATTTTCCCTATTTTCTTTACTTTTTTGGCTTGTTCAAAAAATAATGCATGTGCGTAAGACCTTGCTTAATTTACTTTTATTTATTTATTTTAAAAAGTCCTGAACTTTTAAACTACGTGTCTAACTATCTTGTATTTTGAGAATATTATGGTAATGTTAATCTTGTGGCTGCAATTCTTCTTAGTTTTTGTTTTGTTTTGTTTTGTTTGGTTTATTTTCAAGTTTGCATTATTTAGAGCATCTCCAACGCTGCACTTCTTTTTTCATCAAATTTGAAGAAGAAAAAGACGATTTTCTCAATTTGATACGAGGCGCTCCAACGGTGAGCATCAAAGTGAAATTGGGGAGGTGGTCGACCGGCCGGTTGACCAACCAGTCGACCGGCAAAGGCAAATTTTTTTTTTTTTTTTAACTGTTTGAACTGTTTTTGACCGGTTTGAACCCATGTATTTCAAAGAGAACCGGGCGACCGGTTGGTCAACCGGCCGGGCAACCGGTTGGTTGACCGGTGTCCCTCTTTCAACGGTCAGTAACAGTGATTTCACCAAATCTATCTCTCGTTCTCAGTTTGATGATTTTTTTGCTGAAATCTCATTTTGATATCAATCTGGTGCAACGGTTGGAGCATGAAAAAAGGGCTTTTTCATCAAAATTTAAATCTGGTGCTGGGTTTGGTTCACCGTTGGAGATGGTCTTAGTTGTATGGTATTCTTTATTCATTATTTGAATCACCATTAATAGTAGAAGAAATATCATTTCCCCTAAACTATCACGCGTTTTTCACGTTGACCCACATATTTCGATTTATTTTAATTTAGTACCTAAACTTTTTACAAATTGATCAATTAGACTCTTACCGTCACCTTCCGTCCACAATTGGACAGAATGTGTTGATGTGGGGGACAAATTGATTTTTAAAGTATAGTTTGGGGGGCAAATTGATTTTTATTTTGGGGAATAAATTGATTTTTAAGGTATAGTTTGGGGGTAAAATGAAATTTTAAATGCCACGTCAGCACATTCCGTCCAATTGTAGATGGAAAGTGATGGCTAGGGTCTAATTGATCACTTTGTGAAAAGTTCAAGTACTAAATTGAAATAAATCGAAGTATAGGGATCAACGCGAAAAACACGTGATAGTTTGAAGGATAAAATGATATTTCCTTTTAATAGTATGTTAGATTACCCACAGAGGCATGATGGCCAATAATTTTAGAATAATGTTATATAAATAAATAAATAAATAATACAAAAAAAATAATAATACAGAATGGCCTGACGAGTGTTGATATTATTAACTTAAAGCAAAAAATCTATTAAAGTGATATTTTTTACTGCCACGTCTTTCTAATTAATAGTCATATATTACATTCTATACAAAAACCTATAAGAATATAATTTTCCATATTAAGAAAATTGGATCGTTTTCAATTGATATTTTTTGATTGGAAAAGAATAAGCTCATTTGAAATCTCGCACTAGAAAACATGCCATGCTTGCTCCTCGTTATCGTCTTATCTACGCAGTGTCCTGTTAACAAGGACAAACCATGGAGGCTCAAGACAAATGTTAAGAGGATCACTACACTATTTTATAAACAATTATAAATGCCGAGCAACCATTGTTTGAAGGTTAATTTTGTTCTTAAAAAACTAATGAAACTTGAAAGGGCAAAAAAAGAGGGCTGCTATTAACATCTACCTAATTTCTTTGGACCCCCTTCTTTGAACCCCTGCCCACACTGTTACAAAATCATAAATAGATCGTGGATTTAAAGTGTGATGTATGATTTTTAATCAAGGATCTTTTATTTAGACAAAGTGTGATCTTTGAGAGTGATTGTTAAAGTTCATTTTCAATCACACTTTTTTATCTTCATTAAAAGATAATTCCATAATGGATCTTGACCGTGATAATAAATATTTAGATCACGGATTTTAAGGGTGATTCATAACCAATAAAACTTGAGATTGAACTTAAATAATCTGTGATTAATAATAAAATAAGATTATGGTAATATGCAGTTCTCATCATGGTTAGTGCGTGTAATAAAAAAATAGTCCGACCACAAAATGTGACTATCAATCACAGTATATAAACCGTGATTAAAATTTGAATATAACTAATATCTAAAATATAATCAATATTATTTGCATAAAAAATTCCTTTGAATCACAACATTGACCACATATCAATAGCTATTAATTTCATAAATGAAAGTCGAATGTTCGAAAAATATATACAATGAAAGTTAAAGAATAAAAGGGTTTTTTCTTTAATTACACAATAAAAATGTAATTAAAAAAAATGGAAAAACTTAAAGAAAACTCAAAGTTCTTGAATGTTCCGTATTCTTTGATCATATTTCACAACTGTCCAAGCAATTTTTGACCTGAATAAAAATAACACAAATTAGTTCAGAAGCCGTTAGAAGCATAGGAATAAACTTACACATTTTTTCGTTATTTAAAAATAAAAAAAAAAAATTAATGGATATCCCACTTGCAACTATCAAGCCAAGGCTCGAGAGGTCCAGCCTATATTTTTTCATTTCAACCACAAGAAGAAAGAGAATGCAGTTGATAAAATTAATGGTTCAATTGTCCACACACATAAAAATCCAAACACAACTTCTATCAACTATGTTCTGATTTAATATCATTTTCCCTAGTGTACTCAGTCCATGACCTGGTGACTAATTTGCACAGATGAGGTGTCTTGTTTTATGAGTTAGAGCAGTCCACAAAGCACCAAAGCAATAACCAATGAAAGCGTGTTTAATGGAGTTCAACCCCAGTTTGATGTGCTGTGTGAGTTGATAAAAGTGAAGGTTGGTTTGTGGACTAAATATCATTTTTCTTACTGTGTGTACTATGGTGGTTAGGTACAAGCAGCCAACAAAGAAAAAACAAAGCAAGTCCAACTCCATCTAAAGCCGAAGGACTCTAACTACTGCTAAATGGCGCAATGTAAATATATTGGTCATCTAATTACCATAATATGATATTAAATTCTGAAGGATTAAAAATAAAAAGGATTCCCAAAATGGAATCAATTCCAATTACTCTAGGTCCTAAATGTCAGCAAAGTCCATATCAAATAATTGTCCATCTTCTTGATTGCAGCTTTCTGCACCCAAATAGACAAATTTAATAATGGTCCATGACAAATTTAAAAACACACAGTCTTTAGTCAAACGAAAATGACAAAGGAAAGAACAGTTGCACCTATGCAGCTGCAATTTGTCATTATTGGAAAAATATATATATATATATATATAGGTGCAGTTTTTACTTTCTGTTCTTTAAGAGGATTGTATCCAAATAGACAAATTGAAAGAGAGAGAATAAGAGCTAATTTGACGCAAAGTGAGTATGAATTTAAAATCTTACTAGACAAAAACTCCAGCTATAATGAACTAGTAAATTTACCTTTTATAGCTATAACTCATTCATCAACCTCAAAGTGCTCACACCACGCCTGTAAATTAAAAATCACAAAATGGCAAATAATTCTAATCATAGGAACCTTAAAATAAAATAAATAAATAAAACAAACAAACAAAAACAAAAACAAAATAAAGAGAAAGAAAAGAGAAAAGAGAAAAGAGAAAAGAGAAAAGAGAAAAGCAAAATGAAATGGCCTTTACATGTAGAGATGTAAGACGAAGAATGATGTTATCAACCAAAATTACTTTGATGAGCCCAAACACTTCCAAGAATTTGTTCATTGTGAATTAAACTACTCCATCTAAATTACATTATAAACCTTCCCCAAACTATGAACTTTTAAATCAATGAATTCTAAACCCACTTCTTGTAATGATATTTCATACCAAACAAATGCAAAAATAATAATAATAAATAAATAAATGAAACAACAAAATGATTTTGATCAGCCCAATACAAAAAAAAAAAAAAAAAAAAAAAAAAAAACACACACACACACACACAAAAAGAAATCAAATGTGTTCTTCGTGAATTAAACTACTCCATCTAAATTAAGTTATAAACCTTGCTCAAACTATGAACTTTTAAATCAATGAATTGTAAACCTACTTCTTGTAATAATATTTGGAGGATTCAACCTGAAGCATCATACCAAACAAAACCAAAAAAAAAAAAAAAAAAACAGCAAAATAACTTCGATCAACTCAATACAAAGATTATACAATAAGAAATCAAATGTATTTCCTACACAAACACTTCCAAGAATTTGTTCCTTCTTGTTGGAAATTGGGTCAGGTTTAGAACCCATACCCGATTGGCTCGCCCATGGTGGCATAACCCAAGACCCATAAGGAAAGATCCAGTCAAAGTGGATTTAGATTAGCTTATCTTAGGGATAAGTGTGATTAATCCACTATCTCATCTGTTAAGGAGATAAGAGTTGTGGGTGGTTATAACACTCCCATATTAATCCACTATCTCATCTGTTAAGGAGATAAGAGTTGTGGGTGGTTATAACACTCCCATATAATATACGTATTATATGGTGAGAGTTAATTTTAACTGTATCAGATCAATCTCATGTAGTCTTCTTTATTTTTTTTCTCTCTCCATAGAAACATAGAATAGCCTTTGTACTGTAAAGAGTGTGGGTAATTCTCTGGTTGTTTTACTCCATTGCTGAGAATTATTCGAAGACATCCATGAAGGCACGTGATTCACTCAAATGATATATGGATTCAGTTTGAGCGTAAAAGGTATGCCCAAATTCGTTTATTTTCGTTGTGTATTATTTCTTATTTTTCCTACACTTATGAATTAAACTACTTCATCTAAATTAAACTATAAACCTTTCTCAAACTATGAACTCAATAAATTGTAAACCCATTTCTTGTAATAATATTTGGAGGATTCAATATCTATCAACAGATTTCTTTTTGACGCCCAAATAGATGTCATGTTGGTTGTTGAAAGTGTAATAGCAAACACACGTAAAGCGATTTAACATTGCTCAGAGTAATAAATGTAAGATAAAAAAAAATCAATTTTGAAACCAAAGAAAGAATTCAACAATTGAATCCACTGCCCAAAATCATCTTGTTGAGCCCAAAATATATGTGATTCCTACTAAAGGAAAAAATCCACTTATCCATCTTTTTATTGGAAAAAAAATCCCAAACATGTAGAAGCCATAAGAAATTTAACATCTCATTGAATTTACATTATTTTTTTTTAAATTTTTTTTATGAACATGCAAAATCTGGTAGCCCATGGTAAAATTGATTTTCCACCTAATCCTACATTCCTAAACTGATATTAAGACTACAATGTTGCATTCGATTATTCAAACAGGAGGCGCTTGTTGGTGGGAGTGGGGTGCAAACCACTTATGGTGGTTCACAAAAAACAAATACAAGAGAGAATTTATAATCTAAAAATAGATTTTTTTCACTCAAATATTTAGAATACACTGAAGAGGAGAAATATACTGAAGAGGAGAAACACACTCTTACTCTCTGACTCTCTTCTTTCTGCCACACACTCACCACTCTGATACTTTAGCTATTTATAGACAAACATGACAGTGTAAACTCATTTAATGCAAATACAACTAAAACTAGAAATTTCAAAGATAGTAGCCATTGTTGAACCTTGAATTCAGCTTCCATGCTCCTACTATCAGCTAGGTCGGTGGAAAAACTTTCATTATAGGTTGGCGGTGAAGCAAGATTACTTCACAACATCCCCCCTTAGTCTTGATTCTCTATACTGCTTCATCCCGAGCATCATCTTCATTCTGTTGAACAGATCATTTTTCAATGGCTTCGTGAAAATATCTGCAAGCCAATCTTGAGACTTGCAAGAAATTAACTCCACCTCTCTCTTTTTCACATGCTCTTGGATGAAATGATAGCGTGTATCAATATGCTTACTTCTTTCATGATAAACTGGGTTCTTTGTTAATGCAATTGCTAAGTGATTATTGACATAGATCTCAGTAGGATTTTCTTATGGAAATCCTAAATGCTTCAGCACATTTCTTAACCAAATTGCATGACACACAGTTGAGTTGGCTGCAACATACTCAGTTTCGCAAGTTGACAGTGTCACAATAGCTTGCTTCTTTGACGACCAAGTGAACACTATATTTCCCATAACGAAAGCAAACCTAGTAGTTCTCTTTCGTTCATCTAAATCACGTCCCCAGTCACTATCTGAATAGCCAACAAGACTGAAATTATCAGTCGGTTTATAGAATAAACCATCATCGATTGTACCTTTGATGTAGCGAAAAATTCTCTTTGCTACATAAAGGTGTGACTGATCCGGTGTTTCCATATATCTACTAATCAGTCCTACTCCATAGAGTATGTCCGGCCTGGTGCAAGTAAGATAGCAGAGGCTTCCAACTAAGCTCTTGAAATAAGTTGAATCCACATCACCCGCCTTTGTACCTTTTTTGAGCTCCACTCCACTGTCTACAGGAGTGTTCACTGGATTGCAATTCTCCATTCCACATCGCTTGAGAATTTCCTTGGCATAGCCACTTTGGTAAATAAAAATTCCATCTTTTCTTCGTGCCACTTCAATGCCGAGAAAATGAGCCATCAATCCAATATCTGTCATTTCAAATTCTTGGACCATGCTTCTTTTAAATTCTTTGAACATGGCTGGATTGTTTCCATTGAAAATTAGATCATCAACATAAAGACAAGCAAGCAACATGCTTCCATCAACTTCCTTCTTCAAATATAGTGCATGCTCATATGGGCATTTTTCAAAACCATTGTCATGAAAATATTGATTAATTCTGGTATTCCATGCATGTCGAGCTTGCTTCAATCCATAAAGTGCTTTCTTCAATTTGTACACTTTGTCTTCATGCCCATTTTGAACATACCCTGAAGGTTGTTCAATATAGATTTTTTCTTTAGAAAACCATTTAGAAATGCAGATTTCACATCAAGTTGATAGATCTACCACTTGTGCTGGGTAGCCAAAGAAATCATTAGCCTGATAGTCTCCAACCTGGCAACTGGAGCAAACACCTCTCTATAATCAATTTTGTAGCCTTTTTTCCACTAATCTTGCCTTGTAGCGTTGCACTTTGCCTTGCGCATTTTTCTTTGTCTTGTATACCCATTTCACTCCAATGGGTTTGTGCCCCTCTGGTAGATTTGTAAGCTTCCATATGTCATTTTTCTCAATAGCATGAATTTCTTCATCCATTGTTTTCTTCCATTTATCTTCTTGGATGGCTTCTAAGAAAGTAAGTGGATCACTATCTACGAGTAGGCAGAACAAATTCAGATATTCTTCTTCTATGGTTTCTGTGGCTTCATATATGTCTCTTAAGCTCTTTATTCCCTATGTCTTCTGAAAAAACTATCATCTGATGATGATGATGATGATGGCATGTCAATTCTGTGAGATGATGATGATGGAGTACCTCTTATATGTGATGTGGGGTTTCCACATATAGGAGTTTGTGGCTTATTTGGGACTACTCCTGTGATTTCAACCGGAGCTTTTGATGTTTCATCTTCAAGAGTGAGTTTTGCATCTTTAACAACTTCATCTTGATTCCAATTCCAAGCTTCTTCTTCTTCAAATATCACATCTTTACTCATGATCACCTTTTTGGTAATGGGATTATACAACTTGTATCCCATTGTTCTGTCTCCATATCCGACAAGGATACATTTTTCTCCCTTATCATCGAGTTTGGTTCTTCTTGCTTCTGGAATCTTGGTGTGTACAATACACCCAAATATTCTGAGATGGTTGACACTTGGCTTATGTGAACTCCAAGCCTTTTCTAGAGTCATGGAGTGAAGGCTCCTGGTTGGGCATCCACTTAGTAGATACATAGCACATGATACGGCTTCAGCCCAAAATTGCTTGGGCAATCCTTTTCCTTTTAACATGCTCCTTGCCATATCTAAGATTGTGTGATTCTTCCTTTCAGCAACACCATTCAGCTGTGGTGTATAGGATGGTGTTGTTTGATGCTTGATTCCATGCTCTTTGCAATAATTCTTGAAAGCATCTGATGTATACTCTCCACCTTGATCTGATCGTAACATCTTAATATAGTAGCCACTTTGTTTCTCAGCAAAAGTTTTGAATTCTTTGAAGATGTTGAATACCTCCGACTTGTTTTTGAGGAAGTACACCCATGTCTTCTTGCTGTAGTCATCAATGAATGTAAGGAAGTATCTATTCTGTCCATTTGACATTGGTTTCAATGGACCACACACATCGGTGTGTACTAGCTGCAGCGGTTTTGAGGCTTTCCAATTCACTTCTTTAGCAAAGCTTGTTCTGTGATGCTTGCCAAGAATGCAGCTTTCATAGACTTCATTAGTATAAGTAATATGAGGGAGCCCTTTTACGATATTCTTGCTTGACAACAGCTTCAAGCTTCCACAGTTGAGATGTCCAAACCTCAAATGCCATAGCCAGTCTTTGTCTTTAATGATGGCACTTAAACACTTCGCAGCATCACGTTGGATGTTCAACGCAAACAAATACCATGATTGTCACCCAAGCGATCAAATTACCATGATTGTCTTTGATGGTAAGATGACAATCTTTCATGCTGATGTTGTATCCTTTCTCTAGGAGTTTTCCCATACTCAAAATGTTGTTCTTCATGGCAGGAACATAATAAACATTGGAGATGTAATCATGATCTCCATTCTTGAGCTTGATCAAAATGTTGCCTGTTCCTTTCACTGGAGTCTTTGAAGAATCACCAAATGAGACTTGTGCTTGTACAGTCTCATCAAGCTCGACGAGCAACTCTCTTTTACCACACATTTGATTACTGGCTCTCGAATCTAGATACCAAACATTGTTTTGGTTTTCAGTATCTCTATGGTGGATAAACAAGACCGTAGGTCCAACTTTGTTTGTTTCCTGCTCGACAAAATTTACTTGCTCTCTGGTTTCTGTTGTTGCTCTACTTCGACATTCATTGCTATAATGCCCGAACTTGTGAGAATGGTAGCATTGAACATTGCTTTTGTCAAATCCTGATCAGTTGTCGTAACCATCTCCTCTTCCTCTTACTCTTCCTCTTGGAGCAAAGTGTGGTTGACTTCTTCCTCCTCCGGCTGGACCTCTTCCGCTTCTTCCTCGAAAACCAAAAATTCAGTTATTGTAACCACGGCCTCTTCCTCGACTTCTTTGTGATGTCCCCCCTTGCTTGTTTCTGTCATCTATGAAAGATAGCTTTGATTAAAGAGCATGCTCTAGAGAACTTGACGGAGTCTTCTTGTTGATCCTTTGTTCATGAATCTCAAGTGTACCCATCAACTTATCGGCAGTCAAGGCACTGAGATCCTTGGACTCTTGTATTGCTACAACCATGTGCTTGAATTTGGGATTGAGTGATCGTAGAATCTTCTCTATCACTTGAAGAGATTCCATCTTCTCTCCATATCTTCTAATCTGATTAAAAATGGTCAATGTTTTGTTGAAGTACTCAGAAATCGACTCATTCTCATTCATGTGCAGCATCTCGAATTCACCACGTAACACCCGAAGTCGAACTCTGATCGTCTTCTCAATTCCACGGTGTGAATTGTGAAGAATACTCCGTGCTTCTTTAGAGGTTGCTACTGCTGAAATCCTCTCAATGGTTGACTCATCAATGCCTTGATGGAGTAGATTCAAGGCCTTTTTATCTCTCTTCCTTGAATCTTTTAACACCGTCTTATGAGTTTCATTTAAATTTCTTTCATCTTCGAGAGTAGCTGGGTCGTCATATCCTCAATCCACTAACTCCCACAAATCTTGTGAGGCTAGTAGGACTTGCATTTGAATACTTCAATTTTCATAGTTCTCTTTGCTGAGTTTTGGAAACTGGGACTGAAAGAAATTGTTTGTGTTGGCCATTGGTTGACTTTAAGAAATATGCAAATTTTTAGGATGTAATTTTCGAATTCTGATCATACTGATGTGTCCGGAATATTCCAAATAGTTGGAGAGCACTATTGGATCACCAAAAATGGACTTCAAACAGCTTAGATCTAGCCAAAATAGTTGGATGGTTTAGATCGGCAAAATCTAAAACTTCTGAGAAGCACCGGATAATTTCTCCGGATCGGCTGACGTCAGCGTGATGTCTGCAGCTTGGCAGCACGGCTCAGCTTGGTTTGCGGCTTGGCGGCGCGGCTCTGCTCGGCTCTAATGGCTTGGCAAAAAAAAAAAAAAAAATTTGAATTGCTGCTGCCGAGTTTTGAACCTTGTCTCATGTGATTCAAAAGTAAGAGTTAACCACTTTGCGAAACAATTTCCTTTGGTCTTATATCTCAAGTTATATTATTTAACTTTACTCTTCTTCACTCTGTCTCAGTCGTCTTCTTTCTCTGGTTCACACGTTTGGTGCGTGTAGGCATCTAGGAGTGTGAGAACGACGTCAACTAGAGCGTGTGGCGCATGTAGGATCCTCCTGGCTCAGTTTTTGACGCGGTTTTTTTTTAGTGTGATTGTCTTGATAAAACCTACACACTGGTGTGATCAAAAGTTGATTTCAACAACTTTGATTTCTGGGCAAGATTTGAAACGATGCTCTGTTCTTGAAAATTTGCAGAATGTCTGTAAATTCAAGCTACCTTCAGCTCTGATACCACTGTTAGTGGGAGTGGAGTGCAAACCACTTATGGTGGTTCACAAAAAACAAATACAAGAGAGTGGATTTACAATCTAAAAACAGATTTTTTTTCACTCAAATATTTAGAATACACTGAAGAGAAGAAACACACTCTTACTCTCTAACTCTCTTCTTTCTCCCACACACTTACCACACTGATACATTAGCTATTTATAGACAAGCATGACAGTGTAAACTCATTTAATGCAAATACAACTAAAACTAGAAATTTCAAAGATAGTTGCCATTGTTGAACCTTGAATTCAGCTTCCATGCTCCTACTATGAGCTAGGCTGGTGGAAAAACTTTCATTATAGGTTGGCGGTGAAGCAAGATTACTTCACAACAGCACTTTAGGCATAATTAGAAGCATAACAATAGAAACTTCACACGGCTTATGAAGCATGCTTTCTAGTCCTTCCCTAAGATGTATATTTACATCAATCATACTAATATTTTAATCGCTAAAAGATTCAAAAAAAAAATTAAAAATTTAAAAATGCTTTAAGAACCATACTTTCTCATGAATTTTCTTAAAGAACCAACGTGGAACTAAAAAAATTGTGATGTCAACACTTTGAATAATAATAATAATAATAATATATTTGTTTAAAAAAGAGTATATGTGCTTCTATATCAACAAACTGTTGGTATTTTTTCATAATAATACTATAAAAATATATAAAACAAATTAAATAGAAATGACAAAATAATTTTTTTTTATATTAAAGGATGATATAAAGAATAAATGACACAACTAAATACAGAAATAAATTAGATTACATTATTAAAAGAACAAATTATTAACATGGATAACTAAATATTAGAACTCGTCGAGGTAAACTAATTTCTGAAAAATTAAAGAACAAATAATAAGAAAAGAAGCAAACTGAAGCTTGTGTGATACCACAGTTTCCTTAAAATAGATTCACCGCCTCTTGATGGGTGCTGGAGGTATGCCAGTGTCTGCCTCCCAAGATACAACGGTCGAAACTAGCTAATGCAGAAACACCTTCTGAATAGCTTCGGCAAACTTGACAATGGCTGCACTCTCTCTAACAAGAACCAAAGAAGAGGCTAACAAAATAAGATAGGAAAATTTTTCTTTAGTGTAAAAATCATCTCCAACTTTTTATTTGAAAACACCATCTCATTTTCCATCACAAAACCTCTCTAAGAAACGACCTACTAAGTTGGAGGAGAAAGGCCTCTATTTATATTAGTAGGGGAGAACCTTAGCCATGAAGTTTAACATCAATAGGGTCATCAAATGTCATCAACTCTAGCCATCAGGGCTAGAGTTACAAAGGTTCAAACTCTAAAACCATTATATAAATCATAATGTGTATATAATGTATAAGTTTTGAGAATTAAACTAGATGGATTGCAAAATGGATACAGGTGTTGGACCACAACCTAATCCAAGCCTAATCTCAAACACATGCACAAATTAAGCCTAGCACAACTCAGCCCAAAGCTCAAGACTAGGTCCAAGTCCAAGTCCAAGTCCAAGTCCAAGTCCAAGTCCAAGTCTAAGACCAAACCCAGCGCATGCACAAGTACAAGTCTAGGCCCAGCACAAACCAAGCCTAAGTCCAAATCTAAACCCAACTTTATTGATGCCTACTTTATGACACAATTCTCATTCACAACTCAATGGTTTCGGCTCATTATTTTTGTATTGCAATTTTTTCACTTAAGAGAATACAAAACCACTCAGACCCACCTCAACTGGTGGTTGGGTCCCACTTTAATTTCGAATTAGAGTTGTCGAAAATCCATTATTTTCCAACAATCCCCCACATGAATAAAATTGGCCGAATAAAGAAAAACGGCAATGCTTAACAACAAAGACTCTGAGAGAGAGCACACAGAATAACCCTGCATCAAAAAAGGTAGCTATTGATCTTCAACCTTTCGTAGTGAAAGCCTATCGGATTTACTGGCTCACCAGTGAACGTGATGTCTTGAACTATTCTACCGTTTGTGTAAACCAAGACGATAGACCTCACATAGGAGTTATTCCAACCATTGTTCTTNTGAAATTTTTTCACAAAAAATGTCACTAATTATAAGTTTTAGAGACAATTCAAAAAAAATCGTCACAAAAAAACCTCACAAATTTGAACTTTCAGCGATTGTTTGAAAATTTTGTCACAGAAAAACATCACTAATTGTAAGTTTTAACGACAATTTATATAAACTGTGACAAAAAAATCACTAATTGTCAATTGGAAAATAAACCCATAAATCCTACTTTCTAGAAAGTTGTACCATTTAGTCCTAAATGTTTTCTTATGCACCATTTAGTCCCTTTTTTTTTGGCAAAGATATTTATTTAATTTTGATTATTGGCAGATTACAATATACCCATTAAGTGGGCTGTTTGTTTCCTAAAATGGTGGGATTTTGGTTTCTCTGATTTTGGGGGATTGATAATGTTAATGACGTCAAGGGTTTGGTGAAAAAGGGTTTTTGGGGGAGTTGATGTTCATTCAATTGTCCATTTGGTTCTGAGTTTTGGTGTCTCGTCCTGCTGTGCGACATAGGTTTGTCTCTCTATTTTCTGGTTTTTTTATGCGTTATTTTTTCTGTATCTGTATGTCTTCCATGTTACTGTATCCACTACATCAACGTCAACGTTTGTTCTGCTTACATCGCTTTGTGTTCTCGTGGTTGTTTTCTATATATTCATAACATTGTTTGTTGATGTTATGTGGGTGGTTCACAGTTTGTTGTAGTATTTGGTTTTCTGACGTAGGTGTGTGTACATGTTTTTTTGAAGTTTTATGCGTTTTTGGTTGCAAGTGTGTATGTATTGCATGCTACGGTATGAACAACGTCAACATCATCTCGATTCTGGTAACATCACTTCTGTGTTGCTTGTGACATTGTATATATTCAGTTAGTTTTGTGTTCGTTTGATGTTATGTGTTTTGTAAATCTTTGTATATATGGTTGACCTACCAACGTGGACTCGGGTAACATCACCTTTGCTTTACTATAACGTTATGCGTTTGGATCTACTTTGTTGGTGTATCAAACGGTTTTGCGACATAGGTTTCTGTACATGTTTTCTGAAATTTTCTATTTTTTGTGTGTCTCTTTATGCGTTGCATGTGACGGTGTCAACTACGTCAATATGGAAATCGAATCTGGTGACAGCACTATTGTTTTATTGTGGCTGTTTTATATTCATTAATCACATTGTGCTGTTATGTTACGTGATATAAAATTTCATTAAATATTGTGTGTAAGCAACGTCTACTCAATTAACATTACCGTTTGGCGTCATGCGGGTATTTCATATATTTTTCTTATACCATGTTCTGTTCATGTCATGTGTGTTTAAGTTTTTTAATGTTTGTTTGTGTTTTGATTTCGGTGGGTGCTCTTGCATAGATTACTGGGTAATGTATTTTTAAAAGTGGGTACAGTGTGTTTATCATTCATTCATTGTTGTACGCGTTAGCCATCTACTGATTTGATTGTGCATTTCGTGGCAGGTATGGATGCTGTGTTGTTATTGTGCACTTACGAGCAAACAAATGTTGTTGCCCGGTTGTTTCACAACAATCGGTTCGGACGTGAAATCGGAATCGGCAATGTTACGTGACACACCACCACTTTTTTTCCGTGGAGACTGTCGCAAAATCACCCCTGCACAAATATGAAAAAACTCAAATATTATACATCGTAAAAAGTAAAACATCAACGTTGTCTAACCAACATAATAATTCATAACATGTAAACAACATTGAAACATTAACATCCCACACACATCACATTGCAGTTACCAGCACTGTTTACTAACATCCCACACTGTGCCTCAACATCATTAACCCCTTTCACATTGTTCATTAACATTAACACTGAAACATTGACATACTAAGATTGAAACATTAGCTGTGGAATATTAATGTTTCAATGTTAATGTTACTAACATGGAACCATCAACATCTCCGCAAACACCAGACATACAATTCACGTAATCAAAAAACAACCAGAGGACTTAGATATTAACTTTGTACACCACACATAACAACATAGCAATCAACTTACCCAAATTCCCAAAGTGAAAATGTCAACATACAACACAGGGTAAAGCCCATTAGAGAAACAAAGACAATTCTATCACAAATTATTAACACCACCTTCCCAATGATCTAAACAACATCATCAACATTCAAAACCAAACAATGCCACAGTAAAAAACATCACAGAAACAGAGCCATAAAAAGTACAAAAACAATACGACATACCATTGCCTTAATATAAAACATCAAAAAAAAAAAAAAAACATCAACGTTGTGTAACCAACGTAACCATTAACAAACATGATAAGAAAATCGAACATTAAAGACCAACAGTGACACATTGCAATACCCACAAACAACATAGCCACATTATTAACACATTAACATCACTACCATTGTCCAACAATACAGCACCTCCCAACCATAAAATACAACATTAACATTACACACCGACACATTGCTAACATCATCCCCTAAAACATCAACCATCACCGTCATCAAACCAAACACAACATCCCACAACCACACACCCACACCCTGTTCGAAAACATAAACATCGAACATAACCTACCTCCACTGTTTTTTGTCATACTGAAACGTCGCCTCTCGTAACACCTTCTTCCAATCCTTATCGCAATCGCAGACGGATATCCAATTTCACGACGCCCCTACGCTTCAAGCACAATGTCTTCCCACTCAACGTCACTACCACAACATTGGTAGATTATTTCAAATTATAGGGTTTCCGTAATGTATAAACCTTGGCCCAAACTGATTCGCCTTCCGTATTGGGATGTAGATTTCCTTCTGAAATCCCAAATCTTTCCTTCGAATCGTATCTCAGCACCGCCGAATCAGGGAACCAGTAATGTAACAGCACACGAAACTGATTGCCTATATCCGTAATTCTACATTACTGAATTACCAAAATTGCCCATCACTCTTGCAAGTAGCGTACACAATGTTTACGGCCTCATTTGTCATTTTACATTTAATGGGACTAATCGGTTTATAAGAAAACATTTGGGACTGATCAGTTTATAAGTTACTAAATTGGGATTTATTGGTGCATCACCCTTGTCAATTTTTAGCGACATGTAAAAAATTATTGCCAAAAATTATTTTTAACGACGATTTTACAATAATTTATTTTGAATAGGACTTGATGGGAATTACGTTCAACTATTTTGTTAGGTCCCTTAGTCTTGTCAATTCCGCGAACAAACATCGTTTATCAAGTTGTAAGTTTCCTAGTAATTTGCCTTGCTCGCTTGAGCGAAGAAACTTTGCTCCTACTAGTTTTCTCTCTGTCTGCAAAAATACTGGGAAGGAGTTTTGTGCACTTGAGCGAACCTCTTGGTGGGCTCAAGCGAAGGCACTTAAGGAATACACGCATATTAGTCTCATCGCTTGAGCAAGAGATCCAACGCTCGAGTGACTGTTGTGGCCCTGTTTGCTATAAAGCTGTGTTTCAATCAAAATTTAGGGTTACGGCTTCCAGATTTTCTTCTTGGGTTTTAGGGTTTTCTTTTGGAGGTTTTGTGCTTGTTTTCCTTTGATTTCTTTGTAAGTTTGTTCATGAATCAAGAGAGTTAAATCAAAGGGTTGTGGGTTTGATTTCATCAATACAAGAGAAGTTCTTATTCGGTGGATTCCAAAGATTCAAGTGTGGAGTATTCGAAGGAGTTCGAAGCTGTTCGTGGTTGTTGATTCGACGTGGATGTTGTGGATTCAACATCAAGCTGATCAATTCCGAGATGAAGGCGGTGGTGAAAGAGATACAGATTGTTGAAGACGAATTGATTGAGTTTGGGTAATTTGTTTTCGTAAATTTGTATTCTTTCTTAGTGGATTGATTAGTGGTGTTTCGCCTGTGGTTTTTTAATCAAAATTAGAGGTGCTCCAATTGTGGTTTTTTCCACATAAAAATCGGTTGTGTTGATTTATTGATTTTGAAGCAACAATCTAAATCACTTTCGTACGGGCTAGATGATTTAAATTGTTAGTTTTAATTGTTTGGGAATTGTTACAATTAATTCTGGTCCGAATCACGAATCTCTTAGGTTTTTCAATTAGTATTAGAGCAGGTCACTTTTTGTTTTTATCAAAACTATAGGAGTGATTTTGTGTGATTTGTGATATGGATTCAATTTGCGAAGTAACTCGACCCATAGACCTCCGTTACTGATGGTACAAATTATCCTTATTGGAAAACTCGTATGAGGGCTTTTTTAAAATCTGTTGATGAGAAAGTTTGGCACTGTGTGATCTATGGATGGAGTGAACCTGTTATCACCGTTGGTGGTGTTGATATCCCCAAACCACTTGATAAATGGGTCGCAATCGATTATCAAAACTCAGTTGGAACAGTAAAGCTCTCAATTTCCTCTTTTACTGCGTCTCACCTGAAGAGTTTCGTCGTATTTACACGTGTGAGGTAACAAAAGAGGTTTGGTACATTCTTGAAATTGTTCACAAGAGTACTACTCCAGTTAAAAGATCAAAACTTCAACATCTCACCTCCTCTTTTGAAACTCCTTTTATGCCTGATGATGAGACGTTTGATAATTTTTATGCTAAACTTAGTGATATTGTGAATTCCTATTTCACACTCGATGAAAAAATCCCTGAAGCTAAGGTTGTTAGAAAAATTTTGAGGACTTTACCCGAAAGGTTCCAATCAAAAGTGGCAATTATTGAGGAGACTCAAGATGTTGAGAACCTCAAATTTGATCAATTAGTTGGAAACTTGCAGACTTATGAAAGCCCACCAAATTTCTAAGAAAAAACAAAAAGATAATATGGCTTTTACCAGTGCTCATGAGACTACTAAGACCTTGAGATTGAGTTTGATCTAGAGTCTGAAATGATAGCTATGTTTACCAAACAGTTCAAAAAAAAAAAAATTAAAAAAAAAAAAAAACCTAATTTCAAGGACTCTAGTTCAAAAGATAAGGGTAATGAAAAATTCAAAACTTTTCCACCAAAAGTTGCTCCAAAAACTGAGAACACTACAACATATAAGACTTTTGGCGACCAATTATTTTGGTCCCTAAAACCATTATTTTGGTCTCTAAATGATTTTTTTGACAAAATTAAATTCATCACCAAAAGTGCGTCTAGAAAAGTCTTTAGCGACGAAATTTTGAAAGTGTCGCTGAAAATAGGCAATTAGCGACCAATTTTATATTATCACAAAATGTTTGATTTTACAAGATTAAACATTTGGTCACTAATACTTCGTCACAAAATGTCCAATTTGATCACGAAAAAACGAAATAATGACATTTTTGACGACAATGATATTTGTCGCTAAAAGACAAATAACTTTCTCTACAACACATTTTTGTCGCTAAAAATCAAAGTTGGGATAGCTAAAAATGCACAAAAATTAAATGTCATCCATTCATAAAAAATATAAAAATATAAAAATTGGCATCCACACATCAAGACACTATATTCCTAAATCATAATGAATATATATTCAAAGTTTCCAAAATGCTTTTTAAAAAGTTTTGAAATTCAAGTTTCCAAAAATTGACATATCAAGTTGCAATCTCAAAGCTAGTATCCTTGTCAACTGGTATGTCATCACTTATCCTGAATGTGCAGCAATTGATATCCAATTCTTCACATATTTTTCAAGGACCTGCAAAACAAGATAATCATTAGAAGATTACACTAGTTCACATTATCACATTCAAAACTTCTTAAATATACAAGGATCATTCACCTAATTAAGAAACTCATTTTTTATTTACTCTGTTTAAGAATAGGGAACCTTGCCTAAATACATTATACATTATTTTTATCTCAGCCCTAAATTTTTAGTATTGCAGCATATGCAAGCTTCTTAGTCCATAATAATAAAGGTAAATGAGTAATTCAGGAACCCAAAACTCTTAGATCATAATTATAAATATTTAATTTTGTTTTAGAAGAGCACATGCTTTAAATTTAAAGAATACCCAGTCCACAACTCTGGCACAAAGTTAAAAAAAAAAATTGTTGTTCACCATTGTTATTAGTTTTAGTTCAATTCCCTGGGACACAGACAAAAGCATGGTTTGGTCCTCTCTTAAAATTGTGTAAATGATAGATAAATTGTGTGTTTTTATATGACCCTGTTTTGTATTCTCTCTTTTCCACCTACTGGTATTGTGTCGTAGAAATTTCAGTTTTGTACCCCATAAATCTCAACTCAAGTATGACTATCTATTACTGGTTAACCCCAAGTTCTTGGACAAGTAGCAAGATACATCAGTGTTCTTAAAAATCAAGAAAATCAAGCAGTGCATCCATTGATTATATACTATTGGATGTGAAATGCACCCTAATATGATTAATATAGCTAAAAAATGAGGCTGGAGCATTAACTCATGCTACAGGCCTACAACAGCTATTAAAATAGACAAGAACACAAAATAAAATAAAAAAAAAAAGGAAAAAATGTGGAACATGGCCAAGAGCATGGACATGATGAAAATATGAACTTACGCACAAAGCCATGCATGAATATTCACCCAAAAAAAACAACATGCACGAATTTGGCAGAAACATCTAAGCAACTATATAGAGAAGAAGGAATTCAAAATTTATCGTGACTAGCCTTCATATGCCTTACATGAAACTCCTCCTTCTATGATATTTGGCATCTTGCATGAGTAAGACATTATTTTGACAGTCACTTTGTCCATGATGAGCACCTACAGGTAAGAGTGTCAGCTAACTGACAGGTCTGAAATATGTAAGCTTGAAGTAAATAGAGGGCAATAATTTTTAAATATTACAGAGAGCGCTATTGAGCAAAAATTACAAGAAAGAAAATAATATTGAGCAAGAAGAAATTATGAAAGACATAGAGGAGCAGGGAAAAAAGTCACTGCATTAACTAAGAAGAGTACCAATTCTCTATTCTGCACATGGGTTACTACATCTGGGGGGAGGGGGAAAAGGAAAGAAAAATTATTCGCGGCCCCGTGGGAAACTTGAATGCAGAACACAAACAATAGAAGTAGATAGTCCAATGCTTATATTATGAAACCTCATGTAACAGTTGACAAAGCACAAAAGAAAACTAAATGGTATTGATTTGGAAGCAATTTGCAGGTACTATGACTAGAAATAACAATTCTATGATTCAAAAAGTAGTCAGCATGGAAGATATCCCCAAAACATTTGAAATAATCAGCAAAACAATAGTCTTCAAATTGCAAATGACATTTTAGAACAAGTTGTTGATACCTTCCACGTTGATTTTGAGCCCCCAATTTTCATTGATCTAAGCATTTAATACAATATCCCTGTCAATATAAATTAAAAAGTTATTAAATAGATAAGCAATGTATCATGCACAGTTTCTGGTGATATCAAACAAGAAAAAACAGAATAAATCAGTCTGCATCAATGAACTTTAGGTTCCTCATAGGACGCCAAATCTTACTAGTCCCTGATTTCATATGATCACTAGCAAACATGATAAATTCTTTTACCCCATCAATGTATTGATGCAACCTTCTATTATGAAGTTGCATCCAACTCCTATCCATCCCGAAATCCCTATTACAAAGTAAACAAAGACATTATTCTTAAATTCAAATATCTTGAACAGGTGATTCTTCTAATGGCTAAGAAAGGGCCAATATGAAGTTCATAAAGAAAGATTCCCTCCTTAAAAATCACAAATCAATCTTGTTATAGAGTTATAAATTTACAGATTATTTTTCAGGAAAAAAAAAATCTAGCCCACATGACAATGGGCAAATAAGAAGTTTAAAGCAGAAGAGAACTGATAACAAATGGGGTGAAAGAGAAAATTGTTAGATATAACAACCTTCTTGCAGTTCTAAACCACGTGACAAGCTTAACACTAAACTGGTAGTATTTTATACTCTTCTTTTTTTTTTTCCTCTTTGTTGCCAAGCACATGCATAAATAAACAAGACAAGTAATTCCAACATTTGGTTAAAGTAACAGGTCTAGTCCAACATTTAGTTAAAGTTGCGGCAAATTTGAATTGCTACAGGGATGCTGAGAGCATAGGTGTTAACTCACTGAATGAAATGCAGTATAGAGCAAGGATGCTTTTGAAGCAAAACTAGAACAGTAGTTTTCACGTATGCTTTGCATTGCTGCTTTTCAACAGTCGGGTCTAGTTTCCTCTTCATTCCATATAAGAAGTACAATATATTTCATATACATCCTCAAACAAAAATGTGAACAACTCTCTTTACACTCAAAATAAAATGATTCAGTCCAAAGCTAGACACAATCACAACCTTGAGAAAAAATTTCGATAGCCCGAAACAATTGTAATGATAAAAAAGAGATTCATGAATTCAGAAATTTCAAAATCCGTTGGTTGCTTCAAACTTTTTGATATTTTTGATATATTGTGAAGCAATTTAGGCAAAAGATGATGCGTAGTCAATACATGTAACATCAACAATTAAAGCAGCTATGTGATTCATATCTACAGAACACACTCATTATTTTCATAGTATCATCATTGGGCATATTGTCAAACACATTGTGAGCAAAATATAAAATTGTAGTAGTTCAATCAAACACCAACAAAATAGAAATCCATCAAGAAAAAAGAACGTTTAACAGAAGTAAAAAGTAACATATATACATATTATGAAGTTTCTAATATCAATCAGTCAATGAATGGGAAGTAAAAAAAAAAAATCATTCATCAAATCAATCAGGTCAAAAATTATAGAAAAATTCATATATAAAAACTCGAAAAACAATCACAAAACACAAAAATATATAAAAAAATTTACAAAAATTAAGATCAGAAACTTCATATATAAAACTCTCATACAGAGTTTGAAGTAATACAGAGTTTAGAAAGCAGAGTTTACTTGGTCCCTATATATTTAGAATATTTAGAAATCAGAGTTTCAGAGTTTTAAACTTCATATACAGGGCCGGCCCTGAGATTTAGGGGGCCCAAGGCGACTTTCGGAAATGGGGCCTTTCTTACATTGAAAAAAAAAAAAAGTTGATGGATAAAACGATAAGTTACAAAACTTTTTTTATTTGTTTGTAGCCAAATCTTCATTTTCATTCTCATTCAAACATTCAATAGGCTTTTCAACACCCAAATCTTCATTATCATTCTCATTACATTGATTAAGTTCTTCAATTACCAAATCTTCATCAACCAAACATGAACTTTCTATTCGTTTCTTGCTACCAAAAAATTTATCAAGCGCTCCCGATTGAGATTGAATAAAATTTTCTAATTTTTGCTTCTTTTTCCTTTTTTCACATCCAGAAATATACTTCCTAGGAGGCATGACTACTCTATATAATCACAAATCCACACAAATTCACAATCACTGATCTCTGCAAATAATATACTTTCAAATTAGAGCATAACAAAATTATAGACTTCCACTAAAGCACATAAATTAGGTAATTTTCTAATTTAAAGAACAAATTATATAGGGCAAGAAATTAGGAGGAAAATTAGGGCAAGAAATTAGGGGAAAAACTTCCTCCATTTAAATGTGATATATATATATATAGAGAGAGAGAGAGAGAGACTCACGATTTTGATGCCCAAAATTGTTAATGCTCAGCGTCCGTCAAATATGGAGGAGAGGAGAGGACTGAAGGTTTCATCAGTCCAGTGCGAGAGAGAGATCAGTCCAATACGAGATAGAGAGAGATGTTTTTCTTTCCATGTTTCTTTTCTTTCAGTGACCCACGTTCTTAGCCTCAGGGTGCGTATTATAAATTATAATGTGTTTCTTGTTTTTGGGCCCATGTCAGTTGGGCCTCTAATCTATCATGATATTTTTTTTTTTTAGGCCCCATATACAATTGGGCTTATAGTATTGTGATTTTTTTTTTTTTATATCTAAAACACAAAATCATATTTTGGGGCCCTATTTTCAGCCCAAATCCGGGGGCCCAAGGCGCAGGCCTCTTTGGCCTGCCCTTAGGGCCGGGCTTGTTCATATATATCAATAATTTTAACAGTTTAGAGAGTATTGACCTAGGGTTTTCGATACTAGGTGAGCGAGAATTTGGGAGAAGTGAATCAACAACTGAGATTCTTCTTTAATGAATCGATGATGAAATCTTCCATTGATGAAGATTCTGATCTAGAAAATTATGAAGAGAAAGAAAATAGATGATCAGATTAATATTGTAAATCATATATTTATGTATATAGGCAAAGAGAGAGAGAGAGAGAGAGACCAAAATTTGAGCTCCCAATCTGCCACGGATGCTTCCAATCTACCTCAGAGCTCCGGACTTTAGGGCTGAAGATGAGCAACCCGTTGAAGAGAGAATGAGCAAGTTAGGGAGTGAGGGCCCGACTTTTTAATTGTTAAAATAATAAAAATATTTCGTCTCAAAATGTTTTTAATTGATAATGATAAAAATATTTGGTCTCTATCAATCAAATTTATTGGTCTAAAAAAGTTCTGTAAATATTAACTGAGAATATTAATAGTCATTTTTACCATCTTATAAGTAAATTATCATATGTTTAAATTTGTCCCTAAAAGATTATTTTTAGCGACTAAATTCAATTAGTCCCAAAATATTAGTCTGTAAAAAACTAATTTCTTATAGTAGAAGCAGACTGTGAAGGGGCAAGGTGTCAAGTGTTATGAATGTCAAGGGTTCGGTCATATTGCTCTTGAATGTCCATCGAAAAAGAACCGAAAGAAAGTCTATATAGTGACTTGGGATGATGAAAGTGGGTCAAAGCAAGAACCCGAAGAAAACTAAATCCGGTGAAGAAGGAGATAGTACCTAAATGGCATTTTGGTCTACGGTCACTCAACCTCCTCCAAAGCTAGTTGAGTTTGCTCGTGGTAAGAGTCTGCACCGTGCTCTTACCTTTGATGGGAGTAATTACTTATTCCGAAAGATCAGAATGGGGATGTATCTTAGAGCTCATGACCCTGAATGTTGGCGAGTAATTGAAGAGGATGTTGAAAGTGCTGACAATTCGAGCAATCAAAGAGTTCTGAAGAAGAAGAACAACAACAGATTGCTCACTACACAAAGGCGAAAGATGCATGGGACATTCTTAGTCAAGTCAATGAAAGAGGAGAGTCATCTTCACAATCATCCATCAACTTTCCTGCCTTAGTTGCTCGACTGAATGAGATCAAGGAGAAAGAGAAGCAAAAAGAAGATGATGAAACCTCAGAAGACAATGATGAGATTGATGGTGATGACCTATAACAAGCTTATGAAAAGCTTTACAATGAATCTCTGAACTTGTCCAAGATCAATGACAAACTTACTCTCAAGCTCAAAGCATGTGAAAGCGAGAATGTCAAGTTAAAGGAAGAGATTGCAACATCAAAAAAAGATGTCATCAAGATCTCCAATGACAGACAATACCTCTGTGGAAAACTTCTATCTTGTGAGACCGAAAGGAATGAACTTCTGAAAATCTATGCCACATATGAAGAGAAGATTGAAATCCTTGAGATGTCACAAGTTGCATTGGAAGAGCTGGTTGGTCAGAAAGAGGAAGAACTCAAATATGCTAAAGCCATAATTGATATGTGGAACAAAGGGTCAAAGACACTAGAAGACATCATAGGGTATCAACAGATGAGTTATAACAAAAGTGGGATAGGCTATGTTGATGCAACATTTCAAAAGGGACAGGCCTCTGCATCACATGACATCAAGACTCAAGTAAAGGGAAAAATGAAGGTTCAATAGGGTGATCACTCTTTTCATCAGCCTAAAGGTGGTAAGATCAACAAAAGGGAGGTAAACCTATGTTTGTTTGTCATCATTGTGGTAGGTATGGCCACATTAGCACTTATTGTTTTGAGTTATTTGGTAAGGTGTCTCACAAAATTAGAAATTCTAATACTTCATGGGTTAGGAGACAATCTTACATATCTAGGTGGAAAACCAAGATTCATGATAGTGTTCACAACGCTAAGACGTTTACCAAGACTGCCAATCCTGCCTCTGTTAAGACCAAAAAGATTTGGGTGAGAAAGAGTGACTTAACTTATTTTGTTGTTCACACTACACTGAAAGCATGTGACTCACACATGTGGTATCTTAATAGTGGGTACTCTCGTCACATGTCTGGTGACAAATCCTACTTCACATCTCTTGAAAAATATGGAGGAGGAATTGTTACCTATGGAGATGGTGACACTTTTAGAGTCATTGGTAAGGGCTCTATAAGTGTGGCTGGTCTTCCTAAGCTCGAAAATGTCTTACTTATTGATGGCCTTAAAGCTAATCTTTTGAGCATTAGTCAAAAGTGTGATTTCCATCATGAAGTATTATTTTCAAAAAAATAAATGTGAAATTTTAGATAAGAATGGAAATACTGTCATGCATGGGATTCGCACATCTGATAACTGCTATGGGATTGTTACTGATTAAGGCCGAATTGTACATTATTAAGGCCGTTAATTAGGATCTCTTAACTTCACTTACTTGTCAAACTGTATACTTTATGTGTGTTGAATGTCAATCAAGTTGTACATAGTCGGAGCATAAAATGGGCAAAAAGACAGAATTTGGAGAGAGTTGACTTTCCCGCACGTGCGTTGACTTTGTCCACACGTGCGTTGACTTTGCCGCACGTGCATTGACTTTTTCTGGGAAAACGTGCCAGATGTTTTAAACCTGTTTAGAAAGACACCAAAAGTATAAATAGGCAAGAAAAGTCTAGATTAGGGTTCGGAAGTTGTTTTGTCAAGAGAGAGAGGCTAGGGTTTGAAAAGAAAAGGAACTTGAAGCTTCAAGCATGTCTCCCATGGTGGCTTCTTCTCCATCTCCCTCCTTCCACTCCTCCATGAGTGGCTAGTCTCCTTTTCTAGGTTTTGATGAAACCCTAGCCATGTAATAGTTTTTCTTTTTGATTTTCAATTATGTAAAGGTTTGAACACTTGTATGGTGTTTTAGAAGTTTCATATATATATTTTCCATTATTTCTTCAAATATTCGACTTTCTGTGATTGTTGAATGTTTTCCATACAAGAGTTTTCTATTCTTTCACATTCAAGGTATGAGACGAATCATACTACGAGAGACGAGTCGTATCACTACCTTAGTTTAGAGTGAACGATTTGTACTATTTGAGATGGTTCGTGCTTGTACATTGAACGTGATGATTTTCTTGTTAAATGCTTTAAACTTGTAGTTACGAAGCATTATTCCATTCGAACCATAACATAATTGTTTTCAATTTGAAAACCCTATTTTACGTGACTCGTGGTGGACTCTTTGCCCTAGGTTTTTCCCCAATTCAGTAAATCCAATTTTATTTATAATTGATAATTTAATTATTTAGTTTAATTTATTCATTATTAAATTAGGTTATGATCAATCAATCTTTTCATCAAAATTAATTTAGGAATTTAACAAGTTAAATTAGTTTAATTTCACAATTGTCCCTGTGGATCGATACCTGGACTTGCCATTATTCTAAAAGAATTTGGTGTAGTTTAATGTTTAATTTTGGTGTGTTCAACGACCCATCAGTTACCACTAATGATCTCACATGCCACTTGGCTGTCATAAGTAACCTTGACCTGTGGCATCGAAGATTAGGTCATATGAATTTCAAAGACCTAACCAAGATAACCAACAAAGAGCTTGTGAGAGGAGTATCCAAAATGGCTAAGAATGTGAACCATGTGTGTGGACCAAGTCAACTTGGGAAGCAAACTCGTGCCCCTTATAAAAAGGTGAGCAGCTTCATAACCAAACGTCCTCTTGAACTTGTTCATATGGATCTTATGGGACCCACTAGCACAAAAAACATTGGAGGTAAAAGATACATTCTTTTAACTGTTGATGATTACACCCGTTTTTCATGGGTTAACTTTTTAAGAGGAAAATCTGATACATTTGATGCTTTCCAGTCCATAGTCCTTAAAATCCAAAATGAGCAGGGTGTTTCTATTGGGCGTATCGTAAGAATCCGAATTGATCATGGACGTGAATTTGAAAATAACTCGTTTTCGGATTTTTGTGATATGCATGGAATTAAGCATGAGTTTTCTGCACCCATTACTCCACAGCAAAATGGAGTTGTTGAGAGGAAAAACAGGGTAGTTCAAGAGATGGCTAGGGTCATGCTCCTTAGTAAGAAAGTCCCTTCAAAGTTCTGAGCTGAAGCCTTAAATAGCATTGTTTATGGTGTGAATCGTGTGTAATTAAGGCCCGGCATTTTACAAACTCCATATGAATTGTGGAAAGGGTTGAAACCTAATGTAAAATACTTCAAAACGTTTAGGAGTAAATGTTACGTTTTCAAATATAGAAAGCCTTTGGGCAAATTTGACTCCTGAAGTGATGAAAGTATTTTTCTAGGGTATTCAACCACTAGTAGAGCTTTTTGTGTCTATAACCTGCATACTTTATCTTTAATGGAATCGATCAATGTGGTTGTAGATGACACAGGTTCTCTTACCCTAACGATATATGAGGAAGAAAATGGTGAGTCTCCAATCTTGGATACTGAACCACAAAGTCAAGAAGAAGCATGGGGTCAACCCCAAGAAGGTGAGCCAACACCAACTTCAATGGTAAGTCTGAGTCCAAAGAGTGCACAAAGAGACACCACCTCTGATGCTCCTATCACTACCAGTCCAGAGTTAAAACCATTAGCATGGGTAAAACTGAATCATTCGGCTCAACAGGTGATTGAAAGTGTCTCAGACCAAATGAAAACCCGAAAACAAATTCGGGAAGAGGTATCTCATATGTGTTATGTTTCGTTAATTGAACCTAAGAATGTAAAAAAGGCCTTACTAGATGATAGTTAGGTCAATGCAATGCATGAAGAATAAGGTCAATTTGAACGTAACAAAGTTTGGACTCTTGTTCCTAGACCTAGAGACATGAATGTGATAGGTACCAAGTGGCTATTTAAAAACAAATCTGATGAGAATGGTACTGTGGTTTGAAATAAAGCTAGGTTGGTTGCTCAAGGCTATACACAAGTAGAGGGTGTTAACTATGATGAGACGTTTACCCCTGTTGCACGTCTCGAATCTATTCATATTTTACTTGGTGTTGCATGCTTTCTAGGATTCAAACTGTTCCAAATGGATGTGAAAAGTACCATTCTGAATGGATACTTGAAAGAAGAGGCTTATGTTAAGCAACTAAAAGGGTTTGAGGACCCAAATTGTCCAAACCATGTCTACAAGTTAGACAAGGTGCTATCTGGGTTGAAACAAGCCCCTTGAGCTTGGTATGATAGACTTACTACTTTTCTTCTTGATAATGATTTTCAAAGGGGTAGTGTAGACAAGACCTTATTTGTGAAACATACTAAGTCTCATATACTTGTTGCTCAGATTTATGTTGATGATACTGTGTTTGGATCTACTTCTGATTCTCTTGTGAAATATTTCTCGAATTGCATGACACATGAGTTTGAGATGAGCATGATAGGGGAGTTGTCTTATTTCTTGGGTTTTCAAATTAAATAGTCACCTTCAGGTATGTTTGTTTCTCAGACCAAGTATGCTAAAAACCTTGTGTCTAAGTTCGGTCTAGAGACGGCTAAACATGCGCACACTCCCATGAGCACTACTCTTCACCTCTCCAAAGATTCCTCTGGTACGGATGTTGATCCTACTCTTTATAGGAGTATGATATGGAGTCTTTTGTACCTCACAGCCAGTCAACCTGACATTGCATTTAGTGTAGGTGTTTATGCCTATTACCAAGCCTGTCCTAAAGAGTCTCATCTTCTTGTGGTCAAACGCATCATTAAGTATGTTAATGGGACATTGGGGTATGAGATTTGGTTCTCGACCGACACTATAGCCGAAATCATTGGTTTTTCTGATGCCGACTGGGCAGGGTGTGCTGATGATCGTAAGAGCACATCTGGAGGGTGTTTTTACCTTGGGAATAATTTGGTTGCCTGGCATAGCCAAAAAGAAAAATGCCATCTCTCTTTCGATTGCCGAGGCTGAGTACATTACTGCAGGGAGTTGTTGTGCACAAATGTTGTGGATGAAGCAAATGCTTCATGATTATGGTATAGATCAGGACACTTTCACCATTTTCTGTGATAATACAAGTGCCATTAACATCTTTAAAAATCCAATCCAACGCTCTCGCACCAAACATATTGACATTCGTCATCATTTCATTCGAGAGTTAGTTGAAGAGGGCCTTGTAGTTCTTGAACATGTACCCACTGAGCATCAAAAAGCTGATATTTTTACAAAATCCCTTGATCTTCTTAGGTTTGAGTTCCTTAGAAAGATCTTGGGTGTAGTGCTCAGTAACTAAAGTGTGTCATGTTACTTGAGTAGGTGAAAGTGATTGGCTTTCTGTGTACTTGGATGCTATATCTCATTGTCATTGATTATTGGCATCTTTGCATTTAGATTTATATGAACACCTCTCATGCTACTTGCAAGATTTCATTTATTTGTGCTCATAGCTCATTCTGAATGCTTATGCTCATTGAATTCATGATCTCATTATGTATACATTCTCGAGATAAATTGTTGCAGAGGTTTCCGTATAAATGATCAATTCTCTCTATGGACTTCTAACATTGTCTCTTATACATTTCTAGAGGAATTGACCTATACTGACATATCATGGGTGATGTTGAGTCTCTTAACCATCCACCATCTTGTTTCACTTCCATGGTTTCTCCCTCACTTCTTTAAAATCTGGGCATTAGGAAAAGGCTACCTCAAAGACACCAACCAGGCCATCCTTATTGTTTCTATGCTTCTCTGGTTTGGTCTCCATACTCTTAAGTGTGAAAGCCACTAGTGAGTGCTCATAAGAAAGAAAAGTCAAAAAGCAAAAATGAAAAAATAAAATAAAAAAGGACTCATTGATTGAAGGGGAGACTTTGCTTTTACTCAACAAATACCCCTTTATTTCTAATGGTTTGACTTTTCTCAGTGATGTTTAGATACTCTTGTTAAAGGTCCAGCCATCCGATCACTACTAGGATTAACTCTAGCACTGTGTCCTCTCAAGGATTGCACACGCACACATTCATTATGTGAGCTCTCATGTTTGTCTCTGAGTTGTGCATTCATATGTTGCTTATGATTATTGATCTTTGTTTACCTGTTCTGCTCATGATACTGTGCTTCATATTGTTCAACTTGCGAGATTGCAAGCTTCATGGTATGTAGATTATCTCATCTTAGCGTCACATTCTAGCTATTGTGCTAATCCCCTCTTGGCTCAAGTCCCACTTGACTATGTGAGTGTTTTTAATCTGCTCAAAAGGGTGCTTTTCAGGGTGTCTTTTTTTCCACCGTTGCTCGAGCAAGGGATTTTGCGCTCGAGCGAACATTACATCAATCTAGTACTTTTGCAGGTGGCGCAGATTTTGAAAGCTTTTTTTTTCTGGCTCAAGTGACAGTATCTTGGCTCAAGCGATCCCATACGCGTAAGTGTCTTAGCTCGAGCGACAATCTTCTCACTTGAGCGACTTGTCCTGGTTTAAACTGCTCTCTGTTCTTTAGTTCCATTTTTTCCCATTTTTCTTTGATTGCCCTCTTTCCTAGGGCGATTTCCTCTCCCGTGCTACTCGTCCCTTGGCTATCACTGGATTTAGGTGTTCCTTTCTACAATCCAACCTCTCATTCTCTATTTTCTGGTAAGATTCTCTCCCTTCTTGTCGATTTCGTTTTCCCTTTTCTCCCTATCTCCATTTGTGTGCTGCTTCGAGTTGCTTGTGAACTTTAGGATTTTATTTTATTTTTATTTATTTTATCTTTGTTTTTTTTTCTTATTTATTTGTGCATCATTTTTAAGGTTTGTGCATCATTTCTAGGTGTGTGCATCATTCACTATGTATGTGTTAGGGTTTTGGTTTTGGCTTAATCCATACTGCTTCCCTCATGCTGGTTTGCAAGGGTTTTGGTTTGATTTTGCTTTACTATTTCTGCTACACTCATGCTGCTTTTATTTGAGAGTTGACTTGCTTTCCTGATTGATGTCTTCATACTTCCTCCTGCATATATATTCTGGCTGATGCAATGTTTCTAGTTTATTTGTGCCATATTCTCCTTCATCATGTTGTGGACGCTTACTCTTTTAACCTGCTAGTGATAATTTTTGGCTTTGGCTTCTCTCATTGTTATCATGGTTGCTACTCACCTTGTCCTACTCATGCTGCTATTCTCCTGCATTTACTTGTTTTTGAACCCTGGATACTAACAACCTTTGCTTTATTGTTTTGTTCATTTTGGGGGTTGCAATTGGGGTGTGATTCTGACTTAGTGGGTTGGTTTTGGGGTTTTAATTGTGGTGGTCTTCCTGTGTGTCTTTCAGTTATGGCCAAGTCTTCCAAACGCCATAAAACCACCGTGTCCTGTCCTAATTACAATACAGCTAAATTCCAATCTAGAGAAAAGTCCAACCTGTATCGGGATTTTTATCATTCTTGGACAGTTCATTTAGAACAGAATGTCCAACCCAATGCTTTTGAGTCTATCCCTATCTGGTCTCTATTCGATGCTTTGGGGGGTGACCAGGTCCTTCATTTCTTCGGTCCACAAAACCTTAGTTGGGTCTGGGAGTTCTACTGCAATATGCACTCCATAAGCAATGTTGCCCCCGTTTTCCACACTTGGGTTCATAACAAAAAGATTTTCCTTGATGAAGAGGTTCTCCGTCAGTTTTTTGGCCTTCCTGAAGTCTGGAACTGCCACTATCCATTTCTTGCTTCCAGCAACATTGCAAAATTTTGACCAGGTCACCACTGAATTATGTGGCACTCCTCGAACTTGGATCGCCACGGCGCTCAATTCGACAAAATGAGCTTCTTCCCCAGTTCTGCCTTTTCAATATCATTGTCTGTTGCCACATTCATGCACCATCATTCCTCCAACATTACTCAGCTCAGGTTATGTTTTGTACTACATTGTCATCGCCTCTCCATCGACCTGTCTGAAATGATTGTGGCCAAATGATAGCGTCTTTGAGGTCGCAAATCCTTAGGTCTCCCTTACGGTTATTTGTTAAACCATTTTCTCTCTTCTCTAGGTGTCCCTACTTTTAAGGACGATGAGTTTGCTTCGCCTATTAAACCTGTCACCAAATAGACTGTTTCCCAGAGTCAAGCCCATGTCAAGGGGGGGACGTCTGGAACTGGGGTTTCCGATGCAGGTGATGATCCCCTCGTCGAGGAGGCAGAGTTTGATGGGGCAAATGCAGGTGCGCCGGAGTTGCGTCCCCGATCGTTTCACGGCTAGCTTCATCAGTTCGAGCAGTCCATCACGCACCACCATGATTAGATGGATGCTCGGCTCGAAGAATTTGATGGCTGCCTAGCTCAGCAGACCACCATGCTTGCTTAAATCCTTTCTCTTTTACAGATGCAGCAGCAGCCTCCACCGTCCTCACAGTGATGTTTGATTTTTTGCTTTTGGACAGTTTGTTTTATTTTATTATTGGCCTGTTTAGTTTCTGTTTCCTCTTCCATTTCTCTCTCCCTGTCAAAAAAGGGAAGTATAACGTTTAGGTATATTTTTGGGTTGTTTGGGATATTGTTATCTTTTGGGGATATTGGGTTTGCATTATATAAATTGTTGGGATATAACTGTTGACACCTTGTGGGATATTGGATTAGACTAATCAAGTTTGGACTTTCATTATTTTATAATTATATCTTGATCAGTTATTTGTTTTTCCTTGATTACTTTATCTATTCCCTGTGCTTTGGATTATATATTTTTGCATGGTGTTTCTTCAAGGATGTTTGCATTAAAAGGGTGGTTTAGAGGAGTTCGTAGTGTTTGTCTTCACTTAGTTATTGGGTCTAGTGCGTGTGTTTGCTAGGAAAACTTGTTAGAATGTTTTGTCCGGGAATTAACAAAGGGGGAGATTGTTAGGTCCCTTAGTCTTGTCAATTCCATGAACAAACATAGTTTATCGAGTTGTAAGTTTTCTAGTAATTTGCCTTGCTCGCTCGAGTGAAGGAAGCCTGGCTCGAGCGAAGAAACTTTGCTCCCAGTAGTTTTCTCTGTCTGCAAAAATATTGGGAAGGAATTTTGTGCGCTCAAGCGAACCTCTTGGTGGCTCGAGCGAAGGCACTTAAGGAATACATGCATATTAGTCTCATCGCTCGAGCGAGAGATCTTGCACTCAAGCGACCATCACGGCCCTATTTGCTATAAAGTTGCGTTTCAGTCAAAATTAGGGTTACGGCTTCTAGATTCTCTTCTTGGGTTTTAGGGTTTTCTTTTGGAGGTTTTGTGCTTGTTTTCCTTTGATTTCTTTGTGAGTTTGTTCATGAATCAAGAAAGTTAAATCAAAGGGTTGTGGGTTTGATTTCATTAATACAAGAGAAGTTCTTCTTCGGTGGATTCCGGAGATTCAAACGTGGAGTATTCGAAGGAGTTCGGAGGTGCTTCAAATGTGGTTTTTTCCACGTAAAAATTGGTTGTGTCGATTTATTGATTTTGAAGAAACAATCTAAATCACTTTCGTACGGGCTAGATGATTTAGATTGTTAGTTTTAATTGTTTGGGAATTGTTGCAATTAATTCTGGTCCGAATCACGAATCACTTAGGTTTTTCAAGGACCTATTGGTAGTTTACCTGAGATCCATCGATTGCCAAAGGGAAGCACAATTCATCTTACCCTTGTGATTCACTAAGAGCCACAGCTCGGCTAAGGAATTACCAAGGGAAAGCGCAATTCATCTAGCCCCCAAATTGCCAAAGGAAAGCACAATTCATCTTGCCCCTGATTTTACCAAAGGGAAGTGCAATTGTGTGAGTGATTTTCTGATCACACTGCCCTCCTTAGTGATTCAGCTGTAGAACACAGGCAGAATAGATGGCACCCTGCTATCCTACACAGAAAGAAAAGGCTCTGGCGGTGGTTCTTCCACCCGGGGGCACTCCGACGATCAAGTCAGTATATCTCTCAAAAGATAATCAAGTATTCAACTCACAAGCTTGAGTATAAAAACATACCTTTGACCCATGGGGGTGCCTCTCTTTTATAGCCAATACAATCCTAGTCCCAATAGGAGCCTGGCCCTAATGGACTTAGGATTACTGCTAATCTGGGACTCCCAATAGGATTAGGATAAACCCTCTAAGAGTTTCATCTTTACCCAAACTGAAGTCTTCTCTCAATCTAGGACTCTTGTCCTTTATCCGCTTATCTCGGATTCCGATATCTTCGGAGATAACCTCGGCAACTCCGAGATCACCTCGGCGTAACTACCACGACACGTGGAACCTCGGCTGACACGTCGGCGTCACCTTGCCACGTGTTGGTACTCAGAAAATATATCCCCACAACTGCCCCCTAGGTTCTATTACCTCGGCATTCTGAGGTGATGAACCTATATTGATTCCTCTTTCCAGTACTTCGGCACAAGAACTTTCAGCCGAGGTCATTCATTTCAGGCCGACATGTTTTCTTTCAAGAACAAGAATTCAAATGAACTCTTCGCGATGAGCTGTCATGCATCACTTCTCAACCGTTTTCTGCACACGTTGTATTCCCATTCGCTCGTGCCTGTGACGCGCCTGAAAACTGTCTTTCATCCGTCTGCGCCGTCTGACGTATGCGCTGCTCCAGGCACAATAAATGCCCTATTTTTGCCGCCGTTTCAAGTTTTTGACAAAAACTTTTGCCTCTCTCTTTTCTTTTCACTTTTGCATTCGTTTACTTGCTTCTTCTCTCTCTAAAGCTCTTTCTCTTCGAATCTGCTATTACTCAGTCTTCCAAGTTCTGTAACTGGTTTTATTCTTCCATTCTAGTGAAGCTTTCGCCACTCTGTTGTGTCTGCAACCGTCGTCTGACTCCGGCGATCTTCACACCGGCTCCATTCTATCTGGTAAGCCTTTGTTCCTTTTGTCTTCAATTCTGTTAATGTTCTTCATTACTTGCTGCCTTTACTGCTTTGTTGGAACTTCCAACCTGTGAATCATACATTTAGATGTATTTTACTCATGATTTTGCTCTTGCCCATGTTTTGAATCATACGCACTGTTCACCACTTCTTGCACTTTTGCCCCTGTTCTTGGCCCTTTACTTCTCGTATTCTTTATGCTCTTGATAGCCCACCTTCGTTCTCGATTCTGAAAATTTGCTCTTGTTTCTTGTTTTCTGTGTTTTTCCCAGATTCGAGCCTCCAATCTTTGCTTTCATAGATTTAGGTTTGGGATTTGCATATAGAACCTGCCAATTCTTTAGGAAAAACTGAAACAATTCTTACCAGTATTTACCTAGGTTTTTGCCGAGGTCCTAAAAAACCCTTTAAGAACATCTTCTTTCTGAAGTCGAATACCCTTACGCCGATATCATGGGTATGTGGAGACATAGGGTAGATACCCCAACCAAACTTAAATACTTTAGGGAGGAGTTCTCCATTCCTGCCGATGTCCATCTGAGACTGGCTGGGGATGATGACTCTATCATGCCCAAAGATGATACCATGCCCTTTCCCATTGTTGCTTTCGTTGAATGTGGACTCCGGCTCCCACTGAATATTCTGTTTCGCGAAATTCTCCACTACTATACGTTGAACCCCATGCAACTTACCATTAACTCCTATCGAGTGATAAATGGTATTATAGCCTTAGCTAGGCAGGAGAACGTTAGGATCACCCTTGCCGACGTTCAATATTGTTATACCATGTGTGCCCTGAACTTGAAGGAAAAAGGCTATGTCTATTACCTCAAGCCGAGGTCCACCGAATTCAAAATCGTAGCCGACCTCCCAGACTCCAACAAGGGAGCTGGAGATGACTATGTCATTGCTTCAGGAAATTGGGAGTTTGCCCCAGACGAGGATGCCCATCTCTTCCCTCTTCCTCGAACAGTTAAAGAGGGCAAGGGTAAGAGTCTAGTGTCAACACTTAGTTGTTTCTTTTTCAAGTCTCAATACTTTGTCTGTTTCTAATGTCTGTTCTTTTCGCAGATGTTCGTAAGCCACCAAAAGACTTTCGCCAATCCTTTATCCCTGGTAAAGATTTGAAGAAACTCCTAGACCTTCCAATCCAAAAGCGCAAGGCTCCATTAGTACTGAATTTTATCCCAACGTACAAGTCCACTCTGCCCGACGTTCCAAGGAAGAAGAAAAAGAGCCTCTCTCCACCTACTGTCACAATCCAAACTGCCTCTACATCTCGAACAGATCAGGAGTCAACATCTGACCCAGTTGATCTGCCATCAACTTCGGCCCCATACTTGATACCAATACCCGAACGAAAACGCCGGCGCAGACTTGTCAAAACTGCTAAAATGGTTCGCCCAAGATCTCCTAGCCGACCTCCCAACCGACGTCGATGCTGTTCTGACCCAATCTATGCCCCCACCAAAGCCAAAAAGAACCAAGAAGGCCCAGCCTAAGGCCAAGGCTACTGAGGTTGAGGCTGAGGATGCCCTGCCCATCTCTAAGTTGGCTGAGAGCAGCAAATCCCAACCCTCTACTGGGAAGAGGCATGCAGAGACCCAGCCATCAGAGTCCTCAAAGTCAAGGAGGCCGAGGTCCTCCTCTGCAACGACTTCAAAATCCAAAGTACCAAACGTCCCTTGGACGCCCGAGATTACTTTGGAGAATAAGCCGATCATGGCTACTGATAGCGCCGATGACATAAATATCGGCGTTGCACTCAGTACAGCTCTTCTTCTCCCAGGTGATCTGGAAAAGAATGCTGAAATGAGTGAGTACGAAAATTACGCTTTCATGCTTCAACGTTGTTCAAGTAAGTGCTTCTCTTGTAACTTTTTATCTTTTCTCTTTTCATACTTGTAAAACTTTGTAGTAACTTTTTGCTTTGTGTTCTTTCAGGCTGTTCAGCATGCCCATTCCTTCTCCATGCAATCTTTCGAGAACAGGGAAAGTTAACTGACTTGAAGAAGGAGTATTCTGCCCTCCAAAAGATCAACAAGAGTCTTCAAGCAAAAATGAAGAAGTTGGAGGATCAGCTGAGGCTGCCACTAAGGCCCAACAGATGGCAGAAGAAAAAGCTGAATCTGCTGAGGCTATCAGGAAGGTCGCCGAAGCCGAGAAAAAAGAGGCCGAGGGTAAAAAGCCCAGGCCGAAAAGGAGCTTCAGGAGGCCTTGGCTACGAAAGAAGCCGAAATCAAAGAAACTGATGAAAAGGCTTATGCCCAAGGTGTAGCCGACGTTACTGAAGATTACAAACTCCAAGTCAGGCAGGCATGCAACAGGGGCTTCTCCCTTGGTTGGATGTCCCTGATAAAGAAACTTGACCTCCCTGCCGATTCACCTTTCCGCAATGCCGACGCTATTCCTCTTCCATTTCCTCCACCTCCACCTCCAACTCAAGCCGAAGACGAATCGGAGTCTGAATCCGAGGATGAGGATAAGGATGATGATGAGGCTCTAGTAAGGAAGCCTAAAGATGCTACTGAGACCAAGTCCTTCCCTCAGGATAATCAAGTCCTAGACTTGACTCATGAGGAGGAAGATGAGGAGGTTCTCAAGGAGGCCACTCCTGAACAAGCATCATCTGACGTTCCTCCAACCGATAAAAGTCTTGACCAAACACTTGCCGAAATCGATGCCGAGATTGTGGCAGAAAAGGCTGCCGAAGTAGTTCTTCAGGAATCTGCCGAGGTAGTTCTCCAAGAATCTGCCGAGGTCCAGACTCAAATTGCGCCTGAAGTTGAAGAATCACAGCCTTGATGTCTTTTGTACTTTTTTGTTTCTTCTGTACTCCTTGTTTTAAAACAATGCAAGCTTTTTGTATGGCTGATGTGCCTCTGTTCCCTGTTGAATGCTCAATACAACTTTCTTTTAAATGCTTGTACCTTTGTACTTTTTCTGATTGCTTCTGCATGACTCTATACTTAGAATATTTTGCATATACTCTTCATACTTCTTCCTTCTTTGTGCAATCTTCTCGGGGTTATATACCTCGGGTATAATAACTACAAACTTTACTTCGGCAAGATACTGACCTGCAAACTTTTCATAAATTTCAACAAGTGTTTAAACAGTGATCTCAGTCTAACCCACTTGTAAATTGCTACAAATTTCAACAAGGATTAACATATTCAGTGAACTTTTCTCAAGTTATAACAAGTGCTAAATAATGATCTACTTGTAAATTGCTACAAATTTCAACAAGTGTTTAAACAAAATACTTAGCTTTTACCTCAACCTGTAAATTGCTGCAAATTTCAACAGATGATCATATGTCGGCTTAACATTGTCTTGTAAATTGCTACAAATTTCAACAAGTGTTAAGCATCCTCTTTGGTTTAACCAACCTGTAGAGTGCTACAATTGTTCAAGCAATAACCTCGGCTTCACTTCGACTTGTAAATTGCTACAAATTTCAACAAGCGAAGAGAAACAGTAATCTCGGCTTAACTTCAACTTGTAAATTGCTACAAATTTCAACAAGTGAAGATAAGGAACCATCTCAGCTTAACTTCAACTTGTAAATTGCTACAAATTTCAACAAGTGAAGATAAGGAACCATCTCAGCTTAACTTCAACTTGTAAATTGCTACAAATTTCAACAAGTGAAGATAAGGAACCATCTCAACTTAACTTCAACTTGTAAATTGCTACAAATTTCAACAAGTGAAGATAAGGAACCATCTCAGCTTAACTTCAACGTGTAAATTGCTACAAATTTCAACAAGTGAAGATAAGGAACCATCTCAGCTTAACTTCAACTTGTAAATTGCTACAAATTTCAACAAGTGTTAAGCGTCTGTGTCTCTACTCTGCCCCCAATGTGAACCTGAGTTCTACTTGGGTTCTCATTATTCATGTCTCGCAGAAACAACATTATGTATCTTTAACAATCATATGTGTTTGAAGAAATCTGAAAATATTTTATTGATGACATCGGCCAAAAAGTAATGCACATCTAATGATAGAAAAATTTCAAATTACAAGTATTCCAAGGTCTTGGCAATGCTTTGCCCTCATTATCTTCAAGCCGGTAAGCTTCATTGCCTAATACCGAAGTAATTCTGTAGGGTCCTTCCCAGTTTGGGCCAAGCTTGCCCTCTCTGGGATCCTTCTTGTTGCCGACGACTTTTCTCAAGACTAAGTCACCGACTTGAAAATCTCTTGGATTGACCTTCTTGTTATAAGCTCTGGCAAGCTGTTGCTGGTATACTGCAAGCTGAATTGCAGCCTTCTCTCTTCGTTCTTCCAAAAGATCCAGATCTCGGGCTAGAAGTAAATCGTTACTCCCATTCTCAACTCCCTGGGTTCGGATCCCTAGGATGCTGACTTCCAGTGGAATTACTGCTTCTGTGCCATAAGCCATGGCAAAGGGGGATTCCCCTGTTGATCTTCTCGGCGTAGTCCGATATGCCCAAAGCACGTTGGGCAATTCGTCTACCCACTTTCCTTTTGCTGCCAGCAGCCTCTTCTTTATTCCATCCAAAATTACTTTGTTGGAGGCCTCTGCTTGCCCATTGCTTTGGGGAAAACTTGGTGTTGAAAAGTAATTCTTGATTTTGAATTTCGCGCAAAAGTTCTTGATGAGTTTGCTGTCAAACTGCATTCGTTGTCGGCAACTATGGCTCTGGGAATGCCCAATCTGGTGTGATAATGTTTTCCATATGAAACTCTTGACGTCCACATCTCGGATTTTGGCAAGAGGTTCTGCCCTATCCACTTTGTGAAGTAATCTGTTGCTACAGCAAGTATTTTTCTGCCCAGTTGCTTGGGAAGTTGTCCAACCAGATCATGCCCCACGGGCAAACGGCTAAGGGCTGGATACTGGATTTAGGTCAGCAGCTGGCTGATGAATCAAAGGTGCAAACCTTTGGCATTTTCGCACTTCTTCACGTATGCTTCTGCATCCTTTTGCATGTAGGGCCACCAATACCCGTGGGTAATGGCCCTGTGAGCTAGTGATCTGCCCCAGCGTGGCTTCCACAAATTCCTTCATGAATTTCATATAAAAAAATCTTCAACCTGCAAAGGGTGTACGCACCTTAAAAGGGGTCCAGTGAAGGATCTTCTTAGAGATGTCCGTCCGCAGTCAGGCTGAATCTTGCCGACTTTAATGACTTTGTGTGCCTCCTTGCGGTCTTCTGGCAGTTTTCCTTCTTTCAGGAATGCAACAATTGCATCCATCCAGCTTGGCCCCATGTCCACACACATTGCTTCTTGCTCCGTGCTCTGTGGTTCTATGCTCGCGGGCCGACATGTAGTCAATCATAATTGTCCTGTTTTTCCAGTTTGCATTGAACTTGCCAGGTTGGCCAACGGTCGGCGTGGTTATTATCATCTCGGCTTACTTGGAGTAGTCGCAGTTCTGAAAAAGGACTGCCAATCTGATGACCTCATTTGCACTATGCCGACATCCTCTTGTCTCTGGCTAAATTCTCCTGTTGACTGGTTAACAATAGCTGTGAATCACAAAAAAACTATTACCTCATCTGCTTCGGCTGCTGCTGCCAGTTTTAGCCCTGCAATTAATCTTCGTATTCTGCTTCATTGTTTGAGACCTTGAACCCCAGACGGATGGATTGTTCCATTATTTCTCCATCTGGAGATATCAGCAGCACTCCTGCCCCCGCTCCCTGTCGGTTTGAACTCCATCGACAAACAGTCTGAAGGAGTCGCCGATGTAGATGTTGCAGGGTCTTGAGTTTTTCCCTTCCTTGCGTTTTGCCTTTGGCTGGGATTCTCCTTGCTTGCTGGGACCCTCGTTCATCTTGTTCAACGGAGCCGATGTTCGATGGATCAGGCGTAAATTCTGCCACGAAGTCGGCCAAACTTGGCCCTTAATTGTTGTTCTGGCCTGAACTCCAGGTCATACTGGCCCAAGGCCACTGCCCACCTTGCAATTCTTCTGTTAAGTCTCCTTGTTGCAACAAGAGGACTTCAGTGGGTGTTCTGTTAGCACCCACAATCTTGGTGCCTGAAAGTAATGGTTCAAATTTCTTTGAGGCCATCACTAAGGCCAACATTAATTTCTCTAGTGGTAGATACCTTGTTTCTGCGTCGGCCAAGGTTTTACTTACATAGTAAACAGCCTTCTGTTCTCCTTTTTCTTCTCGGATTAGTACTGCACTTATTGCATGTTCTGACACAGCTAAGTACAAGAACAGCTCTTCCCCAGGTTCAGGTGTTGAGAGGACTGGAGCCGTGGTCAGATATTTCTTAGGTCGGCTAAGCGGCTTCACATTCTTCAGTCCATAGGAAGTCTGTGGTCTTTTTCACCAGGTTGAAGAAGGGTTTACACTTGTCTGAGCTTCGCTTATGAACCTGTTTAGTGGCTGCGGCCTTCCAGTAAGCATTTGTACCTGTTTTGCCGATGTTGGGCTCTGTAGTCTAAAGATGGCCTTGATCTGATCTGGGCTGGCCTCTATGCCCTTCTTGTTACCAGGTACCCCAGAAACTTACCAGATCCAACTCCAAACGCGCACTTTGATGCGTTGAGTCGGAGCCGATATGTTTTGAGGATTTCAAATACCTCTTTTAGGTCGGCAAGATGACTCCTTAGGCTCCTTGGTCTTCACGACCATGTCATCGATGTAGACTTCTACTGTTTGGCCATCAAGTGCTTGAACATTTTGGTTACCAGCCTTTGGTAGGTTGCTCCTGCGTTTTTCAACCCAAAAGGCATCACTCTGTAACAGTACAGGCCTTTTGGGGTGATGAACGCTGTCTTCTCTCTGGGGGGTACATGGCTATCTGGTGGTACCCCCTATAAGCATCCAGGAAGCTCATCCTTCCATGTCCAGATGTGGCATCAACCAGCTGGTCAATTTTGGGCAGAGGGAAGCTGTCTTTGGGACAGGCTTTGTTCAGGCTTGTAAAATCTACGCATACCCTCCATTTATCGTTCTTCTTCTTTACTACCACAGTGTTTGATAGCCATGTCGGATAATTTGCTTCTCTGATGGCCCTGGCCTCTAGAAGTCTGCCTACTTCTTCCTCCACTGCTTCGACGTGCATCAACATCGGTCTTCTGGCTCGTTGTATTACAGGTTTGGCAGACCTGTCAACGTTCAGTCTGTGACATGTGACCTCGGGGTCAATGCCAGGCATTTCATAAGGTGTCCAGGCGAACACCTCTATGTTTGTTCTCAAAAAGGCCTCCAGTTCCTTTTCTTCTTCTTTGGCTAAGCCTGAGCCGAGAAGAAAAAAAACGCTCTTCATCGCCCTCCTGGACGAGGATTTTCTTTAGTGTTTCCTCACTCTTCTCGGTCGGCTCCTTGCCGACATCATCTAGGACCTCCATGTCCTCATCTTCAATCTCTGCCTTCCCTGGTTCTTGTATGTTGCAGGTTGTTTTCATTGCTGCCATGGAGCAATTTTTTGCCTGCAGTGGTCTCCTCTGACTTCTTCAATTCCATGTTCTGTTGGGAACCGCAATAGTTGATGCAACGTTGAGGGAACTGCCCCCATTGCATGCAACCATGGCCTTCCCAAGATGATGTTGTATGGTGAAGGTGTGTCAATCACGATGAACTCTGTCCTGATCTTCTTAGTGCCGGCTTGTACTTCCAAGTTTGTAGCGCCCAGTGGCCACGTCGGCGTTCCATTGAAGCCGACCATCGGGCCATTCGATTGCTCCATGTCATCTGGGTGAAGGCCCAGCTCCTTGTAACATCTAACATACATGATGTCACAAGAGCTGCCTTGATCTATCAGGATGCGTTTCACTTGGCACTCCCCAACCTGGAGGGATACTACCAAGGCATCATTATGCGGGTGCTGGACCATCTCTAGGTCGGCTTCGGTGAATGCTATCATCGGGCCTGGGTACTCTTCAGGCCGAGGTCTTTTCTGTCCGACCTGGTTCACGTGCTGCAGGTGTTTTACTCTTTGGGTCTCCCCCCGTATGTCGTTTTCGTTCACCTTGGAGTGAATTACGTTAACCACCCTAGGTCCCCCTCCCTGTGGTTGCTGTGCTGGGGGAGGCGGGGCTGCTGGTGCTTGAGGCAACCTTGCCTGCTCTTCTCTGTCCTGGCTTCGTCGACAAGATCCCTCAGATGGCCTTGTCTTACTAAGTCCTCTAAGTATGCTTTTAGGGCTCTGCAGCCCTGAGTTGGGTGCCCTTCTTCATTGTGGTAAGCACAACGCCTACCAAGTTCCTGCCCATGTATTCCCTGGGGCCTTTGCTGGTGCTCTGAAATAGGGTTGATTTCGGATTTGATCCAGGACTTTGTGGACCGGGATTCGGAACACAGTCGTCACTGCCTGTTTCCCTTCAATTCTATCTCTGCTTTGCTGAATCCGTTGTTACTTCGGCCTTGCTTCGGCGAGCCGTTCCCTTTTTCCTGTTTTACCTCCTTATTCCCCGATGTATCTCCTCGGCTCTGGCATACTTCTCGATTCTTGCCATGAGCTCTTCCATGCTCTTTGGCAATGTCTTTGCCAAAGATTTCCAGTGAACAATCATCTTTCAGGCCGTTCTTGAAAGACACGACCGCCACTTCTGGTTGCATTCGGGTATTCGATTGAACACCTCGTAGTATCTTTTTGCATAGGCCCTAAGGCCTTCATCCTTGCTGATCTTCAAGCCATTAGTGCGTCCACCCTTAATGGCTGTAGCTTGTTTCACGAACCTGGCCACAAACATCTCGGCCAGGCCTTCCCATGTCTTCACGCTTCCCTTTGGCAGTTTGTGGAACCAATCTGATGCAATCTCCCCAAAGGACGAGGGGAACACTTTGCAGAGCAATGGCTCGTTTCCACTGTATAATGCCATTGAGTTCAAAATAATCCAACGTGGAAGTTAGGGTCTGACTTACCATCATATATTTGAAACCTCGGCATGCAGAATCTCTTCGGTGCCTCAAATTTGTTCAGTTCTACCAAGAACGGTGTCTTCGGCTTGACGGGTGAGGTAATCTCGGCTTCAGCATTGTGTTCCTTCATCTTGAGGTAATTTCTTAAGTCTTCTTTACTCCTCCCTGGAGCTCGGCTATCTTTTGACTTCAGTCTTTTCGGTACACTACTTTCGGCCTCGTGGTGGGCCCGTTTTGATCTTTCTCCATGGGTTGTGTCAAAGCAGAGCGCCTGCCTTGGACATGCCGATGTTCTCTGGGCTCTGGGTCCTTCGTGTGATATGTCCTTTGGGACTTCTCTTGTCTCGGCTCCTCTCGTCCGACTTCCCTGGAAGGCGGGTGAGAGTGCCTTCCTCTCTGGTGTGCTGAGGTGCTTCGGGAATTATTTTCCTTCCTCCCTTCTGGGTATTAACTGCTGGAATCGGCGTGTCCTGCAGTGGGTACGGTGGCTGCATGACATTGTTTTGCATCATGAAGTTGACGACCGACTGCAGGTCTGCCAACTTGTCTGCCAATTCTTTTACTTCCTCATCCCTCCGTAGGCACCTATCCCTCCATACCTGGAGGTTATCTTCGTTGTAGTATCTGTCTTGGTCTGTCTTTTTGAAGTGTCGCCCTCCTGGCCGACGTTTTCCTCCGTGCCCTGGTCACGGGTTCTTCGTTGTGGTTGTCTCCTTCAATGTCAAGGTCGATAGGCCTGCCACTCCAGCGGGGCGTCGTCCCCAACCTTTTCTTGTTGTGCGTTACTGGCCATCTATTCGTCTTTCTTTCCCACAGACGGCGCCAAATTGTGTGAGTGATTTTCTGATCACACTGCCCTCCTTAGTAATTCAGCTGTAGAACACAGGCAGAATAGATGGCACCCTGCTGTCCTGCACAGAAAGAAAAGGCTCCGGCGGTGGTTCTTCCACCCGGGGGCACTCCGACGATCAAGTCAGTATATCTCTCAAAGATAATCAAGTATTCAACTCACAAGCTTGAGTATAAAAACATACCTTACCCATGGGGGTGCCTCTCTTTTATAGCCAATACAATCCTAGTCCCAATAGGAGCCTACCCTAATGGACTTAGGATTACTGCTAATCTGGACTCCCAGTGGATTAGGATAAACCCTCTAAGAGTTTCATCTTTACCCAAACTGAAGTCTTCTCTCAATCTAGGACTCTTGTCCTTTCCGCTTATCTCGGATTCCGATATCTTCGGAGATAACCTCGGCAACTCCGAGATCACCTCGGCGTAACTACCACGACACGTGGCACCTCGGCTGACACGTCGGCGTCACCTTGCCACGTGTTGGTACTCAGAAAATATATCCCCACACATCATGCTCATGAATTTTCTAAGAGGCAGAGCAATTCATCTTATCCTCGAATTTCCTAAGAGGCAGAACAATTCATCTTGTCCCTGAATTTCCCAAGAGGCAACGCAATTCATCTTGCTTCTGAATTTTCCAATAGGCAGAGCAATTCATCTTTCCCTCGTGATCTACGAAGTGTGGATTTCATCTTAGTCCGGTGGCATATCTGACCCTGATTTTACCAAAGGGAAGCGTAATTCATCTTGCTCATGAATCTTCTAAGAGGCAGAGCAATTCATCTTATCCTCGAATTTCCTAAGAGGCAGAACAATTCATCTTGTCCCTAAATTTCCCAAGAGGCAAAGCAATTCATCTTGCTTCTGAATTTTCCAATAGGCAGAGCAATTCATCTTGCCCTCGTGATCTACGAAGTGTGGATTTCATCTTAGTCCGGTGGCATATCTGACCAAAATAAAATTCTCCATCCAGGTTCTGTGGCATATCCGACCAAGTAACGATCTCATTCAAATCCCAAATCTGGCAGCAAATCTGATCAAATAATGGTCTCCATCCAAATCCCAAATCCGGCGGCATATTTGATAAAACAACAGTCTCCATTCAAATCTCAAATTCGATGGCTTATCTGATCAAATAACGGATAATAATATCTCCATGCTGAGAATAATAATGCACAAAATTCATACTCCACAAATAATAAAAATCCAATATAATATCTTATCAAAATATCTTGATGCTCGGAATAATAATGCATAAAATTCATACTCTCCAGATAATAAAAATCCGACATAATAACTGATAATAATATGTCCATGCTTGGATTAATAATGCAAAAAAAATTCATGCACCCCAAATAATAAAAATTCAACATAATAACTATATAATATTTCGATGCTTGGATTAATAATTCAAAAAAATTCATAGTCTCGACGATGAAGCCACACTGTCTTTTGTAGGGAGTTACATCATGCTTCAATTTATTAGCCATATTCTGGCTCATCCACTCCTCTTAGCCCCAGATTTAGTGTGATGTAATCATGGCAAAATTTTCAAGATCTTCACAAATTTAGGAGTTGCAAGGTAATTAGTTGCACTGCTTGTCTACAATTGCTCATTCATGAATTGATTTTATTGATATCGGAGCTACTTTTTCCAAAGCTATTGCTACCATAGCAGTAATTGAACAATGAAGATAAACACCCCAAGATATCAGCCTACAAAATCGAGAATAGTATTTAATAAGTCGTATTATCGATAGAAGGGCACTCCAACATTAAAGTTAGTAACACTCTACGGAGAATACTCAATATTACAAATGCTTAAATCTTTTTGTTTAAATTTTTTTTCTCACTTTTTTATATAAAAATTTATTAATTAAATATTAAATATAATAATTTTAATAAATTCAGGATTCTGATTGATATTTTGAATAGTTTGGGGAGGATAAAATGAGGCTTCAAACCAAGTTTCGGTGCCACGTCTACAAGTTCCATCTGATTATAGGTCACAAAATTGATCCAAAATTGAATAGCTTATATATAAAATTGAAGGTCTGAAATTAAAAAGGAAAACAAACTCACATCACACGTACATTACATTATCATTCTCTCATACTGACTGAATCCAAAATAATCTAGTAATCATATTGTATTATTTATACAATTTGTGATAATCATAATCCTCTTCCTTTTTGACTTACTGTTCACCATTTCTCACTGTTTTGACAAGCATCAAGCTTCATATTGTCCTGTAATTTAGTTACCAAAGAGCAAAAATTGTACATGTCAGTGTACGATATAAATTTGAATTCAATCAAGATTGGTTCCAGACTCATAATTCATGAAATTCAAGCACATAAAAGCTTTATTGATTGTTCAAATCACCATTAATAGTCTTTTAGAATACCCACATTATGTGATTGAATTGCATAATGTGGGTATTAATACAGATTGACATGATAACTGTTGATTTTATTGTTTAAAGGTCCATCAAAGTGCATTAGATTTTAACAGTTGTCCCAGTATTATATTCTAGACCTTTCCATATTAATGAAATTGGATTGTTTTCAATTGATATTTTTTGATTGGAAAAGAATAAGTTCATTTGAAATCTCACACTAGAAAACAAGCCATGTTCACTCCCATTATCGTCCAATAATCTACGCAGCGTCCTGTTAACAAGGACAAACCATGGAGGATTATTCACCCAAAAAAAAAAAAAAAACCATGGAGGATCAAAACAAATGTTAGAGAAACAATAAGAGCAATTCTATAGAAGAATGAAGTTAGAAATATTGAGCAAGACCTTTTAAATTTAGCAACTAGTTTGAAGTTCGTCTTTTAGGAGTTTGTTCTTGACCAAATGAAGTTCATGGAGGATATTACTTGTGCTCATTCGACCTTGTGGTGACTCTGTAGAGCATGCCACTCCAATATTGACCATGGAAATCAAACATTCAACAATTTTGTGGCCATTGTTGACTTGAATTGTTGTTGCTCTAGCCTCTTCTTCCTCATTGTCTAGGAGTACCGGGTCTGCAATCTCCATCACTCGGTCAGGCAAGGCCATTCTTGCGAAGTCCTGAAGATTATGCCCTTCCTCAAACATGTTCTCTGTGGGTCTCTTCCCTGTTATCATCTCCAATAACAAGATCCCATAACTGTAGACATCACTATAAGTTGAAATCTCACTTCCGAGCCCATACTCTGCCATTAAAACAATTCACATTCAAGGCCCAAGGATCATTTTCCGCAAAAGCATATTGATACGAAAGAAAAAGGAAAAATCAATTATGATAAATATGAATTCCATAATATGAAAGCAATACATTCTACATATTCCAGTAAGATATTCTATTAGAAGAAAGGTAAAGAGTTGTTACCAGGAGCTACATATCCGATGGTTCCCCTTACTCCAATTGAGCTACTTTGATTTGGATTGGTGAGCTCTGGGAAAAATCTAGCTAGACCGAAATCTCCAATATGGGCAACCATCTCACGGTCAAGAAGAATATTACCTGGCTTCAAATCACAGTGAATGATCGGCATTTGGCATTGGTGATGAAGATAATCAAGCGCACAAGCCACATCTATGGCGATGTTTATTCTTTGTAGAAGGTTGAGTCTCTGCTGCTCATTTTGCCCATCATTTGTTTCTAGACTTGCATGCAACCACCTCTCTAGACTCCCATTTGGCATGAACTCATAAACTAGAGCTTTGAACTCATTCCCTTGAAAATCAACACTGGAACAAGAAGTTATGATCCTAACCAAGTTTCGGTGTCGAATATTTCTCAAGGTTTCACACTCTGCCATGAAACTCTTGATGGCTTCACGATTTTGAAGGTTAAGTACTTTGATAGCAGCAACAAACTCCCGATCTTGAACGAGAATTCCTCTATATACAGAGCCAAAGCTACCAAAACCAATTAGGTTCGCAGAAGAGAAACCATCTGTTGCTTTGAGGAGTTTCTCATAGGAGACTTTCAAGAATGATTCTTTCAACACTGGAACTGTAGATTGAGCTGTTCTTTGCTCCTTGAACAAATAAATTGTAAAGAATGACAAAAGTGCTGCCCCAACAAGTACAGAAGCTGCTGTAATTGCCAATATATGTGAAAGAGGCATCTTATGTTTTGATTTCTTGGTGATGCAACTCGGTAGTTGTAGCTCAGAAATACCCCCACAAAGCCTATGATTTCCAACAATTGATATTGCACTTGCATTTGCGAAAACTCCCTCCATTGGTAACTCGCCCTCAAAATCATTAAAGGACAAATTGAGAATCATTAGGGAAAATTTCTCTATGAAAGTCGGAATTTTTCCAGACAAGTTGTTATGAGAAAGATCAAAGTTTTGAATACCTCTCAAAGATTCGAATGATAGAGGAATGGATCCTTGAAAAGAATTTTCCTGCATATAAAGGTTTTCAAGGCTAGTGCAACTACTGAGACTGCTAGGAATTTCACCAGACAACCTATTCTCAGAGATATCCAATTCCATTAAATTTTTAAGGTTTCCAACCTCTGTTGGCAAGGAACCAGACAAACAATTCCAAGCTAGATTTAATGAAATTGACAAAGATGAGACTTTCAAGAGTTCTTTGGGAATGTTTCCACTCAAGTTGTTTTGGTGAAGGTCCAGGAACAACAGCTTTTTACAGTTAGCAAGCCTTGAGGGTATGGTCCCCTCTAGTCTGTTGCTCCCTAAGGAAAGTTCAATCAACAATGACAGGTTTCCGATGGAATCTGGAATTTTCCCTGAGAGGTGGTTCATTTCGACAGTCAACAATTGCATCTTTGGAAGATTTCCTATGTTAGTTGGAATTGTACCTGTGAATTGGTTATCTTCCATATTTAACATCTCCAAGTTGACAAGGTTACCTATTGTTGAAGGAATAGTTCCACATATTTGATTTCTACCAAGTGTAAAGAAAAACAGATTCTTTGACAGGTTGCCAACAGATTCTGGTAACGCCCCTCTAAATTGGTTTAACTCCATAGCCAATACTTCCAAATTGCTACAGTTGGCAAAAGAACCAATAAAGGCTAGGTCATCTGGTTCCCCACTTCCAAAATTGTTATGAGATAGAATTAGCCTCTTGAGCAAGATTCTGAAAAGCGGTTACGGTCGCCGTACCGGTAGCGGTGATGCGGTTGCGGGGTGTAAAGGCCGTAGTGTAACGGTTGCGGTAACCGGAACCGTGAATTTTTTTATTTTTCGCACAATTTGAAAAAAACTTACCGATACGCATATTTTTTTCCTTGATCATATTTATTGGATTAAAAATAAATATTGATCAATTTTTGTAAATTTTTAAGTATGATCCAATATATTTCATATTTTTAAATCACTATAAACTGAGTTTTTTACATTTTATTTTAATAATTAATGACTTTATAGTATACAAAAAATCAATCACTAACTATTATATATAAGATAAACTATGACAAAGTATGAGAATAAATAAGAGCCTAATATATATATATACATATTTTAACCAAGCCAAATAGAAATGATCACACTTATTATTATTATTATTATTATTTTCAAAACAATAATAATAGACACACACAAACAAAATGGTTTAGTGATAGCAGCTGAATAGAATAACATAGGTCATACAACTTCAACAAATCAATAACATGTCATCATCCCTCTTCTCTCTCTCTATCTCTTGCTCCTCTATTTTCTTTCTTTATCTTCCCTCTTCTCTCTATCCCTCTTCCCCCATTTTCAGTTTTTTTTTTGTGTGTTTTTTCAAAAGAAATAGTTTGGAACCGTTACGTAACGGTGCGTAACAGGCCGTTACGGCTGTTACGGTACCGTTACGACCGCTATGGTAGCCGCTACAGCCGACACACCTGCGAATCTCAATCACACTGCAAAGCGGCCGTAACGGGTGGCGGTAACCACCAAAACCGTTACGTAACGGTTGCGGCCGCTTTTTAAAACCTTGCTCTTGAGATTCTGCAGTCTTCCAAAATTAATTGTTATTTTCCCATTGAAGTTGTTATGTTGTACTTGAAATTGTTCCATTTTTGAATATTTTGATATTGACAATGGAAGGGTTCCGGTAAATTGGTTATGATTTAACTGGAGGAATTGAAGATCAGGGAACATGACACCAAAGCTTGGCGGAAGACTACCATGAAGTTGGTTAAAAGACACAGAAAAAGCATTTAGGAATGAAAGATTATAAATAGATGGAGGGATCATACCAGAGAGTTGATTGTCACCCAATCCAAGTAGTGTTAGTTTTTTCAATTGACCCAAGGTATCTGGAATACTTCCTCCAAAAGAATTTATAGCAGCCGAAAAGCTTTTCAGAGAAGTAAGATTCCCAATGAATGGAGAAATACCTCCCGTCAAATTGTTCATGTGAATGGCAAGAATTGTGAGCTTTGGCAAGGAAGTAAGCTCTATGGGGAATTTCCCCACTAGTTTATTTTTACCAGCACCAAGGTGTGTGAGGTTGGAGCAGCGGGATAAGCTAGCTGGAATTTCTCCTTCAAAGTTGTTGCTGCTCAGGTTCAAAATTTGCAACCTGAACAGGTTACTGAGTTCAACAGGGATTTCACCCTGAAAAGTGTTGTTATAGAGCCACAACCCCCAAAGGAAGGTGAGGTTCCCTACATAAGGAGACAAGGAACCAACTAGACCTTTGGACTTCAAGTCTATAACGGTGACTCTCCTGTGCGGTGACCGCATATGACACCTTGCCACTCGCAGAATGGAGAGAATTGTTCCATGAGCTCACAACCCATGAGGGTCTTGCAAAATCTTTGACTTGAGGCGAGAGCAACGCAAAACGATCAGTCTCGTTCCCAACAAAGGTACTACTAGCTTTAGTGGCTGCCGGGAGTGTTCCAACATGTACAAGTGTCATGGCTACGACACATATGCAACTCCATACGTAAAATAACTGGAGTAGCTGAAAACCCATTACTGAAGGTGGAGATGCCATTTTCAGATCTCCTTATATTTTTATTTTTGGTATGCAGTTGCAAAGTTAGGCTTGGTTGTGTGATTATTTATAACCTGCAATTTCCTTTCCTCCACGGGTAAGCATTGTCTGTGTAGGGTGGAATATGTGGGACTGCAAATGGGAAATTCCTAATCAAGTGGGGACTGCATGCTTGTAGTGAATTTGGTTTCGTAATTTTAATTATGTCATACTTGAAATTCTCATATTTGTGTCAATTTAATTCAATTGGTGATGTCTCTATTTAAAAATTGAATTGAAATCAACAGACAAAATAGTCAATTCACTCTCTTCAAAGTGCATTGAGGGGGTTGACCTAAATGACACATTTTCTTTTGAATGAACCATTTTGTTTTAATTTTTGTTCAATTTCTTAGTAGAACTTATTAATTAGATTAAATTGATACAATGTGAAAATTAAAGGATAAAATTGATATAATTAAAAATATAAAAGTTAAATTGAAACGAGATAAATTACACGGAGAAAAAAAGGAGGAAAAGTCACATTACACTCATGAGAGGTAGAGAATGATTCTTATTCCTTGTGGAATGCACCGTGATCTTAAATTGTGTTTGGTGATATATTCTGGTAGAGATTTAAAAAAAAAAAAAAATTCACTCATATTGTTCACACTTTTTTTTTATTTTTCTTTTTAAATTCCTATAGTCATATATTCGGATAGAGATTTCAAAAAAAAAATTATATTTCACTCACATTGTTCACACTTTTTTTCTTTTTTCTTTTCAAATTCCTATATGGAAATACCATTTTGCCCCCCAAACTATCACGCGTTTTTCAATTTGACCCCCATACTACGATTTATCTCAATTTAGTACCTAAACTTTTAACAAATTGATCAATTTAATCCCTGCCGTCACATTCTGTCTACAATGGATGAAATGTGCTGACGTGGCACCAAAGTTCATTTAGAGTGATTTTACCCCCCAAACTATACCTTAAAAATCAATTTTCCCCTCAAATATAAAAAAAAAATTAAAAATATTTAATAAATATTTTTATCTCAATAATGAAAAATTAAAATAAAAATAATATATACTTTGCAAAAAAATAATAAAAAATATAAAAGTCCTCATTTAGAATTATCTTGAGAATATAAAGCATGGATACTTCGACAAATATGTCGTACCCGTACTGGATACTTACTGAATTTTGAAAAAAAAATTCCACTCAATTTTGAAATTACTATTAATCGATCAAATCCATTGAAATTAATTTGGGTAATAAACTAGTTACAATTGCTTGCGCGCACACACATAGAGTAGTCAAGAAATTTTCAGCTCAATAAGTTTCTCTAATCAACTCGAGATAATTTGAGACCTATGAAACACAAGTATGGGTATGAGTATTGGAATTGGTACGATATGAGTACATCAACATGGTAAAATCTTTAAAAAAAAATAAGGTACGAGTACAGGTATGGTTGATACGTTAAAAAAAAAAATATTTATTTTAATTTGAAATAATACAAAAATTAATTAAATGGTTTAATTTGTTAAATCCAACATACAATTGACATTTAATGCCAAAAGTATAGGTATAAGATAAAATTAAATATATTATATTATAACTTATAAATCATAACTTAATTTTAAAACCATGCGAAGAAAAATATTATTTTCTACTGAGGTACAACACGACTTGGATATATATTAGATATGTCTAGGTAGGCCAAAAATTAAGAAAGAAAAATTTGAGTACATATTTTGTGTACCCGGTATGTATGTAAAAATATCATACGTCGGTAAGTACTTGGTACGAGTACGACATGTTTGTCGAATTATCCATACTTCATAGTCTCAAAATAATTTAAAATGAGAATTTTATATTTTTTATTATTTTTTGCAAAGTATGTTATTTAAAATTTAATTTTTTCATTATTGATATAAAAAATTATTTATTAAATATTTAAATTTAATTTTTGATGTTTGGGGGACAAATTGATTTTTAAGATATAATTTGGGGTTAAAATGAAATTCCAAATGAACTTTGGTGCTATGTCAGTACATTCCGTCCAATTGTAGACGGAATATGACGGAGGGGTTAAATTGATCAATTCATTGAAAGTTCAGGTACTAAATTGAAATAAATCGAAATACGGGGGTCAAATTAAAAAATGCGTCATAATTGAGAGCAAAATGATTATTTCCTCAATTCGTATACAATTCTATGACGTAACAAATTGAAACAATTCCTATACAATTCTATGACGTAAATTCCTATACAATTCTTTTTTTTTTTTGGACAAAATTAAAAAAATTTAGGGATCAAAATGACACAATATACATACTTTAAAAACCATGTGTGCATTTTATTGGATTAGGGGTGCTGCTGTGCTGGCATATCAGCCATTGTTGTGCAGTCAAATGGGCCCATTTTGAGGTCTATTTCGATAATTCGAACCATTCACATTTTAAATATATTGAGTAAAACATATCTGCAAAAAATCAAATTAATCAGATTTCGTTAATCCTTTCATCCACTCACATTTTTTTTTAAATCACAATTGTCATTTTTTAAATACAAATGTGAGTGGATGAAAGGGTTAACGATATCCGATTAATTTTGATTTTTTATAGGTATTTGTACTCGATGTACTCCAAAATGTGAACGGTTCGAATTATCAAAATGGGTCCAAAATAGGCCCAGTTGACTGCATAGCAGGCACTCCAAATCTTATTTTATTACCAGTATGTTAATGATTTAGGCGGTTTGTTTGGATTTGGACCAAATTGACTCAAATTAAAAATTTTAATGAAGTAACAAAATTGAAACTTAAAAAATTAAAGTGACAAAAAATACATACTTTAAAAGCTATAAATGTATTTTATCCTTTTAAGTTTAAACAAGAACTTGAACAACATGGAAACTCAACATGGACACTAAATATTTATAACCCTTATTTTGGAAACTAAATATTTATTTGTTTTTTGTATTTTAATTATGGACATTTTTATTAGGTAATTTATGATGTAAGTTCTTATATTTTGACTATTGTGTTATTTTAATACCTCTAATTTTAATTGATTCAATTTTGATTTGGAATTTATGAGTTTATCTCAATTTTGTCTAATTGATTACAGTTTTTAATGTTTTTTTTTATGAAAAATACATACATAATTAACCTTGAGGGATTGGTCTAGTGGACAAACTTGGGGCCTAGGGAGAACTTCCTCCAGGTCGCAGGTTCAATACTCACTAGTTACAATAAGCTCATTAGGGACAATCCACCATGGTGTTTGTTCTGGCTTTAAATAGAGCCTTGCAAATGGACGGTGAGATTGGTCTTCCGAGATTAGTCGAGGTACGCATATACTAGTCGGACACCCAGTTATTACCAAAAAAAAAAAAAAAAAAAACGGGGCATGTCTTATGCTTATAGGCAAAATTTTAAACTTGTTTAGCTTAGTAAATTAACCTTAACCAACTTAGTGACTATTTTTTTTCAAAAATCCTAATCAACATTATCAATTTGACTAAATTAACACAAAATATAAAATTAAGAACCAAAATCAAATTAAGGGCGATTTGGCATGCAATATAAGGCACTTATTTATATAAGTGCACTTATTTGGGTCATATCACCTCTCTATTTTCTGCATATATTTTCATAAAAAGTTAAAAAATATACTTATGTAGATATTCTAAATACTCCCTAATGAAAATTATAAGGATAAAAATAATAGAATAAGCAAAATATAAAACTACTAATGTCATTTAATTTTTTATTTGATTGGAATTCATTTCAATTATGTTTATATGATGAGATACATACACAGCAACAATGATTGGGGTGTGTTTTCTCACTTACAATAAGGCCTCCTCTGGGAAGTTGTGATTTAAGATTAAAAGTCAAAAAGTCATCGTATAGGGGTAAAATACTGGCCCAAGCATGAAGAAATTAAGCAAAGTAGCTCCAAAAAAAAGGCGAAAACGTAGATAAATTTTCTAAAGAGCCCATTAGAGACAGCTGGCTGTAAACTGCGCGTAGCTAAGAGCGTAAGGAGCAATGAATAGTAAGGATCTCTTTCTAGAAAGAGATTCGCAAAATGTAGGAGATTCATCTTCATCCAATGGTGGAAACATCAAGATAGCAAATACATGTGTATAGGTCAGGCTTACTAGATGGTAAGTTCGTCTGATCAACCTGATCTGACAAACACAACATTTGGTAAGCTGGCCACTAGCATCTGACATAATCTAAGTTGTCCATAAGAGAATGATCCAGCGATCAAAAGCAAAAACAACTTGACTACTTGCCCGACTAGAGCCAGGTACGAGTAGAACCCTCGGATCAAACATTGATCCAACGGATGAGATTCAAGTCAAAAAAACTATAAAAAACGAAGCAAGTGAAGCAAAGAGGACAGACCAAAGGTAATCCAATGACCCTCTTTTAAAATACAATATTCAGTATTCTGACTTGACCATCAGAGGGTCCTCCTGACCAACCCTGGCTGGAGATGATCACTAACATTTTGGTTTCTCTTGACAGAGTAAAGTAAGGGACATGTCATCTCGCTTTCCTTGTAGAGAAGAATTCTACCTTCCACAGTTGGCGCCGTCTATGGGAATGATGAGAAGATGAGTGTCCATCACTCTCTAAAAGAGATACCAAGGTAGCGTTTGGTAACGTTTATGTTTTTGGTTTATGTTTACAAAAATTTTATAAACTGGTTTTTGTTTATTTTTAGAAAAACATAAATTATAAACGCGTTTGGTTTGAACAAAATGTTTAAAAAATTTTAAAAACATACACTAAAAAATATGTTTGTTCAGGCCTAAAATATTTATATTCCCTAAGCTACCCACAGAGTAATGGACAGGCAGAGTCATCAAACAAAACCATCATCAACGGAGTAAAAACGCGGCTTGAAAGTGAAAAAGGGAAGTGGGTTGAAGAGTTATCCTATGTGTTGTGGGCCTACCGAACCACGGTACGGCACTCGACACGGGAAACACCCTACTCCTTGACCTACAGAATGGAGGCTGTTATTCCGCTGAAAGTCGGTCTCCTCACCCTCCGATCGGAATTGTTTGAAGATGCAAACAATGAGAAAGCTATTGCACAGGCATTGGACATGGCAGAAGGCTGAAGAGAACCAGCATTGATAGATTGTAGCTTATCACCAGCAGCTTATCAAGAGTTTCGATAAGAAGGTTCTTCCTAGGAAATTTACACCTGGAGAGATGATTTTCAGGAAAGTTATGGACCACAAGAGGGTACCTGACGAAGGGAAGTTAGGACCTAACTGGGAGGGTCCCTACAAGGTTACAGTAGTAGTTGGGAATGGAGCATACTACTTCGAAGATCTCAAGGGAAAAGCCATACCTCGGCCCTGGAATGTAGCCAACCTCAATAAGTACTATCAATAGATTAAGCCCCCAAAATTGTCCATCAAGTGTAAAAGCATATATCTTTTGATTAGTAAGAATGTCTCCCCACTTCTTTGAACTTTTGTTTCCAGCACTTGTACAGCTTTATGGCCAGAACAGATTATTACTTAACTTAGTCTTTATAATCCAAGCCTTGAGGGCAACATAATAGTGATTAGCTTTGGTGTTTACCAAACGGAATTAGCTTTGGTGTTTACCAAATGGAACTAGTTTCGGAGCGACCAAACGGAATTTGGTTTTGGTCTGCACTCAAACATGCCAAGTGGGATTGCTTGGTAGAATTATGTTTGGCAACCAAAATGGAACTTAGCCAAGTGGAATTGCATGGTGGACACCACACCAATAGATTTTTTAATGATCATTTCTTTTTTGGAAATCACAGAATTTCTTAAGTACAAAAACATCGACACTTCAGTACTGCTGCAAGCACACAGAGTTGGAACAGACTTGGATAAATCTTTTAGGGGCAAAATTCCAGCATCAATCTTACTCAGCTCCAGGTGGGGGCAAACAATTATTTTTTCAAAACCAACCTAGACTTGAGTAAGACATCACTTTTTGTCCCATTCAAATACACTCATGTTATCAAAATTGCAATAGACTTAAGCAGGTCTTCCAAAAGCAAGATCTTCAGTGTCAATCTTACTTAGCTCTAGGTGGGGGCAAACAATTGTTTTTCTTGGAATCAACCTAGACCTAAGTAAGACACTCTGCTTTGATTACAAGACAAACACAGCATGTAGCATATCAGATAACCAAACTGAGCATCTGTTCGACCCTTAAGTCCTAACAGTGCTCGGCCGAGGCAAACAATACAGATAACACAAGCATTGAAGCAAAAAGCATTAGATTGTAAAATCAAAGGAAAAATAACATCATTCAACAAAGGCACAACTGGCCTCACAAACAACAACAAAAAAGAATAAACATTGTCTTAACAAACATAAAGGGGCAACTCGTTAGGAAAACCGAGCTTTAGTGTATCAAAAAACAAGAAGAAAAAGCAAAAAAATGTTGAAAAAATCTAGAAATCCCCTAGATATTGATTTGTGATTATGTATCAATTTTAAGCAGAATATAACAATCCCAATCAAACAATCAAAACAAAGAGACACAACGATTTTACGTGGAAAACCACAATTGGACACCTCCAATTGTGATAAAAAAACCACGGGCAACAGCCACAAGAACAATCCACTAAGAAGATTTAAAGGAATTACACAGGTATACTCTCAATTATCTAGCGAATCCACAACGCTAATTGAACCAACCTCTATGTGCTCTTCCAACCCTGTCTTCACCACAGAATTGTCTTTCTGATGAGCCACTCCAGAATCCACCGAAGCTTCAGGCTCGAATTCTTCAGAATCCACTGAAGAACAACTCTCTTTTGTTTAACAACAAAACCTTTGATGTACTCTCTTTTTAAACCATGAGTTGAATACTCAATAAAAACATCAAAGAAAAGTTAACAAAATATCTCCAGATATAACACTTAAGAACCAAAAAGAAGATCTGGAGAGGTTCAATCAATAATCTAGTTTTGGGAGAAACCAAGTATTTATAGAGAACCAAAGTAATCCTAGATTTGGAAGAAAACCAACTCCTTAAGAAATCCGGATTTTGAGGCTTGCTCGAGCGAAGCTTTCCTCGCTTGAGCGAAGAGCTTAGTTTTCATGATTTCTACTAGTGCCTTGGCTCGAGCGACGAATCCTTGGCTCGAGTGACTAATCACTGCTTTCAGGTTTTTGTGTGGACGCAATCCTTCGCTCGAGCGAGCATTCCTTGGCTTGAGCGAGCAAGCCTTAGCTCGAGCGAGCACTCCTTGGCTCGAGCGAGCAACGGCGGACATGCAATTTTGAATGCAATTTTGCATTTTGCTTCGGCCGCGAGCTGACCCCCGTAATAATCAGCGAAGTGGAAATCTTGAAAGCATTGACATCACAAACTTCTCTGCAAGGCTCGATTCGGGTTGGATTCGCATCTAATAAATTTATAGCCTCACTGAAATAAAAGAGCGAAAATAAATACAACTGAAAGGAGTTTTGTCAAACGGAGTTGCCAACAATAAAAACCTAACAAATGTAAAAAAAACTTCCAGTCTTTTCAAAAAATCACTTCAACTTTCATCAGCAGGAGGAATTCCAGGGGCAATGTTCACAATCTTGTCCATGTCATCTTGGGGAGGAAAATTAGAGGCAGCTCCAACTTCTTGAGAAACAGGAGCCTCCTTAACACATTCCCATAGCTTCAGTCTCCAGGTTTCACCATTTTCAACATGCACTGTTTCATCAGCAGCACCACTCTCCGAAGTCTTGATTGCAGAGTCAGTTCTTGGGAAAATCTTTGCTGGAGGGGTAGCAGGGGTTGTAGCCTTCAAACCCAAGAACTTTGAGGGGACAGGAACATTCTGAAATAGAGAGGATTCTTCAAGAACCTGAGCAGCAGCTAGGGCACTCGTCCAGCCTTTGAGAAAGAGCTTGTCACGTAGAACCAACACCTCTTTTTTGTAGGCAGCTCCAGCTTCGTCCCAGCCCTGTTGCTAGTGCTTGGCCTCCAAAGTCAAATGCTCATAACCACCTCCAACTTAGCCACTTTCCCCTCAAGTTAGGCTTGAACCCCAATAGGAGCATCTTTTGACTTTTCAGCAGAAGCGACAACCTTGTTCAGGTAGAACACCTCCCTTTCCTCAGTCCTCCGGCCCTCCTTCTCGGCCTCCAAATTTGTTGTCAACCTCTTAGTACTCATGGCGTCCTCCAGTACGGCCCTCTCCAGTGCTTCAGCTCGGGTGATGGACAGATGCATTCTCTGGATACACTGCAGTAAATAACAAGGAATTAAAAGAAAGAAGATGGTACAAACCAGCAAAGAACACAAAAAGGAATATAGAAGCACTTACAGCAGTCATCATTTGAAGGGTTCCATTCAGGATCAAAATATCATGGGGTCCATTGTGATCTGCCATATCTACTGGCATCAGCAAAGTTTTGGTCAAATCAAAAGAAAAATCTCCAGAAACAACAACCGAATCAGAAATGGAAATGGGCCTACCCTGGTGCAGCATGGGTGGCTCCCATTTTTCAAAAGACTCATCCATAAGAGGCTCCTCAAAAGCCTTGCCAACTATGGCTTTGCCAGTCTCCCTCCTTATCTTTTTCGCCCTCTCAAAAATTGAGGCAACAGGGTCAGTAGCAGCGGTAGAAAGGCCAGAAGCCCCCATCTCCAGTTTCACATCCATTAGACTCTTCAGTTCAACCTTAACCAAAGGAGTCTCTTGGACAGTAAAAGAGCCAAAAGATTCTGCCTCTAGGTCCACCAGCACCCTTCTCATAGACATAGATCCACCCCCTGTGAAACTATGGGCAAAAGAAGGGGTCCTCTCAATAGATAGACTCCGGCCGTGACGGTAATTTGTGACTAAAGGGGTAGGGGGTGTGTCAGTCTTAGTATCAAAATCAAGAAAGGATGCAGCAAGCCTCGTTTTTTTTCTAGATTGTGGTTCGGTAAGTTGCCTGATAGTTCAATAGTTCGGGGGCAAACCTCTTTTTGTTTCTCAAAACGGCCTTAATCACTTCAGCATTCTCTTGGTTCGGCCTACGTTGGTAACGGAAAGCCTCTACAGAGATGAGGAGCAACATTACCATAACATTCAAACAAAATAAAAGTACAAAAATACTAGGGCACAAGATTCAGACCTAGGTAGCCATCTTTTTTAGGCATCCTCTCAGACTGGAACTCGGTCCCAGTAGGGAACTCCTTATTCCCACCAACTTGCAAGAAGTCATCATTGTGCTTATCGGAGTCAGGCAAACTAATGACAAGGTGACAGTCAACAGAACGGACATGGAGGTAATAGGTACTGTGGTCTTTGCTATGAGAAATGGTGTAACAACCCAATATGTCGCAGATATCGAGATTCAGGCCCAACAGCCTGTTAAGAGCGGAAACACCACAAACAACTCGGAACAGGTTTACAGACACTTGTATCGGGGTAAGTTGGACTTGATGCAGAAAGTGATGTACTAAAGGGTCAAGAAAGAACCAGACCCATCCTTCAACGATAGTGGCAATAGGGAAAGCAGCAGTGTTTCTGGTACCCATGCGCTTGGCGTCGACCTTAGCCAGCGTAAGCGTGACATCGTCAGGGATACCGTAGTCAAGGTAGAATAGGGCCATTGCCTCAAGAGTGTCCACCAACGCATGAAATTTCCCCATTATCTAGACCTAGAAGGGCAAGGACAAAACTAAACTAAGCAAGAAACAAAGAAATAACACCAGTGGCCGGAAACAATGGCGCGAGGGCCCAACAACGACGACATAAACAGAAAAACAAGAAAAAAGAAAAGTTTTAGGAGAACTTACAAGAGATTCGATGAAGAAACAATGAAGAATGAAGGTCCTGGAGACTAGAATGACAACGGCAGTAGTAATAGTGGCAAGCGTTTAGGCGGAGAACTGTCGCAACCAGTAAGAGATAGTGAAAAGGTTTTGGGGATTGCAAGACTGGAACAAACGAAGGGGTTGAAGTGACATCCCTAGGGTATTTATTATCCCTGAACGACATGATGGTACAAAATCACGTCCCTCTGTATGGAATCAGCGCATTATCTCTGCACACCAGTGCCACGTCGCCACGTGTCCTAATGAAAGGACGCATGCAGGAGTGTATGTTTAGGGATTGAACCGCCACCAAGGCCGAGCTGGAGCAGATCCGAAGCAATACGACGGTTAAGGTATTAAATAGTAGCTCCCCCAAAGGGGACCTTAGCGCGAGCTAGGGGGCAAATGAAGGGGCTCAATATAAAACGGATCGGATCCAAGCCTTGGGCTAGCCCAATCCACTAAACCCAAGACTAAATGGGTCAAATGAATGTGTAGGCTAGTCAACTGAGCCCATTGCCGTAACACGCAGTCCACCTAAGTCCTCAAGCACTTGGGCCCAACTCACAGTGGAAAGGCCAGTCCAGCCGCAATGCTGGACTAGGTTGAGCTGTCGCACCAGATCCTTGGACCGAATTGATGGGCCGAACCCATCTTCAGAACCAAAGTGGGCCAAGCCCATACAAAGAAACCCGAATGGGCTAGCCCATTTCTATAAACAGCAAGAGGCCGAGCCGAGGCACAACACTACCGAGCTGAGGGAACCTTTCAAAGAAGCATGGAAGCTATGAATGCATGCATGTGCAAGCTGCCACCTCAGCTGGTCTCCTCTTCCTAGAATCACGGAAACAGTTGATCAAGAGAATGTGATTTTTATAAGCATGGTTATAATAAGTATATGCATCCATTGTCAACTACCCGATGGTCCCCTACCTTTAGCAATGTTAAAAGGAGCCGGCAACATCAAAGCTTCATGAAACCATCTTGGGCAACAAGTAAGGTGTTCTATATAAACTCCACTCACTTCACATTAAGGTAACTTAGTTAGCTAAACTATACTCACAAAAACACAGTTCACTATACACTTCCCTCTCTCTACACCTAGGGAGAGTATCTTATCTTCTCTATCCACATACTGTCACAACGAAGGGGTTATTTGGCAAACCCGGCCGGGCAGCTCTTACGATGCTCTTGTTGCAGGGTCCCTTTCTAGATAGTCCCAGGGTTCAAGCTCCGGTCGATAATCATCTAGTGCGGTATTCGGTGCACAATTAGTGCGGTGAACGTGGACCCTTCATCTCTGAGTTCTGCATCTGATTCCGGTGATAGGAATTGAGGATATTCCACCATCAGCATTGACTCCACTGACGGAGAAGACGAAGATAAGGGCCTGGCGCTGCCAAAGTTCTGGAGGAGCAGACCGGAAACAACAACCGGATTCGAGAATCTGTCGAGCATCGACAACCCTTTGCTGTGGTTCTTCTTATCATTTTATGTTGGAGAGAGATTATAGAGATTATAATTGATTCAATGGGCACGGAGATACAAGAATTGAAAGCACAGCTTAAGAAGGTGATGGGCAACCCGGCGGAGAAGAGGACCGATGTAGAACCCTCTCACCTGCGCCGGAGAAGTCCATCCCTGGAACCACCAGTGAAGAGGGTCCCTAGAAATAAATCTGGGCAGCAAAGTCAGCCAACTCCGGTGCAAAGTGAAACAGCGAGTAGCCACACCCGTGGTTCATGCCAAACAAGGGCTTAGAGGCAGAAGACGGCCAGTCAATAGACGGAGTATCCCCATAAGGATCTCCATACATGGTTGGTCGAGAACAGAGAAAATCAGCAACGACGAGAATGACAGGCTCAGCACCTTGATCGCACTGTTTATTAGAGGGAGCACCGAGCACTGGATCGGCTCGTATCCTCTCATTTCTCCTCAGATATTGAAGCTTTGAAACCCCCCAAAAGTTCACTCCACCGAAATTCACACCATATGATGGGAAGTCAATCCACTCATACACATCGGCCATTATCGGCAGATGATGTCTTTGTAGAACCGAGATAAGGCACTGATGTACAAGGTCTTCCCATCCAACCTGGGAGAGTCCAAACTCCGATGGTTCAATTGTCGTCCTGTTGGATCGATCTACGACTGAAGAAGCTCTCTAAAGAATTCCTGGCCAGATTTGTTTCCAACACCAAAATCCCTAAAGAGTTGGACACCTTATTCTGTCTCCGAAAGGAACAGAAAGAAACACTACGTAACTATGCAAGGAGGTACTGAGAGGAATACAACGATTTGGAGGAAAATGTTTGCAGTGAACAGATGGTAGTATTATCTTTTAAGCATGGTCTGCGGCCAAAAAATAAGTTGAGGCAATCACTCACCAAGCGCCCAGTTATAGCACTAAAGGATTTACGTGCCAAGATTGAGCAATACGCTTGCCTCGAAGATGATTAGATCCCCATCAAAGTGTCTCTGGCCAAGTAGTGGTGTTAGAAATTTAGAATTTTCCTCCATAAATTTACTCAAAAACATAAATAAAGAGGGGCAAACTTTATTTTACCCTTTATGGTTTAGATCAAGTACAGTTTACCTCCTTAATGTTTAGAAATGACCACATAACGTTTTTATGGTTTGTGGGGGTAAATTACACTTTGCACTCCTGCACTTTGTATCAAATCATGACAGTCAACCCCTTGCACTTTTACTCAAATCTGGTCCCTACACAAGTGTCAATGTCCCTATTCTGTTATTTCATTTTGAAATCTTTACCAAAATCCAATTATTTAACAAAAATGTGATTACGAAATGAGAGTAAAAGAGGAAAATCATCCATATTTCCCACCAATATACTTTGTCCTATGTGATAAGCACATGAGAGTTATATAATACAATATATATATATATATATATGTTCGTACGGTAAAAATTAGGACGAAAATTTTGAAATAAATAAAAATGCGACAAAGAAATCAAAGAGAAAAAAAGATGAATAGACAGAAGACTGTGTACCATGAAAAATAGAGTTTTGTAATTCCAATTCATGCAAAACCCTAGTTGATCTTCTTAATTGTTGACAATCTGTATTTTGTTTTAACTTAATACAGTTATATTTTGATGTAAATTTTGGGATAAAGTGTGTATTGATAGAAAATATAGATGATTTTCTTTTCTTACTCTCGTGTCGTAGTCACATTCTTATCACATGGCTAAATTCTATTAAAGATTTAAACAATTGAGTAATAGAAAGATAACTGAAAAATCTAAGTGATTCGTGATTCAAATAGATTTAATTGTGGCAAATCCCAAATGCACAAAACTAACAATCTAAATCAACTAACACATACGAAAGTGATTTAGCTTGTAGTTTCACAATTGATAAATCAACACAAAAGATTTAACGTGAAAAAATCACAATTGAAGCACATCTAATTGTGATAAAAAAAAAAAAAAAAAAAAAAACAACAACACAACAGGCCAATGGCACTAAACAATCCACTATGAAGATAATGAAATTATACGAGAGTAAAAATAACCTAACTCACTCTAGGAATGTCTTCCACTTCTTGTGCCTCTTTCATCCACGCCTTGTCTCGGAATTGAATAGCCCGGGTGTTGATCCACAACACCACGTTGAATCCACAAACCGTGAGCAACTTTGAATCCTTCAAAGCTCTCAAGCTCAATCTTGGAATCCACCAATGAGTAACTCTAAGATGTGTAGATGGTAGCAAGCTACTTGATGTAACAAATTACTTCATGTGAGATAATAACCTCACCAAGATATCAAGGAAAACAATAGCAAAGCTCTCTAGCAATATGCTTCAGAGGTCTGGAGGCTACAAACTTAGATATGGAAGAGATAACCTAAAAGATAGCAAAAATGAACCTTTTATAGCAGATTGGGTTGCACAAACTGCTCGAATGAACTAATGGTTGTGAGTGGTTAGCCTAGTAAGCGGCTCGCATAAAGGACTTCGCTCAAGCCACTAAAGTGCGCTCGAGCGAAGAATGCGGAGTTCTCAATAGTTTTGTAGAGGGGCTAAAATACTGAGAGTAACCAAACTTCGCTCGAGCGATTAGTTGTTACTCGAGCAGTCCAAGGAAAACAGAGGACTGCAATATAATTGAAAAGTGAGTCTGTGGAATTCACAAACACAAGGGACCCTAACAAGGTATTAATACTTGTTGTAGGGACCAAAGTGAGATTTGACCAAAAAGTACAAGGGGTTGATTGTCACAATTTTATTTGCAGGGGCCAAAGTGGGATTTGACCAGAAGTGCGGGGGTTGACTGTCATGATTTCATGTGTAATGACCAAAGTCACTAATTATAAGTTTAGCCACAGTTTAAAAAAATCGTCACAAAAAAAATAACTAATTTTTAACTTTTAGCGATAGTTTAAAAAATTCGACAACAGAAAAACGTTACTAATGTAAGTTTTAGCGATAATTTATATAAAAAAAAGTTGATAAAAAAGTCACTAATTGTCAATTTCTAGCGACTATGCAAAAAAATCACAAAAATTATTTTTAGCAGCAATTTTATTAGGAGTTATTTTCAATAGGACTTGATAAAAATTAGGTCTAATTATTAGGACTTATTGGTAACTTATCCAATAGTTAGTGTTAGGTTTTTATTCTTGGCAACCCCGTTTGACAAAACTCCTTTCATATGTATTTATTTTCGCACTTTTATTTCAGTGAGGCTATAAATTTATTAGATGCAAATCCAAACCCGAATCGAGCTTTGCAGAGAAGTTTGTGATGTCAATGCTTTCAAGATTGCCACTTCGCTGATTATTACGGGGGTCAGCTCGCGGCCGAAGCAAAATACAAAATTGCATGTCCGTCATGCTCGCTCGAGCCAAGGAGTGCTCGCTCGAGCTAAGGCTTTCTCGCTCGAGCCAAGGAATGCTCGCTCGAGCGAAGGATGCATCCACACAAAAAACCTGAAAGCAGTGATTGGGCTCGAGCCAAGGATTCGTCGCTCGAGCCAAGGCACTAGTAGAAATCACGAAAAATACACTCCTCGCTCGAGCCAGCAAAGCTTCGCTCGAGCGAGCCTCAGAATCCGGATTTCTCAAGGAGTTTGTTTTCTTCCCAATCTAGGATTACTTTTGGTTCTCTATAAATACTTGGTTTTCTCCCAAACTAAGGTATTCATTGAAGTCCTCCAGATCTTCTTTTGGTTTTAAGGTTTATAGCTGGGGATTTTGTTTGTTTTCTTTGATGTTTTATTGAGTCTTCAACTCATGGTTTAAAGAGAGTACATCAAAGGTTTGTTTGGTTACACAAAAGAGAGAGGTGTTCTTCAGTTGTGGATTCTGAAGAATGCGAGCCGGAAGCTTCGGTAAATTCTGGAGTGGCTCATCAAAAGACAATTCCGTGGTGAAGATGGGGTTGGAAGAGGCACATAGAGGTTGGTTCAATTAGGCATTGTGGATTTGCTAGATAATTGAGAGTATACTTGTGTAATTCCTTTAATTCTTCTTAGTGGATTGTCTTGTGGCAGTTGCCCGTGGTTTTTTGATCACAGTTGGAGGTGTCCAATTGTGGTTTTTCCACGTAAAAATCATTATGTCTCTTTCTCTAGATTGTTTGATTGGGATTGTTTTTTACTGCTTTTTATTGATACATAATCACAAATCAACATCTAGGGTTTCTAGATTTTTCAGTTAAATTAAGAAAAAATTAAAAATTTGATATTTAAATTGATAAAATAAAAAACCCAAAGTTTATTTTATGGGTCATGTTAGGTTTCATGAAAACTTTCATGAAAACTATCATGAAAACTCATCTGCACCGTTGGATCATGAGATCATATCTGATCTAACGGTGCAGACAGTTTTCATGGTGGTTTTCCTTAAAAATTTTCCTTAAACCTAGCATTTCCCTTATTTTATTATAAGACTCAAATTTTAGAGGTTTTTTTTTTTTTTTGGTAATTTTCCCGAAAGAATTTTAGCCAACGAAGTCAAGTATTCTAATAGAGACAATGACCCTGTGAATGTGATGCCCAAGTCTTCAATAATTTTCCTCCGAGAAAATGCTATGAAAGGAAGGATGATGAAGACTATGATGTAAAACTCACCCACTGGCCCGGATGGGGGACATTTTTAAAACCAACAGTGATGTATAAATAAAAAATTTATACAGAAAAATAATATGATAAATTTTGATTTGATCTTTTTAAAGCAAGCAATGGTGTTAGAAATCCAGAATTTTTCCCCACAAATTTTGTCAAAAACATAAATAAGGAGGGGCAAATTTCACTTTACCTTTTATGGTTTGGGTCATGTACAGTTTACCTCCTTAACGTTTGGAAATGATCACATATTTTTTTTTATAATTTGTGGACTGAAGTGTACCGTTAACATTCTGTCAGAGATCACGACCTTTTCAGAAATTTCACTCGCCTGCAAAAGAACTGGAAGTTGTTTTTTTCCGCTCGAGAGGCCATTTCTGCGCTCGAGCGTAGATCCACTTGAGTGGCCATTCTTGCGCTTGAGCGGAGATCGCGGATCTATTTTCTATAAATATGTGTTTCAGTCCGATTTTAGGGTACGGCTTCCAGATCTTATTCTTGGGTATTAGGGTTTTTATCTGGAACTTCTTTGCTATTTTCCTTTGATACTGTGAGAGATTAATCATGAATTGAGTGGATCATATCAAAGGGTTGTTTGTTTTATTTATTCAATACAAAAGAGAGAGTTATTCTTTAGTGGATTCGGTGAAATTTGGGCCTGAAACTTTGATGGATTCCGGAGTGATTCATCGTCGTGGATTCGACATCAGCGTTGTGGATTCAACGTTGGGAAAGACAATTTTGAGGTGAAGACGGTGGTGGAAGAGGCATATTGGGGTTAGTTTGATTCGGACGTAGATTCGCTAGGTAATTGAGAGTACACTTGTGTAATTTCTTTATGTTTTCTTAGTGGATTGTTTTGTGGCTTTTGCCCGTGATTTTTATCACAATTGGAGGCGTTCCAATTGTGATTTTTCCACGTAAAATCGTTGTGTCAATTTGTATTGATTGTTTGATCAGAATTGTTATTTACGATTTAAAATTAATACATAATCACAAATCAATATCTAAAGGATTTATAGATTTTTTCATATTGTAAAGTAAATTTCTACACCGATGAATGGGTTTTAATCCCTTCAATCATGGAGCGTGCTTTTCAATTCAAGCATTGATTAATAGCTTTTTAGACTAACTTTTACCGATAAAAAAAAAAAAAAATTGTCTATTTGTAGTGGTAGAAATTGATAGAATATTTTAAACTTTCAGGAAATTTTTTTTTATTAGTCATGTGCTTTTGCTTTTCCAAAGCTAGAATTCTTAGTCTCCGCTCCCAGGCCCAGCACAAGTCTCACTCTTGTCAAAGTCGTTCATTTCATAAGGTTTTGTGTGCAAATTATCCCTATTAAAAATAAAGGCTGATATGATATTCATAATTATATGATTTTATTCTGTCTTTTTTAAAACATAATCGACAAGTATAATTTTAAAAATTGACAATTTATTTTTTCAAGACAAATATATTAAAACTATATTACTATGAATATCAGAATTTTTTTATTTTATTTTATGAAAGCTATGATGTTATAGTTACTGAACCCTGCGTCGGGCTGGGAAATTTTTTCAAACTAAAGTGGCCTATGCATGTAACATAGAAGGACTTATTCAGAAGAACAAATAAAAAACACAAAGACTTGTTGAAGAAGGCCATTGATAATGTCACAAATGGGACCTTTGTATAAATGGGAGTTATTCAACTGTAGACTTTACATATATGTGAAAAAGAGGAATACACTATGATAATTTACTCGTTACACAAAACATTATCTCAGCTAATGTAGATTAAAGGATTGTTTGGAATAATCTAAATAAGTATACTTTTTGATTTTTTACAAAAAGATGTACAAAGTGATAGAAAGGTAATGTGATTCAAATAAAATGTGATATGACTTAAATAAGATAAAAAGATGTGCTAAAATAGATTATGCTAAACAACCCCTAAATGACTTTAACATGAAGAGCACACATATAATACTCCTATTAAACAAGAAGAAAGGGGAAGAGACAATTGAACAACAGTTCGAGCATCTCAACGAATTGGGATTTTCAATTAGAAAGGCCATCACAAACCATATAGGAGTACTACAGTGCCTTGGGAAATAGATCCCCTGAACTTGTTCCTCAAACACAATCTTTGATTATGTTTTGTAAAATCTGGTTTCTGAAACAAAAATTTAAAAACTGGTGGGGGAAAAAAGGCAAACATTATTAAAAACCGGTAGTCGATGAGAGCAAGCAAGCTATGGTTAAAAGAAAGCCAATAGGAAATAAGGTGGGGGTGAAGTACACACATTAGTTGAACATTAATCACATTTGGGGGTCTTTGTTATCATTAAGGTCTAACTAATGTATGTGCGTTACATCAGATGATAAATGAAATGTGGTAAAAGGAAATGATGATTGTAATTTGTAACACTATATATATCAATTAATTTAAATATTGTAAGAGGCTGCCTAGATGACCTCTTAAATACCATGATGTTGCCATCATAGTCCAACCCAAGGTCACACATTCTTACTAGGTCTCCAACTATGAGCTTGAACATCTTAAAGAAAAAACAGACATATCCAAGAAGTATACGTATATCTGAGGTTAGACATTATCAATATGTTTTCCAACAGTTCATTTGCCCAAATAACCTACTAAAATATAAAAATAAAACATTTTCGCCCAATGTATCAATTATAGAAATGGCTCAAACAGTGTGGAAGCAAGGTGACTAGTATTAAACTAAGACAAAAGTACTACATTCCAAATGATTTACTCCTAAATTCATCTCTATCCATGTATGATCCTACAAGAGTGAGTGTCTGATGAAATGCAATTTAGCTAAAACATCATTAATGTCCATTCTTTCTCTAGGCAGTTCTAAAGAACAATTGACTCCAATTTCAAGTATCAAACTCAAGCACTCCACAATCTTTTCACCACATATGAAGCTTTTGTTTTTTGAATTTTCTTTGCTTGTCTCTTCTTCTTCATCTTTCTTCTTTGGCCTCAAGAAGTATTGGATCTGCAAACTCTGAAACACTCCATGGCAAAGCCCCTTTCACAAAGCTATGGAGGCTTAAACCATCTTTAAACATTTCATCAGTGGGTCTCTTCCCTGTGAACATTTCTAACGCGAGGATGCCAAAGCTGTAGATGTCGCCAAATGTCGACACTTCACTTCCCATACCATATTATGCAATCACAACACATCTTAAGGAAAATAATGGTATGTGCACAGAAAAAGTCACAGAAATAATGGTACGTGTGCAGAAAAAGTAACATAAATATGCACAGAAAAATCAGTACGTACCCCAACTAATACATTGATTTTCCTGTACATATTTCGATGCATGTAGTGTTATTTTAAAAAGGACAATGAATCAGACTGACTATCATTGGCTGCCCAGTGATGATAGCCAACCACACAGGTAGGCTATCGGCCAAGTAGTCCACCTGAACATCATTTTTGGGAAAGAAAATAATTGAGAATAAATGAATTACCTGGAGCAGTATAACCTATTGTTCCTCTTACGCCAATAGAGCTTGTTTCATTTGTTGACAAGTCATGGGTGGCATAATCTAGAAGAAATTTTGCTAACCCAAAATCACCAACATGCCCAATCATATCTTTGTCCAAAAGAATGTTGCTCGACTTAAGATCACAGTGGACTATTGGTGTTTGGCCCTGATTGTGAAGATAATTCAGTGCACAAGCAACATTAATGATAATATTTAGTCTTTGAAGAAGGTTTAACATCCTGAGCTCTTCATTTGACAAATCTTTTTCGGGATTTTGATGTAACCACTCCTCAAGACTCCCATTGTTCAAGAACTCATAAACCAGGGCCTTGATTTCGTTACCCTGATAATCTACAGTCGAGCATGCCATTAGCACCTGGACTAGATTCCGATGTTTGATGTTTCCACTGCTGGAAATTGGAGTTTTAGCGGCGTTTAAAAACGCCGCTATAAGTCTCAAAAACGCTGTCAAATTCTTCTGCGACGTTTAATACCAAAACGCCGAAGGTGCGGCCGTCGCTATAACTTTATGGCGCTTTAGAAACGTCACTATATGACTATAAGCGGCGTTTTCCAAAAACGCCGCTAAAAGCTCTACTAGCGGTAATATGACCTCACCATACTATTTAGCGACGTTTTTAAACGCCGTTGTATCTTTTTTTAAAAATTCAACCATTGGAATAACATTTAGCGACGTTTTAGAAACGCCGTGATAGCCTCTCTTTTTTTTAAAAAAAAAATTGTGCTAATTTTATGCTACTGAGCCAAAAAATACCTGTAATTAAACTGAAAAATAAAACTAATATGAAATAATAACTCCCATTCAAAATGCAACATTAATTCACTTTTCCATTCAATTTAATATCCAATCACCATTAATTACAAAATAACATATCTAAAAATCATGTTTTAACAAAGACACTAGCAGAGAGAAAGAAATGTGGAGCTATAATGATGGATCCAACCATACAAGAGATGGCAAATTACTACCAAAAAAATTATCCCCAACTCAAAAATATATTCCTGCTTATGACAAATTTCAAGTTGGATGAGTTAAATTCAAATTGATGAGAGAGTTCATTGTTGGTCTTCACTGGTCCACATGCCTGCATCAGAACATAAAGTGTAATCGAATTTATCAAAATAAACATAAATTGAAGAATTTGTACCCCATACTTACGCACAGTAGACATCCTGTTTAACCTTTTTTACCATGACAACCACCTGTTAGAATTGCACCAAAATAAACATATATATATTTTTAAAGGCCAAAGGGTCCATCCATGGAGTCATATCAATGGTCAATAAAACTAATAATAAAAATAACATTTGGCTGGTTTCTAGAAAACTAATAAAAGTAATCCATAAAACTATTCCGAAAGTCCAAAATGGAAATCACATCTGCTCTGCTTCATATTCGAACATAAAACATGTCAAACACCCCTCTAAGCAGTTAAACAGCCCCCCATCCCTTCCTCAAAACACCTATTAATACGGCCATGCCTTTTTTATCATGTAAAAAACAAACTTTTTATGCACACATGCACATATGGCCATGAACAAGAATGTACACAGAGACAGACAAGTAGTTCTGCATATGTATATTAAAATTTAAAATATAGGATTTTGTTAAAGGCACATGTTATGAAGGTTAAGATGATTGTACATTCTTTGCTTGTACAATCAAAATCATACAAATATATGTACACTTAGGACACATACTAACAAGGCCCTAAAACATAATATGAGCTAATACCTTCTTGAGAATTATGTCAAGAAGTTCTGCCCTTGCTTTTGAATCAAATACCTCAGCTTGATGGCTGTTATTCCAAGAAAAAAAGAAATTTAAATTCATCTAAACTAGCAATTTACAGGGAAAAACTAGCAATTTACAACATTAAAAGTCAAGCCATGAATAATAAATGTAAAAAAGAAAACCATATTATATATCCAAAGGGAAATAGATATCTACCTTTATGATCGACAAGACAAGTTTTGAATATATATCAATAGCAAGGAAGGAGAGGGACTGGACTTGTTGAGGTGATTGCAGAGGGCTAGAACTAATCACCACAGAAGATAGGCAATGTGACACAGAAAGTTCTTGAAATAAAAAAATAAGAGAGAATAGGGAGGGAAGAGGAATTCAAAACTCAGACTATAATACTGTGGGCATAATTTCAGAGAAGAAAATTTACAGTGAGACAGCGGAAAAACCGATCTGACAAATCATCCCCTTTCAGCAATCCACTTTGCTGCAATTGTAAGACATAAGGGGCACAAGCTGCAACATTTGCACTGGAGAGTTCACATATATATAGATTATTGTGAACAGGAGCCAAGCTTCATAGATAGATTATTGTTTCCGTCAAGACAGAGAGCTAGACACTTAGGTCTGTCAATCCAATACATAAACGATCTTTTGTTAACATTAGTGAAAGTAAACTATGACAGGACTTCATTACATTATTCTATGCCAGAGTTCTTTTCCTCTCCTCACCCAAACCATATTTGACTCAATTTTTGTTTTTTCACACACCACATCAACAATGCATTATTTCATTTTCCGTGGGTCCATTTAAAGGAAATCGGTACGTGGCCATCACTTCTTTTTTTTTTTGTGTATAATTCATCACAAATCTTATTTTAGATCTTTACAGCCAGATGGATTGACAATCTTTATAGTTTGCTTATCTAAGAATAACAATTCAGTACATGGAGCATTAACTAATTACAGCAATCTAGCAAAAAGAAAGTATCTCGGTGCAGATATGACTCACTACTCATATGCTTTAATTTTTTTCTAATCGAATGGATTGGGCCACAACAAGAACTTTTATTTGGTTGTAAGTTTTTCTTGTATTGTTTTGTTTTTTATTTTATGTCAGATTTTTCCTCCCTATTATTCTCTGACTCAATAGCCAATGTAATTCAAATGAAATTAGTCCCAGAGACCTTAGAGAAGGATTTTGAACCCCATATTTGGTAACACTTGATTCTGCCAAACAATCTAAGAATACAATTCACAGCACATGCAAACATTACTTAAAACAGTCTATCAAAAGAAAAAGAAAAAGAACACTACAGCACAGCCAAGATTCATTGGTCTCACCTATGGGTATGGCTACCAATTTTTTGACCCATGTTGATGCTATGTAGAAGTAAAGAAACAGAAGGGGTTTTAAAAAGTGGCACCAAAACTTCAAACCCCAGAAAAATTCAACAAAAAATAATGGTGGCATAGCAATGGAATGACAGAGACATCAATAGCACATCAAAAAATTCACTCATCAACCTAACTAAAAGATGCTCAAGATGAGGTTTATATTGTTAGCATTAGGTCCAGTAAACAAGTGACACTAGAAGCCTGAGAAGTATCTTAGATTGGAAACTACCTTCAGCAGGACCAATATGAGGACCAAATGAACACAATACCTTCTGGATAGACAAAATACCAGATACCCAGATATAACCTTTTCCATTAGAATCACAATTCCTTCGAAGATATGACTAATCTAGTGGTTGGACTGTGATCAAAGCGAGGCCAATACAACCTAAGTTTTCCCAATTTAAACACTAGAAAACCTAACATAACCAAATTAATTAACAATAATTTTGAATTATGTACTTTCAATAACATAATTTCATCATTTTGACTCCTAATTTTTCATAGACCAAGCTGACATTCACAAAATTATTCTCACAAGTACAAATAACTATACATTTATACAACTCTTGAGATACTAGCATTAAAAGCTCCAATGTAATTAAAAATAAGGGTAATTACACCATTTGTCCGTCTAATTTGAGAGAGGTTTTACTTCAGTCCCTATAATTTCAATTTCATCAATTTAAACCTCACATTTCCAATTACATTTCGATGTGGTCCCTCCCTCAATTGTCATTAGCTTTTGGACTGAAAAAGGCCTCGTATGACTCACACAAGCATTTTAGCAATACCCACCCAAAAAGAAAAATAAATAAATTATAATGGACTGAAGACGAAGAGTTCCAAATCCATGGAGATAAATCACGGAGCTGTGCTCAAATTGAACTTCGAAATCGCAATCCCGAGATGAATCACCGAACTGAAGAAGAATCGAAGAAGAATTGAGTAAGAGACTGAAGAAGATCGATCCTCTGAGAGAGAGATTTGGAGAAACAGATTCGATTCTCTGCGAGAGAGAAAGAGAGAGCAGAGAGAGTGAGTGAGACAGGATTCAATCGTCTAAGGGCGGTGCTCAAAATAGGGTTTTCAAAATAAAGGTTTGGAGAGACAGAAGTGGGTGTGAAGAGAGACCGGATTTGAAGGCGCTTTTCAAACGTCCAATCACAAAAACGGTACCGTTTTAATTTAAACACAAATGTGACGTTTTAAAAAATGCCGTTAATTGTTAGAAAAAGTGACGTTTATTTAAATGCCGTTAAATCCCTAATTTCCTGTAGTTCTCAAGGCCTCACATTCGGATATGAAACTCTTTGGAAGCTCCTCGAGCGAAAGGTTGAGTACTTCACAGCAACAATTCTTCCATCAAAACTCTCTTGTACACAGACCCAAAAACTACCAACGCCAATTAAATTGAATGAGAGAACCCATCAGTGGCTTTTAACAAGATTTTGATAAGACACCTTCAAGAGTGATTTTCTGATGAGTCTAAAGGAGTTCTTTCTTGTCTTTCTAAAGCAACAAAATACAAAACACACCCCACTAGAGCTAGTCTAAGCCCAAATGGAATAGAGAGTGCTAAAATTAAGGCAGTGTTTGGTCTCCTTTTATCCACTTTAAAGTTGCATTTAGGAAGCTGCAATTGAGCTACACCCCCACAGAGTTACTGTTTCCAACACTGATATTGCACTTGTATTAATAAAGACACTTGTGTTGGGACTACACCTTAAAATTATGAAAGACATATTCAAATCTTGCAACAACCTAAAACCCTCCAAAAACAGGAATTTCACCGGACAAGTTATTGTTTGCAAGATCCAACTCTCGCAGCCTCTCAAGAACTCAAAGAAGAGGAATGGTTCTGTTAAAAAAGTTGGTCCCCAAATGCAGCGTTTCCAGGCTTGTACAAGCTGCCCAGAGTGCTCGGAATTTCACCAGATAACAAGTTGTGGAGCATCAAGGGCCAAATTACCAAATTTCCAACTCCATGGAAGAGAACCACTTAGTTGGTTTGGGATAGTCTAGATATATAGATAAGGATGAGATAGAAACAACTTGTTTGGTTTGTCCATTAAGGTTGTTTTGAGAAAGAAACAACAATTGCAAATTGTTGCAATTCCCTAGACTTTGAGGAATGTTTCCCTAAAAATTATTGATTCCTAAAACAAGTTCACTTAACAAACTCAGATTTCCTAGGGAAGATGGAATGTTACCAGGACAATGAATTGTTGATGAGATTTAATTCCTGTAGATTTTGAAGCTTTCCAATCTCACTTGGATAGTACATACAAACTCTGCAAGCCAACAAGATTTACAATCCCAGGTGGAAATGCTCTGATATCTTATTGTTGTCGAGATACAAAACTTGAAGATTACTCGAGAGATTACCAATGGATTCTGGCAATCCCCCTCAAAATGTTGAGATTCACGCCCAAAACCTGCAAATTGTGGCATTGATCAAAGAAGAGAGAAAGTTCAAGTCATCATCTTCCCTGGATCCAAGCTGATGTCGGAAATGCTTAGCCACTCGAGGTTTCGCAGCCTTTCCAAATTAGGAACCTTTCCGATAAGTTTGTTTTGAACCATTATCAGGTAATGGGTTAGATGATTCGATATTGAAGCCGGAATTGAATCTCTGTAAATTGGTTATGACCAATTTTAAGAACTCAATATCGAAGAGTGATCCCCAAGGTCCATGGAAGACTCCCCTGGATTTGGTTTCCAGTGACATCAAACATAAAAGTGAGAGAAGAGAGATTGAAGAGTGAAGCAGGGATGACACGGGACAACTGTTTATGCCGATTGCGAGCTTCTGAAGATTCTTCAATCGGCCCAAAACCGTCAGGAATGCGCCATCAAAGAAGTTTTCGATGCAGAAAGTGCGTTAAGAGATGACAAATTGCTAAAGGAGAGAGACTTCCATAAGATTGTGTTGTGAATAATTACTGTCACGAGATTTGACAAGAAACCAAGATTCACAGGAACTTCTCCTACCAATCATTGCAAGAAAAATCAATTTCAATGAGATTAGCACAACGAGATAATTTACAGGAATTCGGCCGCCAATTGAGTTGTTTAGTTTAAAATCTGCAGCCTTGTCAAATGGCCAATCTCCGAGGGGATTTCATCGCCAAAGCTATTGTTTTTGAGCTGTAATTCCCTTATAAGCTTAAATTCCCGAGGTTGTGGCGATATCAACCCCACCAGTTTCTGGGACTGCAAGTCCAAGGCGGTGACCCTCTGGCCGCGGCGGTCACATTTAATGCCCTGCCACAGCAAAAGTGGATGGAGTCATTCCAAGAGCTCAAAACATGCAGTGGGTCATCAATTATTTTGGCTTTGATTGCTGGCAATGAAAGCCGGTCCGTCTCGTTTGAGCTCTGTATGGTAGCAGAAAAGCCAGAATTCAGTGAGCTCAAGCAGCATAAAAGTATTAGATGAATGTGCAGATTGTGAAGTGGCCATGACATGATCAAGCTGAGCAAAGAAAAGGTTTGGCTGTGTTTTGGTGGATTGCTTTCATTGAAAGAGATGAAATTAATCAAAGATATGCCATCATGGGTAGTTTTATATTAGAATTCTATTAGTGTAAGCAATGAATTATCAAAGCTAATCAGATGCTTCCAAATGTCAGCGAATCATACATTTAAGTCACATCTGATGTAAATTAGGCAATATTTTATTTACGGCCCTCATGGAAAAAGAAGGTACCTCAAGGATTCAATGTATATCTCATTTTGTGGATTTATATTAAATAAAGTTAGTTAAGGACAACTAATTCAGATGGGTATGTCATGCAATAAATTTTCATCCTAGTTTTTAATGGGCCACAAGATGCTGGAACTTTGTCAATCTGAAAATTCAAAAAGGAAGAGAAGAAGAAAATGAGTAGTAGTAATTAATAAGAAAGTCGAAATCATCAAAGCAATTTGATGAGTGGCCCTGAATTTTGTTGGTGAGAGTTGAAATCAACCATTTGAGGTGTGAACACAAATTCCATAGTCTTAGTGTACTTATAAATAGCATTATGTGAAAATTTCAAGATATGATCATATGATCAAGATTGTGTATTTAGACAAACAGACGATGATTGCAGTTGTGGCTCAAGGTTTTTAAAGACCTTAGACTAACAAAACGATGTCTTATCTAACTTTTGAAAAGTTGGGGCTTTCGACAATAAGAATTTTTTGAAATTTTTGTGTGTGCCTTATACTACAGCCTAAGTGGCCTAATAATTGAGTATATGTAGCTGAACAAAAACAAGGAATTAAAAATATATATTGCTGGATTAAATTTAAGCAAAAATATAGGAAATTTTTTTTGATAGAATTTAGATGTTGTGATGATCTATCTGGTTGACAAGGTTACAGCATCTTGAAAAGGCTATTGTAGATTGGACTTCCAAAATTACACCAAGTGGGAAAAATATATATATATATATATATTCACCTTCCTCATTTTGTCTTGATTGATTTCATTACAAAAATAATTGTACCTTTCAAAATCCGTGGAGAGATCAAACTATTGCAGGCTGCTGGAAAAATAAACTTCTGAGAAACATCATAAGCCCTAAATCGATTCACTTGTTGGTTGGATGAATTAATTAATTTATGCATTATGCTCAAATGTTAATCGAGATTAAGTTAATTGCTTAGTGAAGAAAAAAATAGTGCAATTTGGTTGAATGCATGAATTCTTGACATTGGATCCCCCCCCCCCCCCCCCCCCCCCAAAAAAAAAAAAAAAAAATTGAAGAAAAACAAAGGATATATAAGGGATTCTAAATGAATTTAGACTCATTGTTTTTCTGTGCTTTATTTGTGTGAATAAGAAAGAAAAGTAATAGCTTTGAAAAATGCAAACCATTGAAATTTTATGTTGGCAAAAATGGTTTAAAGACAAATGGTAGTAATATGCATACATGGATGCAAACACAAAAGGATGTATGCACTTCGATACGCAAACATGAAAAATGCTTTAAAAGTTCAAGTTTGGCCTGTGTACCAAGTAAAATCAATAATAATAAAAAAATCCACAACTAAAATGGTTTTCGATTAACCGAAACGAAAACAATAGCAACAATATCACAGATTCAGCTGCTGCTCGTGAAGAACAAAACTATTAAAGCATTTTTACATAAACAGAATTTAACCCTATTTTGTTTTCTAAGATATCCTGATGCAAGAACATTTTGCACAAGGCATTTTGAAATGGAAACATAGAATTGGTGCTTCAGCTATCCAAATTTGGTTTATAACACTCAACTATATTACCTACTAAAATTGATTACATAATTTGTTCTGATTGTACAGTTGCAGGAAAATTCCTCCTGATAGAATGCAACCCAGCTACAACATCACTGATCTTCATCCTTTCCTTCGGCAGCTCTGCAGAACAAGTAACTCCAATTTGCAAAATCGAAATCAAGAGCTCCTGGGTTTTTACTCTGATATCCAGCGTTTTTTCTTCTACTCCCCAAAGAAGCATTGGATCTGCAACTTCTACCACTCGATAAGGCAAAGCCATTTTAACGAAGTTATGAAGGTTTAGACTATCTTTGAACATATCATTAGTGGGTCTCTTCCCCGTGAACATTTCTAACAGGAGAATCCCATAACTATACACATCTCCCTTTGTTGTCACCTTGCTTCCCATACCATACTCTGCAATAAACACATCATGCATTGAATTGTAGCTGTAATTGGAAAAAAGTGTTTCTTCATAAGCACATAACCATTGACATGAAATCTTGAAATGATATTGATTCAAAATGGCAATAAAGTGAACAGACCCGCAAGCCTTCTAACAAGCCCAACCTTGAGGATAACAATCAATTAAATTATCAAAACACTCAAATCCTTTCTATACTTCAGTTGTTTCATTAGAAAAGGCCATCAATGATTTCAGTAAGTTAATACCAATCTAAATTCTTATGAAAAGATAAATAAATAAATTTAAAAACAAGTAGATAAAGGAGGGCAGCAAAAAAAAACTTCTTATGATTCATTTATGTTAATATGTTTGTCAAGTATCTTGGCATGATAGTCTTTGAGGCCAATTATAACGAAATCCACTGATGCACATATTATTCACAGAACAGTGATTTTCGAGTTTTCAGATGTTTCATATTGAAACATGGTCTAGTGAGAAAATATAAAATAAAGTGGGGTGAAACTCCTAACAAAACTACATATCTTTATTGTAAGGTCCTAAAAATATATATATAGTTTTGGCATTTGGAAATTGGCTGGCAATCATAATTTCTTGTTACAGTATGTCACCCTAATCATTCTGAGGCCAACTCAGATTGTCTGTGAAAAAGGCAGAATAAAAGAAACTACAAATTTTGCCTCGGAAGGTTTGGTTGTTAAGCTATCTGTGTGAGCATATGGTGTGTGTTTCCTGCGTGAATTCAATTTGCAAATGAAAGAATCCTCCAAAGAATGTAAAGAAAAATATAGAAATATAATTAATGAAGCGGATCAAAATAATATTTACCTGGAGCAGTGTATCCAATAGTTCCTCTAACTCCTGTTGAGCTTCCTTGCTTTGCATTGAAGTTATGGTTGGCTTCTTGCAAGAATCTTGCTAACCCAAAGTCGCCTACATGACCAATCATGTCCTCATTCAGAAGAATATTGCTTGGCTTCAGATCACAGTGGATTATTGGTGTTTGGCAATCATGGTGAAGATAATCCAATGCACACGCAACATCAATAGAAATGTTCAATCGCTGATGAAGATCTAGTTTCTTTGGTTCATTGTGCAACAAATCCAGTCCCATGACTGGATGCAACCAGTCCTCCAAACTTCCATTTACCATGAAATCATAAACCAGGGCCTTAAAATCATTACCTTGATAATCAACACCTGAACATGCGGTCAGTACCTTAACAAGGTTTGCGATGTTTAATGTTCCTCAAGGCCTTACACTCGGCTAAGAAACTTTTGGAAGCCCCATGACGCTGGAGGTTGAGTACCTTCACGGCAACAATTGTTCCATCATGTTCAAGAATTCCTCTATACAGACCCAAAACTGCCAACATCAATCAAATTTCCTGAAGAGAATCCATCATCAGTAGCTTTGAGAAGAGTTGATAAGATACTTTCAAGAGTGATTTTTAGTGAAACGGAAGAAAGATCTTTTTCTGCCTTTCTATACCAACAAATATATAGAATGCACAACATAAAGATACCCCAAAAGCCCACTACATATAGAAATTGCCAATTTTGAAGCGAGAGTCAATCTCCTCTTTTTGGACCACATGGAGTTGCACAAGGACAACTGTAATTCAGGTACCCCTCCACAAAGCTTGCTATTCCCGTTGACTGAAACTGCACTTGCATTTGCAAATATACCTTTTTTTGGCACTGCATCCTCAAAATCATTGTATGACAAGTTCAAATTCTGCAATAAATTAAATGCTGCAAAATATTCTGGAATCCGTCCCGACAAATTATTGCGAGAGAGATCCAAGAATTGAATACCTCTCAAAGAAGCCAAAGTAGAAGGAATGGTTCCTTGAAAAAAGTTACCATCCATATACAGTGTTTCTAACATTACACAGCTACCAAGAGTGCCGGGAATTTCGCTAGATAACATTTGGAAACACTCAAGTAACCAAGGTTCTTCAATTTTCAACTTCCACTGGTAGAGAACTTGTCAAATAGTTTTCAGATAGGTCCAAATGTGATAGTGAAGAAAGACCAATAACTAGTTGAGGTATTGCCCCACTAAGCTTGTTATGTGCTAGGTTCAATGACAACAAATTTTTGCAGCCCCAAACTTGGAGGGATGCTGCCATGAAGACTGTTTTGACTCAAATCAAGTGTAATTAGTGAACTTAAATTTCCTACAGAGGATGGGATGTTTCCCGAATTCATTTTCTGACAAGTGCAAATCATGTAGGTTCTGAAGCTTTCCAATATCAAATGGTAAATTACCTGTAAAGTGATTGCCAAAGCCATATTATGTCCAAGTTCATGAGATTTTTATCCCATGGAATGCTACCTGATATCTGATTATAACCAAGTAGTATTTCTAAGCTTAGTGGACAGGTTGCCTACGGTTTCAGTCAACATTCCTCCAAAGTTGTTATCGCCAAGATTAAGTAGCACTAAACCAGTGGCATTGTTCAAAGAGGGCAGAAAGCCCAAATCAACGTTGTGACCGCTCCCAAGATGATTGGTTCGATTGACAACCGATGAAGTTTATGCAGCTTCTCCATAGTTGGCACTCCTCCAATAAGGTCATTTTCTGCTGTATTAAAATAAAATAGATTCGAGGCATTGGAAATTGAAATGGGAATGGATCCAGTAAACTGATTACGGGCAATACTAAGAATCTCAAGATTTGGAGAACATTTCCTATTTTAGAAGGAAGACTCCCTCTGATATGGTTCACTGCAACATCAAAAACCCTAATACCGGAGAGATTGAAGATTGATGCCGGAATGGTCCTAGACAAATTATTGACAGCAACAGCAATAATATTAAGATTTGTCAATCTGCCAAAAGCATCAGGAATACTTCCTTGGAAATTATTTTCTGCTGCAGAAAATTTCTGAAGATATGATAGATTCCATAAGAAGAAGGAATGCCTCCACTGAGTTCATTATGTGCAACATGTATAAATTGAAGTTTTTGCAAAGAGGAGCCAAACTCACAGGAAGTTGCCCCACCAGGTTGTTGTAAGCAACATCGAAGTCGATGAGCTTAGAGCAAACAGATAAATTGGCCGGGATTTCACCGCTGATTGAATTGTTGTTGAGGTGCAAAACTTCTAGTCTTCTCAGGCGGCCAAGTTCTGGGGGAATTATGTGAACGAAGCTATTGTTTTGGAGGTGCAGAGCTCTGAGAAAGCTTAGGTTACCTATATATGGTGAAATGTTGCCTGACAATTTCAGGGACCGGAGATCCAACAGGACCACCCTCTGGCGGTGGCGGCGGCCGCATGTGACACCGTTCCACTGGCAGAAATGGACGGAATCATTCCAGGAGGTGAAAAGCTTGAAGGGATCATCAGTTATTTGGGATTTTAATGCAAGCAATGCAAGTTGATCTGTTACATTGCTGCCATTGCCCAGAGCAAGAAAAAAGAGAACAAGTGACCAAGACCCAATTAGACTCACTTGGAATTGACAATCTAGAGACTTCATTGAGTCTACACCCAATCAATCCAGGATTACAAAAACTATAATAACGAACTAGAATGAATCTATTGGAAATTTTTTATATTCGAAAAAACTCCGCAAATTTATGTAGTAAAGTAAAATATAGTGATTGGATTTTGATCATATCCTTCAATTATTTCATTTGACTCTCTTGTTTATATCCTTCCAATTATTTGATTTGATTCACTTGTTTAAGATTTTAGACGACGACTCAGTTCAACTCACCAAAGTCTTCAGAGATAAGTCTTCTAGGATTTTAGCGCTAATGACCATGTCTTTAAAAAATTTCATTCTCTCTCTGGTCCACCAATGTAAGAAAAATCGATACAATCAAGGTTGAATTAAACTAAGAGTTACTATAGTTTGGGACTTGTGTCATTTTGATTTTTGATTTTTTAATTATAATACATTTGGCATTGAATTTTAAATCTTATTTTAAATAAGGACAATTAAAGATATCATTACTCAATTTAAGGGCAAAGTCGTCAATTTGATAAAATATAAACTAATTTGACAAAAATAAATGTCAAAAAAATATTTTTGAATTTTTAAAAATTATTTCTACCCACCAAAGATAAAGCTATGTAAAATTAATAAATCTTTTACACATTTATTTATTTTTTTACCAAATTAATTTTTATAATGTATTTGAATGATGATCATGTAATGAGTGGTTTTAGACTTTTAATATGTAATCGATATATTTAATATATGAAATGTTTTAGTTTTGGATTTTTTAATTTAATGGATTGGTTAAATAATGATATCAAAGTTTTCTCCATATTTGACTTTTGGAAAAATATAAACTAATTTAATGAAAATAAAAACAATCACCCATTACATGATCATTATCCAAATACATAATAAAAATTAATTTTGTAAAATAAATAAATATGTAAAAGATTTACCAATTTTACATAATTTTATCTTTGGTGAGTATAAATAATTTTAAAAATTTTAAAATCTTTTTTTGTCATTTATTTTTGTCAAATTAGCTTAGATTTTATCAATTGATGACTTTGCCCTTGAAATTGAGCAATGGTATATTAATTGTCCTTTTTTGGAATAAGATTCAAAATTCAGGATCAAATGTGTCACAATTGAAAAGTCAGGGATCAAAGTGACACAAATGCCAGACTATAGAGACCTTTAGTGTAATTCGCTCTATAATCAAATTGTTTATTTTACATAAAATCTACATATTTTATTTTGGTCTGAAAAATCTAGATCTGTGCGGAAAACTCTTTTGGAAAATCTACATATGTCTTGTTTAACGTGATTATTAATTTAAGTAATCCAATTAAAAATTAAGCAATCATTATTAATATAGATAAGAGAGAGTAAGAGAAAATTAATCTAGGACACAAAATATTTTTTACGTGGAAAATCACAATTGAAATCTACCAACTTATGATAAAAACCATGGGCCCTCAGCCAGACGAATAATCCACTAAGCAAGAAAGGTAGTAGAAGAGATATTTTACAAAGGTCAATTCGGGCTACACGAGTCCACTCACCGGCACACATCTTTATTCACTCTATAGGTACCTCCATGATCTCCACTAGATATCTGTCACGGTTGTCAAATGGCCATGACACCAATGATTTCGAAATCCACCGAAATCTACAATCTTGGAATCCACCAAGAAAGTTTACTTTTTGAAGAAGAGTGAAGAACTTATAGAAAGCTTGATGATGAACTTGAAGTTCCTATGACTAATGTATCATCAAGCAATTGAGAGTTACAAAGAATCATCACTACAAGTTCACTATCAAAAATAAAACTTTCTTACAAAATAAACTCTCTCAAAAGTATATTTCTCTCGAAAATAAACTCTCTATCGATTTTGCAATGTTGAGCTCTAGAAAGGTTTTAGAGAGATAGAAAATGCTCTAGGAGAGATACAAAATAATTTTGGAGAGGTGTCTCAACAAATGAGCAAAGGGTCCGTAAAACCCAATTTTGTATATAATTATTTTTGGATAGATTAGAAATTAAATTAATTTATATGGGTCATTTAGTAATATCAAGGAATTAGTTATGAGATATATGGTATTATAATTTCTATTACTTAGATGGGTAATTTTGTAATCTTGGGAAATTAGGTTATTAAACCCACAGGTTGTAGCTTTAAGCCTTGGAGAAAAAAAAAAATATAAAAATAAAAACAGAGGTTGGGGATTTGCGGTGAAGAGTTTTGGAGGCAACAAGGGTTTGAAAAAGTAAAGAAGAAAAGAAACAAAGAGAGAGGTTCAAGTATTCAACCATGGACTGGGGTAAGATTCTTGTATCACCAAGAAGTTATTAATTTTCATTTGATAAATAAAATAAATAAAAAAAAGAAAGAAAAAAAAAAGGGCCGAAGCTTTATGTAACCTGTAGGTGCCTATTCGGTTTGAGAGGTTGATGAATAGACCCATGTGTGGAGTGTGGTCTAGGTAAAGAGTTGAAACAGTGGAGCATTTTGGGTGGGTGTATTTTGACTTTTGGGTTTTGTACATTGGGCAAGGTGTATTTGGCTATTGAATTGGGTGGATTGATTTGGTGTCTCTTGGACATATATATATATATATATATAATGGGTTCTTGTTGATGTGTGAAAAACATCAAAATATTAATTTATTTGAGGTTTTATTTATTAGGTTTGTGTGATTGAATTGGTGGAACTGAGTGTCTGCAGTTAGTGTGGTGGAATATTATTTTAACTGTTTGAGGTAAGTAACCCTCTATCACTGTTGGTTCATTTTTATTCCTATTGAATCGTTTAAAATAATAAATATTTTATTTATAGTCTTCATATTCTTTTAAAATAAAATATGGATCAAGTATAAAACAACATCGAATATTATTATAAAAATTATTTGAATATTTTGTGGAACTATTCTGAAAATTGTACTAAACGTTTATTCTGAAAATATTGAATATTTTGTTTAAAATTTATTTATTGTTTGAATTTTGAACATCACTCTAGTCTGACTATGATTTGGACCCTAGCCAATGGGGATTATTTATTGGCATATAAACTAGTTTCTTTTGGGGCTTTACCACCGACCTATGTGTGGTTCTGGGCCTTGTCACGGGCTAAGTGACCATAGTCACCAAGACTTGGGCTTTGTGAATCAAATCATTGAACCATCTGAATATCGAACCATCGATTTGATCAACGAATTACTTTGAATTATCTTGTTGACTTTTCATTTAAAATGTATTGTACATTGTTTATTTTTAGCTATGAAACTATCTTACAAATAATTGTTCATTTACTGAATTGTAGCAAAAATTATATTTATTGGTTATCGATTTATTTATTTATTTTTCGTATACTTGATCCAACTAGCAGTGATGATTGGTTATTTACTGGGCTGTCTAGCTTACCCTTATTTTATTTATTTATTTTCAGATTCTGAGGAGTAGAGCTGCGAGGGGTTTTTACTTGTGGGAGTGCTGAGAGTAGGACTATGATTTTAGTACTTGGTTTATTATTTTGTTAATAGATTATATTAGTGGACTTGGTGGACAATTTCATATGATAAGAATTATCTATTTTTATGGATTTTAGCATTATGATAATTAAGGATTTAATTTGAGTATTTTACATTGTTAGTTATGTGTTGGACTCTTAGCCTTGCATGCTCACTTAAATGAGTGTGCGGCGTTGTCATGGAGCTTGGGGCGTGACAGGGTCCTTTACATAGACCCGAGGCAGGACAAGTTCACGGGCACAATCATGTGCTTCGCGGGTTACAGACAGACTTCTGGGAGCTGGACTTTCGGACTCTCCAAATCGCGGGAGCAAAGGTAAATGTCACGGCCACTGCATGCTTAATCGCAAGTGGTATGGTCGCGGGCGCTACCGTGCGAACCAACAGCTTTTGTGGACTTTTGCACTGCTTTGTTGTTTCACAATTTCCATGCTCACCATGCGTTGGCAACTTATTTACAAATCTCCAGAGGCCCCGTTTGTTTTCCTCTATCACAGTCCACTCTGGATTGTGAATGATGAATAGTGAAGATGCCTCATGTTTATTTTGGTTTTGGAGCTCCGGATTCGTAGTCCCCTTCGGACTATGATAGGCCTTGACGAGGGTATTGTTAGTCTGGGTAAGAAGGTGGTATTAGAAAATAGTCCGTTCGGCTTATGATGTTGCCGGTCGTTCGCCCGGACTTCCAGCCGAAGGGTCAACTGTTATTATTACTCCCTCCGTCCCAAAATAATGGTCCTTTTTGGGGAATCTAACTTTTTTTGGTAGTACAATTATTGCATTTGAAAAAAAGTTGATTTTCCAAAATTATCCTTTTGATAGTACATTTTTTGGGAATATCAATGCCATAATTTTACTTTTTATATTGTTTATTAATTTAAAAGAAGGGCAAAATAGGAAATTTATATTATTTTTGTACTTGATTTTTGAAGAGGGACTAATATTTTGGGACAATAAAAAATGAAATAAGGGACTAATATTTTGGGACGGAGGGAGTATATTTTTTTTAACATGTTGGGCATTTTTTTTTTTTTAACATTAATGTTTAATGTTTTTCTTTTTTTTGTTGAATAAAAATCATAATTTAATTTGTTTTATTGTTTTATATTTATTTAATTTAACAATACTTACACTAATAATTATCATAAAAAAAATACAATTTTACTAATCTCTTCATTAACAATCCCCTCACTATTAATACTCTCAGTATCAATCCCTTCTATTTTATCTATAAAAATATACGGACCCTTAAAGGTTGAAAATATGACCCAGGTTGTCTACCAAAAAAAACACACTTCGATTATTTTACTAATGTAATGCAAAAGCAATCAAAGTAACGTGATTCTCCATGATATGAAAACATGACTTCATCAGATAAACAGCCACCTTTGGCTTTTGACCATCTAGCCACTTTTTGAACGAAAACTTCAATTTTATTAGTTCAAGAAAGATGGTTTCAAATTGATTGCTTTCAACGTGCGACATCAGCTCAAGATATTTGTTAACTTTTTCAAAAACTTTTTCCAACCAAAATCTCAAGTGATTATTTCAAAAAAAATCAAGATTCGTTTTTGAAAAATTTGTTTAACAAAATCTCAAATTGATTATGTTAATAATCAATTGACCACAAAGTCTTTGAGCCACCGAAATTGTCTTGAATTTCAATCTTGAGCATGAAACTTGCAGCCATTAAAAACAATTTAAAAGACCAAGAATAATGAGACCAAGAAGATAATTGAGAGGGTAATTTATATTTATAAATTGGGCCGAGCTAGGGTTATGGGCCGTTCTATGGACCGAAGTAAAGAGGCTTAGAAGCCGGGCCGCGGACAAATGGTAGACCGGTCCAGAGTAAGGTTTTGTCGCCGGATGAAGTAAGTTTGTTTAGTTCGGTCTCCGTCATAGGAGGTGTAGCTCGGTCGCGCTGTTCGGAACCGAGGTGTGTATTCCGTTCTAAGGCTTGGTTGAAGATTAGCTCGGCTTAGTTCTTCTATGGGTAGCTCGGTTGTGCTTGTGAAGCCGAGGTAGAAGAAAGGAAAGGAAGACCGAGGTAACAGTTAGATCGGTCTAGATTTGTTAGTCTGGCAGGGCAATGTTATTTCGGTCTTGGAGTAGTTCGGCCATGAGGAAAACCATCTCACTTGGTTTAAGCGGTGAGGGAGGGTGTTGGAGGATAAGCCTTATCTTCCAGGAGTATGAATCCTGGGAGGACTCTACATGGAGGAGTAAGAGTCCTACTTGGATTGTGCCACGCGGAACCTATAAAAGCTCACCCAAATCACCTAAGAAGAGGTAATGCAACTTTTGCTCCCTGATTACATTGAGCTTTTGCCTACTTGTCTTGCTTTCTGACTTAGGCATCGGAGAGGTTTCCGGCACACACCCACCGACCAGCTCACGTTTGTGTTTTCAGGTGACCAAGCGATGTCGTACGGAGGAACGCAGACTTGATCAACAGGATTATACGAGAAGGTGTTTTTCTTTCCCGTACAATTGGCGCTGTTTGTGGGAACTCAGACAAGAACGACCTCTTGATCAAGCTTTTTCTCCCAAAAATCAATGGCGAACAATGAAGAATTACCTCAGTCCGCCGTTGACGGACTAACTCCAGAAAGGGGTGCAAGGCGCGAAGGCCTACCCGTGGTCACTCCCATGGCGAACTTGGAACCACACAGACAAAATTCCAGAAGGGATGCAAGGGGACGAAGGCGGAATGACAGCCCCCATCACTCCCGTTCGCAAAGCCCAGAAAGACAAAGACGCAGAATTGATCCTCAAACTTTGGAAGATCGCGTCAAGGAACAAGACGGACTGATCCGTCGGATGGCGGCGGACATGGAATCTCTAAAGCGCCAGGTGAAAGGAAAAGAAGTGGCGACAGGAGAGGGGCGCACAAACAAGACGCCCCTCGCCACTCGGAAATTCGTAGTCGGAATACGACGCCCTCTCAAGCAGAGAACAAGAGCCTCAGGATAGGCGACACGCGATCCAGAACTTCCAGAACTCACCACTCCAGGTCTGAGAGAACGAGGTCTGAGAGGTCAAACACTGAGGGAAGCACATACTGGCCCTCGCATACGCACCAGACAAGGTCTAGGCAGACAGAGTTGCCCAGATCGTCCGACCTACGAGCCGTGCTAGAAGAGAAAGCACGATGGAAGGAGGACGCCAGGGCGCGCGATCCACACAGAGTTTCTGCCTTACAGCGGTTGGCTCCTCGGACGCATGGAAGCGTCGAGGTTGGAATGCCAATACCGCGCCCGGCCTACGAACCAACGGACAAGGCGTTGGCAAGGCTGCAGACCTCACCATTCGTCCCAGCAATAGAGAACGCGCCCCTACCGTCAGGCTTCCTCCAGCCCAAATTCACAACGTATGAGGGGAAGACGGACCCCTACTCACACTTGAGCCACTTTCGCCAGGTTATGGCTGTATACCGGCGGAACGAGGCCTTGATGTGTATCCTATTCCCTTCAAGCCTTGGCGACCTAGGCTTGATTTGGTTTGAGAAGCTTCCAGAGGGCAGCATAGCCTCCTGGGCGCAATTGGCAGAGGCGTTTGTAACGCGGTTCAGAACAAACACAAAAACCCCGGTGGAGATCGACCAGTTACTCTCCATCGACATGGGCGACAAGGAGACCCTGAGGTCATACAACAGTCGCTACTGGGAGACATTCAACCAGATTGGGGACTGCCCAACTAACCTCGCCATTGCGCAATACAAAAGAGGCCTTCCAGTCGGGAACAGACTGAGGGACTATCACCATGACGCCACCCCTCACCATGGAGGCCCTGATGGAGAGAGTGCATCAGCACATCAGGGTGGAAGAGGATGACGCTCGTGCCAAAGCAAAAACTGGCACGACCACAACACCATAGAAGAAGACCTCAGCAAAGGTCAATGCGGTAGATCGCCAAAACCGAAACGGACGAGGCAGGCGGGACAATGGCGAGGACCAGGACAAGAGATGGTTAAGAGTCCGCACTGCCATAACCACGATATTCAAGAAACCGATCTACCGTATACTTAGTGAGATTCGAGACGAGCCTTTCGTCAAGTGGCCAGCCAAACTAGGCGAGGCCCAAAAGGACTATGATGACAGATCCAGATGCACCTTCCACAAAGAAAATGGGCACCGCACTGAGAATTGCACGCCGTTGAGGCAGCATCTGGAAGAATTGGTGGCAGCAGGCCACCTGGACAAATACATAGAAGGAGGGGCACAGCCAGCCCCCTGGGACCAGAACATGCCCAATGGAATGCCGATCGACGCCCCACCTCAAGGCGTCATCAACGTAATACATGGAGTCTTTGAACCTGAGCGTGTATGCGAGCTCAGAGGTTCAATCAAAAAAGCTGAGCACTTAAGAGAGGTGCTAAGTGCCCAACCAATCGTCAAAAAGGGGAAGACAGAGGCCACACATGTCATGTCATTTTTAGATAAAGACTTGGCAAGGATTTATTGCCCTCACAACGATGCCTTGGTCGTCACTCTCCGAGTCAAGGATTTTGACGTCAAGAGGATTCTGATTGACCAAGGTAGTTCATGTGAAATCATGTACTATGAAACCTTCAAACAACTAAAGTTGCAAGATAAAGACTTGGCGCCTGCCGTATCTCCCCTTATCGGATTCAACTCCATACCAGAATGGCCCGTCGGCAAAATTATCCTCCCAGTCAGAGCAGGGAGTGTAACGAAGCAAGTGGAGTTTTGGGTATTAAAGGTCCCCTCCACCTACAACATTATCTTGGGCAGAACATGGCTGCATGCCATGCGCTCGGTGGCGTCCTCCTACCACAAAGTGATGCGATTTCCCAACGACACTGGAGTAATAGAAGAAGTATATGGGGATCAGATCATGTCGAAGCAGTGCTTTGTCACAGTAAACGGCAGCCGCGCTGCCAAAGGACACGTTCATTCGGTGGAGGAACCAGAGAGTAATGAACTATTCGCAGACGTTGGCAAAGCAGCTAGCCAGAAAGCAGCGGAGGACTTGGTGGAAGTCAGAATAGATGAAAAAACCCGGATAAGTTCTTTTTGCTTGGTTCGTCGTTTGTCCAGCACTGAGAGATTGGAGGTCTTGGAATTTTTGACCTCCAACATCGAAGTGTTCGCCTGGACCCCATACGACATGCCAGGCATTGATCCCAACTTCATCTGTCACCAACTCAACGTCCACCCTTCTGCCAGACCAATCATTCAGCGCACCCGCAGATCGGCGCTCCACCACGCCGAAATAGTGGCAGAAGAAGTAGGAAACCTACTGGAGGCAAGGGCAATCAAAGAGGTGAGAACAATGGAGGGCAGAACAATGGAGGCCTACATCGACGACATGGTGGTCAAAAGCAAGGATGCGGATGACCATCTAAAGGACCTAGATGAGATGTTCCAGATCCAGAAGAAACACAAGCTGCGCCTTAACGCTTCTAAGTGCGCATTCGGTGTAGGGTCTGGCAAGTTTCTGGGTTTCCTGGTGACCAACCGGGGTATTGAGGCAGACCCCTCCCAAATCAAAGCAATTCAGGAGTTAGAGAGGCCTAACTCAGTGAAAGAAGTGCAGCATCTCACCGGCATGGCAGCAGCACTTAACCGATTCATCAGCCGGTCTTCAGACAGATTGCGTCCATTCTTTCAGTCATTAAAAGCTAAGTTTGAGTGGGACGAAGAATGCGACCGAGCTCTGGAGAGTTTGAAGGAATACATGTCTTCTCCACCACTACTTGTCACCCCAATACTGGAGAAGAACTCTTCCTCTACTTGGCAGTCTCTCAGCACGCGGTAAGTGCAGTGTTGGTTCGAGCAGAAGGAATCCAGCATCTTCCAATCTTCTATGTCAGCAAGACATTGTTAGGCGCCGAAACGAGGTATTTGCCACTGGAGAAACTGGCATTGGCCTTAATGATGGCCTCAAGGAAGTTGTCACATTACTTTCACGCCCACACCATAGTTGTTCTCACAGCCTTCCCACTCAAGGCTTTATTTGAAAGGGCGAACTTTTCTGGGCGAATTCTGAAGTGGGCAGTAGAATTGGGACAATATGACATCAAGTTCCAACCCAGAACCGCAGTAAAGGCCCAATCTTTGGCAGACTTCGTCGCGGAGTTCACTCCTGGAAGCCACCAAGTCTGCCCAATCGACCTGACTGACACAACCGAACTAGGGATGGAGATTGACGCCGGAATAGCGCAACCCCTAGTGCAGGTTACTCAGCCAGAGCCCAAGGCAGACCAGAGTAGAGAAGGCAAGGAGGAAGCAGACCTTGCTACACCAAGTCAAAACTCACCAACAACTAATGACTTGGTCCCATCAGAAGACAAGGGGCAGACTGCAACTATGGATCATGAAGAAAACTCCAGCGACATTCCAGACCCCACAACATCATCCGATCCCTCCATATGCTGGAAGTTGTTTGTAGGGGAGATGTGGAAGCTCTTTGTGGATGGAGCATCCAACCGACATGGCGCAGGACTTGGCATAGTCCTCATCTCTCCAGACGGCCTGGTTAGAACAAGCTATCAACCTCGGCTTCCCAGCATCGAACAATGAAGGGAGTATGAAGCGCTTCTTGCAGGTCTCAAATCAGCGTTCTACATGAAGGCCACCGAGCTAATGGTTTACAGCGACTCACAGCTGGTGGTGAACCAAATTTCAGGCGATTATGAGGCAAAGGATGACAAATGGCTAAATACCAAGAGCTAGTCAGAACAGAGATCAAAAAGTTTGAAGTAGTGAGAATAGAACAGATCGGCAGGGAGGAGAACAGCAGAGCAGACGAACTAGCAGGCTTCGCCTCAATGGCGGATACCTCCATCCCTCATCCACTATTGATCGACTACCTGCCTAGACCAAGTATTGAAGACCCAGAAGCAGAAGAGGTATGTTGTGCGGAGTTAGGCCCTTCTTGGATGGATCCCATCATATTGTTCCTGAAAAACGGCACCTTACCAGAAGAAAAGAAAGAAGCCAACAAAATAAGAGCAAAGTCGCAGAGATTTTGGCTCTCTCCATCCTTGGCATTATACAAGAAGTCGTTCTCAGGACCTTACTTAAAGTGTGTTCACCCCAGCAAGGTGGAAGCGTTCCTGTTCGAAATACATGAGGGGGTATGTGGCAGCCATCAAGGAGGAAGATCATTGGCATACCGAGCTATTTCACAAGGATACTGGTGGCCATACATGCAAGCAGATTCAGAGAAGTATGTCAAAAAATGCGAAAAGTGTCAGAAGTTTGCGCACCAAATACACCAACCTGCCAGAGAACTACTACCATTAACTAGCCCATGGCCTTTCGCAATGTGGGGCTTAGACATAGTAGGTCCACTTCCAACAGCACCAGGCAACAGGAAGTTCTTTCTTGCGGCAACAGACTACTTCACAAAGTGGGTGGAAGCAGAAGCCTTGGCGTCAATCAAGGAAAAAGATGTGAAGAAGTTTGTTTGGCAGAACATCATTACTCGCTTTGGCATACCAAAAGCACTGATTTCAGACAACGGCACTCAGTTTGACGGCAGAATTTCAGAGGCTTTTGCGAAGAATACAAGATAGAATTCTACAATTCTACACCGGCGTATCCCCAAGCAAACGGTCAGGCCGAGGCGTCAAACAAGGTAGTTTTGGACGGATTGAAGAAAAGGTTGGAGAAAGCCAAAGGCAAGTGGGCAGAAGAGCTCCCTCATGTTTTATGGGCTTATCGCACCACACCACGGCGGTCAACAGGAGAAACTCCATTCTCCTTAGCCTATGGCATGGAAGCAGTCATCCCATTAGAAGTCGGACTCCCCACAATTCGGAGCGAAAATTTTGATCCAGACTTAAATGGCGAAGCTATAGCATTGGAACTTGACCTTGCGGAAGAAAGAAGAGACAGAGCATTGGTTCACATCGCCTCCTACCAACAAGAACTATCTAGGAAGTATAACAAAACGGTGCATCCAAGGCAATTCAAGATCGGCGATTGGGTACTTCGCAAAGTTGGGCAACACATTGGTCCCAGGAGATGGCAAGTTAGGGCCTAACTGGGAAGGTCCTTACAAAGTGGTCGGATTAGCAGGCAAAGGGCATACCACTTGGAAGATGAGGACGGCAAAGCAATTCCTAGGCCATGGAACACGCCAATCTTAAGTTATTTTACTTTTAGCTTTTTCCTTTTTAAGTATGTGTAATTTTTTACTTTTTCAATAAAACAAGTCTATTCTTTTTCAGTATATTTGTTTTCCGTAGAAAGTAGCCTTAGTAAGTTAGTAGCATTGTAAACATAGTTGGCCGAAATTAGTTGGCTGGATTAAACCAACTATGACTCTTCCTAAGCCCAGGATAAGGATCCAGGCTGCAGGACGTTTGGACGGAAAAACCAAACACTTATTCTAAGTTGGCTGGAAAAACCAACTTAGAGGTTGGCTGGATTAAACCAACACCCTTCCTAAGCCCAGGATAAGGATCCAGGCTGCAGGACGTTTGGTCGAAAAAACCAAACACTCTATTCTAAGTTGGCTGGAAAAACCAACTTAGAGGTTGGCTGGATTAAACCAACTCTTTGTACTCTTCGAAGTAAGTGTATGGCTGAAGAGTGGTTGGCTGGATTAAACCAACACTTTGTACTCTTCAGCCGAAGTAAGTATGGCTGAAGAGTGGTTGGCTGGATTAAACCAACACTTTGTACTCTTCAGCCGAAGTAAGCTATATCGGCTGAAGAGTGGTTGGCCGGATTAAACCAACACTTTGTACTCTTCGGCCGAAGTAAGTATGGCTGAAGAGTGGTTGGCTGGATTAAACCAACACTTTGTACTCTTCAGCCGAAGTAAGCTATATCGGCTGAAGAGTGGTTGGCTGGATTAAACCAACACTTTGTACTCTTCAGCCGAAGTAAGCTATATCGGCTGAAGAGTGGTTGGCTGGATTAAACCAACACTTTGTACTCTTCAGCCGAAGTAAGCTATATCGGCTGAAGAGTGGTTGGCTAGTAAGTTAGACAGCTTAAACCGGATTATGGTATATCGGCAGAAAGCAAGCATTCAAACCGAAACAACAGTTGAATAATAGCAGATATTGAAAATTCATTACAAATGCACGCTTACAAATACAGAACCGGGATAAGAGTTGAAGATCTTTTCATTGAAATCAAAGGCAAGTACAAGTAGAGGGGCCGTAGCCCGGTTACAAGTTCGGACAAAAGAAAGAAAAAGAAGAAAGTACAAGTTCAGTCAAAAAACATCTTCTATCTCGGCATCCAAATCGGCATCAATGGCAACCCGAGCTCCGGAGTCGGAGATTATAGCAGTGTCGGTCTGGAGTTCGGTCTGCATTGGAAGCACGGATCCGGAAGTTAAGTCCTCAACCGTCTGCTCCAACCGAACTGATTGCTCATCAGCTTGCTCCTGGACAACCGGAGTCTCCGTTGCCTCCTCTTCATCGTCATCATCAGATGAACCAAGAAATTGGTTTTGGAGGTCGTCAGCGTAATCTTTCAGTGAGGCCGGAATGAAGTACTCGGGAGCGTTGTAGGCCTCGGTTTCAGGTCCACAACCGAGCTTCTCCACTGCACTTCTCCAGCCACACTTGAAGAATAAATCTTTAGCTGCTTCACACTGTTGGGTATAGCCAGCTTCGGCTTCTTTGAAACCTTCTTTGGATGCGTCTTCAACCTTCTTCTTCAGCTCTGCTATTTCGGCGTCCTTTTTGGTTTCAAGTTGCGCCATCTCCCACAAGTACTGGTCTTTCACCTCGGTCACGGCGCGCAGTTTATCACTGTCAGCCGAGGCAACCAGTCCGGTCAGACGTGCTACCTCGGCCTCCAGTTCGGCCGACCTCTGCTTAGACAGTGTTAGCTCGGCAGTCCTGGTTTCGGCTTCCCTCATTGCTTGCCTTGTTGTTTTGCGGAGCTCCGTTACTTGCCTATGAGCTATTGTGTTTTTTGAATGGCCTGCAAAAGTATAGTAAGTTCCTTCTTAGCCGTGCTGAGAGTTGAAAAATTCAACGATCAAAAGAGACAGTGCTGCTTACCAATACCATGGACTTCGTAGCTGACCGAAGCGACTTCAGCTCGGTGTTGAGTTGCTTGCTGTGGTGCTCCATGTCTTTGGGAAGGCAAACACCCCTGGCCAGGTTGAAGGCCAGTAAGTGATCCTTCTCAGCAACGACCGAGTCGCTTCATGGATATCTCGGTTGTTAGACGAAGGGTGGAGCCCATTTGTTGGTATGGCCTGGTCTGATTGCTCCGGCTGGGGGCTCGGTCGAGTGCTTGGTGGGGGCTTGGTGGCAGGATGAACTCATCCTCATCAACAAGGCGTGGCTCGGTTTGGCTAGTCCGAGCACGCTTGCTTTGGCGAGATGAGGATGGCTGTTGAGTTGGGAGAGCCACCACGGCCTCAGTTGTTTGGCCGGTTTGTGGCACTTCGGCCCTGGTTGTGGCGGTGAGCAAGGCCTTCAATCTGTTTTTCTTCGCCATTTCCTGTTCGGCTGTGAGTGGCACTAAGTTTATCTCGGGCAAGGTGGGGTCCGGTTCCGGTGCTTCCTCGAGAAGAAAGTCGGTCACCCTCGCTTTTCGGCGACCGCTGTAACGGTAGGTCGGCTCGAAACCGAGAAGTTTTGCCCAACTCCTTTCTTTAACCTTGAGTGCGGCACGGAGTACTGCAAGGTTGGGATAGTTGTAGTTGGAGATGAGATGAGCCTTATCTGCAAAAGAAGACAAGTGTTAGTCCGGTTCAGTATGAGAATCAAATTAAAAGAAAAGGAGGAATGGAAACCGAAGTCTGTATACCGGGCTCCCCTTTTTTCCAATTTATTCTTCGGCCTGGGATTCGGGCTTGGAAGTCCTCAAAATTCCCAGACACCCAAAAGAAGTCATCATCGTTGACATCTTTATCCGGTGTATGTTTTATGATTTTTTCTCGGCCACGGCGTACCCTTAAGTAATAGCACCAGCCTTCGTTTTTGGATCCTATTGAGTATTGATGGAATAGCTCGGCTAGACCGAGGTTGAGACCGTTTTGGTGGTTCAGTGCGGCTATTCCCATTATTATGCGGTATGTATTAGTGGAAAGCTGGGTAGGGCAGAGTCTGGTCTGTCTAAGGAATTCACAGAGCAATGGCTGGACTGGGAATCTAAGTCCGGTCTCAATTATTGATTGGAGGGTGAAGGGGACGAAGCCTTCCTTACCCCAGGGGTCTACACCTTGCTCGGCCAGGGTGAGGTTTACATCGGTTGGTATGTCGTAGTCTTTCCGGAATTCGGCTAGACCTCCAGGGGTTTCTACCAAAAATCTGTATTTCCCCATTTATTCTATAAGTTATAAATAATTTATTTCGGCCGAAAGGATGTTCTCAGAAGCTCGGTTTAGCGCGCAGACGTGTCTGGGCAACCTAAGTCTGCAAAGTGGAAAAACAAGGTGTTAAGCACAGATCATTGACCGTGCTACAAAAAACAGAGGGAGAAAAGACAAGTCCTATTTCGGCTACACAGGGTGCTACAAGGATCTATCTCGGTTTCAGCGAAGTGCCTCTTATCTCAGCTCGTCAAGACGTCAGGTTATCTCGGTTCTACCTATGGGTTTGTACTCCGGCTGGGCATTGAGGGGCAGCTTTCTCAGTTCGGTTTAGGAACTGAGAAAGTTGGTTTAGCCCCACAAGGCTTAGCTCGGTCGAGGGCCAGAATTTCTAGTTTGCTGCGTTTTCATCTCGGCTAAGGTGGATCAGATGGAGACCTATTAAAACTACTGTAATGTGTACAAGTATTAGTTCGGTTCCAGTCTGCCTAAGTCTTCATACAGCAAAAACAGTTTCCTAGTTCGGTTGGATATGTTTTTTGGATCAAATACGCATTCTACTAGCTATTATTTGAAGATTCATAAGGTTCTACAGAGTTTTCAGAAAGTACAAGAACAAGTAGAAAAAATTGGCAACAAAGTGTTTTGCAAAAGCAGAGGAAGCAAGAAAAAACGGATTCGTGTGCTTACCTGGAAGAGAGAAGGAGCTGGAGAAGGAAGCAAGGCGGTGGAGAACACGAGCTCGAAGTTGCAGGGAGTGAAGAGCAGCAATGGAGCAAGAAAAAGAGGGGAGAGAGTGAATAGTGAAAAGTGAAATCGAAAATAGAGAGGTTTGTTTTGTGTAAAGGGCAAAAATGGCGGGACTGTTCAAAAATTGTGAAACACGAAGACGGCGTTACAGCTGTGAATAGCCAATTCCAGCGTGCCACGTGTCATGGGAAGGACAATCGATTCAGTTTCTGCAACTGAAGAGACGTTTGGGCCGGACAGGTATAGCCCGGTGTGGACTTAGCTCGGTTGTAAAAGCTAAAAGGTCTCAGCTCGGCTGGAAAAGCTAAAAGGTCTCAGCTCGGCTGGAAAAGCTAAAGAGGTTTTAGCTCGGCTGGAATAGCTAAAGAGTTTTAGCTCGGCTGGAAGACAGGTAATCCCTATCATGCTTTGCAGATGGAATTAAGGGGCAATTGAGAGGGTAATTTATATTTATAGATTGGGCCGAGCTAGGGTTATGGGCCGTTCTATGGACCGAAGTAAAGAGGCTTAGAAGCCGGGCCGCGGACAAATGGTAGACCGGTCCAGAGTAAGGTTTTGTCGCCGGATGAAGTAAGTTTGTTTAGTTCGGTCTCCGTCATTGTAGCTCGGTCGCGCTGTTCGGAACCGAGGTGTGTATTCCGTTCTAAGGCTTGATTGAAGGTTAGCTCGGCTTAGTTCTTCTATGGATAGCTCGGTCGTGCTTGTGAAGCCGAGGTAGAAGAAAGGAAAGGAAGACCGAGGTAACAGTTAGATCGGTCTAGATTTGTTAGTCTGGCAGGGCAATGTTATTTCGGTCTTGAAGTAGTTCGGCCATGAGGAAAACCATCTCACTTGGTTTAAGCAGGAGGGAGGGTGTTGGAGGATAAGCCTTATCTTCCAGGAGTATGAATCCTGGGAGGACTCTACATGGAGGAGTAAGAGTCCTACTTGGATTGTGCCACGCGGAACTATAAAAGCTCACCCAAATCACCTAAGAAGGTAATGCAACTTTTGCTCCCTGATTACATTGAGCTTTTGCCTACTTGTCTTGCTTTCTGACTTAGGCATCGAGAGGTTTCCGGCACACACCCCCGGCCAGCTCACGTTTGTGTTTTCAGGTGACCAAGCGACGTCGTACGGAGGAACGCAGACTTGATCAACAGGATTATACGAGAAGGTGTATTTCTTTCCCGTACAATAATGAACAAGAATTTGAACCAATAATTAAAAATAAGTTTTGTCAAGAAAGGTATTGTCAAAGCACAAATTGTTTTAGTAGAAAAATCCTAACACGGTCTTAAAATTTTATAGTCATACAAATTAAATTAACTGAAATATTATATTGAAATGTTTTTATATTTTAATTCTGTGAGTATCACTAGTAATACATGTTTTTGTGTAATAAAATAAGAGAAAATGGCAAAGGCCTGTCATAACTATAAAAGAAAATGACATAATTTCATACTTTTTGATTCATAACTAAAATAAAAAAATAAAAAATAAAAAGTCATAACCAAATAAGAAAAAAAAATAATCATAACTAAAGAAGAAAATAACGTAATCAAAATGCATATGGTATGGGGTGTGTACAACAGAATTCTCCTAAAATAGGAGATAGGTATGTATAGAATACAATGACAACAATATCCCATATTCAGCAGCTGCTCATGAAGAATAAAACTATTAAAGCAGTCACTGATGTTCATCCGCTCCTTCGGCAACCCTGAAGAACAAGTAACTCCAATTTGCAATATCAAAATCAAGCAATCCCGGGTTATTTCACTGAAATCTGAAGCTTTTTCTTCTTCTTCCCGAAGAAGCATTGGATCCGCAACTTCTGTCACTCGATTTGGCAAAGCCATTTTAACGAAGTTATGAAGGTTCAAACTATCTTCGAACATGTCATCAGTGGGTCTCTTCCCCGTGAACATTTCTAACAAGAGAATCCCATAACTATACACATCTCCCTTTGTTGTCACCTCGCTTCCCATACCATACTCTGCAATAAACACATCGTGCATTGAATTGTAGCTATAATTAGAAAAATGTGTTTATTCAAAAGCATATGAAACATTGACATGAGAATCTTGGAAAATTGATATGGCAATATGCACAATGGTGTAGATCGAACTTCAATTATCACTACATTTGCATTGAGAACTCAACTTATCGGAGGCCATCAAACTACTGACTGGAAAAGTGAAAGAAAAAAAAAAGGGCCAATGAGTGTAATTCATGCCAATAAGACATGGTATCCCCCAAGCCCCAAATGCAAAACCAAATCCCAACCCTCACTCTAAAAAACATGAAAAAAAAAAGAAAAAAAGAAAAAAACAACACCCAATTAGTACATATTAATGTGTGTTTAGGACGGGAAATATTGAGCACACACCTAACATTTGGCATAATGCACAAAGTAGTGGTCCCAAGACTTGAACCCATAACCTCAAGGTTATTAGGCCAAGTCTTAACCATTGGACCAATGGACACCCCTATCCTAGCACTCACTCCAACAAGAGCAAATGAAATGAAAGCAGAACCAGCTTATAGTGGTGGTATTACCATTTAAACTGATACTGATCAAAATGCCAGCGAAGTGACCAAACCTTACAGACCTCTAAAATACCATAAGGGATAACAACCAATGAAATGATGAGAACACTCAAATCCTTTCTACATATCAGTTGTTTCATTAGAAAATACCATCAATAATTTCAACAAGTCACCAAACTAAAATTCTTATGAAAGGATAGCAAGAAATATAAAATAAAACTTACAAATCAAAAAGAAGCAGTATATTGTTATTTGTTTGCAAGATAAAGCAGATAAAGGAGGCAACAAACGAACTTCTTATGACTCACTCATGTTAATATGTTCGTCAAGTATCTTACCGTGCCATTCTTTGAGGCCAATTATAACAAAATCCACTGATACGCATATTATTCACAGAACATTGATTCTCACGGTTTTCACATGTTTCCTATTGAACATGGCCTAGTCTAGTGAGAAAAATAGTATATCAAAGTAGGGTAATACTCATAAAATGACTATTTTTTTCTGTTATCTGTTTCATCATTTGGAAATTGGACCGGCAATTTTGATCTTGTTTTTGTTACATACGTCACTCCTATTTCTCAATCTTCTGCTAAACCAAATACATGAGAAGTATAAAAATGGAAGCAATTTATCAATTCATCAAGGAAAACAATTCTTGAATTTTAATCGTTCAGTGGCCAACTCAAATTGTGTGTGAAAAAGGCAGAATAAAAGAAACTACAAATTTTGCCGCAGAATGTTTGGTTATTAAGCTATCTGTGTCAGCATATGGGTGTGTTTCCCTCGTCAATTCAATTTGCAAATGCAAAGACTCCTCCAAAGAATGTAGAAGAAAGGATGGAAATGTAATTAATGAAGCAGGTCAAAATAAACTTTACCTCGAGTAGTGTATCCAATAGTTCCTCTAACTCCTATTATTGAGCTTCCTTGCTTTATGTTGGGTGTTTTGGAAGCAAATGTTGTTGGGTATCTCACCCCATGTGAGGAGCTCCAATGGAGATCCCACTTTCTCCACCCAATGGAAGGTGGCTCTCCCACTCCACCAAGCCACTAGCTAGTGGATGAAGCTAGTGGAAGAGGTAGGTGGTGACCAATGAGGCTCTCCCTCATTGGTTTATAAATGAGGTGAGGAGGATGAGCTTAGAGAGAAAACCGAGAGAGAGCAAACCAAGAGAGAGTGAGAGATGTGAGGCAGAGAGACCGTCTCTCTCAGTGTGAGAGAGAGAGACGGGTGAGTGGGTGAGTGAGGATAGTGTGAGCTCCTTCTCCGTTGTAATCTCTTTGTAATCTCTCTATTGTTATAGTGATAACTGGTTACTCTCCCGTGGACGTAGGCATTGAAGCCAAACGACGTTAAATATAGTGTCTCCTTGTGTATTTGTGTGTTTTTCTGCTTGGTCTAATTTCTGGAAGGTCTTGGGCAGGATCTCTGATCCCTAACAAGTGGTATCAGAGCCTCGTCGGTCATTTTTAGAACAAAAACAGAGTGTTTTTAGAAATTGCTCAGAAATCAAATTGCTCGAAAATAGATTTTGAGCATACCAGGAGCAAGGTCTCGATGAGAGGAGTCCAGAACTGCAAAGCAGAGCTCCAAAGGATCACCCACGCGCTCTTACATGCCACCTGAAGATGGCGCGTGAGGCCTAATTGCAGACACGTGCTTCACGCGCCGTTGGCTGAACCGCCACGTCAGTCCACACGTAGCCACGCCCATACGTACGGCGCAAGGAAGAAGACGAGTGTGGCGCGCGTGCGAGCGACGTCACTACCACGTCAGTGCGCCATGTCATCGACATGTGACACCACGTCAGCCAAGGTCTACCACGTGGCTGCCACGCCATTAATCTAGTCATCGCCACGTGGCAGTCCAGTCAGCGACACGTCAGTGCCACATCAGCGCACGGAGGAGTGATCTAGTGTGACGCGGCTAAGGTGTAGTGGCGGATCTGAGGCATCCAAACTGTTTTGGCGAGCCATTTAGAGTTCGTTTTTGACGATCAAATAGTGTTTTCCAACTATTTGGAGTATTCTGGACACATCCGTATGGTCAGATTTTGGAATCAGAGTTTCTGTAAAAAGAAAGAAGATTAAAGTGGCAGACGGCGTCAGGTGCAGTGGACGGAATATTCTGTTCGAACTGAATATTCTTTGAACTTTTGAAAATTGCAATTTGACTCGGAATTTTCAAAAAATTGTGGTGTGACCTAACTTTCAGAAAAAATTTTCAGTGAGGTCCTCGAAAGTGCAGCGAAGGTTGCTCCTAGCTAAACGGACTGTTCCGAACGCAACCGCGATGTCAAAATAGTGAAATGCTAAACGGTTTTTAAAGATTGTCAAAACATGGGAGTTTGTCATCTTCAATAGTCGAATGAAGGTTGCCAGATATTGTGGAACACAACGAATTCACTGAAGAGGTTAGAATGGGTGGATTCTAACTAGATTGGACAACCAGATACAGATCGAGATAGATCATTGGAGACCAAAGGAGATCAGGCTTGATCAAATGGCGAATCAAGGGAGATCAGGATTGGTTAGGCGCGATCAGAGGATTGTAGAGATGATTATCTCCGAAGTTCATCAGAAGATCTGGTTCAATCAGAAGAGAAGACCATTCATCGATGTATAGATGAGTTCATAACAAGTACAAGCTCAAGGAAATGCTGTGGCAGTTGGAGCTACTGTATACGAGTAGGTACAGGTGGTATGTGGGCGTGTAGAACAATAGTTGTAGAGGAGCATACTAAGCACAGAAGCACAAATACAGACGTGCAGCAGTGCAAGGGTACGCTAGAGTGTCGTACAAAGGCGCGAGAAGTGTATGTAGCAATAGGTTGTTGAAAGTTCCCAGAAACTTCCAGATAGAGAAATTAAGACGGACAAAACGCAAGAGTGCGTGCCAAGGTGTGGCAGGTCTCTTTTCTCTATGATGGTTTCTTTAGTTCCATGGCAGCGGAGGATAGAGTTGATGAGGATCTCTCAGGCGAGCTCGATGCAGGGAGACCAGAAGCCTTGGGTACGAGCACTATGCAAGGAATTGCATAGCTAATGATGCTTTGACAGATGGAACTACTGTTAACCATCAATCTACTGAACAACAAATCAGGGATTGCAAAAGCACAAACAACGAGCATATGTGGGAACGCGATGAGGTTGTTCAGAAGTGCAGAGGGCAAAGGCTAATAGTTCAGAGGAAAAGCTCCGAGCAAAGAAAATCGAGGACGTTGATGGGACAAATGATGAGCTTTCTGTTGCTTCAATGATTGGTCATGCGAGATGATGCATGTCAGTCAAGGGCATCCTTGGCAAGGGTGTAGGGCATCCAATCAGGGGTGCAGGATATCTTGGTTACGTAAGTTCAAGCATAACAGGTGAAGACATCTGAGACAGGAAGTACGGAAAAGATCTGTGGGAGATAGGAGCAAAGGCTCTCTCCAAATCAGAGAGTGGTGTGAGTTGAGTTGAGGATGTAGGATTCCCTCCTCCTCTTGTATCTTTGATGTGTTATCTCTAGCTACAGCGGATGCAAACGTCTCAGATGAGGAGATGCAGACTACTGAAATTTAGGCGTGACAAGATTAGCAGCATTGTGTGCAATGGATCACCTCATATGGGTTGAGGGGGTAATTTGTTGGGTATCTCACCCCATGTGAGGAGCTCCAATGGAGATCCCACTTTCTCCACCCAATGGAAGGTAGCTCTCCCACTCTACCAACCCACTAGCTAGTGGAAGAGGTAGGTGGTGACCAATGAGGCTCTCCCTCATTGGTGTATAAATGAGGTGAGGAGGATGAGCTTAAAATAGAGAGAAAACTGAGAGAGAGAGCAAACCAAGAGAGAGTGAGAGATGTGAGGCAGAAAGACCGTCTCTCTCGGTGTGAGAGAAAGAAACGGGTGAGTGAGGATGGTGTGAGCTCCTCCTCCATTGTAATCTCTCCATTGTTATAATGATAACCGGTTACTCTCCCGTGGACGTAGGCATTGAGGCCGAACCACGTTAAATATAGTGTCTCCTTGTGTATGTGTGTGTTTTTCTACTTTGTATAATTTTTGGAAGGTCTTGGGCGGGATCCCCGATCCCTAACAAATGTGTGTTTAAACTACAAAGGAATCAATCTAAAACACACAAAATCAGATCTGATTTTTTTTGCAGAAAATAGAGAAGAAGAAGAGCCAAAACAAGGGAGAAGAGGAGTCACAACTTAACAGCCCCTTGAGTAGATTTTTCTCTTAACTTTTTAGCTTCCCTTACAAGCTTTATATATGAAATTATATCAATCCAAGTACCAATAAAACATCTGGACAAATTTCCTCCACATACATTAACTCTAATTAACAAAACCTAGCCCAAGACATAACTAGAATTAAATAAGCACAAGTGATTGTTTGGATACAAATTAAACAAGCACATTACATCAACATTGCTCCCCCCTAATGTGTTGCTCCATAACTCCAAGTAACTCTGAAATGCTGGAACTTCTCTTTGGGAAGAGCCTTAGTGAATATATCTGCAATTTGTTCATCTGACCTGCAGAATTTGAGCTGCACTTCACCTTCTTCAATAGCTTCCCAAATAAAATGATGTTTAATTGCAATATGACGAGTGTGACTATGAAAAACAGTATTCTTAGCCATGGCAATGGCTGATTTGTTGTCACAAAAAATTTCTGTACCATCTTCTTGCTTTTCACAAACATCTTCAAGTATTCTCCTTAACCAAATTGCTTGGGAAGTTGCCAAACCCGCTGAAACATATTCAGCTTCTGTAGATGATTGTGCCACACTCTGTTGCTTCTTTGATGCCCAAGAAAATACCCCAAAACCCAAAGAAAATGCATACTCGGAGGTGCTTTTCATATCATTAGTGCAGCCACCCCAATCACTATCACAAAAACCAAACAATTTCACAGTCGAATCTTTGCAATACTTGATACCATAGCTGGTTGTGCCTCGAATATATCTCAAAACTCATTTTGCAGCACCAAGATGATTTTGGCTAGGATTATTCATAAATCTAGAAAGCAAACTTGCAGCATAAATTATATCCGGCCTTGTAGCTGTAAGATACAACAAATTTTCAACCAAGCTTCTATACAATGAACCATCAACTTTTTTTCTCTCCATCTTCCTTTATAAGTTTTTCATTCACAACTAGTGGTGTGGCCATGGGCTTACAACCACTCATACCAAATTTCATTAAAATATTTTCAGCATATTTCTTTTGAGAAATAAATACTCCATCTTCAACTTGATAGATTTCAATTCCAAGAAAATGATTCAACAAACCCATGTCACTCATTTCATATCTTCTCATCATGTCATTTCTAAATTCTTCAATCATTATCTCATCGTTACCGAAAAATAACAATTCATCAACATACAAGGCAACAATAAGAATTGACACACCTTGATTTTTCACATATAAGGTTGGCTCACTATTGCTCTTCTTGAAACCCTTGTTGATGAAATAGAAATCAATTTGGTTATACCATGCTCTTGGAGCTTGCTTTAGCCATACAATGCTTTCTTCTTATTTTATACACCTTGTCTTCATCTTCTTTCATTAAAAATCCTTGGGTTGTTCAACATACACTTCTCTTTCAATTCTCCATTTAAAAATGCAGATTTAACATCAAGTTGATACAATGACCAACCTTTTTGGGCTGCTAAAGCAATGAGAGCTCGAATGGTGTCAAGTCGTGCAACCAGTGCAAATGTTTCTTGAAAATCGATTCCAGGCTGTTGTGTGTACCCTTTTGTGACTAGCCTTGCCTTGTTTCTTTGGAATGAACCATCCGAAGTCAACTTTACTTTATAAACCCACTTCACCCCAATGATTTCCTTGCCTTGTGGTCTTTCAACCAATTCCCATGTGTTGTTCTTCTCAATGACTTCAATTTCTTCTTCCATTGCTTTCTTCCAAGCTTCCTCTTTAATTGCTTCTTCAAAACTTCCAGGTTCTGCTACACAAAAATTGCATCTAGCATACACATCACTCAAACTCCTCATTTTTTTTGGAGTTGAGCTAGGTGAGGATGAATTAGAATTTGAGCTTGAACTTGGAGAAGAGCTGGAAGATGATGATGAACCTGTCCTTGGTGAGGATTGATGTGAATCTTCATTATTTTCATCTTCATGTGTTGAATTTTCTTGCTCCTCATCAACTAGGACAAATTGCTTCTCAATTTTACCTTTTTCCCAATTCCATGAAGCATTCTCATCAAATAACACATCCTGGCTGAGTATTATCTGATTTTTCTTCAAGCTATACAATCGATAACCCTTGGATTTGTTGCTATATCCCATAAAGACACATTTCTCACTTGTTTCATCTAATTTGCTTCTTCTTTCCTTTGGAATTTGAGCGGAGCAAACATATCCAAATACTTTGAGATGTTTTACTGATGGCTTTCTCCCACTCCAAGCTTTTATGGGAGTTTCGTTCTAAACAGCTTTGGTAGGACACCTATTTATCAAGTACACTGCTGTGTAAACAGCTTTAGCCCAAAAATTCTTTGATAACCTTTTTTCATGCATCATAGATTTGGCCATTTCCATTATCGTTTGATTCTTTCTTTCAGATACTCCATTTTGTTGTGGAGTATAACCCACTGTTAGTTGCCTTTCTACACCTTCATTTTCACAAAAGTTGTCAAACTCCTTAGAGTTGTATTCTTTGCCATTATCACTCCTCAAAATCTTTATGTAGTGCCCACTTTGCTTTTCCACCATGCTCTTGAATCTCTTGAAAATAGTGAACACTTTGGATCTTTCCCTCATGAAATACACCAATGTCATCCTTGTATACTCATCAATAAAGAATAAGGTACTTTTTTTGGGCATGGGAGGGAGTTTTCATAGACCCACAAACATCTATATGAACTAACTCTAACATTTCTTTGGCTCTCCAAGCAACCCCTTTAGGAAAAGGTTGCCAATGATGCTTCCCAAGTGCACACCCCTCACAAACATCATGTATTTCCTCAATACTTGGAAGTCCTTGGACCATATTCTTTTGGTGAAGCACTTTGAGACTATGAAAATTCAAATGCCCAAGCCTTCTATGCCACAACCATGACTCATCATTCGTATGAGCTTTCAAGCAACATTTCTAGCATAGTTGAATGTGAGTGGGAAGCTTTGATTTTTCTCCATTTGAATTTTTGCCACCACTTGCTTTGCATTTCTGTCATGAATGGTGCAGCTGTTAGCTTCAAAATGGACTGCATATCCATGTTCTACAAGTAGTCCAATACTTAGCAGATTTTGCTCCAAGTCTGGAACAAGCAACACATCATGAATAAACTTAGTCCCCTTCTTTGTTTCAACTCTTATGGTTCATTTTCCCTTTGTATTTACTAACACTCCATATCCCATTTTAACTTGAGAGCAAATTGAAGTATCTATGTCCAAGAAAATAGACTTATCACCTGCCATATGATTGCTACACCCACTATCAAGGTACCAAACATCAATTTTGTGTTCTAAGACTGCTTGACAAGCATAAAATAAGTTTCCTTCTCTATCTTTCTCCTCTAAAAAATTAGCTTGTTGATTGCTCTTAACTTTGCAATTCTTTTGGAGGTGGCCAAAATTCTTGCATTTATAACATTATGGTTTCTGTCGGAACCAACAATCCTTCTCTAGATGATTTCCCCTTTCACAAATTTTGCACTTTCGTGTATTTTCTTCCACACTTGAACATCTATCAATATTGCTTCTACCTCTTCCCCTTGATGAATTTCTTCCTCTACCTCTTTCTTTTCCTTATCTACCAACTATTGATGATTCCCCTCTTGTTTGTTAATTACTTGATGATTCTCCATGACTTTTAAAATTCAAATTAACTTCTGATAGGAATGCACTCCCCACAGGCTTCTCTGATTGTTTTAATAACCTTTGTTCATGAGCTTTCAAAGAACCCATCAGTTCTTGGACACTCATTTCAAAGATATCCTTTGTTTCTTCAATTATTCCGCCATTATGTATATATTTTTCTAGTAAACTAACTATTATTTTCTCAACAATCCTCTTTTGTTCAATTCTTTCACCATATGATTTCATTTGATTGACAATCTCCATTACTTTAGAGAAATAATCGGTTAAAGTTTTAGATTCTTTCATCTTTAAATTCTAACTCCCTTCTAAGAGTTGGAGTTTGATGATTCTTAACTTTTTGTCTCCTTGAAATTCTTGTTGTAAAATTTCCCATGCTTCCTTTGATTTCTTGGCTTCAATGATTCTTGGAAACAACTCATCAAAGAGTACTTGTTGGATAAAGAAGAGTGCTTTAGCATCCTTTTTTTTCTGGTTTCCTCTAGCTGCTGCTCTTGTGCTGAAGTTAATGTAGTTGTTGAATCGGTTCATCATACCCATTTTGTATCAAGTTCCATAAACCTTGGGACTGAAATAAGGTCTTCATCCTCACACACCAATAATCATAATTTTCTCCAGCAAAAATGGGCATAGATGGTTGCTGGATACCTATACTTTGGTTGCTTGAGTTAGCCATGGAGATTTTCTGCAAAACCCATTTTTCTTCTTCACACACCTTCTATTTTCGGCCCTCTTTTTCGAATCCAAGCTTCCATTTCGAACTAGGATATGATACCACTTTATGGTAGGTGTTTTGGAAGCAAATGTGTGTTTAAACTACAAAGGAATCAATCAAAAACACACAAAATCATATCTGATTTTTTTTTTTGCAGAAAATATAGAAGAAGAGCCAAAACAGTGGAGAAGAGGGGTCACAACTTAACAACCCCTTGAGCAGATTTTTCTCTCAACTTTTTAGCTTCCCTTACAAGCTTTATATATGAAATTATATCAATCCAAGTACCAATAAAACATTTGGACAAATTTCCTCCACATACATTAACTCTAATTAACAAAACCTAACCCAAGACATAACTAGAATTAAATAAGCATAAGTGATTGTTTGGATACAAAATTAAACAAGCACATTACATCAACACTTTGCATAGAAGTTATGGGTGGCTTCTTGCAAGAATTTTGCTAACCCAAAGTCACCTACATGACCAGTCATGTCCTCATTCAGAAGAATATTGCTTGGCTTTAGATCACAATGGATTATTGGTGTTTGGCAACCATGGTGAAGATAATCCAGTGCACATGCAACATCAATAGCAATGTTCAATCACTGATGAAGATCTAGTTTCTTTGGTTCATTGTGCAACAAATCCAGTCCCTCAATTGGATGCAACCACTCCCCCAGACTTCCATTTTCCATGAAATCACAAACCAGGGCCTTAAAGTCATTACCTTGATAATCAACACCTGAACATGCGGTAAGTACCTTAACTAGGTTCCGATGTTTAATGTTCCTCAAGGCCTCACACTTAGCTATGAAACTTTTGGAAGCCCCATGACGCTGGAGGTTGACTACCTTCATAGCAACAATTGACCCATCATTTTCAAGAAGTCCTTTATACACTGACCCAAAGCTACCTGCACCAATCAAATTGGTTGAAGAAAACCCCGTAGTGGCTTTAATGAGAGTTTGATAAGACACTTTCAAGAGTGTTGTTTGTAGTGGAACTGAAGAGAAATTTTTGTCTGTCTTTCTATACCAATAAATATATAGAATACACAGCAGAAAAGTAAGCCCTTGTAGGCCACTACATTTTGCCACTGCCAATTCTAATGTGAGTGTCAGTCTCTTCTTTCTGAACCAATTGGATTTGCAAGGAGAAAGCCGTAATTCTGGTATACCTCCATAAAGCTTTTTGTTCCCCATGACTGAAATTGCACTTGCATTTGCAAAGGTACCTTTTGTTGGCACTGCACCCTCAAAATCATTGAATGACAAGTTCAAATTCTGCAATAAGATAAATGAAGCAAAATATTCTGGAATCCTTCCCGACAAATTATTGCTAAAGAGATCTAAAAATTGAATACCTCTCAAAGAAGCCAAAGTAGAAGGAATGGCTCCTTGAAACAAGTTATCATCCATACATAGTGTTTCCAACATTGCACAGCTGCCAAGAGTGCCGGGAATTTCCCCAGATAACATGTTGTTGGAAACATTCAAGTAACCGAGGTTCTTCAAATTTCCAACTTCCACTGGTAGGGAACCTGTCAAAGAATTTTGAGATAGGCCCAAATCTAATAATGAGGAAAGACCAATAACTAGTTGGGGTATTGGCCTAGTAAGGTTGTTCTGTGAAAAGTTGAGTGAAAGTAAATTTTACAAGTTGCCAAGGCTTGGAGGGATGATGCCATGAAGATTATTTTGACTTATATAAAATCCAATTAGTGAACTTAAATTTCCTAACGACGATGGGATATTTCCTGAGAATTAATTTTCTGAGAAATCCAAATCCCTTAGGTTTTGAAGCTTTCTAGTATCAAATGGTACATTACCTGTACATTGATTCCCAAACAACCATATTCTTTCCAAGTTGATGAGATTCCCAATCCTAGATGGAATGCTATCTGATATCTGATTATACTTGAGATAGATTTTTCTAAGATTAGTTGACAGGTTGCCAGTGGTTTTAGTCAACATTCCTCCAAAATTGTTGTAACTGAGATCAAGTAGCATTAAACTAGTGGCATTGGTCAAAGATTGAAAAATTTAGAAATCCCCTAGATATTGATTTGTGATTATGTATCAATTTTAAGTAGTAAACATCAATCCCAATCAAACAATCAAGACAAATCGACACAACGATTTTTACATGAAAAAACTACAATTGGAGCACCTCCAATTGTGATAAAAAGCCACGGGCCAAAGCCACAAAACAACCCACTAAGAAGACAAAAGGAATTGCACAAGTGCACTCTCAATTACCTAGCGAACCCATGCCCGAATTGAACCGACCCCTATATGCCTCTTCTACCCCGATCTTCACCTCAGAATTGTCTTGCCCAATGTTGAATCCACAACGCCGATGTTGAATCACGATGATGAGCCATTCCAGAATCCACCAAAGCTTCAGGCCTGAATTTCCCAGAATCCACCGAAGAAGAACACTCTCTTTTTTATAGAATCAACAAACAATCCTTTGATGTATATTTCTTAACCATGAGTTGAATATTCAATCAAACATCAAAGAAAACTAGCAAAATAGCCCCAGATATAAACCCTAATATCTAAGAAGAAGATCTGGAAGTCGTACCCTAAAATCGGACTGAAACACATATTTGTAGAAAAATAGATCTGCGACCTCCGCTCGAGCGCAGGAATGGCCGCTCGAGCGGACCTCGCTCGAGCGCAGGAAAGTTCGCTCGAGCGTAAAATCCCAACTTCCAGTACTTTTGCAGACAGGTCAAACATCTGGACCCCTGCGAGCTGACCGAGCAGCTCGATCCCTGACATAGTCAACGAAGTGGCAACATGATAAGATTAAGATCACAAATTCCTCTACAAAGCCACAATTCGGGTTGGATTCGAATCTAAAACTCATAGCCTCACAGAAATAAAAGATCGAATAAAATTACAACATAAAGGAGTTTTGTCAAATGAGATTGCCAAGAATAAAAACCTAATAGGGCAGAAAGCCCAAGTCACTTTTGTGACCACTCCCAAGCTGATTGCTTCCAACCGAAAACCGCTGAATTTTATGGAGTTTTTCCAAAGTTGGCACTCCTCCAGTAAGCTTATTTGAAGCATTGAATATGGAAATAGGAATGGATCTATTAAAGTGATTCCTGTTAAAACTAAAATATTCAAGGTTTGGAAGAGCATTGCCTATACAGAAGGAAGACTTCCTTTTAGGTGGTTTCCTCCAACATCAAAAACTCTTATGGTAGAAAGATTGAAGATTGAGGCTGGAATGGTCCCTGAAAACCTATTTTCAGCCAGAGCAAAATCTTCAGATCTATTAATCGGCCAAAAGCATCGAAAAACTCCCTTGGAAATTATTTATGGCTGTAGAAAATTTCACAAGAAACGATAAATTTGCATAAAAGAAGGGATACCTCCACTTAGTTTGTTACATGAAATATGTATAACTTGGAGCTTTGACAAAGTGCCAAACTCCACAGGAAGTTCCCCCTCTAGGCTGTTGTAGGCAACATCCAAATCTCTAAGGTTGATGCAACCGGATAAATTGGCAGGGACTTCCCCACCAATTGAATTATTGTGCAGGTGCAAAATTTCAAGTCTTTTCAGGCGGCCAAGTTCCGGGGGAATCACGTGAGTGAAGCTATTGTTTTGGAGGCTCAGTACTCTAAGAAAGGATAAGTTGCCGATGTAGGGAGAAATGTTTCCGGCCAATTTCTGGGAATGGAGATCCAACATGACGACCCTCTGGTGATGAAGGTCACATGTAATGCCACGCCACTCGGAGAAATGGATGGATTTGTTCCATGAGCTGAAAAGATTGAAGGGATCGTCAGTTATTTGGGACTTGAATGCAAGCAATGCGAGTTGATCCGTCTCATTCCTGGCAGGCAAAGAAGTAGTTGCCTGAGTGCAGCCCTGACCAACAAACAAGATAACAAATGACCAAGACAGTACTGTCAGACCCACTTGAAATTGTGGATCTAAAGTCTTCATTGGGGCCTTGCTGGATCTAAAGGTTTAGCACAATTAATCAAGGACTGTAAAACAATATTGGAGAACTAAAGTTTAGGAAACTTTATTTTGAAAAGATAAGGATAAACAGAATGGATCTCTTGATTCTTTGAATCTTAATGAAGCATAATCAATGAATCAAGATCGAATTACTTCCTAAGGTGAAAAAACCAGACAGTTGTTCCTAAAAACCTCGCTGTCTAACATATTTAGTCACTTCCATTATTAAATACTAAATATTTTTTTATTTTACACCCACCAACAATCATGGAAAGAAGGTGCCAAATATTCTCCCATCCTTCCCTTCAATGCAATTCTCATTATGTAGATTTTATCGATTACAATAACTAAGAGCAAAACTAAGCTAAATGGGAATTTCAGACATTCGATAACCATGTGAAAAAACCTTATTAGGAAGGTTTAAATCAAGTAATTTCATGTCCAAACACGAAAACACTAAGGTTGGGTTTGAGTCATGGATTTCAATATGGATTTGTGAAAGGAAAGGAAAAACAAAAAGATAAGTTTTTTATTGTTTTATTTTTTTTACCCTCATTATTGGCATCTGAAAGTGTTGTTTTGTAAGTTTACACAACTTAGCCATGTGAAGAGTGGACCCATATTCAACAGTGTCATCTGAGACATACCATGAGAACAGAAGGTGACAATTTTTTAGCACATGGTGAAATAGACTTTATAATAACCCCAAGTGGAATTAAAATACTGGAAGTAACTCATTCAGTATTTCCTGGCCCTCACATGAGCCATATCTACTCTATTAATTCCATTTAAAATGTGTATGAAAGGGTTCAAGAAAGTAGTTAGAATATTCGAAGATCTTCGAAGATTCTTCGAGAATATTATGAGAGGCTTAGATTCTTCAATGGTCTCAACTCAAGAACACAATAACACAAGGAGATGATGGAGATAAGAGATTGGGTGAAGAAAAGGCAAAATGGCTAGAGAGAGAATAATGGCAAGGCTCTCCTATGGATCTCCCACTTTCACTCTCAAGGTTGATAATGGAGATGGGAAATTAGTTCTTTCCCAAGAGTCCTCTCTCCAAAAATCCATCCCTTGTAAAGCTATGGGTGGGTGCTATTTATAGGCACCTCATGATGTAGGACGGAGCCCATGTGCAGGCGACTCTGCTGGGGAGGCGGATTGTTAATGGTTTCAACAAGATCTGGAACTCATACAACACCGACAAAAATGGTAGATAATGAGACTCATCAACAAGGCTCTTCCAATGGTGGTGATGAAAGGACTCAAGTTCAAGACTCACCTCTCATTCTTGAAACCATTCAAGAACTCCAACACACTCAACAAGAGATTCTCACAACCCTTCAAAATCTCACCCACACCATGTTGGTGATGGGTTCGAATTTCGCACCACCAGCAACAAATGGAGGTCAAGTCGACACTGACAAGCACCAACAACTTCATGGCAATGTTGGTCGGGTGAAAGCTTTCCAAATGATCTTGCAACTCTAGGGGCAAATGTCAATATTCCGCAGAAGAAGTCTATTTATGACATTTACAATTTAGATTTACTGCATTATCCAAGAAGTTCTATCTTTCTTATGTCATGAAGAAATTTATTGCCTCCATATTATGTATTTCCATTAGAAGTTATTTTTTCTCTACATTGTATATCTTCATTGTGTTATGTTGCTTGAAACAGTTTTCAATTTTTGTTGCCCCTCAAAGAAGAAAAATGAATAGTAGACTCAGTTACCAACCTGAAAGGAGTTTTCTTGACACAGTAGAAGTGTACTTCCATTCAGACCTCCGAAGAGCAGCCATGGATTCCATCAATGCAAGCTTCGGGGATCTTTCTCGCTGAAGTAGAATGTGTATTACTATTCAGACTCTCGGGGGACAGCCTCGGACTTCTGAGGGAGAGCTTTGCTTCTGCTCGGACTTCCGAGGGACAGTCTTGTTTCCGCTCGAACTTCTGAATGACAGCCTTGCTTCTGCTCGGAGCTTCTGCTCGGAGCTTCTACTCGGACTTCTGAGAGACAATCTTTACTTCTGTTGGTGCAAGCTTGGTAGACTCAGTTATCTTCCAGAGGAATCTTTCTTGCCAAAGTAGGGTGTGTGCTACTTTCGGACTCCCGAGAGACAGTCTTGCTTCTGTTCGGACTTCCGAGGAACAGCCCTTGCTCTCATTAGTGCGGGTTCTAGGGGCCCCGAGGTCATGGATTTCGCACAAGAATTCATTCGCCTGAAATAGCAAACCGCCAAACGACATAAGCAATATCGAGTTCAGATATGATTCAAGCGTTACCGAGATAGATGCTACATCAACAATATATGGTTTTACTCTCTGCTATGGCACTACATCATTTCAAACAAATTGTTCGCTAAGTTCGGGTATCGAGAATTTATTCATCGGTTACATAAAGTCAAGTATGATGTTCTTACATTATCAATAAACAATTGAAAGAGTTACTCACAGATTCACGCCAATGAAGAAGAGCAGGCTGGAAGTAGTGGCAAGCCCACAAATGTGAGCCAGATACACCGAGGCCGATGCCGAGCTAAGCAGTGCTAGACAGCCCACACATGTCGCGTTGAAAGGGCAACGTGCGTAGTCGGCGTTGGAGATGTAGCCGAGTCGGCGTCGATCAAGATCAACAAGACTGAGCTAGGCCGGGCAGGACCACACACGTTGCGTTGAGTGGGCGAACGTGCGTGGTCGGCGTCGGACGAGTGACGCCGGAAGCAACGCTGGTACCACGAAGAGTCGGCAACCACACACGTTGCGTTGAGAGGGGAACGTGTGTGGTCTGCGTTGAAACAGTTGAAGCCAGCTGCAGAGTTCCAGCAGAGAGAGGCCGATGGTAGGCTGGTTCGGTCTCGGCGCAAGGCATAAGTGTGACATCATTCCTATCACATCTCTGTCCTTGACATCAATATTTCAATGCAAGCATCAAACAATCTATTTATGTTAGATTTGTCAACATGAGTTCAAGATTTAGTAACAGTGGTTCAAACACATAAGTGAGCAGTAAAATTTCATCATTCTCGGATTTAACAAGTCTCAACATCAGTATAGTTCAGATCTCAAGTGAGGATTCAAAATGTATTTTATCAAGCATTATCAACATATATTTATGATCAAACTCGGTGATTCAGCTACCTCAGTAAAACAAAGATTAGCAAAATTCAATATCAGAGTTTATACAAATAAGAAATTCAAGAATGGGTTTCAACATATAGTTATTCACAGAATTGGATAAGCAAAAATATATGAAGCTAGTTTGGAGAGGGGTTGAACTAGCACAAACTAAAATCGGCAAACCAAGGCCGAGATCTGTAGAGCCAGCGCCAGGGACAGCCAAGACAAGTCGGCAGCAGTACATATGGCTTAGACAAGCAGTATGTGAGAAGGGTGCTAGGCGGACCAACGACGCGTTGCAAGGGCGACGTAGTCGGCACTGGCAGGTCGCGTCTGACAGAAGCAGCGATGTCACAGGAGCTGTAAATGAAGCTCACAAGCTGCACATGAAGCTCACAAGCTGCGCGAGTTGGGTGGTCGCGTGCAAAGAGCAGTGCCGCGGCTGACTCTCGCGTAGGCCGTCGACGGTGGTCTGCGTGGTCTTCGGTGATTGTCGCGTAAGTAATGAGCGCGTGAGCTGACTGTATTCAGGATAGAGTGGACGACGGCGGCGCCCGGAGTTACACAACGAGCAATAAGCAAGCGATGGTGGCCCTGTGGGGTTACAGGCTACATATTGTTCTTTGAAGAAGATGAAGTTTGCGTTGGTCTCTGTTTCAGAGAGAGAAACAGTGGGCTGAGAAACGTGGCTTTATTTTATGGTTACTGGAGCAAATAGAAAAAAGGTTCTTTTTGGGTGAAAAGTTACTTAGTGAAGGGAGGCTGAAGCTCATGCTCAACAGTGATGGGGAAATTGAGGAAGAAGAAGAAGATGGAGAGACTCATGCAGAGAGGCATGCTCGAATGGTAGCTGCTACACAGAATTCAGCCAACTCAAAGAAAAAAAAAAAGGGAGCATTATCCTTGAGCCTTTCTTTAAAAAAAAAAGAGGAAGCTGGGTCAGTCATGATGAAGAAAAACGCCGAGTTAGTCTTTCGATCTAGAGAGAGAGTCGGCTGAGAAAGTGGCCTTACTGTTTTTTAAAGAATAAAAAATGGAGTTAGTGGGTTGCTATCATTTTTTTTCTTTAAAAAAAAAAAAACGGCTTTTGATTAATTTAGGGTGACTGTCTTTAAAATAAAATAAAAAAAGGAAAAGAGAGCCGAATTGGCTGGGTAATAAGAAAGAAGCATAGGGTTCTTGTTTTTATTCCCCAAAAGAGAAAAATATATACAAAGAAAGAGGAAAGTTAGTGCTTTCGGCGGCATGTGAAGAAAAAGAATAGAGGCTACAGTGATTAGGGTTTACACCCCTTTCTTCAAATAAAAAAAATGGTGTGATGTCAGGAATACTCTTTCGTATTTGAATATATATATATATAAAAGAGCCTGTCGTTTTTGCCAAATCAAAGAAATGAAGGTGCATGAATCTTACTTTTTTATACTATAAAATAGATGGTGGGCCTTTAAATATTATGGAAATTTACGGATTTGAAGGCTGTTAAAGGAAAGCAAAGTCAGGTTTGACTATTAAAAACAAAATGTGGGTTTTATTTTATTATTATTATTATTTTGATGGTGAGTGCTTTATTCTTTTCAAGAGTAGAGAAATATTGTTCAGGTATTGTAAAAGAAAACTTGATTTGAATTTAGTTTGAAATATATATATATATGTTTTAAGTTGTTGTAAAAAAAAAAAGGTGCAAAAATATGTTTGCCAAAAGAAAAAAAAAAGGGTTATTTATTTATTTATTTATTTATTTTAATATTACTTGTCAATTTTATGTAAATTCGGTGAGCCCTCGGCTTTATCCATGAACTCTGTGAAGACCAAATATTCGCCAAGACGTAATGTGAAGCATGGCTGACAAGGTGAAATTATGCATGTCCGAGAAAATTACAATTTTTCATACACGCAAGGGGCAAATGTAAGAGGGGCTAATTTGAGCCTACTAAATTATTTAGGCCCAATAGCCCAAGATTAGTGGGCCCGAATTTATCGCAAGTCCAAGATTGGTGGGCCTTGATTTATCGCCGTCAAACGGGCTGAATGGCTCTAAGCCTCGAAAGGGTTCGGATCCACGAACCTAGAGACTTACTCGGGCCCGGACTCGAAAGGGTATTAAGCAAGCCTAGAGATCGGAGGCACTCGGACTCGAAAGGGTTCGGATCCACGAACCTAGACGTCCGAAGCACTTGGCTTCGAACGGATTCAGACGCAATCTAGAAGTCGCTCCGTTAATGAGTCCCAGAACACTTGCGGGCTCGGAGCTTTCCGGATCTACGCACTAGAACCATGGGCGTAATGGAGTTCGAACAAAGGACCCGATCCCGAGGACGGTGAGTGGAGATAAATTCACTCTTCGGTTAAACTAGCCTATACCCGGTTGAGGTGGCACGATCTAGGGGGTCCCTGAGACTCGGCAATATTTGCGGCAGGGCGTTCTCTTGAACTACCCCTGACCCTGATGCGGCAGGACGTCCTCTGAGACTACCCCTGACCCTTTGGGATGATTGGGGATCATTGGTTAGGTGTGGCTAAGAAGAAGGGTTCGCCGAGGGGTTGATCTCCTCTTCGGGGTTTTTCTCATCCTTGGAGAAGTCACCTCCTCGGAGAAATCACCTCCTCGGAGAGTTCACCTCCTCGGACAAAATGGTTAGAGAGAATACTTCCCATGTGCCTTGCACATGGGCTCCGTCCTACATCATGAGGTGCCTATAAATCACCCACCCATAGCTTTACAAGGGATGGATTTTGGAGAGAGGACTCTTGGGAAAGAACTAATTTCCCATCTCCATTATCAACCTTGAGAGTGAAAGTGGGAGATTCATAGGAGAGCCTTGCCATTATTCTCTCTCTAGCCATTTTGCCTTCTTCTTCACCCAATCTCTTATCTCCATCATCCCTTGTGTTATTGTGTTCTTGAGTTGAGACCATTGAAGAATCTAAGCCTCTCATAATATTCTCGAAGAATCTTCGAAGATCTTCGAATATTCTAACTACTTTCTTGAACCCTTTCATACAAAATGAAGAAGCATCTTAATGCTGTGTACAATTAAGCCTTAATTATTAAGGTGTGGGATGCGTGCTGGTCATAAACAAGAAAATAATACAATGCAGGACTAATAAACAAACAGTTTGCTCATGGATGCCGGAACCATTTTTGACAGTTAACTTGTCAAGTTCTGAATATGAACATCCAGCTCAGATGATAATAAAGTATTAACTATTGCATAGGTATATATAATACATGTTTACATTTTTGTCGAATTTGTTGAACTCATACGAGTTATTGAGATGCACTTCTAAACCGCTACCCTTAAAAATGATTAATAGATAACACTTAATTTAATTAAGGTGTTAAACTAGGCATCAAACCTATTAAGGATTTGTCCTCATCTAGGAAGCACTGATATGGATGCAAGATATGGATACAGCGATACGACACAAACCTAAGAAAATAGGATACAGAAAAAGTTTGTAAAATATATATATTTCAAATTATTAGTAGTGAGTTATACATAAACTCAACAATGTTGAGAAACAACATAATTTTATAACACAAAATACTAACTTTTAAGAATTAGGTTTTAATTTAAGACAATAACTTGCTTACCTTCAGATTGTCAATATGTCTTACAAATTGTATTTAAGTTTACTTATTCATTTATTGATATTTAATTTTACTATTGTTATATTCTCTTGTTAATCCTTACTTTTTATTTAGTTATAGGGGACATGCATTAAACAATAAGGATACATCATTTAACAAGTTCTTTATTACTTTAACTCTCACTAGTTCCTTTTATCAAAGGGGGATTTGGTCAAAGCCCTCTTATAATAAAATTTTAGTCCATTAAGGACAAGCATAAAAAGTTTTCATTGAAAGTCTAACACATACCATCATTATCAAAATATTAAACTTTAAATAATACAACTTTTGATATAGATGTCGATTTTTAATAAAATTAGAATTTTGAAAATTCTCTCATCAAGATTTATCAAATAAAATCAATGTTGACTATGAAAAAAAAAATAAAAATATTACCGCTGAAATTGATGTAAAGTAACACTAACATGTTACTCTGTTTGATAGTAATATGTTACCCTAGTTCACAGTAACATGTTACTCTGGTAATATTGTCCAAGGGAAAAAAAAAAAAAAAAAAAAAAAAGAAGAAGTTTTTACTTTATTCTTGCTCAATTTTGTGTTCTCTCTTAGGGGTTTATGAAGCAAAATAAATTGGGTTTGTTCTTTTTACCAAACAAGGATCCAATGGAGGGGTTTTTGGCTAAATTTCCCTTTATTCAATATAACTAAAGTATTAGAAGTAATATGTGACTTAGAATTTTTCGATACTTCAAAATTAATGAAAACTTAATTAAGAAGTATCCAATACACATCTGCGAGTATTTAAGGAATATTGATGTCCAATATGGATGCGTATCCCTTTTTAAAGTATCTGTGTTTCATAAGTACTTGTGATGGTTATATACTTTTATAGTTACCTTTTCTCGTATTACTTAAAAAGATAATAACATAAAAAAAAAACGGAGGCTTGTCATTTATGCATAAGATGCCTGATAAGAAGCGTCTGAAAACTAGGTAGATTCATGCCTAATAAAGTGGCTCATCCACCAGATCAACCATCGATTGATCTGGGCACTTTTCTCTTTACCTCTTCTTGTGTTTCTTAACAAAATAATAATCATAATCAGAAAGGGGCAAGTCATTAATGCATAAGAATTATGCAAGCATGTGCCAGCTTGTTACGCATAAAATGTGTAAAGAATTATAAAACAATGGTGCACATTCTCTGGCCAAATGGGTCTCCCACTCAACAATATTATACAACTGACAAGTGAATTGAAATTTTTATGAGGAATTGAAATTTTTTGTGTTCAAAAAAATGTTCATATGTTTCAAGATACATATTTACATGCATACAAAAAGGATGTATATGCAAATTATCAAATGGGTATTATACACAAAAATGGATACATTAAAGCATCTTCAATCCTTCATCAATTTTTTTATCAAATTTAAATTTGATTAAAAAAAAAAAAGAGGCTAAAAACGTGTTCCAACCATTTTACCAAATCAGTATCAAATCAAAAGAGAGACATTTTTTCTCCAAATCAACGAAAACAAATCCTTCGCCAAATTTTCAACAAGTCATATTTCTACTCAAATTTCATATATATATATATATATTTTAAAAAATACAGATTATAGGGAAGTCAAAACATGCTTTTAGGATAAATTTGGAATTTAAAAAAATAATAATTAAGAACTCGAGTATTTCACATTATATCAAACAAAAATGCTGTTTTGAAGTTAAATTAAATCACGTTTTCGATTGACTAAAAAAAACAAATACAGTAAAAAATTTAGAATTTAATATGAATGGCCAAATTGAAATAGTTACATGAATCACATGGTTGAAGATAGTTAATGCCGGATTATAGAATCTATACAGGAACAAGACCCGTGAACTGATGAGAAGACTAAATAATAATAATAATAATAATAATAATAATAATAGAGGTAATTACCTAAAAGTCCTATTTACAAATGTTATGGTAGTTCAGATCATATTTAAAATTTTTGGAATCAATAAATCCTATTTAGTAAAACTGAAAATATTATCAGTTTTTCTCAATTTTTAAAACTAATAACATTATCAATTTTGTATAGTAATGTTTTAGATAATTGTTTCACTACCTAATGAAAAAAAAAAAAAAAAAAAACAGGGCATGAGATTAAATTTTTTTACGCTTCTCGTAGACACCCCATTTTTGACCACCCTTAAGACTTGGGTGCTTTATTCCAAACACCTGATGATGAAAGTTATACTGTGCAATCTTTTGAATTCTCAGTGAAGAAATTTGAATTCAAGCTCTAATTCCAACCTTACACCCCATTTTGGCCAAACTATTTTACACCTTAAAGCCCTTCTTTCAAAATATTTTTTTCAAATGGTTCTACGATGTTCCGAGGCTCGCATTTCGTGTAAAACATTGCACTTTCAGTAAACCGAGTAAGGACAAAGTGGAGATATATGGAAGGGAGGTGAACTCTTTGAAAAATCTGTAAAACATCTTATTTATAGGTTTGGAGTTGAAGAAAATAGAAGGGGAGGGAAGAAAACTAGTTCGGAGAAGATAGACATCAATCCGATTAAGATAGAAATGAGCAACCTTCACTAAAATAGGCATATCTCTTTGCACACTTAAAATTTAGATGTGAGGCCACTACTATTGGAAAGTAGACTTCCGGGGCTTCAATTTAGTCTCAAGAATCACCTAAAACCGAGTTCGAATGAGGGGAGATATGCCCGCTTGAAGTCAGGCCTGAATATAGATTTTTAAGGCTTGGCCAGGTCCATTTAGAACCAGCCGTGCCTCAATGAAAAATTTTCCTGGGTTGCTTTTTAGGCCCGGCCGTGGGTTTTGAGGCCCAGCCGGGTCTCGACGACGCCAGATAGACAGCTGGCGGGAATTGAACAAATATCTTTGTTTGAAGATATTTTTGATCTTTTTGGCTCAAACTCTATAAATAGAGCCTCTTCCTTTAGATTTTAAGGTTAGAAAAACTTTCCAAAAGGCTTAGACATTGATGAGAGCTCTTGACCTTCAAGCTTCTTTTGTTCTTCAAATCAACTTTCACTCTCCATACACCATTAAAGCTTGGATTTGAAGCTTTCTTGTAGAGAATTCAAGGCATATTTTTAGAACCTAGAGTAGAGAATTGTTCTAGGAGATATTTGTAGAAGCTTAGACATAACTTCCTTACAAAAGCTTTCTTGACCTTCAAACCTTCTTTAGCTATACATATATAATATATATACCATTAGAGCTTGTTCATGAAGCTTTTGTTGAAGTTTCAAACCATATTTCATAAAACTTGAGGATGTTGGAATCAAGTTTGTTTAACTACAACCATCCTCTCTTTCAAGAGGTATACTTTTGCATCTTCTTCCTTATTTCTCTTTTACTCTTTTCCTTGCTTTTTACACTATTTTTGGACTCTTTTTGTGGGCTGAAACTTGTGATTTAAGAGCTACCAAAGGTGGAGGGGTTAACCACCCTTCCTTGAACCTTATTCCAAGCTTATATCCTTGTGTTTCCCACTTATTTCTCTAATTTTAGCCACTATTTTGGGGCTGTTTTTGGACTAGTTTCATAGGCTAAAATATGGTTTAGAAGTTCCAAAAGTGGAGGGGTTAGCCACCCCTCCTTAGCTTTGCTTACTAGCTTTGTATCTCTTTCTTTTTGCTCACCTTTGTGTGCTCTTTTAACATGGTTTTAGCTACTTTTTTTACACTTTACGGGCTGTTTTGGGGCTGTTTTAATTTATTTAATTAGTTCATGCTTTGATTAGTTTGCTTGTTGTCTCATAAGTTCACATATATAGCTTGTTGCATATTGTCCTAGCCCATTTTTTTTGTTTAATTTCCATGTTAAGAGCCTCATTTTAATAATCAACCTATCATTCATTTCTTTAATTTGAGAGTTGTTTCAATCGGTTGACAGTTGTTCAAAACATAAGCTAGAGATCTATGCTTAATGGCTTAATCTCTATAGAGATTCATTGCCAACGACATAATCTCTCTTTTATGTTGAGAATCACTTCCTGTTTGACACGTTTTTCATTTAGTGGATGTAATCATCACCTTGGACTTAATGGACTAAAGAATGGAAAAGACTAAGAAAATTGGCTCAAAATGAACCAACCAACATAAAGAAAATGAGTCATATTGCTTGGGTTCGGCCGAATGTTATGTCGAGTCCATCGTGTCAAGGGTCATCATACATCAACTCATGATGTTTTGATGAACCTTGAAGCGTCTCTACCTCCCTCTTTGAGTTTACTCTATGATAAGAGGGAGGGGTAGTTGTTATTCATTACATTCATTAATTTTTGTCCAAAATCGTGCCCGAACTCATCAAGCAATCAATTTGCTCATTGATGGTTTTGGAAATGACTTCATTATTCTCTTGAGGCTCACCATGAGAGAGAAGAGTAGAAGGGACAAACAGAGTTCAGAATAACTCTGTCTGCAGTGTTTTCACTTCAGAACACAAAAACAAGAATTTGCATAAAATTAAGGCACGACCGGCCTTATTTAGGCCCGACCGGGCTTCATTGGGGGCTAACCGGCCATCAATGTTTGGTAAGGCAGTGTGTTTTGCAGAAGCAGAGGGCAGTGACTGAAGGTGAAACAGAATGGTCTGGGCAGACAGAGCAGTTTCTGGATGCTGCGCATGCGAGCATTGTGCATCCTTGTGCATCCTTGTTTGTTTGATGATTAATTATTAATTATTATTGTTGTAATTAATTATTGATTGTCATAATTAATATTGTTGTAGCAATGTTTCGTTAGATGGTTAGTTTATCCTTGTTGTAATAGAGTAGCTAGTTAGTTAATTCTTTAATTTATTCATTCAGTTTTGTAATAATTAGTTTAATTTGGACTGTCGGACTTCGATTCACACCCTCTTGCACGAGGGCAAATGTGTAATAAGTTGTATGTTTTCCAACCCCACATCCCTTTTACTTATTTGCTTACAATGGTTAGTATAGAACATCATTTTTCGAATTAGCATTCTTATGTTTTTCATTCATTGTCCTGCATGCATCCAAGGTTCGGCTCATTATACTAACCCAATATCAATGTTCAAATTTATTACTTGAATACATGCTTTATCGCATGTCTTGAATGGAATCATATGCCATGCTCATAACCGAGCCTATAAATTACATAATGTATGCGTTGCATTTAGTCATATTGCATTAATTAGGAGCATGCATATTTTTTTTTCTAATTATTTTTCTTTGTTTTGGCTCAGAGTACTAGGTGAGTAATTTTGTGTTTTAGCATCTTGCATCGAATGATTGTGTTACCATGTCAAAGCATACTTCCATGACGATAATTGCTTAAATGATATAACTGTTTGAATGCCTGTGGATGAAGGCTAGTTGTTTGAATTGGGATAAATTTGATTAATGTCCATTTTAGCCCACTTTTTCACGTGGCATATTCACAAAACAAATTCAAACAAAACATGAAATCAAATGTTCCAATTCTTGCAAATTAGTCTATATTTGTGTGTGCGTCACATAGTAAAAAAATAGCTAATAATTGGAACAAGAGCATATAATGTAAATAAAAATCACATCATGATCAGTAAAGGCCGATCTTTGATTGGGCGAGTGGGGTGCTCAATTCATGACCTTTTCCTCTCATACCTAAGTTCCCGAGCCGAGTCACTTTGGTGATGACAGACTAATGGCCTTTGTCACGAGTCTTAAGTTTCCTAAATTTCCTAAAAATATTTAGGTGACGACTTTGAAATCTAAAAAAGAAGTCCATTTTTGGCATTTGTTTCAAACATCGATTTTCCAAAAAGAATTGCTGAATTTGAACTCTTTTTGTGTTTTCACTATTTCACATTGCAATTGTGAAATCAGATTCAGAACCACAAGTGGAGTCCGAACTGTAGGGCTATTTGCCTTCTGAAAGGAGTGCGAAAAGTCGAGCTACACATTTACTTATTGGTTTGATTTAACTATCCAATAAAATCGAGAACATTAACAGTTTTTTTCTAGTTTTAAAACTGAGAACATTATTAGTTTTTTTATTTTTAAATTTTTTTTTTTCAATTTTGCACATCAATGTTCACTCATCATATTCCTTTATAAACACAAAATTTTCAGTTTTACACAAAAAAAATAATTCAGTTTTTTAATTTTGTCAACAAAAAAAAAAAAAAGCATTAGTTTTTTTTTTTTTGGCACATAATTTTCTTTTAGTTTTTTCAATTTGAAATTTGATGTTTTAAAGTTTTGAAAATCAAAATAAATGTCAAATCATCATGTTCCTTTATAGATAATCATAAATGATGAACAATCATTGTTTGAAAGACAATTCCAACTATTAAAACTTTAATGGGATTTTAAAGTCCAAAAAATCTTAGTTAGGACTTAATGAAATATTAGTTCGTAAATTAGGACTTGTGTGTGTAAGAGACGACATGCCTTTGCCAAGTTAAATAATCGATCTTATCACACATTTTAGAATGTGTCCGAATGCAACGTTGATAACAGAGTCCAAAACTTTATTTTATTTTTTGGTAAATCCAAAAATAAGTTATACTTTGGTATGTCCCAAAGTGATCTTAAAGTTATGTTTCAAAATAGTGTTTGATTAGTCTTAAAGAGTTATTTAATTATGTCTTAAAATAATTTTAGTTATGAAACATAGTGATGAAAGGGGTGCAAATGGTATGCAAGAGTGTACCAGACCCTATGCATTAAGGTCAAATGTTATTAAGCCCCAAATGTTTTGCTTAGTGAAAGGAAAGAAACTTAAAAAGGAAAAAAAAAAAATTAATTAAAGAACAAGAAAAGTACAGTGGAATTTGTTTGAACAAAGTATTGATGATCTTGTATGCTCATTTTTCAAAAGCTTAAGGTAGTGTTTGATTTATTAGAATGTAAGCAAATTGGAATTGCATGATTATTCGTTATCTTTTTTATGGAATGACCATTCTCTTACAATGATGAATGATAATTTCATTTACAATCCATTTTTCATAATTTTTTTTTAATAAACCAACCATAAGAATGGATATTATGATAGAATAAGCATTATTCTAACTCATTCAAATGAATCAAACATAGCATAATTGTTTGATTGCAAATAGGCATTTAACTGAAACAAATGTGTCTATTTATTATATAGGAAACACTGTGGTTCATTTCAAGTCCCATGCAACACCTAATCAACTCAATCAATTTTCATTCCACACATAAATGAACCATACAAGGCTAATTTGTACTCCAAATCAATTTTATTGGAACAAATAAAATAGACTATAAGGCAACCTTATTTAAGATCATTGCAATACATATTTAAAGAGGCCTTGCAACAGTCCCTCTATTTCTTCCATGTCTTTTACCAGTTCCAACAAGAGCATCCTTGATCACAAGGAACTCAGCTACCACATCACTCATGTTGGGTCGTTCTCTCGGCAAATCTGCAGAACAAGCAATTCCAATTCGAAAATTGAAGCCAAAGTCTCCAAAATTTTAACGTTACTCAAATTGTTACGAGTCCCGTGGGGGTTTTGCATGTCCCCCCTCTCCTTGTTTAAGAAGAATTGGATTTGCAATCCTCTCTACTCTCTACTCCGTCAAACAAAGCAATTTTGACAAAGTTACGAAGGGTCAAATTGTCATTAAACATCTCATCAGTGGGTCTTTTTCCTGCGAACATCTCGAACAAAAGGATGCCATAGCTATACACATCGCCATATGTTGATACAATTCACACAACAAAATCCAACTTTTCGTAAATGAAATAGGAATAGATGTGATGTTGTTATTAAATGTTTTCTAGTTCAAATAATATATGTAAATAAACCAGTGGGGAAAAAAATATGAAAGCATGTTTACCTGGTGCAGCATAACCAACAGATTCTCCTATTCCAATAGAACTTGATTGGTTTGCAGAATTGGAATGGTTGACTTCAAGAAGGAATTTTGCTAACCCGAAGTCACTTACATGTGCAGTCATTTCACTATTTAGAAGAACATTGCTAGGCTTCAAATCACAATGAACTATTGGTGTTTGGCAATGATGGTTGTAGACCCGCCCGACTTTCTTTGTGCGCCTCTCCTTTCGGAGAGGGCACGAATTGGTCTTCTACAGTTCGGACTCCTGTCACGGTTCTGAATCTAATCTCACAAAGTGCAATGTGAGACTGATAAAAACCAAAGAGTCCAAATCTAGCAATTGGTTTTGGAAAATCGATTTTGAATCAAAAAGCCAAACATGGATTGTTTTCCCAGATTACAGAGTCGCCACCTAAATATTTTGTTTTGGAAAATTTAGGAAACCCTGACTCGTGCCAAAGGCCATGTGTCCGTCATCACCAAAGTTGCCTCGGCTTGGGAACTTGGGTACGAGAGGGGAAGGTCCTGAAATGACCACCCCCGCTCGCCCGATCAAAGATCGGCCTCTACTAAACATGATATGCTGTTTCATAAACACATGCATTCTTATTCCGGTTATTAGCTAACTTACTATGTGTGCACAACATACAAGTATAGACTAAGTCGCGAGAATTGGAACAAAACAACTCATATTTGTTTTCGAAAATGGTTTGAAAATGCCACTCTCAAGTGGGCTAAAGCGCGGATTTGCCATCAAACATGATGGGCTTAAAATATGATGATTTGCCACTTCGCAAAGTAGGCTTAAAACTCACAATCATTGAGTTGTTCCAATTCAAGCAACAAAGCCTTCACCCGCAAGCATTCATGCAATTTATCAAATAAGCACATAGCCTCATGGCAAGCATGCTAAACATGGAAACATACACATCTCATGCAGTATGCTAAAGCGTAAACACTTATAGTGTACTCCGAGCCAAAACAGAAAACGAGTTAGAAATATGCATGATCCTAACTATGCGAGATGCCTAATATAACACATGCAATATGCGATTAATAGGCTCGGCTATCTACTATGGCATATGAACGCAACACTTGATAACATGCTTTGAAATACGTATTCAAGTAAGTGTATTGAAATACGATGTAGTTTGAATGATGCGCCGAGCCCGGTGCATGCAGGACAAATGAATGGATGCAAACATGCAAGCATAAGGTATGCTAATCGAAACATGCCCTAATCTAACCACTGAAAGCGGATAAATAAAAGGGAGAAAGAAATGGGGTTGGAAGACATGCACACACACGCACGCTTATTACAACATTATGTCCTCGTGACGGAGGGTCCGAATAAATAAGCTAAGCTATTCAAAGCTAAGCCAATTATTACAAGTAAACTATTTAACTAACTCTAGCTAATTAATTATTACAAACCAATTGAATAACTAGCCAATCTAAGATAATTTAAGTATTACAAAACAAATTGAATGATTAATTACACAAACTAATCATAAGCAGTGAAATGGCCTTGCGGGCGAGGAAGACATGCATGCTCGATTGGCATCCGCTCAGAAATCCATTGCTTTGTTGTCAATTGCCTCTGTTTGCACTCGCCTTGGTTTCCGAACATTGAACCAACCTCCACATTGTAGCTACTCCAAAGCAACATCATTTTTGCACAAAATTGGATTGGTGGCCGGTCGGCCACAAAATGTGGTTGCCGGCCACCTTAACTGGCCGGCTTGCTAGTGAAAGTGGTCGGTCGGCTACCTCAAGTGGCCGGTCGGCCACCTGCTCTTCCAGGCTTCTGGTTTTGCTGCAACAGAGAACATAGAGGCACATCAATGTATTTGCAAGAAAATGTATGCACTGCCACTCTCCTTATCATGTCTCAAGCTCAAAGGAGTGTGGCACTCGGCTCTCAAGCCACCAACCAAGCATCTCAATGCATGATGGCCAAAGAACCAAGCTTGTATAAGCTTAGTGAATGCACACATAAGACTCGAAAGGCCTCCACCCTACTATGCACAATCAAGGGGGACGACGACCAAGAAATGTGACACTTTTCATCACTTTGAGTATGAAACGTCCCTCATTCCTCATGTTTGGATTAACGTCCGATCCAAACACATGCAATGCAACATAAATGCTTATCTTGTTCATGTTTTACTTGGTTCATTTTATTTACACATTTTACGTTACCAATTAATCCTTTAACCGGTTAAGTCCAATGTGTAAGTCCTCTAATGCGAGAGGGGCCAACCAAAGGATGGTTTAAGACACGAGAGAGCTCATGCCTTTGACTAGTAGAAACCCTCGAAAGAGAGTTAAAGCCATTGAGCACAAGCTCTATCTCAAGCTTAAACACAACCTAAAGACTAACCAATCCTCAAAGCAAATTAAAAGTGAAGAAATGAGGGAGGTTGCAGAATTTCAGTGCTGAAATGGCATGAAAATATGGCTAAAACATGCAAGCAACGCATGCACAACATGTTAGGAGCCAAAAACATTGAAGCTAGTGAAGAACACTACACTAGAAGCATGCAAAACCAAGCTCAAATGATTAAACCAGCTACGGACAGACCTAAAACATGCCAAATCAGTGGCCTAAACATGTTGAAATTAAGGCACAAAAGAGTAGAAGATCATGCGCACATGTTGGCTCGCAAGCAAGGCATAAGGCACAACTCTCTAAAACAATTAAAGAGTGATATATGTGAGAGTGTGACAGAGGTATATGCTCTGAAATCACATGCTAAATGATGCTATTCCATGCAAACATCACAATAAGGCATGCCAGAGGGCCTAAAACACAAAGCTAGTACAGGCCATTTATACTACAACTATACAAAGCATGAGCCATATGATCAAAACCACTCAAATAGAGTTAAAGCATGACAAACATGAGTAAAAGCATGCTGATATGGAGCCAACACAAGCTAAAATGATAGGCTAACTCATTATGCATGCTAAGCTAGTAAGCATGATTACACTACAATTGCAAGATGCAAGAAACCAGTGACTAAACTAGCCAAGAACAGAGTTTAAACATGTTAAAATATAGCCAAAAACATGCTTGAACTAAGCTAACATAAGCCATAAAAAGATGCTACTTTGTAGTGCTAACAAGGCATGGCATAGAGAGACAAGGAGGGGAGGCCACCCCCTCCCATTTTGGACCTCAAAACAAACTTTCTACCACTAAAATTCCCCTGGAATTCAGTGGTTTAAAGGCCAAAACAAGATGCTTCAAAAGCTTTGAAAGGTGGTTCAAAAAGCTTTGAAGCCAAAGAGCAAAGGGGAAGAACCACCCCTTAACCAAACAAGGTTCAAACCAAAATTTAAAATCTTAAAAAAACAAAGTTTTTAGAGGTCAAAACCAACCTCAAAGTAGTGTAAAAAGATGGCCAAGCACTTAGCTAAAACAAAACTTAAAAGGGACAAGCTCTTACCCTTGAAGCACAACTGCAAAACAGGTCCAAATTACAGCTCAAACCCACCTTAGGAGCTCCAAATGATCCTCAAAGAACCTCAGCTCCAAGATGAGGATGTTTGATTAAGGGTCTCTTTGCAAAAGTGTAGAGAATTCTAAGCTTAAGGCACAAAACAAGAAGAGAGAGAGGCTCCTAGAGAGAGAGGCTGAAATTTTGCTCACAAAAGTTTGTAGAGAGAGAGGGATTTTAGAGAGAGAGCCTCCCAAACTTGCCAACCTTTCCAAATGAGAGATATAGCCTCCATATATAGCAAAAATGAGAGCCTTGGTTGAAATATCTGAATTGGGACAGCTGGAGCAATGTGAAAACAGCTAGAGCAAAAGATCTGCAAATTCTGAGCTTCTTGGACATGGGTGGCTGACCGGCCACTTTTCTGGCCGACAAGAACCCCTTTTGGCCGACCTATGGCCAGCAAGCTCCATTTGTGGCCCGCACACTCCCCCAGTGGCCGACAGCAAAAACTAGTCCTTGGCCCTGAATTCAACCAGGCATAACTCCTTCATCTGGACTCCTTTTCAGGTCATTCTTGAGCCTAAACTGTATCCCCGGAAGTCTTATTTCCAATGGTGGAATCCTCACATCAAAATTCCAAGTGTGCTAAGAGATATTCCTATTTTAGTAGAGACTGCTCAATTTCAGCTCAATCGGATTGATGCCCAAATTCAACTAGCCATATCTCCCGCATCCGGACTCGGCTTTAGGAGATTCTTGAGTGCAAAATGAAGCCCAGGAAGTCTTCTTTCCAACGGTGGTGGCCTCATATCTGAAATCCAAGTGTACAAAAGGATAGGTCTGATTTAACGAGGCTTGCTCGACTCTCTTTCAACGATTCATGCCCATCTTCTTCCCCAACTGGGTTTCTTCTCTCCTCCCCAATTTTATTCAACCCCAAACCTCTAACCAAGATGTTTTGAAATATTTTCACACAGTTTACCTCTCTTTCATTCATTTCCACTTTGTCCTTGCTCGGTTTACCAAAAAGCGCAACATTTAACAAAATGCGAGCCTCGGAACTTCGTAGAAGCTTTTCAAAAATGTTTTGAAAGAGAGGGTTTTAAGGTCTAAAATCTTTTTGATCCCAAAATGGGGTGTGAGGTTTGGATTTGACGCTCTCCTTGCCAAAGAAATTGAACCTTTGCATAGCATAGCCTGCACCATCAAGTAAGCAATCAGTAGTGTCCAAGTCTTAAGGGTTGTCAAAAATTGGGTGTCTATAATGGTAAAGATAATCCAAAGCAGAACCAACATCAATGGAAATATTTAACCTTTGAAGAAGATTCAAACTCAAGGGCATATCATCAACCATATGTTCTCCAATATTTGGATGCAACCACCCATCTAAGCTCTCATTGACCATGAACTCATAAACCAATGCTCTGAAATCATTGCCCTGATAATCAATACCTGAACATGCAGTCAGTACATTGACAAGATTTCGATGCCTAATATTCCTCAAGGTCTCACACTCAGCAATGAAGCTCTTGGAAGCTCCTCAATGTAAAAGGTTAAGTATCTTCGCTGCAACAACCGTTCCATCATCAAGAATTCCTTTATACACTGACCCAAAACTACCAATACCAACCAAATTGGCTAAAGAGAACCCATCAGTAGCCTTAAGGGGACCTTGGTAACACATTCATGAGTAAATGTTCCAGTGAAATTGAGCAAGGCTCCTTAATCTTCTTCTTGATCCAAAAAATATACACCAAACATGACATCAAAATTGCTCCCAGAAGCCTATAATATAAATATAACATATTTTAAACTAAAAATGGACCTTTTTTCGGAACCTTTGAAGTTACATATGGGCAATTGTAATTCAGTACACCCCCCAAAGTTTATTGTTTCCTATGATTGAAACACACTTGCATTCTTAAAGATGCCTTTAATTAGCACCTCACTGTCAAAATCATTAAAAGACAGGTTTAGTTCTTGCAAGAATTCAAAACCTTCTAAATAATCTGAGATTTTCCCTGAAAATTGTCGTGAGAAAGATCTAAAACTTGAATCCCTCTCAAAAATCAAAGACGAAGGAATGGTCCCCTTAAACAAGTTGGCTTGCAAGTATAGGATTTCCAATTTTACACAACTATCGAGAGTGACTGGAATTTCACCTAATAACTTGTTTTCAGAAAGGTCCAAGGAGCCGAGATTAATCAGATTTACAATATTTAAGGGAAGTGAACTAGTTAAACGGTTTTGAGATAGGTTTAGAAGTATTGACAATGATGAAATATCAAACACTTCTTTTGGTATTGTACATAAGGTTGTTGGCACTAAGATCAATATCACCAAATTTTTACATTTCCCAAACTTGCAGGGATTCTTCCATGAAGTTTGTTTTCTGCTAAACTGAATTTGGATAACAAAGTTAAATTTCCAAATGAGTTGGGAATATTCCTGAGAATTTGTTTTCAAGTAACGCAAACTCTTGTAGCTTTTGAAGCTAACCAATATTAGGTGGAATGTTACCTATGAACTGGTTGCCTACCAAAAAGATGTTTTCCAAGTTGAAAAGATTGCAAATCCCTGCCGGTACATCTCCAGACAATTGATTGTAAGTTATAGATAAGTCTGTAAGCTTAATAGAGAGATTACTAATGGATTCCGGCAACACCCCTCCAAAATTGTTCTAATTCAGCTCCAGTAGATCCAAATTTGTGGCATTAGTCAAAGAGGATAGAAAGCTCAAGTCACCAGCTTTCCCACTTTCAAGACCATTAAAAGCAATGGCTAATTGCTGAAGTTTTTTCAATTTCTCCATGGAAAGAACTGTGAGAATATATATTGTGTGTATGGTATATTAGGAATTAGGCAATTTCCTTGCTTGTGTATATTAGGAATTAGGCAATTTTCTTTTCTTTGTATTTCTTTTTTCTGTCATAAATTAGGGCTATATAACTGATGCACTTTTTGTAAACATACTACAATTAATATACAGTTTCATTCAGACGATGCAGAGCCGTGTTTAACCCTAGCAGCAATCACGCAACCCTTTGTTTCTGATCTGAGTTTGGTTGGTGGTTCACTCGAGATTGCTCTCTAGGTCATTGGAGTTCGACCCATCTGGTCTCGCGACCCATCTTGGTTTTGCAAGACTTCGACCTATCTCTAGTTTAGTCTGTTGAAACCCCTAGTTCTCTCTATAGTTCGAAGCTCTCTGGACAAATTTCGCGACCTAGCTAATTCGCAAGTCTTTAACTCGGGACTTCTTCTTGCTGCTCTCTACCTCGATTGTACCTGGTGTATGGTTCTCTGGTTACTTCACATCTGTGGTTGCATCGAAGTGAAGTTACTCTTAGCTTCTCTCTCTCGAGAGGGCTCTGTCTGAGGTTGGTTCGAAACCCCTATCTTTCGGTTGGTCACTTCTTGGTATTTGACCCATTGGATTTTTACATCTGAAATCCTCTGGTATTTAACCCATTGGATTTTGCATCTGAAATCCTTTGATATTGGATTATTGTCATATTATTTTCTGATATTACATTTAGACCCAAACTCTTTTGGCTCTTACACTGTGATTTTGGATATATTGGTTTATTACATTGTTGCCATACTAACTTTCAGTTTATTATGATGATGACGGTTTCAGCTTCTGTAAAGCCCAAGAAGGGGCTCCTTGCTTCAAATGAGTGTGCCTTCTGCCATCAAAGGGGCCATTGGAAGTATCACTGTCCCAAGAAGGGATCTCTGGTTGGTTCGTATTCTCAGTAGTCTCGGACTCAGTTTTGCCCTTCTTCTCCGAGTAATTTTCAAGCTTTCGCTGGTTCTATTGCATCTATTCCGGCTCCTGATCCTGACTTGGCTTCCTTGACTGGTCAGATTAGTCAGCTTTAGCATATATTGGCTACCTCTTAGCCATCCCCATCTGCCTCCATTATTTCCTCTCTTTATTCAGGTTTTCTTGGGTCTTCTTCAAGTATTTCTTCGTCTGTCTGGATTTTTGACTCTGGTGCCTCTCATCATATGACTTCCCATCTCTCCTTACTTCAAAATTGTACTCCTCCTCCCTTTCCTATTACTGTCAATGCTGCTAATGGGTCTAGTATATATGTTATATTTGTTGGGTCTGTCCTACCGTCTGCTCTGTCTGTTGTCTCTATTCTATTTGTCTTTTATGTTCCTCCGTTATCTATCAGTCAGCTTGATGCCTCTAGTTTTGATGTTGTCTTTTCTTCTTCTGTCTGTTATGTGTAGGATCGGATCTCTAAGCAGCAAATTGAGGCTGGCCGTAGAGTTGGAGACCTCTATGTGGTGGAGAGCTTACACCTGTCTATGACTACCTCTCCGACTATCTTTTTTTCTTTTCAGTTAGATTCTCTGTCAAGTTCTTTCTATTTGTGGCATTCCAGATTAGGGCATTTGTCTGTTGACCGCTTACGATCTTTAGTTCTGTCAGGTATATTGGGTAAAGTTTCTCCTAGTGAACTTACTGAATGTCAGGGGTGTAAACTTGCCAAAATGACAGCCTTACCTTTTCGTAAAAGTACTTCTATATTTGATACACCATTTTCTTTAGTTCATACTGATGTTTGGGGTTCTTCTTCTGTTCTCACCAAAGGCGGTTCTGCATACTATGTGTCATTTGTTGATGACTGCACCCATTACACTTGGGTTTATCTTATGACTCATAAGTTCAATTTCTATCTGATCTACCGTACCTTTCAGTCTATGATTACTACTAAGTTTGGGTCTAAAATTAAAGTATTACAGTCTGAATTGGGTGGGGAATATTTTAAAAATGAGTTCTGTGAGTATTTGGCCAATTTGGGTACCTTTCACTGAACTTCCTGTACAGATACACCTGCCCAAAATGGTTGAGCCGAGCGTAAACACCGTCATCTCCTTGAGACCGCTGGGTCTCTTCTTCTTTCTACCTCAGTTCCAGCTCCATTCTGGGGGGAGGCTATTCTTACTGTTGCTTTTCTTCTCAACCGCATGCCTACTCTCATTCTTTCTAGTTGGTCTCCTTATGAGGCTTTGTTCTCCCAAATTCCTAACTACTCTCTCCTCCGTGTATTTAGGTCTGCCTGTTTTGTCTTTCTTTCCCGCAAAGATAGGACCAAACTTAGTGCTCGGTCTGTCCTCTGTGTCTTTTTAGGTTACAGTCCTACTCAGAAAGGCTACCATTGTTATGACCCTATCTCTCGTTGCCTTTATGTCTCCCATCATATTGCTTTTCTCGAACGTCTGTCTTACTTTTAGCTTCTCCTTTTCACTGCTTTCGTTTCCAAAGAAGATTTGGTTCACATTGACCCATTTCCTTCTGAGGTTCCGTCTGATGAGTACATCTCCACTGTTCCTCCTGAGGCCATTCCAACTTCTCTGTCTGCGTCACCCATGGCTCATTTTCCTTCTTCAGCTTCTTCTTCCCCTCCGTTGTTAGTCTATTCTCATCATCAAGCTCCCCCACCACCAATTGTCTCTACTCCTGTTGCTACTATTTCTACTTCTAACGACTCTGATCCTGCTGCACACCGATATCCTACTCATGAGCGTCGTCCTCCAAACAAGTTGGGTTGGTCTAATACATATTTTTTTGCTTCCTATCGTACTTTTTTGTCTGTTATTCATTCTTTTTTAGAACCACAGTCTTACACGGAGGTTTGTCAAGATCCTAATTGGGTTCAAGCTATGAAGGATGAGTTATTTGACTTACAAAAGACTAACACTTGAGAGTTGGTTCCTTTGCCTGCTGGCAAGAATCTGGTTGGTTGCAAATGGGTCTATAAAGTCAAGACTCATTCTGATAGTTCTCTCGAGCGCTACAAAGCTCGCTTAGTTGCCAAGGGTTTCTCACAGGAGTATGGTATTGATTATGAGGAGACATTTGCCCCTGTTGCCAAGATGACTATTGTCCGTACCTTGATTTCTGTTACTGCTGTTTGACATTGGCCTCTTTATCAGATGGATGTTTAGAATGCTTTTCTTAACGGTTATCTCACTGAGAAGGTCTACATGCGTCCTTCCCCTAGTCTTCTCCACTCCTGGGCAGGTTTGTCGTCTTCGCATGCTCTGTATAGTTTGAAGCAGTCTCCTCGTGCTTGGTATGATCGCTTTTAGATTGCCATTACCGAGCTTGGTTTCATCCTTCTGCTTCCGACTCTGCTTGGTTTCTGAGATACACCTCGACTCGTTTTATTGCTCTCCTACTCTATGTGGATGATATGATCATCACTGGCTCTGACTCTTCTGCTATCTCTAAGGTCAAGCAACATCTCTTCCGCACCTTCGAAATGAAGGATCTGGGTCCATTGCGATATTTTCTTGGTATTGTGGTTGCCTCTTCTCCAAAGGGCTATTTTCTGTCTCAGGCCAAGTATGCTAATGAGGTTATTCATCGTGCCGGTCTTATTGATACTAAGGTTTCTGATACACCTATTGAGCTTAATGTGAAGCTCAACTCTACTGATGGTGTCCCTCTGGATGATCTCTCGATTTATCGCGAGCTGGTGGGTTGTTTAGTTTATTTGACTGTCACTCGCGCTGATCTTCTTTATGCTATTCATGTGGTTAGTCAGTTTGTTTCTGCTCCTCGCTCTACCCATTGGGTTGCTTTGGTTCGCATTCTTCGCTATCTCTAGGGTACCATCTTTCAAAGCTTGCTGTTGTCATCTACTTCCTCTTCTCTTTAGACTTGGTGGCCTATGCTGATTCTGATTAGGCTGGTGATGTTACCTGATCTCATGTCCACCTTTGGTTTCTAGATGTTTCTTGGCGATTCCTTGATCTCTTGGAAAAGCAAGAAACAAACGGTTGTTGCTCGCTCTACTGTCGAAGCTGAGTACCATGCTATGGCTCATGCTACTACTGAGCTTGTTCGGCTTCATTGTCTTCTCTCTGATTTGGATGTACCTCAGTCTTCTCAGACCTTCCTCTATTGTGACAACTACAGTGCTATTCAGATTGCCCATAATACTGTCTTCCATGAACGGACAAAACAAATTGAGATTGATTGTCACTTTGTCCGACAACATCTGCAGTCTGGCTCTATTTCGCTTCCTTTTGTCTCCTCGGCTTTGCAACTTGCGAACTTCTTCACCAAGACTCACACTACCGCTCGATTTCAGTTTCTTCTTAGCAAACTCTCAGTGTTTTCTGCTAGAACACCTTGAGTTTGAGCGGGGGTATGAGAATATATATTGTATATATGGTATATTAGGAATTAGGCAATTTCCTTTTCTTTGTATTTCTTTTTTCTGTCATAGATTAGGGCTATATAGCTGATGCACTCTTTGTAAACATACTACAATTGAATATACAGTTTCATTCAGAAAACTTACATGAACTTTTCCAACAAGTTCATTTTCACCCACTAAGAAGAATGCCAGATTCGTGGCATTTGAAATGGATACAGGAATGGAACCAGTAAATTGGTTTCTATGAATGCAAAGTATTCGAGATTTTGGAGACAGATGCCAAAGTATAAGGGAAGACTCCCTTCAATTTGGTTAGTTCCCACATCGATAGCCACAATAGATGAATGATTGAAAAGTGAAGGAGGAATTGTACCTGATATGCTATTTTCATTCACTACAACATAAATTAGGCTTGTCAACCGACATAGAGCATCAGGGATGCTCCCTGCCAAATTGTTTTTGCTTGCCACAAGTTGTTGAAGAGATGAAAAATTTCCAAAAAAAATGAGGGATAAGTCCTATGAGATTGTTGGAACCGATGTCAATGATTTCGAGCCTTGACAACGCGCCAAGCTCTGAATGTAACACCCTCAAAATAAACCCATAAACCATCCAATATTAGCATGGCTAGACATAAGAGAATAAAGCATAATTGTATTCCATCAGAGTATTCATTACAAAATGTATTACATGTTGACAACAAAAGTAAACGCCCTATAGGCTTACAACTTTCCAAGTCAACACTTGGTTACAAAAAAAAGAGAGTACTAACTCTATACAAAGAAAGCCCTTGGCTTGATATACATGTAATACAACAAAACAACAAAAAAGAATCCAACAGCCTCTAGCCTCCCAAGCTACGTCCTTGGAGGTGGCATAACACCTGTACCTGAAAATAATGTCCCATATAGGGTGAGCCACAGCCCAGTAGAAATATACTAAACCAATCATAAACAATGACTAAAATAATAGCATTCGATAGATGGTCCACACCTATATTCCAACTTTATACCAAGTTACGGTTTCATGACAATCATGTCCATGTTACATTTTGCTTTCCATTTCTTAATGGACAAGGCTCAGAACCTGGCCTAACAATTTAATGAGATTATAATTCATCACTAAAATATTTTCGAAAATCATGACGGATACACATACTGGTGCTGTATCAATAACACATAAAACCACTTCCGTACTTCACAAATGATACACATTTTAGTGTTGTATCAATATAACATAGAAACACTTCTATACTTCACAAATGATAATGATATACATTTTAGTGCTATATCAAATCAAACAAACACTTCCATACTCCGCAAATGATACACATTTTAGTGTTGTATCAGTCTCAAACAAAATCCGGTTTAGAGGTCCATCCCCCATCTTCCCCTAAACCGTGGAGTACATCCCCTATCTCCTCCCACACAACACAATGTATATAAACACAGATTATATACATAATTAATCAATACATAAGGTTAATGTATTATTCCACTGTCATATTCGATGACACATTCAATTGATTAGTTTTAGTTTGCCTAATCATCATGCATTGTCGACAACAATCAAGACTATCCTCCACCGATAGCCCAAAGCAGTTATTTCTAAACAGAAAATAAATGCACCAAATGGATAAAATATCAACATTTTGCCTAGGTGAGCGATAAATTAATCCAACTACACCCTTTAATCCCATACCTTTCCAAATTGAATATTTCCTATTCAATTTTTCATTTCCCTAAATTAATTATACAAATTAATTTATAACAATTAGGGCTTTATCCCATAATTCACATAACAACCCTAAGGTTCCATTTTCATCAATATTCCGATTTTAGCTCCTTTTCTCAATTTATTACATACATGGGTTTATATATATGAAAACCCCACTTTTGTAAATTACACAAAGACCCCAAACTTTTTCAAAATTACCCAACAACCCCCAACCATATCAAAATGCCAAAATTTAAAGACAAAGATCATAATAGAGTAGGTTTATCCCTACCTCGAAGTTAGAGCTCAAACGGAGAAGAAGACCAAACTCAAAGTGCTCCAAACTCCAAACTTTTCGGATCAAAACGTAGCCCTCGACGATCAACACACTTGTAAAGGCCAAAGGGTAGGTGAACACTCTAACTAGATCAATCCTAAGAGAGAAGGGAGAAAGTAGTGAGAGAAGCTCTCAACAATGGCTTTTCGGAAAAGTAAGAGAGAGAGTGAAAGTTGAAAAGTGATTCAAAAATGCCCAGCTGCCAACTGATATACGCATGATCCGCTCGAGCGTAGAATAGAACGCTGAGCTCAAGAAGTCCCGCTCGAGCGCCAAGACACAAAAACAAAATACATCCACTCGAGTGCGAAAACCAGTCCGCTCAAGCGTAGATTTCCCCCTCCCAGAACTTTCACAGACATTGAACTACCCGCTCGAGTGCTAAGTTACCCGCCCGAGCGCAGGAAAACCAGCTCGAGCGTGAAAAACACCACTGTAGAAGTTTTGCAGAGGCACGAAATACTGGAAGTATGAAATCTCCGCTCGAGCGCACAAGGACCCGCTCGAGCGGACCACTCAAAAATTGGGCAACAAGAATTTGAACTAAGGCTCAACCCACCTGTTCGAAACACGCCCAACACATCCCAAAACTCAAACATATGAAATTAAAGGATGACAACAAGATACACAACCACCAACTCTGCGGATCCAAAGTCCGGAATACAACGAATACAAAAAGGGAAAACCGGGATCGCTATACTGAAGGAATTCTTCCCACTAGCATGTTGTTGTAGATGTTGAAAATAATGAGTTCAGAACAACGAGATAAGGTGGCAAGAATGTTGCCGATGATGGAATTGTTGTGTAGGCGTAATACTTTCAATCTTCTCAAATGGCCGATTTCAGGAGGAATTGCACCACTGAAGCTATTGTTTTGTAGTTGTAGCACTCTGAGAAAGCTTAGATTTCCGATGTGAGGTGATACGGTTCCTGCCAATTTTTGGGACCCTACATCCAATTTCGTGACCCTCTGGTGACGACGACCACATGTTATGCCATGCCAATGACAGAAGTGAGTTGTTGCATTCTAGAAGCTCAAAACTTGGAGAGGATCTTCGATATCTCTGGCTTTGAATGCAATTAATGCAAGTTGATCTATCTCGTTCCCTCCTGACCTAGAGGTCACTTTGGTGGCAAGAATGCTTGATTGTAGCATGCTCATGCAACATAGAAGTATATGTATGAAGACTTTAAAAAATGAACAAAACTTACTAAAGCTCAAACTTGAAATCCTCATTTGTGTTGAGGTTGTTTACAAATTCATTCTTTTCTATGGAAGTAGTTATATATATTACTTTCACAAATGTTACTGTCCTAGAAAAATATGTAAGTAATAAGTTTGTGTGGTTGAAATCGAATTTATATAATATCGAGTCTAAATATAAAATAAATTTGAATCATAAATTATAAATAAGTCACTTAATTTAGGTGGTTGTCAAACAATCCCTTAATAAAATTCAGATTAAAATTTTGAAATTGTGATATAATTGCATTACTTGTGGTTTGTGAGGCAAAAAATTAATTCTTAGTCTATGGACACTATGTGATCATATCTTCAACTAATCACAAATTATTATATCTTTTTTTATTCTCTAATTATTCAATATAAATTTATAAATTTTATCCCCTTTACTAATCATAGATACGTGACACCACATAAATGTGTTCCCAAACCACCAAATAATGTAATTCCTATTTGAGGTTGTTGAAATGGGTCCAGCACGTCAACTGATAAGGGCTAGATCCTCCTAAACATAATAGCATAACATATAGTAGGTTGGGTAGACTTCCAAAACCACCAAATAACGTAAGCAGCTGTGATAGGACCCAGGATACCTTCAACCCACATACATTTGTGAGAGAGAGAGAGGAGAGGAGAGAGAGGGGGAGGAGAAAAAATAAATAAATAAATAAATAATGGTCATAAATCAATTAAAGATTATGAAAGTCACAAATTTTGAGGATCCAAGTACCATTCTAACGCAAGTCTTATTTAAAGTTGTTGAATTGGGTCCATCACGTGAACTGATAGGGGCTAGATTCTCCTAAACATAATAGCCTATAGCCTTCATTTATGATGTGAATAAGTTTTTTAATTTTTTTAATTTTTTAATTATTTTAATTTGAGATTAAAAAATTTCGTTTATGATAAATTTTTAATTTTTATAAAAAAAAATAAAATGATTATGGTTTGAATATAATATTTTGTATTATTAAGTTAGAAAATTTATTTTATTTTTTATAACTAAAATAATTCTAACCCAACCCAACCCAATCCAAATCTTCATACCAAACGAACCCATAGTAGGTTGGGTAGACTTTGCAAAAATAATTTAGCAATGATGATACAGATCCCTAGGGATAGAACTATGAGCTCTAATAATGTGGCAAGTTAAAAAAATAAAATTAAAATACAGACATACACATTACATCACAGATGAGACCTACCTGTTTAAAGCTTTTAGAGCTCTTATTTTAGAGTTACCAAACATTTTTTAAAACAATTTTAGGGAAACTTTTACTTAAAATATAAATTATTTTTTGGGATTTTAAAAATTATTTAAGATTTCTAATTTTATAATAAATAGTCAATTTTATTAATAAATTATCAAGTTAATCAACAATTTTTAATGATATTAAAATTTATTTCAATTAATAATTAAATAATTTTATTATTATATAAGAGAGCAGTTAGAAATTTTATATTTTCAGTTTATTTTATTAAATAAAAAATTTCTGACAATAGGGAATTTATAATTTTCCGAACTACAGTGGACAATCTGTATTTTAAACAAAGCTCAATAGGTGCATTTATAATTTGTCCTAAATTTTATTTTTAGTGCCTTTTGGAAACTTACCTATTTTAGTTAGTTTTTTAAAACTATTTTATGAAATGAAAAAAGTTATGTTTGGGATGATTTGTGAAATTTTTTATAATTGAATAGATAATTATGAGAGAAAAAAAAAATGATTAATTGATGTATAAGGTGTGATATTTTGTCTTAGAATAATACTACATCCTTCTAATTTTATCTCCCCAATTCCATCCTAATGACATGACTAAGATGAAGCGGTCTCACACTCCTCTTCTATCATCTTTAGCCGCCTCTAATTTTACATCATTGATGGTGAAATCAGAGAGTCAAAATTAGGGAATGAATCATTTTTCTTGTCTTATTCACTATTGTAACATTTTTTGTATTTATACGCTATTTTAGCCAAAAGCCAAGTTGCAAAACATGGCAATTTATTGTCAAAAAGTTTAATTCTTAGTAACGATACATTTTAAGGGAATTTGTTAGGAAATCCCTTTACTTGTATCTCAATTAATCCATAATATATTTTGTATTCCAATCAATCTTATTATTTAGACATTTAATCCATCAAATTCTAATTCTCATATTTAAGGTATTTTATAGACAATTTTACCCTTATAAATATTTTTTTAATCCTTAGCAACTTGGTGTGCGTATTTTACACTAGTTTGTACTTTTATATATTAAACTTTAAATTCATAATTTTTGTTGTACATATTTTTTTTAATGAAATTTATATTTTTGAAACCTAGTTAACGAGATCTATTAAATTTCACTTAAATTCACATTGTCAATGTGAACATTAATGTGTGTTTCACCCTATTATTATTGTTATTATTATTATTATTATTATTAGAGGTATTTTGATAACTATGTCACCCATGTAACTTAGCAGAATAGAAGAAAATAATTTGAACTAAGTGAAAAATAAGTAGTTGAAAGGGGATTTATGAATAAATATTTTTTTGAACCCTTAGCAACTTGATATGCCCTATTTTAGACTATTTTGTACTTTTATATACTAGTGGTTGGGCACATGATTTTTCATCAACTATTAATACTATAATTATGCATGTCTTTTAAATTGGTATATGATATGCATACAAAGTATGGAGACTTATATGAGTAAATTGATTTGTATCAAAAATACAATTAAGTAAGAAATGAATACATACTTGGCTGAAGAATTTAGATGATAACTGAGAAATTTTATAAATATAAACATTAATTTGTAGCTAAATTGTTGAGATTACAATCTTATCTTAAACAATGTCATTTAAATATATAGTATTATACAAATTTTTTTCTATCAACTTCTCATTTCAATTTTTCATAATTTGTACCTGTAATACAATTGAATATATGAAATTAATTGCACAATTACACAATTTTGTTTAATAGTTTATCTCATAATACAAATTCATTAAATTCACTATTACATATTATTTGCATATTATTGGTATAAGAATGGATTAGTATCAATATGTAATATATTTTTATGTATAAAAAATTGTTGAGTCTCATTTCCTATGCCACGAATATCTTGCATGATGCATCTGTAAGTAATTAGCATATAACAAAAATTGATTGAAACTTTTTATTTGATGTACTTATTTTCTGTATAATTGAGTTATTGTGATAATATTTGGGCATCATTTATTTTTCCTTATAATTTGACTAAAATGTGTGCATGAGGTACATTATTTTTCTTGAACTTCACAACAGATAGGACAGTTCTTGCTCCAACTCATCTAACTTTGCTTGGATTTTCTGTAGTTTTTGTTTCACCATGTTCTTATTTTTCTTCTTACTCACCATTATAACTCATTGTAATAAAAATATTTTGATGAATATGAGTTTGAAGCGATATCATATTGTTATGAATTTCAAATTTTATTTTCCCTCAACATTGTGATTTTTTTTGTGAGGGGAAAAAAGTACAATTATTGTCGTGATGGAGGTGTTTTGTAAAGTTTTGTTTATTATTGAAAATGTTTGTTGTTGATACTTATTTGTATAACATGTATATATATATATATATATATATGTATTGAACATAAATTGATAAGAGAATAATACACAATTTCGTAATTTTTTTCTAACAAATATAACTATATTACTAAGTGATACATGTTAAAAAATTAAAATATTCGATGGTAATATAGTATTACAGATTGATAATGTACGAATACAGTAAACTTATATAAACTTACATTTATATTTTTTATATATTTATATATGTAGACATTGACATATATAAGATATCACAAAGTAATATGTGAAATCTTTGTAACAATATATACAAGTAACAATGAAAAGTAATTATTCATGGTCATAATTATTAGTGAAGAAAGATTTTTTTTTTATTTTTTAAAGAAAGAGAAGTTTATAGTGTTTGGGTTTGGTTTGTTTTTCAAGTTTGTTTCGAATTTTTGATTTTCATTTTTCTTTGTTTGACTGTAGTGATCTCGGTTTCAATCCTTCTTCATGTTTTGCCACTTCGACTGGGCCAGGGGGGTCGAGCTGCCCGATCAGCTTGCGGGGGTCCAGGAAACAGCGCCCCTTGGCGGGTCCAAGGGCAGCACCCTGGCGGGGGTTGAGCTGCCCGGTTAGCTCGCGGGGGTCTAGGGGGCAGTGCCCTTTGGCGGGGTTGAGAGGCAGCGCCCCTCAAAACAAAAATGCAAAACGCATTCGAAGTTTCTTGTCCGCACGTGAGGGGAATGAGGCCGCACATGCGGAAAATAGGGCAGGGGGGGTAAAGCACACTGAAAAAGGCAGGTGTGGCTAGAGGTGCGGGAAGTTAGGTAGATCCGGAATTTTTTCCTTTTCTTCTCTCTTTAGGCTGATTGAATGTCACTTTTTGTATATCTCTCTCTAAAAACATTTCCTCTCCCTTCTCTTTACATTTCCTATCAAAAACCTCACAAGATCTTTGATTTAGATCCAAGTCCTTCATCAAAGTTGGTTATCTAGGCGAGGGCTACGTTGTGTGCGGTGGAGATCGAGTTTAGGCATCGTTGATTTTGGGGTTTCAACTCGTTTCTTCTTCAAACTTGAGGTAGGGATTTTCTACACTCTAATATGGTTTTTAGCTTAGTTATTTGCTATTGTGTATAGATGATGAGATTCGGTTGTGGTTTGGACAAATCTAGGATTTGGGTGTGAAATGAAAAGAGGGGTTTTGATGAATATGAGGTAAACGAGTATGAGGCTTGAATATAAGATCATGTTGTGCCAAAATAGTTGATTTTGATGTTTGGGTTGATATTTGGTGAAAGGGGGATTTTGCCCTAATTTTGATTAAATTATTATTTTGCATAAATAATTGAGATTAACATTGAAAAAGTGAAATTGGAAGGTTGTGATTATAAATGGTGATATTGGATATGTATTATCTCAGCTATGGAAATTTTGAATAAACTATTTATTTTGATATGGAACATCTCTTTAGAAATAATTGCATTAGGCTATCGGTGGAGGATAGTCATGATTGTTGTAGAAATTGTATGAGGATTAGGCGATTTAATGCTAATCTATTGATTGGTTGTCATTGAATATGACCGTGCTATAAATACATTGTATATGTATGTTTATTGGGAGGAAATAGGAGATGTACTCCATATATGATTATGTTTATAAATACATTTGTGGCAGCCGAATAAATAGAAGAGTTGGAAGGGATGTATCCCAGAAGTCAGAGGCTGTTCGGCTCCGTACTAATCAACTAAGATACCGAATACAATGAGATCGCCGAATAGACGGGGAGATGCATGTTGGAATAAACAAAAGGATAATAAGTAAAAAGTGGGCTCTGGACCCGAGGTCCAAAGAATGAGTATAAATACAAGAACTTCAGATTTAGAAAGGTATGTAAGAATCACTTCACTAAACTTAGTAAACAAGCTTTCTTGAGTATAAGAACTGACTTGCCCGTCGGAGTGCTAACCCCGGCACCCGACCGGAGTGTTTGCCCTTGCAGGTGACTAGCTGAGGATCAAGAGCGTCTCCCAGGATCTGAAGAGTGTTTCCAAAACCACTTCCCCACAATTGGCGCCGTCTGTGGGAATACTCAAGTACATCCATGGAAGGCGTGACTCAAGATTCTCCAATAGCCACCGACGCGATCACACAGAGAGTCGACCTCACTCCGGCGAATACGCTCGAGAAGGAAATCATCGCTGCAAGACGTGCCTTGAATGTCGATTCACAAACGACTTCAGCACAGGAGACGATGCTAGCCATTATGAAACGAGCCAAAAAGATCAAACACAGTTTAGACAACCCCATCGCTGAGAACGAGCGCCTTCGCCGTGATCTGGCCTTGGAAATAGCAAAGTCCAAGCAAACAGTGCGCCAGGTTTCTAAGCGACCCCCAAGGGCAGGCGATCTACGATCTCGGGCCCGACAGCAAAACAACGACGCTCGTTGTGCTTCAGCCGATTACTCCGAGGAGCTGACAAAAGACGAACGCCTCCAGTGAAGTGTTCCGCGTGATAACATCCTTATGATATACAGCCTACCGAAAGCCCCGGCCGTACATGGGATCCAGTCCCTCCCAGGCCCTCAGCAGCAACTCACGCCAGCAAAGCGACCCTGAGAATCACCAAGCATCACCTTCGACGACTCTGATTTGATCGGCGTAACACTCCCTCACATCGATCCATTGGTTGTCGCGCTACGCGTAAACCGGTTCACCGTCGAATGCGTTCTTATAGACCAGGGCAGCACTTCGGAGGTCATGTATTATAAAACCTTCATCAAACTCGGGTTCACCGAATCGGACCTGACTCCGGCCCCTTATCCACTATTCGGCTTCAATGCCAACCCCGAATACCCACTGGGAAAGATCAACCTACCCGTTCGAGCGGGTTCCAGAACGGTGGATGTAGAATTCCTGGTCGTCCGGCTGCCATCGCCGTACAATCTCATCATGGGGCGATCGTGGTTGCATACCTTGCAGGCCGTCCCAAGCACCTACCATCAATTGTTACGTTTCCCAACAGAACACGGCATTGAGCAGATCCGCGGCTCCCAAAAATCGGCACAAGCATGTTACCTCCTGGCCGCCAAAATGCCAAAGGAATTGCAGGTAAACTCCATTGAGGTACCCAATCGGGAAATCCTGGATGACGTCGGGCGGCAGCCAAGCGAAAAGGCCACAGAAGGTTTAGACCGAGTTGACATCGATGGAAGCCCGGAAAAGTTCTTCATGATCGGCACCTCTTTAAACCAAGCCGATAGACAGCAGCTGATCTCCTTTCTACTCGCCAACCTCGACGTCTTTGCGTGGACTCCGTACGAGATGCCGGGTATAGACCCATCAGTTTCACAGCACCACCTGAACGTCGACCCCACATGCAAGCCCATCATTCAGAAAGGCCGTCGGTCTGCCGCAGAGCACACTGCTGCCGTCATAGAAGAAGTCGACAGACTGCTTGACGCCGGGGCAATTAGAGAAGTCACCTACCCCACGTGGCTCTCCAACACAGTGGTGGTGAAGAAGAAAAATGGAACTTGGCGAGTGTGCGTCGACTTCACGGATCTGAACAAAGCTTGCCCCAAGGACTGCTTTCCCTTACCTAGAATCGACCAACTCGTCGATGCAACGGCGCGCCACCAACGCATGAGTTTCCTCGATGCTTACAGAGGCTACCATCAGATCGCCATGCATCCAGATGACCAGGACAAAACTGCATTCCTCACCCCAAGAGGAACCTACTGCTACAAAGTTATGCCTTTTGGGCTGAAGAATGCAGGGGCAACTTACCAAAGACTGGTCACCGTTATGTTCAAAGAACAACTCGGCCACACTATGGAAGTCTACATCGACGATATGGTGGTCAAGTCCAAAGAAGAACAGGATCACATAGCCGATCTAGAGAAGACATTCGGCATCTTGCGCAAATACAGAATGAAACTGAACGCCTCCAAGTGCGCGTTTGGAATCGGCTCCGGCAAATTCCTGGGTTATATCGTCAACCACCGTGGAATCGAAGCCAACCCGAGGCAAGTCACAGCAATCTTGGAACTCGGTTCCCCCCGATCAGTGAAAGAAGTCCAAAAGTTGATGGGGATGGCCGCTGCACTCAATAGATTCATCAGTCGGTCAACAGACCGCTGCAGACAATTCTTCCAGACGCTACGTCAAGGCAAAGCTTTTGAATGGTCCGCCGAGTGCGAAGCAGCTTTCACCGGGCTCAAGACTTACCTCCGGTCAGTACCTCTCTTGACAACACCAGCTGCCGGTGACCCCCTCATTCTGTATCTGGCAGTCTCCGATAGGGCCGTCAGCGCCGTACTATTAAAAGAAGAGGAAGGGCAGCAACGGCCAGTGTATTATGTGAGCAAGGCAATGGTCGATGCCGAGACACGTTATCTTCCGCTGGAAAAACTCATCCTAGCCTTGGTCATGGCAGCAAGAAAACTGATGCATTACTTCCAGGGGCATAGCATTGGGGTGATAACAGATTATCCCCTCCGATCAGTACTACGGAGTGCAGAAGCATCAGGACGTGTTTCAAAATGGGCTCTTGAACTCGGCCAATATGACATTCAGTTTTTACCCAAAACCGCAATCAAGGGACAGGTGCTGGCCGACTTTGTTGCCGAATTCACAGGCGGGCTTTCCGACCTTAAACCTGCCGACGTTCTTCCAAAGGCTGAAGTTCGATCAAAGCCGAACTGGAGAATTTATGTCGGGGATATTTGGCAGCTATACTGTGATGGATCGTCTAACCAACGGGGCTGCGCGCCGGCGTAGTAATCATGTCTCCCGACGGCGCAGTAATAGAGCAGGCCGTCAAGCTTGGCTTCGAAGCATCAAATAACGAGGCCGAGTATGAAGCCCTCTTAGCCGGTCTACGAAATGCACATATTCTCGGCGCTCGGCGTTTGCTAGTGTTTTGTGACTCAAAATTGGTCATCAACCAGCTAAAGGGGGAGTACGCTGCAAAAAACGACCGTATGGCGGCCTATATGAAAACGGCCAACTCTTTGCTAACGAAGTTTGACCATCACGAACTGAACCAAATAACACGTGATCAGAACACACACGCAGATGCCCTGGCATGCCTAGCCTCCGCCATCAATTCTGAGCTCAAACGGACCATTGAAGTAGGTTTCATCCCGGAGCCGAGTATTGGCCCTTCGGAGGAAACCCACGTCAACGTTATAGAATCCGCATCAAGCTGGATGGACCCCATGCCGGATTCCTCTCTTCTGAACAACTCCCAGAGGACAAAAAAGAAGCACACAAGCTACGCAATAAGGCCCTGCGATACTATCTGGATCCACAAGGAGGGCTTTATAAAAAGTCCCTCTCCGGTCCCTATTTGGAATGCGTACACCCGGATAAAGTGGAGGAGCTTCTAACTGAGATACATGAGGGCAGTTGTGGTGCCCACTCTGGCGGACGCTCCCTGGCCCATCGAGCTATAACACAGGGGTATTATTGGCCGACAATGAGAGCCGACGCAGAAAATTATGTTAAAAGATGCGAACAATGCCAAAAGTTCTCCCCACTAACCCATTTGCCCGCCGAAGGGTTGAACTCTATCACCAGTCCCTGGCCGTTTGCTCAATGGGGGCTTGATATCGTAGGACCGTTGCCAAGGGCCCCAGGAAACAAGCGATTCTTAATCGTAGCAACAGATTACTTTACAAAATGGGTCGAAGCGGAGGCTCTAACACATATACGAGATGCCGACATAAAGCGATTTGTATGGAGAAACATCATTACGCGATTCGGCATTCCAAGAGCTCTCATCTCAGACAATGGCACCCAGTTCGATTGTGGCGTATACCGAGAACTGTGCAGCAAATACGGTATCGTGCCTTACTTCTCTACGCCCGCGTACCCCCAGAGTAACGGTCAAGCCGAAGCCTCTAACAAAACCATCTTGGACGGCATCAAAAAGAGGCTGGAAAGAGCTAAAGGCAAATGGGTCGAAGAATTGCCGAGTGTATTGTGGGCGCATCGCACAACGCCGAGGAGGTCCACCGGAGAAACGCCGTTCGCTCTATGCTTCGGAACCCAAGCAATCTTACCCCTGGAAATCGGCCTCCCGACTTTGAAATCGCAAGCCTTTGATACGGGCCGAAATGACATGATGCTCGCCCTGGACCTGGATCTAATCGAGGAACGAAGAGACCGCGCCCTGGCCTCCATGGCACGGTATCAGCAGCAGCTCGCTAAGTCGTACAATCAACGAGTTCAGTTGCGCCGTTACACTCCAGGAGAGCTGGTCCTGAAGAAAGTACTTCCAGCCGACCGGAGACCGGCCGACGGAAAGCTGGGTCCGAACTGGGACGGCCCCTATCAAGTAGACTCCATTGCAGGAACAGGGGCATATCGGCTCTCGGACATGTCAGGAAGAAGCCTGCCACGGCCTTGGAATTCAACGCATCTACGAAAATTTTACCAATGACCCGATTTGTGGGCTTGGTACTTGTACATACTCTGCTGTAATGCAAAAGTTTCTCGTTTTTATGCCTCAGCTCATACGCTTCTTGATGGCCGAATAAGTCTCCGGATTCGGAGCGCCCTTCGTGGATACCACGATTGGCCAAACAAGTCTCCGGATTCGGAGCCCCTTTGGTGCATGACATCTAAGGGCCGAATAAGTCTCCGGATTCGGAGCGCCCTTCGTGGATACCACGATTGGCCAAATAAGTCTCCGGATTCGAGCGCCCTTTGGGTGCATGACATCTAAGGCCGAATAAGTCTCCGGATTCGGAGCGCCCTTCGTGGATACCACGATTGGCCAAACAAGTCTCCGGATTCGGAGCCCCTTCGTGATGACATCTGGCCGAATAAGTCTCCGGATTCGGAGCGCCCTTCGTGGATACCACGATTGGCCAAATAAGTCTCCGGATTCGGAGCCCCTTGGGTGCATGACATCTGGCCGAATAAGTCTCCGGATTCGGAGCGCCCTTCGTGGATACCACGATTGGCCAAACAAGTCTCCGGATTCGGAGCCCCTTTGGGTGCATGACATCTAAGGGCCGAATAAGTCTCCGGATTCGGAGCGCCCTTCGTGGATACCACGATTGGCCAAATAAGTCTCCGGATTCGGAGCCCCTTTGGGTGCATGACATCTAAGGCCGAATAAGTCTCCGGATTCGGAGCGCCCTTCGTGGATCCACGATTGGGCCGAATAAGTCTCCGGATTCGGAGCACCCTTCTGGGGATCACGATTTAACTGACCAACTACATGGTTCCTAATTGGAGCCGATCGATGCATGTTCGAACGTTTACATCACGCAATACAAAAGCTGACAATAAATTGAGATAGGGCGTTTAATTACGCGCAAAACATTTCAAAAGCTGCTAATAAAGAAATTCTATTTATTCAAAAGCCGCCATACATTTCAAGCATTTGATAAAGTAATTCTATTTATTCAACATTATGGCCCACTAAGTCGGCGTCTTCGTCGTCGCTTTTCTCAATTTCGAACTCGGGATACGGAAGGTAATGCCGATGATATAGGGGCGAAGCCGAATTTATGCCCACGGACCCAAGAGCTTCCACGGTTTGAAGGGCCTTGATCCAGCCATGCTTGAAACCACGATTTTCGCATCGGCAGACTCCTCAGCTAGGTCTGTTTTGGCCTTCCCGATCCCGGCCTTCAAGCCGTCCTGATATCCGCTCTCATAACCCGAGGCCTCTCGGTTCGCCCTCTCCCCATGCTTTTCGCTTGGCTGTCCACCACCGACTTGGCCGCTCGAACACTCTTCAGCTCCGAAGCTCACTCTCAGCCTTTTTCGCGGAGCCTCCAGACTGCGATTCCTTTCGTTGTTTTTCTCACTCTCGCGTCGGGCTTCGCGCAGACGCATCCCGATTTCATAAGCGCTATACAGTCCCTTGACAGCCCCATGTATGCCATCCCGAAATACTTCGAAATCTCGACGTCCGACCATCGACTGTTGGACCTCCGGCGGAAAAATCTGCCGAGCGAACTCGACCGCCACATCTGGGTCTTTAATTATAGAATCCGCCTCCGTCATTGGTCTATTCTTCACGAGAACCGCAAAACTCAACGGTCGTGGCGCCGCGTCTGGCTCAACAAGGGTCGTGGGCGCGGGAATCTCCCCGTTGTCCGTCCTTTCGGGGTGATCTGCTTCGACGACTAGGGGGCCGCTCTTTTTCCCGATCCATGGATGCTCTCCTTCCCGTGTGAATAGGCTCGCTTCTGCGACTCATTTTAACCTCTAAACCCAGCCAATGTTGGCCCCTGCCAGGTTTGGATCAAGCCTGAATAAGAAATGAGTCAAGTTGTTGGCATGAACTCGCCCATTTATTCTGGGGTACATGCAGCTCCCCCGAGAAAACGTCAGAAAGACTGAGCGCCAAAAGTCGTTATGCCCCTCCCAGCCCTCGATTCAGAGCCATCGGCTCATTCGGTCCTCGCTCGCGCCCTGGCAAGGCAAGGGCAGATTCATTAATCATTCGGCTATATTTCAAGCGCTATCGCCGGTATCGCTGGGGCAAGGGCAGATTCATTAACTTATTCGGCTATATTTCAAGTGTTATCGTCGGTTAACCTAAGATCGCCGGTTAACCTAAGGCAAGGGCGGATTCATTGATCTAGCCAGATATATTTTCAAATGATGACGCCGAGTAATTTATGCCTCAGCCAGCCCTTGATTCAGAGCCATCGGCTCATTCGGTCCCTCGCTCGCGCCCTGGCCAAGGCAAGGGCAGATTCATTAATATATTCGGCTATATTTCAAGCGCTATCGCCGGTATCGCTGGGGCAAGGGCAGATTCATTAATCTATTCGGCTATATTTCAAGCGTTATCGCCGGTTAACCTAAGGCAAGGCAGATTCATTAATTCTATTCGGCTATATTTCAAGCGCTATCGCCGGTATCGTTGGGGCAAGGGCTAGATTCATTAACCTAGCCGGCTATATTTTCAAACGATAACGCCGAGTAATTTATGCCTCAGCCAGCCCTCGATTCAGAGCCATCGGCTCATTCGGTCCCTCGCTCGCGCCCTGGCTAAGGCAAGGGCAGATTCATTAATCTAGCCGGCTATCTTTTCAAGAGATCACCGAGTAACTTATGCCTGAGCCAGCCCACGATTCAAAGCCATCGGCTCATTCGGCTTCGCGAGCCCGCCCCCTGGCTAAGGCAAGGGCAGATTCCTTAGTCCGATCGTCCGGTCTCAAAATTAAGTAATGTCATTCTTCATCAGCAGCAAAATTGAGCACAACTCGTGACATTTTATATATACAAAATCAATAAGCTATAAGCCCGCACAAAAATGTCTGACAAAACAATTGTAACAATACATTTTTAAAATCCTAATACATTTGTGAAATCCTAAGTCATTTGCCCAGCTCAGCCTTCGGAATCAGTCTCCAACGGCTCGACATCCACTTGCTCATACGGCACTGGCATAGTCAGTGAAACTCCAGCTGCAGCAAGGGCTTTGTGCCAGCCATGCTTGAACCCCCTGTTTTCGAAGCGCGGGACCTGGTCCACATATTCGGCGAGCCCAGCATCTTTCTCGGCTTCGAATACTTTCGAAGCAGCCTCCTTCACGTCAGCCAACTCAGCCTCCAGGCTGGCAACCGCCTTCTGGGACAATCCCAGCGCCGTTTCGCTCGCGTCCGCCCTCTTCTCGGCGTCCGCTCGGGATTGATCTGCAATGCGAGCCTTTTCTACCTCGGCCTCGGCCCGAGAAGCTTCCTTGTTCGCTCTCAAAACTGCATCCTCGGCCCTCTTCCTCTGGCCCTCTACTTGCTTTCGTAAGCGGTCAATCTGTTTGACGGCGTCGAGATGCCGACGTCCCATGTCGGCTATCCTTCCGACGGTCTGCAAAGGAAGAACCCAAAAACATAACCTCAACAGTACTTGGATAAAGTGAAGAAAAGTCAGAATACGTACCAGGAGTGCCGATTGCGGCCAGTGCTGTCGCATTCAGATCTGGTTCCACCCGGAAAGCCTCCATATCAGACGGCAACGACACGGACGTAGCCACACCGAATGCGACTTCTGGATCTTTAAGCGCCGAAGCGTTAGAGGGAACCGGCATGTCCTTTACCATTGGACGAATGACAAAAGGAACAATCTCACTAGATCCCTCCAATCGAGGACGCTTACCACCGTGTTCGTCTGAACCGGCCTTAAGGTCAGCAGGGCGTTTCTCTGCCTTTTCCTCAACTTTTTGGCCGACTTCCCGACCAACGAGATTCGGCATTCCGATATTTTTTCCGTCTCCTCTACAACCCCCAAAGACTCTGATTTCGGCAACAGGGAGGGGGAGTCGAGATTCGGTGGCGGGCGGTATCTCAGACGAAAGGCCCTCGCTCTTCGCCGGTGCGGCTAACCTCTCCGCATTCGCCTTTTTGGCAAGCTTTGTCAGACTCAATCCGGCCATATCGCGGAGTCTATGACGGGAAGATCCTCTATGTGTTGAAAAACGTCGGCAGAAGGAAGATTCCCTGGTTCCGACGTAAATGGAGGATCGGAAATCCAATACCTCCTCAGACTCGGTCTCGGATTGATCTGATTCGGCGATATCAGCTACCTCATTTCGCTCCGAATCGGACCCTTCAAAGCCTACCTGCCTCAAGTTTTTTGAAGTCAGACAGAATAAGAGCAATAAGGGAATCTTCACCTTGGAATCGGTATGTTTTTCGCCGCCGAGAGAAGGTTGTGTATGTCGGCGTAACAAAGCAGAATGTGAGCCGCCCTCCCCTGTTTCTAAAGACTTCGACGGCCGAAATACCTGAGAGCAACCCTAATATCTGAAAGAACGGCGTCGTGGGTTGAAGATAGTACCTTTTTCAAACCCCTCCCTGCACGAGACGAAGCCGTAAGATTTCAATGGTATAGGTTTTACAATAAAAATGAACACATGACAAAAACAAGAAGATACTCGGCGACCTGGCTCGCTCCTCCGTCTAGGAACAAGGGTCAACACGATCCTCCCCTTCGCCAAATTCCCAGTTACCCTGGACAACGACCATAACATCATCAACTCGTTTCCCAGAGCTGGAAAGCATGGTGATTAGCTGATGGTCGGTGTCCTTAGCTCTAAGGAATAACGCCCTTGCCGACCGGAGGACTTAGCCAAAGCATAGCAGTGCCGGATAGCCGCGAATGCCAAGGTTAGTTCCAAGGCGACGATTCAACGCTACAATCCCCATTATGATTCTAAAGAAATTCACGTTAGGTTGAGAAGGGATTAAATCCCAATGGCGAAGCACAGCCCTTAGAAATGGGTGTAGAGGGAAGCGGACTCCACCCTCTGCGATTGACAAGAGAGGAAAGACGATTGTGGTTTCGTCCTCCCTCTCCATGTCAAGGGTGTCGTCTACCACAAGTGACAGACGGACGTCATCAGGAATAGAGAAATGGCGTTTAAAACCAGCAATTCGATCTGATGAGAGGAGGTCTTTTAAATGTTTCGCCATACCCTACAGTTGACACAGATATGCCAAAGAATAAAATGAGAATAGTTCTCGAAGTAAAGAAGTGGAAAACTTACAGAGGGTGAAGAAGATATCGGAGGAGACAAAATTGCAAGAACGATCCAAAAGGCAACCCAGCGACCAGTATCATGGAACGCGAACCCGAAGGGACGCCAATCTTTAAAATCACAATGAATAGGTATGTACGAAGAGGCGGGAAGTCGGTACGACAACCAAAAGGGGGTGTACTTAGACGTACGCTTTGTGGGCCCAATCACCAAAATTTTGGTTGGGTATTCAAAATTCGGAACCAAGCATTCCAGCCAACAGACGTTGGGAGAATGCTTGGGGGGCAATTGTGGGAGCCGAATAAATAGAAGAGTTGGAAAGGATGTATCCCAGAAGTCAGAGGCTGTTCGGCTCCGTACTAATCAACTAAGATACCGAATACAATGAGATCACCGAATAGACGGGGAGATGTATGTTAGAAAAAACAAAAGGATAATAAGTAAAAAGTGGGCTCTGGACTCGAGGTCCAAAGAATGAGTATAAATACAAGAGCTTCAGATTTAGAAAGGTATGTAAGAATCACTTCACTAAACTTAGTAAACAAGCTTTCTTGAGTATAAGAACTGACTTGCCCGTCGGAGTGCTAACCCCGGCACCCCCGACCGGAGTGTTTACCCTTGCAGGTGACTAGCTGAGGATCAAGAGCGTCTCTCAAGATCTGAAGAGTGTTTCCAAAACCACTTCCCACAACATTGCATATGTATATTTGTTTGGGAAGAGAAAGGGGATGGACTCCATTTAAAGCAAGTTGGTCGGAGGGTCTTGGATGAAAGACCCGAAATTTATATATAAATGGGTGTCGAGTCCTTCGGACGAAGATCCGTAAAATGGCATATTTGAGAAAATATACATGGGTACGATTCCCGCGGACGAAATATCCGTAAAAATGGCAAGTTTGAAATGTTTATGTGTGTTTTGCATAAATGGAAAACCATTGAGTTGTAGTCTCATTTTGGTTGTTGAAAGATAACGAATTTAACTCATGAATTGAGTAGCATATATGAACTGGAAATAAAATTAAAGGAAAATGGAATAAGGTTTGTCATAGTGCCATATGGATATGCAGGTCTTGTGGATGTCTCAAGATTGGTATTGTTTATATACGTGGTATTTATACCTTTGCTAAACCTCATAAATTGTGTTAGATTATTTTTATTGGGCTGTTGGCTCACCCTATATGGGAATACCATTTTCAGGTACAGGTGAGATGCTTCCTCCAAGGCAATAGCGTGGATGGAGTTTTGGGAAGTAAGAGCTTCTTAATTATGCCTTATGTGTGTATGTTTGTTATTTGTAAAGTCAGTGGCTTAAGATGTAATGAGCGAGACTCAATTTGTGTAACCAAGCAATGACTTGGAAACATGTAAGCCTACATGACATTTAACTAGTTGTTAAACAGTGAACTCTGATATATGAAAGTATGTTGTTTCTCATATTTATTCTGCATATGAGTTATCTTTATTGTATTATTTTGGGGGCGTGACATTGACACTGTTTTTTTTTAATAACCTTTTTTTTTTAAATTCACTTAATTTAATAATTTTTTATTTTTTAATTTTACTTTTAGGTTTAGATTCACTTAATCTAAATGTAGTTATAAAATAATTTATTGTGTATTATTTTTATATAAAAATTATTAATATTAAATAATCATAATAATATATATATATAATAACAAAAATTTTGAATTTATAAATTTTTTTTTACTAATATTTTACTTTTTAATTCTATTTTAGATTAGAGATATTTACCAATAAATCTCATCTCACAAACAAGTACTCCAATTAGTCCCAAGTTTTTTTCTATTGATTTGTTAAGTCCTATTAGTGGAGAGTTTCTTTTCGTGTGGTCCTATTTTTTATTTTTTTTTATTTTTGGTAGTGTTTTGATGGACAGTTTTATCCTTTTATTAATGTGACATGTATGATGTGATACTCTAATATGGCAGTTATTAATATGACACACCAAAAAAATTAAATATTCCTTAATGTACTTTTCCTAAATGTTACAACGTGCCGAGTATGATGTGACACTCCCAAACTTTTACTCCAAACAAAAAAATAAAAATTCCTTAGTGTACTTTTTCCAAATGTAACAACATGGCCGGTATGATGTGGCTATTCAAAAAAAAAAATTTAGTATACTTTTCTCAAACGTGACAACGTGGCAAGTATGATGTGAGACTCTAAAAAAATTAAAAACTCTTTAGTATACTTTTCCCAAATGTGACAATGTGACGGGTATGATGTGACGCTTCAAAAATAAAAATAAAAACTCATTAGTGTACTTTTTAAACATGACAATTGGTGGGTATGATGTGACACTCTAAAAAAAATTAAAAACTCCCTAGTGTACTTTTTCAAATGTGACATTCTAACGTGGCGGGTATGATATAATACTAAAAACTTTTTAGTGTACTTTTTCTAGATGTGGCACTCCAATGTTGCAGGTAAATGAGTCATTACACATCCAAAAGGACTAAATGAATCACATGAAAAATATATGGGACTATATGGATAACAAGTCTAAAATATGGAACTTATTGGTCAATCTCCCTTTATATTATTAGATATCACATTTTTATGTAAAAAGTATAATTTAAATATAAAATATGAAGAAATTTGAGTATCATTAATCACCAAAATTGAGAAAATATGAAAAATCAAAAATTAAAAAACAAATTTAAAAAATAAAACCAACAAAAGTGGTTCTATTTAGAAGGGAAAATTATACAAATAGTTCCTATAGTTTACACGATGTGTTAATTGGTCTCTGTGGTTTCAATTTGCTCGATTTTGCCCCTTAATTTAACGGATTGTGTCATTTTAGTCCAATAAATAATGGTTGTTAAGTTAATTTAACGGAAAGTCAAACAACGTGTCAATTTGGTCCATGTATTTTCCACCATGTGTCAATTTAGTCCTTGTCAAAATCGGAAATTGAAACTACAGGAACCAAATTGACACATCGTGTAAAGTACAAGGACCAAATTGACACATTGTTTGACGTTTTGTTAAATTAACTTAACAACCGTTATTTATTGGACTAAAATGACACAATCTATAAATTAAGGGCAAAATCGAGCAAATTGAAACTACAAAGACCAAATTGACATATCATGTAAATTACATGGGCTATTTGCATAATTTACCCTATTTAGAATTTTTAATATCATACCTTGGTTATTAAAGTATCATGTAAAATATTACAGCTCATAAAATATAATTTAAACAAAAGAAAGTATTGAAAATAACCTGCGAAATTTTGAGATGTAGTACAAATCTTTATTTTAAAAACGTATGTGTTTTCCTCTGTCTAGATTTAAACAAATGCATACAAAGATTCAACCAAAATTATTTACAGTGATTTGATCCAAGATGGACAATTGTAAATATTATGTATATCAGTATAAAAGCAGACATAAGAAATAAGAAAAGAGTAATTATTTTTTGTTCTTCACTCATCATCAAATATGTAAAAAAATAGGGAGACGGCTTCTTTTTTCTTTTTTTTTTTTTTTTGGATAAGAAGAGAGACATATTGTTTATATTTATATAGGATTCTTGGAAGCAAATATATCATTTTTGAGTGTTCAACTCCAAAAATAAAGAGATGGTTTATATGAAACTTTTCATGACTTTTAAAAAATATAATAGATTTGAGAGGATAAAATTGAGATTTAAAAAAAAGTAAAAAATATGACAGGTTTTTCACACTTTTATAATGATAATAGATTAAACTTTAAATTTTATAATTTTTATTGTACATATTTTTTTTTAATGAAATTTATATTTTTGAAACCTAATTAACAAGATCTATCAAATAAGATCTTACTTGAATATATAATTTTATAAAATAAAAATAAATAAATAAATGTGACAATGTGAATATTCACATTGATAGTGTGAATGTTCACATCATTCACACTGTGTTACCCATAAGACTTATTGAAACATAAAAAATAATTTGGACTAAGTAAAATATAAATATGTGAAAAGAGATTTATAAATAAATGTTCATTTCATTTTTTCTTTCCAAATCCTTTTTCAAATTCTGGAGCCAAACACACTCTAAAGTTCTTTTGCACTGGCTTTTGATTATTTGGACTGGCACTCCGCTTACACAAATTGTGGTTCCTGTTAATAGTGTTGCAAAATTACTAATGAATTTTATTAAATTTTAATATGAGCAATTAAATTTTTATTTTAATAATTTATTTACAAAAAGTTAGGCTGTGTTTGGAGAAACTTTTGAAATATGATTCCACCCCTTTCCCTGAATCCTCTGTTTGGATAGAGTGTTCAAAAATTAAGAAAAATGTTTGGTGGCCTGAGTTTGTGTGACTCGAATGGCTCAAAATGACGTCGTTTTACACCCCAAACGACGTCATTTTGGGTGTTTCGAGCCATTCGAGCCAAAAAAATTCAGGCCACCTAGCATTGTTGAAAAATTAATTCCACACCACTTTTGATAACTCGTTTCAGGTGGAATTTGAATTTTGAAATTTTGCCTTCCTGGTCGTCCTCCCAGACGTCTAATTGACCGGAACAGTGTGATTTTTTTTTTTTTTTGTGGCAATTGGCACCTGTACTTTTTTATATATTAGATAAAAAAACATTTTCGAATTTAAATTTTTTTTTATGAGTTTTGAATAAAATTTTGGGTTGTGTGTTTGGTTATGAGTTATAAGTTTTTGAATCAAATATCATATGTTACATCAATTATTCCAAACTCAATTCAAAACTCATAACCAAACAAATTTTTCACACTCAAATCATAATTTCAAAACTAACAAACTCAAAATACAACTCTATTCTCAAATCATAATTCTAAAATTCTACCAAACGCAACATTAAATTCTCCATATATTTTAACCGTCTTGTTAAAATATGAATAACAATTTATAATAATTTTAATTTATTTAACTTTTAAAAAATATATAAAATTAAGAAAATTTTTATTAAACAAAAGCATAGCATAAGATTTACCATTTTATATTATTTCACATTTTGAAAAATACATGGATTTGACACCATATTATTTTTCACAATTCTTTTAATGGAATATTAATAAAATTAGACCTTTATTTTTTGTAGTGCAAGACAACATAAAATGATGAATCTTATTACATAATTCTTTTGATTAAATTGATGCTTTTATAATTTTATTTGATGTAATTTTCTTTAAAAAAATCTTTATTCTTCAATTTATAATGATATCAGTGTATTTATTTAAGAAATATAATATTTGATTGAATTTAATTATAAAATATTTTAATATATATATATATATGAACTTAGGATTTATAATTAATTTTTAGACCAAATTTTTTATGGCAGCATTCCTGATGGTTTTGGTCAATTAAAGAATCTTCAGATGCTCGCACTCGGCATAAACAGGTTGTCCGGCACCATCTCTCCTTCGCTCTTCAACCACTCTTCTCTCACAATGTTTGATGTGACTATTAGCATTCCTGATGGTTTCTGCTTCAAAACAAACTTACTGGAAAGGTTCCTAATTTAGCAAGGCTGCAAAACCTCCAGTGGCTATGCATTTGGGACAATCAGCTTGGATCTGGGGAAGCTGATGACTTGAGCTTTATGTTCTCTTTGATCAATGCTACCAATTGACAGCGTTTGGAAGTGAGTATGAACAATTTTGGCTGCAAGTTTCCAGAATACATCGGCAATCTCTCGAGAAACCTTGAATATTTGTATGTAGACCACAATCAAATATTCGGAAGCATTCCACCCGGGATTGTAAATCTTGTTGGCTTGCAGAGTTTGCATATGCAGGTTAATCAACTCACTGGTACTATTCCAATTCAGATTGGAAAGGTTCAAAATTTACACCAATTAATTCTCTACAGGAATTCATTGTGTGGTAACATTCCATCTTCCCTAGGAAATCTAAGTTTGTTAAGTGAACTTGATTTGGAAAGCAATAGTTTTCAGGGAAACATTCCTCCGAGCCTAGGGAATTGTAGAACCTTGCAATTGTTGTTTCTTTCTCAAAACAACCTTAATGGTACCATAGCAAAACAAGTTGTTTCTATCTCATCCTTATCTATATATCTAGACCTATCCCAAAACCAATTGAGTGGTTCTCTTCCCATGGAAGTTGGAAACTTGATAAACCTCGGTTACTTGGATGTCTCTAAGAACCTATTATTTGGTGAAATTCCGAGCACTCTGGGCAACTGCACAAGCTTGGAAAGTTACGTTTGGGGAACAACTTTTTCAACGGAACCATTCCTTCTCCTTTTAATTTCTTGAGAGGCATTAAAGAGTTGGATCTTGCGAACAATAACTTGTCTGGTGAACTTCCAGTGTACTTGGAGAGCTTTACCTTTTTGCAAAATTTGAATCTGTCTTTTAATAATTTTGAAGGTGTAGTACCAACACAAGGTGTATTCAGTAATGCAAGTGCAATATCAGTGGTGGCAAACTGTGGGTGTGTAGTTGAATTGAAGCTACCTAAATGCAACTTCAAAGTGGATGAAAAGAGGAGATCAAGCAATGCCTTAACTTTAGCACTCTCTATACCCTTTGGGCTTGTAGGACTAGCTCTTCTAGGCTATGTTCTATATCTTTTCCGGTTTAGAAAGAAAAGAAAAGATATTCCTTCAGATTCAGTAAAAAATTCACTCTTGAGGGTGTCTTACCAAACTCTTGTTAAAGCCACTGACGGCTTCTCATCATTCAATTTAATCGGTGTTGGTAGTTTCAAGTCTGTGTGTTGTGGATCGGGGGCACACCAGGAAACACAAACAAGCAATAACACAAGAGTTTAACGTGGTTCGGCAAGTCGCCTACGTCCACGGGCAGCGGATTTCACTATATGGAGAGAAATGGAAGAATTACAAACAATACACTCAGATAGTTGTTCACTCACACTCTTAACTCTCCTTAGCCTCTCTATATATACACATTACAGATGCAGGTGGAGAGGCTTTCAAGTGAGCTGGCTACCAGCCCACTTCTTCTCATTTCGGTGGCTTTCTTCACATGGCCACTCACCTTTTCTCCTTTCGGTGGCTTTCTTCACATGGCCAATTTACCTTTGTAGGTTGGCAAGCTTATGCACTCACATGTGAAGGAATCACCCCTCACATGGGGTGATATCCAACAAATCACCCCCTCAACCCATGTGAGTAGTTCGCGGCTGAATCTTTAGCCCAATCTTCAACAAATCTCCACCTTGGCGAGTATTCTCTTATCCAACATAGTGATCGATCAACACTGCCATGCACCCGAAGGTGCTCAGTTCCGAGAGATGTTGACCAAGTCCAAACAGTGTTGGAACTTGATCCCAGAAACCACTTTTGTGAGCATATCGGCCGAATTATCTGCAGTACTAATCTTTTGAAGCAGAATATCCCCTTCATTCACAATTTCTCGGATGAAATGGAAACGGACATCAATGTGCTTGGTGCGGGAATGATGAACCTGGTTCTTTGCCAAACAAATGGCACTCTGACTGTCACAGTACACCTCAACGTGCTTCTGAACAATACCCAAGTCTTCAATCAACCCATGTAGCCAAATAGCTTCCTTAAAGGCTTCTGTCACTGCCATGTACTCTACCTCTGTAGTAGACAAAGCCACCGTTGACTGAAGCGTTGACCTCCAACTCACCGGTCCTTTAGCAAGCGTAAATAAATACCCTATTGTTGATCGGCATTTGTCCAAGTCACCAGCATAATTTGAGTCCACATATCCATCCAAATTCTGACCAAGTCGGTTATCTCTCTCGAACTTCAATCCCAAATTAACCGTGCCATGTATGTACCATAGGATCCATTTCACTGCCTGCCAGTGATCTTTTCCTGGATCATGCATATACCTGCTTACCATACTCACAGCATATGAGATGTCAGGCCTTGTACAAACCATAGCATACATAAATGCACCAACTACATTTGCATATGGAACTTGTGCCATATGCTTCCGTTCTTCTTCTGTGCATGGAGACATCGAAGCATTGAGTTTGAAATGAGGGGCCAATGGTGTACTCACAGCTTTTGTTTTCCCATTTATGCCAAATCTGTCTAACACCTTTTTCAAGTATTGAGTTTGTGTTAGATGAACCGTGCCCTTCTTCCTGTCTCTCTTGATCTCCATGCCAAGAATTTTATTTGCTTCTCCTAAATCCTTCATTTCAAACTCTCTTGTCAACTGTGCCTTGAGTTTGTCAATCTCCACCTTGCTCTTAGATGCAATCAGCATATCATCTACATATAAGAGCAAATAGATGAAGGAACCGTCGGAAGCTTACGGAAATATACACAATGATCAAATTAACTTCTTGTGTATTCTTCTCCATCATGAACCGATCAAATCTTTTGTACCACTGTCTCGGGGATTGCTTCAACGCGTACAACGATTTGTTCAGCTTACAGGCCCAATTTCTTTTCCAGCAACTTTTGAAACCATCTGGCTGGGACATGTATATCTCCTCTTCAAGATCTCCATGTAAAAAGGTAGTTTTGACATCAAGTTGGGCGAGCTCGAGATCAAACTGTGCAACCAAAGCTAGCAAGATACGAATAGACGTGTGCTTCACAACAGGTGAGAATACCTCACTGTAGTCTATTCCTTCCTTCTGAGCATAGCCTTTAGCTACCAATCTAGCTTTGAATCTGATGTTGTCTTTGCCTGGAATGCCTTCCTTCTTGGTATGAACCCACTTGCATCCAATTGTTTTCTTTCTCTTTGGAAGTTGCACCAACTCCCAAGTTTGGTTCTTGTGAAGTGACCAGATCTCTTCATCCATTGCCTCCTTCGAATTAACACTTTCTGCATTCTGCACGGCTTCTTTGAAAGTGCAAGGAACATTGTCTTCAATGACTGGAAGTGCATAGGCTACCATATGGGTCATCCAACTGGGTTTCTTAGTAACCCTTTTTCCTTTCCTGATTGCAATGGGTTCTGATTCTTGTGGGGCCTCTGGATCTTTATTTTCATCTGAACTCTCTTCAGAGCTATCCATTGAGACTTCTCCAGGATGGTTGATTGGCTGACTAGTCTTTGCTGGAGTTTCAACCTCCACCTGCACTGACTTCTTCAATGCTTCATCATTTTCTTAAGGATTTGGTTGCTTCAACATTGTAGACTCATCAAAGGTAACGTCTCTTCTAGTGACAACTTTCTTTAATTCAGGGCACCAGAGTCTGTATCCCTTGACACCATCACTGAAGCCCAAGAAGATGGCTTTCTTGGCTCTTGGATCCAACTTAGATTCTGTAACATGAAAATAGGCTGGACATCCGAAGATACGTAGCTGATCATAATCAATAGCTGGCACTCCTGACCATACCTCCATGGGAGTCTTGCCATCTAGTGCTGCAGTAGGTAGTCGGTTAACAAGATGACGAGCATAGTTTAATGCCTCGCCCCAAAATGCCTTGCTCAATCCAGAATGTGACAGCATACACCGGTCTTTCTCCACCAAAGTGCGGTTCATGCGTTCTGCAACTCCATTTTGCTGCGGTGTTCCAGGAACTGTGAAATGTCTCACTATCCCTTCATTCTGGCAAACCTCAAAGAAGGGATCTGATGTGTATTCCCCGCCATTGTCAGATCTGAGCTTTTTGATCTTTCTGCCTGTCTGGGTCTCAATCATTTTCTTCCACATAAGAAAGATTTCTAATACTTCACCTTTATGCTTCATTGTGTAAATCCAAACTCTTCTTGAGAAATCATCAATGAACCGCACAAAGTAGTGTTTACCGCCCAATGAAGCATTCTTGGAAGGACCCCATACATCAGTGTAAACGTAGTCTAGAATCTCTTTGGTACGATGAATAGCAGTACCAAACTTGATTCTTGTTTGCTTGCCCAGTATACAATGCTCGCAGAACTCAAGCTTCCCTGTTTTGGCGCCTTTCAATAGGCCTTGCTTTACTAACCCTTGTAAAGCCTTCTCACCGACATGCCCTAGGCGCATGTGCCAAAGTCTGGAAGTGTCTGATACATCATCTTCTGAGCTGGTGGAGACAGCCACTCTCCCTGTGACTGTAGAGCCATCTAGGAAATATAAATTTCCCTGTCGAGTACCCTTCATTGCAACAAATGCTCCTCGAACAACTTTGAGGACTCCACCTTCCATAGTTACTCTGTAACCTTTGGAGTCTAAAACTCCCACTGAGATGAGATTCTTTGTTAAATCTGGTACATACCGAACATCTTCAAGAATTCTGATTGTTCCATCATGTATCTTCAGTCGAATTGTTCCAATCCCCTTCGTCTGGCAAGCATGGTCGTTGCCCATCAGTACAACTCCTCCATCGAACTCTCGTAAGCTCGAGAACCAATGCTTGTTCGGACACATGTGGTAGGAACATCCAGAATCTATAATCCATTCATCAGACTGGCCATATGATGAAACTGTGAAGGCTGATCCTTCACCATTATCTCCATCTCGTGCAACGTTCACCTTTTCTTCTTTCTTGTCTTTATTGGGACAATCTTTTGCCCAATGCCCCTTCTGGCGACAAGCAGCACACTTGTCTTTTGCAAGACGTCTTCTATCTGATGATTTCCCTCTGGATTTTGAGCGAGACTTTCCTCGCCCTGTATATCTCCTGTTATTTGTTCTGCCTCTGACTGTCAATGCCTCGGATGCTGAGTCCCTGTTTGCAAATTTATCTTTCCTTCTAAACTCATTATTTACCAAGGCGTTTGCAACATCAACATACTTGATCTTTTCTTTACCGTACAGTAAAGTGGTAGTGAGATGATCATATGAGTTAGGCAAGGAATTCAACAATAACAGTGCTTTATCTTCATCACCAATATGATCATCCAAGTTCTTCAAATCGGTGAGAATTTTGTTGAAATTGTTTAGGTGTTCGTTCATCGAAATACCTTTCTTGTAGTCGAAACGAAACAACCTCTTCTTCAAGTAGAGCCGGTTCTCAATGCTCTTTGTCATGAACTTATCTTCCAACGCCTTCCAAAGCTCCTTCGCAATATCATATTCTGTGAAGGTGTACTTCTCTCTCCTTTTGCAAGGCAAATCGGATGGAACTGCAAGCCAGGAGATTCACCTTCTCCCATTCTATCCCATCCAGGTCATCTGGTTTGTCTCCCAGAGTGAAGTGCAGGTTCATCTGGACAAGCATATCTTTAACTTCGCATCTCCACATGCCGAAGTTGCTGCTTCCATCAAACTTTTCTATCTCAACTTAGCATGGGACACCGGGGTCCAATGCCTAGAGTTGCTTGTAGTCACTGGATTACTTATGGACTCGGTTGATCTGGGCTCGGTTGATCTGGTCTGTGTAGATTTTGCCATTAAACTATTTTTTTTTTAGAAACTTTGATTCAAAAAATAGACCGTACGGATGTGTCCGGAATACTCCAAATAGTTGGAAAGCACTATTGGATCGTCAAAAACGGACTCCGAATGACTTCGATCGAGCCAAAACAGTGTGAACGGTTCAGATCTGCAGAATCTGGTGCGTCTGAGATGCACCGAATAATTACTCCGGAACGGCGCGGTCAACGGCGCGGGCGGCGCGGTCAATGGCGGCTCAGCGAGGAGGTCAACAGCTTGACGGCGCGGTCAACAGCTCTTCGATGACGTGTCAGGACACGTGTCAGATGACGTGACACTCCTGCTGGCGTGTCGATGATGTGGCGGACAGGCGGCGGATGACGTGGCGATGACGTGTCGGCTGACGTGGCCCCACATGGCTGAGCGTGGATGGAGCGTGGAGTACACGTGCCTCCTTCAGTCGCCTTCTTCCTTTTGCGGCGTGTGGGGCGCGTGGGAGCGCCTGGGCTGACGCGTCGGCTCTGTCATGGCGCGTGAAGGCGCGTGAGAGCGCGTGGATGGACTTCTGGGGCTGGTTTTTACTTTTCTGGACTCGTCTCTTGAAGATCTTGCTTCTGGTGTGCTCAAAAGTTGATTTCGAGCACTTCGAAATTTGGGCACTTTCGGAAAAAATTTGATTTTTCACAACCTGAGCTCTGATACCAATTGTTGTGGATCGGGGGCACACCAGGAAACACAAACAGGCAATAAACACAAGAGTTTAACGTGGTTCGGCAAGTCGCCTACGTCCACGGGCAGCGGATTTCACTATATGGAGAGAAATGGAATAATTACAAACAATACACTCAGATAGTTGTTCACTCACAACTCTTAACTCTCCTTAGCCTCTCTATATATACACATTACAGATGCAGGTGGAGAGGCTTTCAAGTGAGCTGGCTACCAGCCCACTTCTTCTCATTTCGGTGGCTTTCTTCACATGGCCAACTCACCTTTTCTCCTTTCGGTGGCTTTCTTCACATGGCCAACTTACCTTTGTAGGTTGGCAAGCTTATGCACTCACATGTGAAGGAATCACCCCTCACATGGGGTGATATCCAACACTGTGTACATAGGAGTTATTGATGGAAGAATTGTCGCTGTAAAAGTACTCAACCTTTTGAGACATGGAGCTTCGAAGAGTTTTGTATCCGAATGTGAAGCCCTAAGAAACATCAGACATCGGAATCTTGTCAAGGTGCTAATGGCATGTTCAACGGTAGATTATCAGGATCATGACTTCAAGGCATTGGTTTATGAATTCATGGTCAATGGGAGCCTCGAGGAGTGGTTACATCAAACTTGTAATGAAGATTTGTCAAATGAAGAGTTTAGGAAGTTAAATCTTTTTCAAAGACTAATATTGTCATTGATATTGTTTGTGCTCTAAATTATCTTCATTACCATGGTCAAACATCAATAATCCACTGCGATCTTAAGCCAAGCAACATTCTTCTAGACAAAGATATAACTGGGCATGTTGGTGATTTTAGGTTAGTGAAATTCCTTGTAGATCATGCCACCCATGACTTGTCTACAAATGAAACAAGCTCTATTGGCATAAGGGGAATAGTAGGTTATATTTCTCCAGGTGAATATGCTTTCATTTATTCTTAATTGTTTGATTCCCAAAATGATATTAAATCAAAACCACTTAGGTTCCCTATCATCCTTGTCCTTTTTTACAATAATGCTACATGTCACAAAAAGTGTAAAGAAAATTGTACATGTGATCTGGAGTGTTTATTGTTTTTTCTGTGCATAGTTCTCTGACTTTTTTTGTTTAGGGAACAATTTTTTATAAAGGGTTTTCAAATTCTATTATTATCAAATGCATTTTCGCTTGCAGAATAGGCTATGGGAAGTGAGGTCTCAACATATAGTGATATCTATAGTTTTGGCATCCTCGTGTTAGAAATGTTTACTGGGAAGAGACCCACCAATGAAATGTTTAAAGATGGTTTAAGCCTCCATAGCTTTGTGAATAAGGCTTTGCCTGACAGTGTATTGGAGATTTCAGACCCAATACTTTTGTAGACTAAAGAAGAAGAAGAAACTTTCATAAGGAGTGAAAAGATTGTGGAGTGCTTGAGTTGGATACTTAAAATTGGAGTCAATTGTTCTTCAGAACTGCCTAGAGAAAGAATGTGCATTAATGATGTCGCAGCTAAATTGCATTTCATCAAAGACACTCTAGGATCTGAAATAAGTTGAAAGAGATGAATTTATGAGGTAATCCATTGGAATGTAATGCTTTTGTCTTAATAATCTTCTTCTTGGAAGAGATTACATGTTTAATAATAGCCTTACTTCCACATTGTTTGAGCCAACTCTACATTTGGTACATTTAGTGAAAAGTAATGTTACCTATTCAAAAAAAGTGTGAGCATTTGAGATGTGTTGATCAGATTGATTTTGGGTGGGATTCATATTCCACAATACTGAGTTTAAATCTACATTACAAGCTCAAAATTTATATATGTTCTTAATATTTTTTCTTAATATATAACATCAATCATCAGTGAAAATGCACATTTTACTTTATTTCTGAGTTGGGTTAATTACATTTTTCAGAAAATTTCATTTTTACCCCTATACTTTTCCTATATGATCAATTACACCGCTAGACTTCGAGTAATTTCAATTTTATCTCCAAAGTTTTTGAAATTGTATCAATTTTTCCCTGGCTGTTGTAAGTTTGTATAATCAATTGTATTCGAATTCAAGAGTTACATCAGGTTAAATAAGAAGAGACTAAACCCTAAAATCTAACTATGGAAATACAACTAATTAGCCTAAAATATATACAACCATATATGCACACTCTGAAAATAATATTCACACCCCCACTCAAACTCAAGGTGTTTTAGTAGAAAATACAGAGAGTTTGTCAAGTAGAAACTGAAAGCGAGCAGAAGTGTGAGTTTTGGTAAAGAAATCAGCAAGTTGCAGGGCAGAAGGAACAAACGGAAGTGAGATAGAACTAGATTGCAGATGATGATGGACAAAGTGACAATCAATCTCAATATGCTTCGTCCGCTCATAGAAGACAGTGTTATGGGCAATCTGAATAGCTCTACGGTTGTCACAGTAGAGAGAGGTGGGAGAGGACTGAGGGACACCTAAATCAGACAAGAGACAACGAAGTCAGATAATCTCAGCAGTGTCATGGGCTATAGCACGATACTCAGCTTCGGCAGTAGAACGAGCAACAACTATCTATTTCTTGCTCTTCCAAGAAATCAAGGAATCACCAAGAAACATATGAAAACCAGAAGTGGACTTGCGATCATTGACATCACCAGCCTAATCAGAATCAGCATAGGCGAGTAGGTCCAATGAAGAAGTGGACGAAAGCAGTAAGCCCTGAAAGATAGTACCTCGAAGATAACGGAGAATCCAAACCAAAGCGGCCCAATGCGTGGAGCAAGGAATAGAAACAAACTGACTGACCACATGAACAACATAAGCAAGATCAGGCCGAGTGACAGTCAGATAAACTAAACGACCCACAAGCTCACGATATAAAGTGGAATCAGCCAGAGGGACACCATCAGTAGAGTTGAGCTTCGCATTAAGCTCAATAGGTGTATCAGAAACCTTAGTATCAGTAAGACCAGCATGGTGAATGACCTCATTAGCATACTTAGCCTGAGATAGAAAATAGCCCTTTGGAGAAGAAGCAACCTCAATACTAAGAAAATACCACAATGAACCCAGATCCTTCATTTCGAAGGTGCAGAAGAGATGTTGTTTGACCTCAGAGATGGCGGAAGAATCAGAGCCAGTAATGATCATATCATCCACATATAGTAAGAGAGCAACAAAACCAGCCAAGGTATGTCTTAGAAACAAAGCAAAGTCAGAAGTAGAAGGATGAAATCCAAGCTCGGTAACAGCAGTCTGAAAGTGATCATACCAAGCACGAGGAGATTGCTTCAAACCATACAAAGCACGCCGAAGACGACAAACCTGCCAAGAGGAGTGGAGAAGGCCAGGGGGTGGACGCATGTAGACCTCCTCAGTGAGATTACCATTAAGAAAAGCATTCTTAATGTCTATCTGATAGAGAGGCCAATGTCGAACAGCAGCCACAGAAATCAAGGTACGAACAGTAATCATCTTGGCAACAGGGGCAAAGGTCTCTTCATAATCAATACCATACTCCTGCGAGAAACCCTTGGCAACCAGGCGAGCTTTGTATCGCTTAAGAGAACCATCAGAATGAGTATTGACTTTATAGACCCATTTACAACTAACCAAATTCTTGCCAGCAGGCAATGAAACCAACTCCCAAGTGTGAGTCTTCTGCAAGGCAAACAACTCATCCTTCATAGTTTGAACCCAGTAAGGATCCTGACAGGCTTCCTTGTAAGACTAAGGTTCCGAAAAAGAATGAATAGTAGACAAAAAAGTATGATAGGAAGCAGAAAAACATGTATTAGACCAACCCAACCTGTTTGGAGGACGACGCTCATGAGTAGGATATTGGTTTGCAGTAGGATCAGGCTCGTCAGAAGCAGAAGGAGCAGCAACTGGAGTAGAGACAACTGGTTGTGGGGGAGCCTAGCGACGAGAATAGACCAACAACAGAGGAGAAGAAGAAGTCGAATGAGGAGAAGGAGCCACGGGTGACGCAGATAGAGAAGTAGGAATGGCCTCTTGAAGAACAGTGGAGATGTACTTATCAGACGGGACCTCAAAAGGAAATGGGTCAATATGAACCAAAGCCTTCTTGGAAACGAGAGCAGTGAGAGGGGGAAGCTGAAAATAAGACAGACGTTCGAGAAAGGCAACATAACGGGAGACATAAAGGCGCTGAGAGATAGGGTCGTAACAACGGTAGCCGTTTTGAGTAAGACTATAACCTAAAAAGACACACAAGACATACCGAGCACTAAGTTTGGTCATATCTTTACGGGGAAGAAGGAAAAAACAAGCAAACCCAAAGACACGTAAGAGGGAATAATTTGGAGGTTGGGAATACAGAGCCTTATAAGGGGATTGACCGAAGAGTAAGGGAGTTGGCATGCAATTAAAGAGGAAAGAAGCGGTAAGAACTGTCTCACCCCAGAATTGTGTTGGAACAGAGGCAGAAAGAAGGAGAGATTGAGCTGTCTCAAGGAGATGATAGTGTTTATGCTTAGCATGACTATTTTGGGCAGGGGTATCAGTACAGGAGGTTTGGTGAATGGTGCCTGTAGACACCCCATTTTTGACCGCCCTTAAGACTTGGGCGTTACTGATGGTTTACTTGGTGGTAAAAGGTGTGCAGGGCAAAGGTTCAATTTCTTCGGCAATGAAAAAGTCAAATCCCAACTTCATACCCCTTTTGGACCAAAACAATCTTGATCAAAAGATTTTAGATCTTAAAACCCTCTCTTTCAAAATGTTTTGAAAATAAAGTTCCTACGATGTTCCGACGCTCGCATTTCATTAAATGTTGCGCTTTTCGGTAAACCGAGCAAGGACAAAGTGGAGAATGAATGAAAGAGAGATGAAATCTTTGAAAAATCTTTCAAAACACTTTGTTTAGGGGTTTGAAGTTGAAGAAAAGAGGAAAGGAAAGGGGAAAACTAGTTTGGGAGAAGTTCAGCATGAATCCGGGTAGAAGAGGGTCGAGCAGCCCTCGCTGAATCGGGCTTATTCATCTTCATACTTGGATTTTAGCTATGAGGCCACCACCGTTGGAAATCTTACTTCCGGGCTTCATTTTGCACTCAAGAATCTCCTAAAGCCAAGTCCGGGTGGGGGAGTATGATCGGTTGAAGTTGGGCATCATCCCGGTTGGATCGAATCTGCGCGGCTTCACCAAAAAGGGCATAACTTTTTGCACATGAGGGATTTTAATGCAAGGTTTGCGCCATTGGAAAGCTCACTTCCGGGGATTCAATCTGGACACCCACCGGCCACTTTTTGACCTTGGCAGCCACCTATCGGCCATCTATTTAGCCGGTCGGCCAGAGAAAATAGCAGGCCGACCATTTATTGTGCCGACTGGCCATTTATTTGGCCGATGGCCTCCTTTCATGGCCAGTTTTACCCTTTTGCACCCTTCAGGCATGGTGCATGCCAGCTGTGCCAGCTGGGATGCACAAACCCTCTCCCCCGTACATATGTGTGGCTATTTTGAACCTTTTACCCCTTTTGATCCAAACCTTTTGCACCCTTTGATCAAGCTTCTTGAGGAAGCTTAACCCTTTGTCAAAGCTTCCCCAAGAAGCTTGCACCCTTGCCTTAGCTTCTCTAGGAAGCCTTGACCCCCTTGACCCCTCTCACTTGGCTTCTCTTGTAAGCTTTAAGCTTTCCCTTGCCTATATAAGGAGACTAACCCTCTCCTTTGTTGGGTTCAGCAAAAAACCAGAGCTATACACATATATATCTGATATATATCATTCTCTCTCTCTATATATATCTCCCTCTCTCTCTTCATTTTGTGTGTGTTTGAGGGCCTAAAGTGTGTGTTTGTTCTTAGTTTTGCACTAAAACACATAGCATTACACCTTACTTCGACTTTGAGAGACATTGAGGGTTTGTTTTTGAGGTTTTGGACTGATTTTAGTCAGAAGAGAGTGGCTGGACCTGCTGTTCTTGAAGTATTTTTCAAGGGTAACACTTTTGCTTTATTTTCCCCAATCTTGCATTAGCTTTGACCTGTCTTGCATGCTGATTTAAGCTTTGTGTATAACTGAAAAAAGTCTTTTTTTTAGCTCCTTTTTAAGTTTGTTCAGAACACTTTTGTGTTTGGGGTTGTCTACCCCCTCTTAGGCCTTGTTTGGCCTTATTTTTGTGCATTTTTGGTGAGCTCCGGGACCACCTTGTTTGGGCCTCCTCACCACTGAAATCTTGAGGGATTTCAGTGGTGAGGATGGTCTCTTAAGGTCCTAAGAAGGAGAGGGCCATCCCCTCTCCTTATTGTCTTGATTACTTGTATTTTTGGCCTTACAAAGGGGCCTATATTTGCACACTTCTTGAGCTCGGTTCAGGCATTTTTCAGTGGGTTTTAGGACCTCCATAACCCATTTCCAGAGTTAGTTTTTCCATGTTAAGTGTCCTTGTTGCATATGTGGAGTAACCCCCTTATTGGCCTTTCAAAGGAACACACCATTCTTGCATGCATGGACCTTGTTTCCATGGGTTTTTGGGGTTTATTTGACATACCATGTTACTGTTTTGGGCTGGTTTGGTGACCTCTCTTGTGCTTTATATACATGTAATGTAAACCATGCCTACTAGCTCATATTGCATGATGTTTTGGCCAAGCATGCTAGCTTATTTTGGTTACACCTCATACATGTTTTAGCATTATTTAGGGCTGTATAGGGACTGTTTGGGGCCGGTTTCATCATTTGAGCATCGCTTTGCATGTTTATAGTGTATTGCATTTCACTAGCTTTAGTGCTTGAGTCCTTAACAATGCGTTACATGAGTGTTTGCATGCTTTGGAGTCATTTTGTGGTCATTTTGTATGCCATTCCAGCACTGGAACATGCACCATCGTATGTCATATTTCCTCCTTGCCATGCTTTGGTAGAGTTGCATTTTTGTGTCTCAAGCTTGGTTAATGCATTGTGCATGCATTCCATGTATTTTGTTGCCTCACTTGCCTCATTATGGCCACTGATTTTGGTATGCTTGCGAGCTATCCATGTTAGTTTAAGTCCATTATCGCATGTTGTTGCATGCCATGTTTGTTTACATGTCTAGGTTGTGTGCCTATTGCATATTAGATGCATTGCATAATCATGTTGCATTAGCCTTGCTTGCATGCTTAGGTTGCATTACATTGTGCATGCATCCCTTGCCTCTTGATCAAGCATGATAGAGGTTGGGGCCTTTGATGTGTTTTGTGTGTGCATTTCATTTGATATTGAAGTTGCACACTTGGCTCTTGGGCCATCATGCATTGAAATGTGTGATTGACGGCCCGAGGGTCGAGAGCCATACTCCTTTGAGTCCATAACATGATAAAGGAGTGTGGTTGGTGCATACGTTGCTTGAAATGCATTGTCATGCCTTGTTTTTCCCTCTGCTGCTGTCAAAACAGGATTCTGCAGGAAGCTTTGGCTGGCCGGCCATCTGCAGTGCCAACCGGCCATCCATCAGTGGCCGATAGCTTAATCAGTGGCCGGTGAGCATTCCCCATGGCCAGTGGCCATTCTTCTCAACCGGTGGTGTTCCCCAGTGTCCATGGAGCATACCTTAAGAATTGTGCAATTTTCAGAGGAGCAGAGCAGGGAAAACAGAGGCAACTTGTGCATGGCAGTGGCTTTCCGAGCGGAGCCGAGCACGCATTGCATTGGGCCCTCTTCCCGAGGCTGTTTGCTGCTTTATTAGATTAGTTAATTAGCTTAACTAGTTTAATTGGTCTGTAATATTTAATTAGCTTGTAGGTTAATTAATTGTATTATTCTTTCGGTCCCTCCGAGCGAGGGCGATTTTGTAATAAGTGTGGGTGCGTGTGTGCATGTCTTCCAACCCCCACTTCTTTCTCCCTTTTACTTACCTGCTTTTGATGGTTAGTGTTAGGGCATATTTAAATTAGCATCCTTATGCTATGCATGCGTGCATTCATTCATTTGTCTTGCATGCACCGGGCTCGGCGCATCATGCTAAATGCATAGTATTTCAGATCTAACTTGAATACATGCTATCTGTGCATTTCACATGTCATCCTAGGATTAGCCGAGCCTATTCTAGTGACATTCTGTATGCGTTGCATTAGCCATCTCAACATGAACTAGGATCACGCATATGATTACTAACTAGTTTCTGTTTTGGCTTGGAGTACTCGGTAAGCATTTATGTTTTAGCATCCTTGCATGAGTGTGAGTGTTGCCATGATAGCATGATTACCATGAGGCTAGCTGCTTATGTGATATAACTGCTTGAATGCCTGTGGATGGAGGTTGAGTTACTTAAATTGGAATGATGCATTGAATGCGAGTTTTAAAGCCCACTTGAAAGTGGCAAAACCATATTTTCTAAGCCCACTTGAGGGTGGCAAAACTCATGTCTTAGCCTACTTGCGGGTAGCACCATCAAACCATTTTTAAATAGACAAACATGAAATGTTTTGTTCCAATTTAGGCGACTTAGTCTATACTTGTTTGCTGTGCGCATCATGTAGTAAATCTAGGCTAATAACCGGAATAAGAACACATAATGTTTTCAAAACTCGATATCATGGTTAGTAGAGGCCGATCTTCGGATCGGGCGAGAGGGGGTGCTCATAGCTGACCTTCCCCAATCGTACCCAAGCTCCCGAGCCGAGGCAACTTTGGTGATGACGGACATGTGGCCTTTGGCACCGAGTCAGGGTTTCCTAATTCCCCCATTAAAAAATATTTAGGTGGCGACTCTGTATCTGGCAAAGCAGTCCATGTTTGGCACTTCTTTCAAAAAAATCTGTTTTCTCAAAAAGATTTGCCGGATTTGGACTCTTTAGTTCAGATTAAGAACCGTGACAATTTGAGTCTGAATTGTAGCAGACCCACAAAATGAACAGAACGGGATTCATCCTCCCGGGACGTTCGGGGACGTCTACAGTGCCCAATGTAGCTAAATACTCACAGAATTCAGTTTTAAAGTATTCCCCACCCAAGTCAAACTGGAGTATTTTAATTGTGGTCCTAAACTGTGTAGTGATCATAGATTGAAAGGTACGATATATCTGGTAAAAGTAAGATTTATGAGCCATAAAATAAACCCAGGTATAACGGGTACAATCATCAACAAAGGACACATAGTACGCAAAACCTCCTTTAATGAAAACAGGAGAAGGTCTCCAAACATCAGTATGGACAAGAGAAAAAGGGGAAACAGAAATAGAAGTACTATTATTAAAAGGTAAAGCTGTCATTTTAGCAAGTTTACATCCTCGACACTCATTAATTTAACTAGGAGAAACTTTACCTAACAATCCTAACTGAGCTAAAGACCGCAAGCGGTCAACAAATAAATGACCTAAGCGAGAATGCCATAAATAAAACTGACTCGACTGGGAATCTAACTGGAAAGATAAAAGTGCAACGGGAGAGGTACACAGAGGAAGATGTAGACTTTCCACCACAGAGAGATCTCCAACTCTACGGTTGGTCCCAATCTGCTTTTTGGACACCCGATCCTGCATGCAACAGATAAAAGAAGAAAAGATAACATCAAAACCAGAAGCATTAAGTTGACTGATAGAAAGTAAGCCAACAGACAGTTGAGGAATATAAAGAATAGATGGAATAGTAACAGCAGACATGACAAAGGGTAAAACAGACCTAACAGATAGGACAAACATACCTGACCCATTAGCAGTATTAATAGTAATAAGAAATTGAGGGAGAATACAGTTTTGAAGTAAGAAAAGGTGAGGAGTCATATAATGAGAGACACCAGAATAAAAAAGCCAAACAGATGAAGGAATATCTGAAGAGGACCCAAGCAAACCTAAATGAAAAGAGGTGAGAGCAGAGGCAGATGAAGATGACTGAGAGGTAGACAAGATCTGTTGAAGCTGAGCAAGCTAAGAACTCAAGGAAGCCTAATCAGGACCTAGAGCTGGAGTGGATGCAGTATAAGCGGTGGGAGGCGAAGAGAACTCTGAGTTGGTGTTCGGGATTGAGATTGCTGAGAAGACGGACGTCCCTTCTTGGGACAATTGTACTTCCAATGACCCTTCTGATGGCAAAAAGCACACTCATCTGATGGTAGGGGCCCCTTCTTGGGCTTTGCATGGGCCGGAAGCTGATGAAGTAGGGGGTTCGACAGTAGAGGAAGCTAAGTAGGAACCAGGAAGACAGATGGAAACAGAGTCTGATTGGCCGTCTTAAGACGGATTTCCTCGGAAAGGAGCTCACAAACAATAGCATTCACAGAAGGAAGAGGAGACCGATGAAGGATGCCACCACGGATAGCCTCATACTGAGGAGGAGAGCGGTTAAGAACTGCACTAAACGACCTTGCTCCCGAAACTCAACATAAGCGTCTAGTGCCTTGAGACTAGATGGTTCCATGAGAGCCAGCTGATCCAGAGACCTGTCATCTCAATGTAGAAAGTCCTGGATAGATTGATCCTGCCGACGAGCACTCTGAATGGCTATTTCCAACTCATACCGCTTGGCAAAGTTGGACTGCTGATATACACCCAATAAATAGTCCTACACCACTTTGGCGGTACTGTATTTGGAAAACATCATTCCAATATGGTCATCCACAAAATTATGAAACCAGGTCAAAATTTGGGCATTATCACAATCCCAAGTATCACAGGAAGTCAGATATCCTTTTTATTTCGGATCCAATGGACGAGGAACAGAGCCAGAAACATAGCCCCATTTTTTTTTTTACCAAGAAGGAAATTCTTTATAACATTGGCCCAATAAGCATAATTGGCGACAGTGAGTGTACATCTGATTGCTTGAATTTTGGTGTCCGTCATTGTATAAACCAAAGGGCAAACTGTAAATAAGTTTTTTTTTTTTTTTTTACACCAAATAGTAGAGCTTAAAGACACGATCTCACACACACACACACATACAGACAAGCAGAGAGAACCAGTGAGGGAGATAGGTCGCAAATCAATCGCGATGCTGAATCAGACTGAGAGAGGCGACAGTGTGAGAGGCGACGACGACTGCTGAAGCGACGACAACAGTGATTGTGATTCTGAAGTAGATTGAGAGAGACGTCAGTTGTGAGAGGCAATGATGACGACGTGGCAACGGCTGAGAAGCGACGACGACATCTGAGAGAGGCGACGGTGCTAGGTTCGCGAAGATTGATCGCGACCTTAGGTTTTTTGAAAACGAATCTGATACTATGTAAGTTTGTATATTCAATTGTATTCGAATTCAAGAGTTACATTAGTTAAATAAGAAGAGACTAAACCCTAAAATCTAACTATGGAAATACAACTCATTAGCTTACTATGGAAATACAACTAATTAGCCTAAAATATATACAACTATATATGCACACTCTGAAATAATATTCACAACGGTCACATTTGAAATGAAAAAAGTTAAAAAAAATTGCATTTTGGTCCCAAATTTCAAAAGAAAGATGCAAACTCACCCTCTCCGGCACCATTATTGCAAGCCCACTTTTCAGTGCCACTCTCTGACCCACCATTGTTGCTGATAATGGTTTAGATTAGCAACCATAGTAGCAAACCAAGTACCATAGTCCACCAAGTTTATTTACTCCAAATTCTAATTTAGGTGTAAAAATCCAACCTCATACTCTGAATTCATTCCAAGCTGCAATACTTTCTATAGGAATTGATTAAATACCAAATTGGCAATGATGACAGGATTGCGAGGATCATGTTTAGGTATCCTCTACTCTGCTTTCCCAACAAGGTCAGCTCCAACATCAGCTGCTTTTGTGTATATTCCACCACCCAATTGAGCAAAAAGGGCAACAAATGAAGCTCCAAAGCCATATCCCACAAGAAGAAGAGGCACTGGGAAATAAATAAATATAAAACAAGCAACAGATAATAAGTACATGTTGACTCTAAAGCTATGTAACCATAAATAGATGCTAGCTCAAGAAATAAGAATACACCAGCCATATGGTAACACGTTAAAAGAACACTAAAAAAAATCCTCATAAATAGATGCATACTCAAACTAGCACATGCATATGGGCAGACATACGTCCAAACCCCAATTCCAATAATGTATTTTGTGATTGTTTTGAAATGGGTTTTCTTTGATTTTTTGTGGGTTTTTGATGTTTTGAACTGTGAATGTGTATTTTGTGATTGTTTTGATTGTGTTTTCTTTGTTTTTTGTGGGATTTTGATGCTTTGAAATGGGTACATATTGACATCTGTAAAAATTGTATTTGAAATGGTTTTTTTTTTGGTGGGTTTGTGCGCTTCTCCCTAGCCATCGCCGCCACAGCCAACCTCGATCGGAAGAAGAAGAAGAAGAAGAACATGGAGGAGATTGAGTGGGTTTACGACAATGGTGCTGTGGGGGTCAGAGAGTGGTGCCTAAGAGTGGGGGTTGCGGTGGTCGTGGTGGTGTGAGTTGCCAAAGTGTGTCGGGGAGGGTGAGTTTGGATAGGAGAGGGTGAGTTTGCATCTTTCTTTTGAAATTTGGGGTCAAAATGTAATTTTTAAAATTTTTCCATTTCAAATGTGACGATAAGGGCAAAATTGATACGATTCAAAAATTTTGAGGTAAAATTGAAATTATCGAAATTTGGGGTGTAATTGATCCTAAAATATGCATTGTTTATTATTTTAGTCCCTTAACTTTCAATTTTGTTATTTGGTCAAATTTGATAATTTGAGTCAATTTGGTCCCAAATCTAATGTCTGTCTACATTGGTAACAGGAAAATGGTAAAAGATAGTTTTGATTCTTAGTTGTCATTTTAATTCCTCAAGTTTTAAATTTCGTCATTTTGTCCTCAAAGTTGTCGATTTTGAAGTTAATTTTGGTTTCTAGCTCAAATTGACAATTTGAGGACCAAATGGACAAATTTTTAAAACTCAAGGGACTTAAAATGACAAAAAGTACATACTTTAGGGACCAAACTTTTTAAATCTGAACTCAATCAGACTGGTTCCAGGTGATAACATAATTCATGCAACTGAAGCACATAAAAGCATTATTGATTATTTAAATCACCATTATTCAAATTGAGTAGAATACCCACACAAGGGCATGGTGGCCAATACTTTTAGATTACATAATGATATGATAAGGGTAGATTTTGTTACTTTAAAATAAAAGGCCTATCGAAGTGGATTAACTTTTTAAAAATGTCGTTGTATCATTTTGGTCAACAGTCATGAATTTTGTACAAGAATAGACTTTTCATATTCTTAGGGCAATTGGATGATTTAAATTCTCATTTGATGGGACTTAAGGTTTGGTTTGGTTTGGATGATTTACATTGATATTTGATTGGAAAAGGGCAGGCTCATTATTAGAAATCTCACACTAGAAAACATGACCTGTTTGCTCCCAGCATTTGTCCAGTTATCCATGCTGCTTCTCGTTAACCAGGACAAGCCATAGAGATTGAAGCCAATGCAAAGAAATGACAGCTGCAATTCTATAGAGGGAAGAAGTCAAACACAAGACCCTTAATTTCATACCTAGTGGAAAGTTTGCCTCGAAGTTTTTTTGACCAAATGAAGTTCATTTGTCTTTTTTTTTTTTTTTTTGATAAATACCAGATGACGTTCATGGAGAATATTATTCATGCTCATTCAACCTTGTGGCGACTCTGTAGAGCATGCCACTCCAATCTTAACCATGGAAATTAAACATTCCACCATTTTGTTGCCACTATTCACTTGCAATGGTTCCCAAGTGTTATCGGCTGCTGCAACAATAGCTTGTACCTATTACTGTTTAGGATCACTGGGTCTACAATCTCCATCACATGGTCAGGCAAGGCCATCCTAGAAAAGGTATGAAGATTAAGGCCTTCCCCAAATATGCTATCAGTAGGTCTCTTCCCTGTTATCATTTCCAATAATAAGATTCCATAACTATAGACGTCTCCATTGTTTGTGGATCGAGGGCACACCAGGAAACACACACAAGCAATAACACAAGAGATTAACGTGGTTCGGCAAGTCGCCTACGTCCAACGGGCAGCGGATTCACTATATTGAACAAATGGTAGAATTATACAACACTCTGAATAATTCTCTCTCTCTGTTTCTCTCTTTAGTTGGCTGTAATTTCTGCTCTCTTTGCATCTATTTATACACAATCATGAAGAGGAGAGAAGACAGCAGCATTTGTGAGTGGTTAGGTTGCCACCCCCACTCATCTTCAATGTGGGTGCTCCATTAGAGTAATGGGTCTCTAATGCACTCTAAACCACCACCCACTCTCTCTAAGTGGGTTAGCCACTCATGGGATGATTCAACAAATCACCCCCCAACCCATGTGAGGTGATCACTGCACACACTGCTGCTAATATTGTACGCCCAAAAAACCAACAGAATCTTCATCTCCTCACTGAGACGCTGCATCCCCTGAAAGCTAGAGATAATACACCAGAGATACAAGAGGAGGAAGGAATCCTACATCTTCAACTCAACTCACACCACTCTCTGATTTGGATGAGAGCCTCTGCTCCTATCTCCCACAGATCTCTTCTACGCTTCCTTTTCGGATGTCTTCATCTGCTATGCTTGAACTTGTGCGACCAAGATATCTGACACCCCCTGATTGGATGTCCTGCACCCCCTGCTGAGATGCCCTTGACTGTCATGCCTTTGCCTTCTGTCCATAGTGATTGATCAACACTGCCTTGCACCCGAAGGTACTTAGTTCCGAGAGATGTTGACCAAGTCCAAACAATGTTGGAACTTGATCCCAGAAACCACTTTTGTGAGCATATCGGCCGGATTATCTGCAGTACTAATCTTTTGAAGCAGAATATCCCCTTCATTCACAATTTCTCGGATGAAATGGAAACGGACATCAATGTGCTTGGTGCGGGAATGATGAACCTGGTTCTTTGCCAAACAAATGGCACTCTGACTGTCACAGAACACCTCAACGTGCTTCTGAACAATACCCAAGTCCTCAATCAACCCGTGTAGCCAAATAGCTTCTTTGTCACTGCCATGTACTCTGCCTCTGTAGTAGACAAAGCCACCGTTGACTGAAGCGTTGACCTCCAACTCATCGGCCCTTTAGCAAGCGTAAATAAATACCCTGTTGTTGACCAGCGTTTGTCCAAGTCACCAGCATAATCTGAGTCCACATATCCAACCAGATTCTGTCCGAGTCGGTTATCTCTCTCGAACTTCAATCCCAGATTAACCGTGCCATGTATGTACCTTAGGATCCATTTCACTGCCTACCAGTGATCTTTTCCTGGATCATGCATATACCTGCTTACCATACTCACAGCATGTGAGATGTCAGGCCTTGTACAAACCATAGCATACATTAATGCACCAACTGCATTTGCATATGGAACCTGTGCCATATGCTTTCGTTCTTCTTCTGTGCGTGGAGACATCGAAGCACTGAGCTTGAAATGAGGGGCCAATGGTGTACTCACAGCTTTTGTTTTCCCATTTATGCCAAATCTGTCTAACACCTTTTTTAGATACTGGGTTTGTGTCAGACAAACCGTGCCCTTCTTCCTGTCTCTCTTGATCTCCATGCCAAGAATTTTCTTTGCTTCTCCTAAATCCTTCATTTCAAACTCTCTTGCCAACTGTGCCTTGAGTTTGTCAATCTCCACCTTGCTCTTAGATGCAATCAGCATATCATCTACATATAAGAGCAAATAGATGAAGGAACCGTCGGGAAGCTTACGGAAATATACACAATGATCAAATTGACTTCTTGTGTATTCTTTCTCCATCATGAACCGATCAAATCTTTTGTACCACTGTCTCGGGGATTGCTTCAACCCGTACAACGATTTGTTCAGCTTACAGGCCCAATTTTCTTTTCCAGCAACTTTGAAACCATCTGGCTGGGACATGTATATCTCCTCTTCAAGATCTCCATGTAAAAAGGCAGTTTTGACATCGAGTTGGGCGAGCTCGAGATCAAACTGTGCAACCAAAGCTAACAAGATACGAATAGACGTGTGCTTCACAACAGGTGAGAATACCTCATTGTAGTCTATTCCTTCCTTCTGAGCATAGCCTTTAGCTACCAATCTAGCTTTGAATCTGATGTTGTCTCTGCCTGGATGCCTTCTTTCTTGGTGTAAACCCACTTACACCCAATTGCTTTCTTGCCTTTGGAAGTTGCACCAACTCCCAAGTCTGGTTCTTGTGAAGTGACCCGATCTCTTCATCCATAGCCTCCTTCCATTTGACACTTTCTGCATTCTGCACGGCTTCTTTGAAAGTGCAAGGAACATTGTCTTCAATGATTGGAAGTGCATAGGCTACCATATCGGTCATCCAACTGGGTTGCTTAGTAACCCTTTTTCCTTTCCGATTGCAATGGGTTCTGATTTTGTGGGGCCTCTGGATCTTCATTTTCATCTGAACTCTCTTCAGAGCTATCCTCTGAGACTTCTTCAGGATGGTTGATTGGGACTAGTCTTTGCTGGAGTCTCAAACTCCACCTGCACTGACTTCTTCAATGCTTCCTCATTCTCTTGAGGATTTGGTTGCTTCAGCATTGTAGACTCATCAAAGGTAACGTCTCTTCTAGTGACAACTTTCTTTGATTCAGGGCACCAGAGTCTGTATCCCTTGACACCGTCACTAAAGCCCAAGAAAATGGCTTTCTTGGCTCTTGGATCCAACTTAGATTCTGTAACATGAAAATAAGCTGGACATCCGAAGATACGTAACTGATCATAATCAGTAGCTGGCACTCCTGACCATACCTCCATGGGAGTCTTGCCATCTAGTGCTGCTGCAGTAGGTAGTCTGTTGACAAGATGACGAGCATAGTTCAATGCCTCGCCCCAAAATGCCTTGCTCAATCCAGAATGTGACAGCATACACCGGACTTTTTCCACCAAAGTGCGGTTCATGCGTTCTGCAACTCCATTTTGCTGCGGTGTTCCAGGAACTGTGAAATGTCTCACTATCCCTGCATTCTGGCAAACCTCAAAGAAGGGATCTGATGTGTATTCCCCACCATTGTCAGATCTGAGCTTCTTGATCTTTCTGCCTGTCTGGGTCTCAATCATCTTCTTCCACATAAGAAAGATGTCTAAGACTTCATCTTTGTGCTTCATTGTGTAAATCCAAACTCTTCTTGAGAAATCATCAATGAACGACACAAAGTAGTGTTTACCTCCCAACGAAGCATTCTTGGAAGGACCCCATACGTCGGTGTGAACGTAGTCTAGAATCCCTTTGGTACGATGAATAGCAGTACCAAACTTGATTCTTGTTTGCTTGCCCAGTACACAATGCTCGCAGAACTCAAGCTTCCCTGTTTTGGCGCCTTTCAACAGGCCTTGCTTTACCAACCCTTGTAAAGCCTTCTCACCGACATGCCCTAGGCGCATGTGCCAAAGTCTGGAAGTGTCTGATGCATCATCTTCTGAGCTGGTGGAGACAGCCACTCTCCCTGTGACTGTAGAGCCGTCTAGGAAATATAAATTTCCTTGTCGAGTACCCTTCATTGCAACAAATGCTCCTCGAACAACTTTGAGGACTCCACCTTCCATGGTTACTCTGTAACCTTTGGAGTCTAAAACTCCCACTGAGATGAGATTCTTTGTCAGATCCGGTACATACCGAACATCTTCAAGAATTCTGATTGTTCCATCATGTATCTTCAGTCGAATTGTTCCAATCCCCTTTGTCTGGCAAGCTTGGTCGTTGCCCATCAGCACAACTCCTCCATCGAACTCTCGTAAGCTCGAGAACCACTGCTTGTTAGGACACATGTGGTAGGAACATCCGGAATCTATAATCCATTCATCAGACTGGCCATATGATGAAACTGTGAAGGCTGCTCCTTCACCATTATCTCCATCTCGTGCAACGTTCACATTTTCTTCTTTCTTGTCTTTATTGGGACAATCTTTTGCCCAATGCCCCTTCTGGCGACAAGCAGCACACTCGTCTTTTGCAAGACGTCTTCTGTCTGATGATTTCCCTCTGGATTTTGAGCGAGACTTTCCTCGCCCTGTATATCTCCTGTTATTTGTTCTGCCTCTGACTGTCAATGCCTCGGATGCTGAGTCCCTGTTTGCAGACTTATCTTTCCTTCTGAACTCATTGTTTACCAAGGCATTTGCAACATCAACATACTTGATCTTTTCTTTACCGTACAGTAAAGTGGTAGTAAGATGATCATATGAGTCAGGCAAGGAATTCAACAATAACAGTGCTTTATCTTCATCACCAATGTGATCATCCAAATTCTTCAGATCGGTGAGAATTTTGTTGAAGTTGTTTAGGTGTTCGTTCATCGAAATACCTTTCTTGTAGTCGAAACGAAACAACCTCTTCTTCAAGTAGAGCCGGTTCTCAATGCTCTTTGTCATGAACTTATCTTCCAGCGCCTTCCAAAGGTCCTTCGCAATATCATATTCTGTGAAGGCGTACTTCTCCTCTTTTGCAAGGCAAAGTCGGATGGAACTGCAGGCCAGGAGATTCACCTTCTCCCATTCTATCCGTCCAGGTCATCTGGTTTGTTTCCCAGAGTGAAGTGCAGGTTCATCTGGACAAGCATATCTTTAACTTCGCATCTCCACATGCCGAAGTTGCTGCTTCCATCAAACTTCTCTACCTCGAACTTAGCATGGGACACCGGGGTCCAATGCCTAGAGTTGCTTGTACTCGCTGGATTACTTATGGACTCGGTTGATCTGGACTCGGTTGATCTAGTCTCTGTAGATTCTGCCATTAAACTGTTTTTTTTTTTAGAAACTCCAATTCAAAAATCCGAAATACTCCAAATAGTTGGAAAACACTATTGGATCGTCAAAAACGGACTCCGAATGACTTAGTATTGGCCAAAACAGTTTCAACGCCTCAGATCTGTGGCTACTGCTTAGCCGCGCAGCACTGGATCACTCTCTGCACCTGGGTTGACTGGTCAACGGAAGCTGACGTGGCAACACGTGTCTGACACGTGTCTGACTGTCTGACACGTGTCGATGACGTGTCTGATGACCTGGCAGCTGACGTGGCAGCCCGGCTGAAGTTGTTGATGACGTGGCGATGAGCTGTCGCTGACGCGGCGCTGAGCTGGCTCGCTGACGTGGAGTGCGTGTGCTGCACGCGCTGCTTCTCAGTCCTTCTTCCTTGCAGCGTGTGGCGCGTGTGGAGGCGCGTGGGATGACGCGCTGAACTGCAACTGGCGCGTGATGGAGCGTGATGAGAGTGGGCCTCACTCTCCTTCTTCAGAGGGTGCGTGAGAGCGCGTGGAGGGTCTTCTGGGGCTGGTTTTTGCTTGGTTGGACTCCTCTCGTCGAGATCTTGCTCCTGGTATGCTCAAAAGTTGATTTCGAGCACTTCGAAATCTGGGCACTTTCGGAAAAAATTCGATTTTTCACAACCCGAGCTCTGATACCAATTGTTGTGGATCGGGGGCACACCAGGAAACACACACAAGCAATAACACAAGAGATTTAACGTGGTTCGGCAAGTCGCCTACGTCCACGGGCAGCGGATTCACTATATTGAACAAATGGTAGAATTATACAACACTCTAAATAATTCTCTCTCTCTTTGTTTTCTCTCTTTAGTTGGCTGTAATTTCTCTACTCTCTTTGCATCTATTTATACACAATCATGAAGAGGAGAAGACAGCAGCATTTGTGAGTGGGTTAGGTTGCTACCCCCACTCATCTTCAATGTGGGTGCTCTATTAGAGTAGTGGGTTCTCTAATGCTCTCCAACCACCCCACTCTCTCTAAGTGGGTTAGCCACTCATGGGATGATTCAACATCCATCAGTTGACATCTCACTTCTGAGATCATACTCTGCCATTAAAAAAATTTAACATTCAAAGGCCCTAAGGGTCTTTTTTGCCCGAAAACAAAAATAATATGAAAGAAAGAGAAAAAGATCAATTCTAACAACAGTGAGTGCCATAATATGAAAGCAATACATGTGACAGTATTTGAAAGGTAAAGTAGTTGTTACCTGGAGCTGCATATCCAATGGTTCCCCTTATACTAATTGAACTGCTTTGATTTAGAACAGTGAGCTTTGGGCAAAATATAGCTAGACCAAAATCTCCAACACTGGCAACCATGTCATGGTCAAGAAGAATATTACTTGGCTTCAAATCACAATGAATGATTGGCGTTGGGCATTGGTGATGAAGGTAATTGAGTGCATAGGCCACATCTATGGAAATGATTATTCTATGTAGAATGTTGAGTCTCCGGACCTCATTTTGTTGATTATTCGTTTTTTTGACTTGAATGCAACCACTTCTCTAGACTCTCATTAGGCATGAATTCATAAACTTGAGCTTTGGACTCATTCCTTTTTCTTCTTTTTTTTTTTTTGAACTGAAGAAACTCATTTCCTTGAAAATCAATATTGGAACGAGAAGTTATGATTCTGACCAAGTTTCGATGTTGAATATTTCTCAAGGTTTCACACTCTGCCACGAAACTCTTGGTAGCTCCACGATTTTGAAGGTTAAGTACTTTGATAGCGGCAACTAACTTCCCATCCTGATCAAGAATTCCTCTATATAGATAGCCAAAACTACCATAACCAATAAGATTTGAAGAAGAGAAACCATTTGTTGCTTTGAGTTTTTCATAAGAGACTTTCAAAGAATGATTCTTTTAGCAATGCCACCGTAGATTTGAGTTTTTCTTTTCTTCTTGAACCAATAAATTACGAAGAATGATGCCAAGGTTACTCCAACATAAGTGTTGAAGCTACTACAATTGCTAATATATGTGAAAGGGACATTTTAAGTTTTTGTTTCTTCGTGGTGCAATTGGGTAGTTGTAATTCAGAAATACAGGCACAATGCCTATAATTTCCAGCAATTGATATTGCACTCGCATTTGAGAAAACTCCCTTCATTGGTAACTCACCCTCAAAATCATTATTGGACGAATTGAGTTCTTTTACAGAAAATTTCTCTAAGAAAGTTGGAATTTCACCAGACAAATTGTCATGAGAAAGATTAAAGTTTTCAAGCCCTCTCTCAGATTCCAATGCTGGAGGAACAGATCTTTCGAAGAGATTTTTCCTGCAAATATAAGTTTTCAAGGCTAGTGCAACTGCCAAGACTGCTAGGAATTTCAGCAAACAACTCATTCTCAGAGACATCTAGTTCTGCTAAATTTTTGAGGTTTTCGATCTCTACTGGCAAGGAACCAAACAAATGGTTCCGAGCTAGATTTAATTATATAGATAGAGCTGAGACTCTTAGATGTTTTTTAAGTATAGTGCCACTCAAGTTGTTTTTAGCAAAAAGAAAATGGATTTTTTTAAAATAATTTTTTTATTGAATTTTAATAAAACATGAATCAACTTTTTCAACCTAGTTTTGTTAATAGGGCTCAACAAAAATTTATAAAACAAAGGTTCGAGGGATGGTAAGACAAGAGAGAAAAAAAACAAAAAAATATTAAAATAAAATTACGAGTGATTTAATATTCTAACAAGAAAAATTGGGTGTTGATGTTGATGGAGTTGTCTTGGAGATAAGGAGCTCCACTTGGCTACTACATTGGCTTTCTTGGTGAAAATAGATAATGACGCCAAAAAAAAAGGTTACAAAGAAAACTATCTAATCTAAAAAACATGTGATTTAGTTTCATTGTAAGTGTGACCCATCATAAAATATAAACTATGGAAAAAGATACTTGTTCATAAAACAAATTACAGCTCACAAAGGGTGGGGCTCTGTGTGGGATATGGGACACTATCGTAAGTGTTTTGTGATATATTCTGTGATTTGTTTTTGTGTATGAACATCTACGCAGCTGTAGTCCTCCTATGCCCTCACAAAGGCTACTAAGAGAGGGAGAGGGATCAAAGCACTTTAGGTGGGGGTCATTACACTTTTTGGGTATGAAGTTCACATATTTGGGCCAATCAAGTTTTGTGTATTGTTCACACACTAACAAGTGTGTGAACAAATTCATTTTGCCAAAAATGTTCTCATAATTATATATGCCAAAAATTCATTTTGCCAAAAATATCTTTTGCCTAGAAAAAGGACACAGTGGTAATAGAATAAAAAAATTAATATATTGGGATAAATGTCCAAAGCATTTTAGGGAAAACGTTTGACATAATTAAAATTTAATCATTGGAAATTTAGCATTAGTTTTGATAAAAAAGTTATCCGGGGCTGTTTATCCAATAGTTCCCCTTACTCCAATAGTGCACACGCTACATATATAGTATTGTTTATTCTTTGAAGAAGGTTGAGTTTTTGTTGCTTCTCTTCTCTATTATCTGTTTCTCGACTTGAATGCAGCTACTTCTTGAGACTCCCATTTGGCATGAACTCATACACTAGAGCTTTAAAATCATTACCTTGAAAATCAATAGTTGAGCAAGCAGTTATGATCTTTATGAGGTTCCTATGTCAAATATTTCTTAAGGTTTCACACTCTGCCAAGAAACTCTTTGAGGCTCCTCGAGATTGTAGGTTAAATACTTTGACAGCGACAACTGATCCATCTTGATCAAGGATTCCCTTGTACACAGAACCAAAACCACCCACACCAATCAAATTTTCTGAAGAAAACCCATCAGTTGCTTTAAGGAGTTTTTTGTAAGAAACTTTCATGAATGACCTCAACAATGATCCATAGGACCAACTTTCCTTTTCCTCTTAAACCAGCAGAGCAGAAATGCTGACACAATGATTATTCCAACAAGCATACATGCTGTAGAGATAATTAATATGACTGCAATGGACATTTTTTTGATTCTTTGATCTTTGGATGGTGCATTTTGGTAGCTGCAGTGCAAAAATGCTCCCATAGAGTCTATTATTCCCAGAAACTGATATTGCACTTGCATTTGAGAAAATTCCTATGCTTGGAATTAGATGATAAATTTAAATACATGAGGGGAATCTGCTCCAAGAATTTGAGAATCTATCCTCATAAGTTGTTATGAGAAAGATCGAAGTATTGAATACCTCTTAAGGAGCTCAATGATGAAGGAATAGACCCTTGAAGCAAGTTACCCTCCAAGGATAGGTTTTGAGGACTAGTGCAGCTCCCAAGGGTACTTGGAACTTCACCCGACAATTTATTCTCAGAGATATCCAGTTTGGCCAAATTCTTTAGGTTGCCAACGTCTGAAGGGAGGGATCCGAACAAACTATTCTGACCAGATTTAGTGTTGCAGTATGAAATGAGAGAGAGAGGAAATACTGAAAAGTTGTTTAGGTATGGTCCACTAAGTTATTCTGAGATAGGCAATTTCCAATGTTTGATGGTATGATTCCCTGTAATCTATTATTATCCAAGTGAAGTTCATTCAATAGTGATAGGTTTCCTATAGAATTAGGAGCTTCTCCTGATAGTTGATTAGAACTAAGCAGCAGTCTTTGGAGCTTTTAAAAATTACCAACAGTGGTGGGAAGTGTGCTAGTGAGTTGATTATCATGTAGAGACAAGTATATTAAATTGACAAGATTACCGATTGTTGATGGGACGACTTTGTACATGCTAAACAATCGAGTTTAGTTGAAAGATTGGCCACATGATCTGGTAACACTCCCCTCAATTTGTTACCAAACAGATCCAATACTTCCAAATTACTACAATTGGCCAGAGAGCCAAAAAAATCCATTTCATCAGGCTCCCCACTTCCAAAATTGTTGGAATCTAGATTTATGCACCACATGTGTTAGGCGTCCAAAATCAATTGATATTTACCCATTGAAATAGTTAATTCCTATGTCAATATATTCCAATTCTGACGCATTGGATAGTGAGAGTGGGAGGGACCTAGTCGGTGTGTCGTATAACTGAATTGCTTGAAGCTGAGGAAGCATCTGGCCAGGCTTGGAGGAAATGCTCAAAAGGATAGCTTATAAATGGAGGTAGGGAATACCAAATAGGTTGTTCTCACCCAATGCAAAATAACTAATGTTTCTCAGTTGACCCAATTCATCTGGGATACTTCCACCGAAAGCATTTTGAGCAGCAGATGATTAACCTCCAGAGCTGTCAGGTTCACGAGGAAAGAAGAGGGATCCCTCTGTTAAATTGTTCTTTTGAATAACGAGATGCTTGAGCTTTAAACAGGAAACTAGCCCGGGGAACTATGCTACAAGTTGTTGTTCAAATTGTGAAATTAATTAAATAGATTTATGAAGAAATCAAAATTATATACTAAGAACATATGCTGATAATTACAACTAAATTTCAACAGAAATACACAAAACAATAAAATGATAAAGAAACCAAACCGAAGCCTGCACGGTAGCAGTTTCCTTAAAACAGATTTCGCCGCCTCACGGGTCGAGTGCTTGAGGAATCCCGGCGTCTGTCTCCCAGGATACGACGGTCAAAAACTAGCTACGGCAGAAGCACTCTCTGTCTAGCTTAGCGAACAAAAACAGTGGCAGCACTCTCTCACAGTAGGAACTTTCTAGCAAACTGACTAAAGAATGGAAGAAACAATTAGGTTCTCCCTCTAACATATAAGTCAAAAACTCCGGACCACTGATGTCAGGGTTAGTCCGTTGAACTCTCTCCAAGTCTTTATTGTTGAACAATGTCCGTTTGTTGAGTCATTCGGTCAATTTTTATTCATGTGGGGGATTGTTGGAAAAAATGGTTTTTTGGTGACTTTAATTAAATATTAAAGTGGGTCCCAACCATCTATTGTGTTGGGTCCAAGTGGGTCTAGATACTTTGCAATGAGATCTTCACACACAAATAGAATGGCCAAAAACCATTGAGAATTGAATGAGAATTGCCCCATGAAGTTAGCTTCATGAAAGAGTTAATGGGGTTTGTAACTTCTGCCTTTATTGCAGAGTTTAATAGTGCATTAATGGGTTTGTAACTCCTGCCTTTATTACAGAGGTTAATGGTGCATTAGTGACCAGCCATAAAGGCTAGAGGCTTCTCCTCTCTCCCCTATACATGTATAAATTGAGACCCTCCTGTCAACTCTCAAACACAGAAATTTTCTCCCTTTTACAAGTCAGTTTGCTAGAAAGTTCCTACTGTGAGAGAGTGCTGCACTGTTTTTGTTCACTAAGCTAGACAGAGAGTGCTTCTGCCGTAGCTGGTTTTGACCGTCGTATCCTGGGAGACAGACGCCGGGATTCCTCAAGCACTCGACCCGTGAGGCGGCGAAATTTGTTTTAAGGAAACTGCTACCGTGCAGGCTTAGGCTTTAGTTTGGTTTCTTTATCATTTTATTGTTTTGTGTATTCTGTTGAAATTTAGTTGTAATTATCAGCATATGTTCTTAGTATATAATTTGATTTCTTCATAAATCTATTTAATTAATTTCACAATTTGAACAACAAGCTTAAAACAGACGGTTGGGACCTACTTTAATATTTAATTAAAGTTACCAAAAAACCATTTTTTTCAACACAAGGTTGTTGTTAGCCAAACTGAGGAACGTCAGGCTGGAGCAGTGAGAGAGGTTGGCTGGAATTTCTCCTTCCAGGGAGTTATTGTTCTGGTTTAAAGTTTGCAGACTGGACAGAAGGCTAAGTTCCCGGGGGATTTTTCCTTGAAATGTGTTGTTTAAGAGTGAAATATCTTTTGAAGGAAGCTCAAGTTTACTATGTAAGGACATAATGAACTGACTAGGCCACTGGACTCTAAGTCTATGGCAGTGACTCTCCTGTGTCGATGGCCACAGGAAACACCTTCCCATTCACAGAAATGGAGAGAATTGTTCCAGGAGTTCATTACTCCTTGAGGATCATTAACGATCTTTGACTTGAAAGCCAACAGTGCAAGATGATCAGTCTCATTTCCACCAAAGGTGCTAACAGGCCTGGTCCTGAGATTTTCGGGGTCCAAAGCCAATAATCAACTACTAAATTTCTGGGGCCCTTCACATTTTTTTTTATTGAATGAAAAAAACAAAATTAAGGTAAATGACAAAAGATTTGTATTAAAATCACAAAAAAATACTTAGCATACATTATAAAACTAATATGTATCACTTGATCCTCGCTCTTCTTGCATTTTTAGAAGCAAATAAATCAATCATACTTGCATAATCTAGTTTTTGCAAAATCATTTTCAATGGATAACAATACTAATCCATTCAATCTTTCTTGTGACATGGTTGATCAAAGGTAATTTTTGATGATTTTTAACTTTGAAAAGCTTCTTTCCCCCGATGCAACTGTAACCGGAATAGTCACATTCCGTATTCATCTCATCATCTTGATTGGCTTCTGCACTCCCAAATTCTCCATTTCCTTCTTCATCCACCAAATTTTCATTCTCATTATTCACCAAAGTTTCAAATTCTTCACTATTCAAGTCTTCAACTGATTGTTCTATTTCTTTGTTCACTCGTAAAGAATTTATCAATAGCTCCTCTTTGACACTCGACTAATTTTCGACTCTTTGCTTCTTTTTCCTTTTTGCGAATCCAGACGGATAATTTCTTTTAAGAGTCATGATGAGCTGAGATCAAAATATTTTTTAGATCAAAATTCAAAACAAGAGCACCACCACTTAACAAAACACAAAACTTTTAAATTATGTGATGTGAACTATTAAACTTAAATGAACTCTTCTTGATGATGTAAATACCAATATTATAATAGCAATGGCAAAAGACAAGCAAATATTTAATTAATTGAATAGAAAAAAAAAATATTTACCTGTGCTTACTGTGTTGAGATCAAAATATTTTTTTAAATCAAAATTCAAAACAAAAAGCACCACCACTTAACAAAATACAAAACGTTTAAATTATGTGATGTGAACTATTATACTTAAATAAATTTTTCTTGATGATGTAAATACCAATATTATAATAGCAATTAATTGTGCAAAGGACAAGATAAATATTTAATTAATTGAATAGGAAAAAAAAATATTTACGTATGCTTGCTGTGCTGAGATCAAAATATTTTTTAAATCAAAATTCAAAACAAGAGCACCACCACTTAACAAAACACAAAATTTTTAAATTATGTGATGTGAACTATTAAACTTAAATAAATTTTTCTTGATGATGTAAACACCAATATTATAATAGTAATTAATTGTGCAAAAGACAAGATAAATATTTAATTAATTGAATAGAAAAAAAAAAATTTACCTGTGCTGGTCGCTGCTTCGTCTGGGCTGCACAGCTTCTTCTCCTTGTTGGTGTGTGCTATCAAAGGGAAGATTGGATTAAGAGATGATAGGGTTAGGAATTAGAAAGAAAAAAAAAATGGGCCTTTTAGACTGTTGGGCTGGGCCTTATACTGTTGGTCTTTTATTGGGTCAAAAAAATTAAGTTAGTTTGGGTCTTTTTTTTTAATTTTTTTTGAACTCAAAACACACCTAACATATTATACTAACTTATAATAGGAGCGACCCCCATTTTGGGCCTATTTTGAGGGGCCCTAAGCCATGGCCTTGTGGGCCTTTGGCCAGGGCCGGGCCTGGGTGCTAAAAAATGGCAGCAGCATTGGAAGTGTTCTAAGATGGATCAATCTGATGAACATGAGAAACATGACTGACTCTTGTGAAATTGGCAGAACAGACTAATCTTCATTTGTGACATTGGAAGCATCATTTTTAGTGTTTCTGTTACTATATTGTTCAAAGCTTTGTGTTGTTTATGGTGAAATTACTTCCAGATGCTGTTTTCTTTGTACATATAAAAAATTCTCATTGCATCAGTTCTATAAATTGCAAACTATTTAATGCTTACCAGCCCCGGCCCTAGCCATAGGCCCACAAGGCCATGGCTTAGGGCCCCTCAAAATAGGCCCAAAATGGGGGTCGCTCCTATTATAAGTTAGTATAATATGTTAGGTGTGTTTTGAGTTCAAAAAAAAAAAAAAAAAAAAAAGGCCCAAACTAACTTAATTTTTTTGACCCATTAAAAGACCAACAGTATAAGGCCCAGCCCAACAGTCTAAAAGGCCCATTTTTTTTTTCTAATTCCTAACCCTATCATCTCTTAATCCAACCTTCCCTTTGGTAGCACACATCAACAAGGAGAAGAAGCTATGCAGCCCCGACAGACGAAGCAGCGACCAGCACAGGTAATTTTTTTTTTTTTCTATTCAATTAATTAAATATTTATCTTGTCTTTTGCACAATTAATTACTATTATAATATTGTGTTTACGTCATCAAGAAAAAATTTATTTAAGTTTAATAGTTCACATCACATAATTTAAAATTTTTGTGTTTTGTTAAGTGGTGGTGCTCTTGTTTTGAATTTTGATTTAAAAAAATATTTTGATCTCAGCACAGCAAGCATACGTAAATATTTTTTTTCCTATTCAAATAATTAAATATTTATCTTGTCTTTGCACAATTAATTGCTATTATAATATTGGTATTTACATCATCAAGAAAAATTTATTTAAGTATAATAGTTCACATCACATAATTAAAAGTTTGTGTTTTGTTAAGTGGTGGTGCTTTTGTTTTGAATTTTGATTTAAAAAAATATTTTGATCTCAACACAGTAAGCACAGGTAAATATTTTTTTTTTCTATTCAATTAATTAAATATTTGTCTTGTCTTTTGCCATTACTATTATAATATTGGTATTTACATCATCAAGAAGAATTCATTTAAGTTTAATAGTTCACATCACATAATTTAAAAGTTTTGTGTTTTGTTAAGTAGTGGTGCTCTTGTTTTGAATTTTGATCTAAAAAAATATTTTGATCTCAGCTCATCATAACTCTTAAAAGAAATTATCCGTCTGGATTCGCAAAAAGGAAAAAGAAGCAAAGAGTCGAAAAATTAGTCGAGTGTCAAAGAGGAGCTATTGATAAATTCTTTACGAGTGACAAACAAATAGAACAATCAGTTGAAGACTTGAATAGTGAAGAATTTGAAACTTTGGTGAATAATGAGAATGAAAATTTGGTGGATGAAGAAGGAAATGGGGAATTTGGGAGTGCAGAAGCCAATCAAGATGATGAGATGAATACGGAATGTGACTATTCCGGTTACAGTTGCATCGGGGGAAAGAAGCTTTTCAAAGTTAAAAATCATCAAAAATTTCCTTTGATCAACCATGTCACAAGAAAGATTGAATGGATTAGCATTGGTATCCATTGAAAATGATTTTGCAAAAAACTAGATTATGTAAGTATGATTGATTTATTTGCTTCTAAAAATGCAAGAAGAGCGAGGATCAAGTGATACATATTAGTTGTTATAATGTAATGCTAAGTATTTTTTGTGATTTTAATACAAATCTTTTGTGCTTTACCTTAATTTTTTTTTTCATTCAAGAAAAAAAAATGTGAAGGGCCCCAGAAATTTAGTAGTTGATTATTGACTTTGGACCCCGAAAATCTCAGGACCGGGCCTGATGCTTACTACTATGCGATAATGGTGGTGATGATGGAGGTCCAAAATTTCTTCCAGTTTCTCTTAGATGATGGTGATGAAGTCAATTCTACCCTATGGAGCATCTCCAATGGTGTTCGCTAAAATAGCATTGTCATTGCTATAATTTGGCAATGATTTGCCAAATTATAGCAATGGTGCTCCAATGGTCATATGTTATTTTGGCAAATCTCAACTAACTTTCCCTCCAAATTTGTAGGTGTTGTTTGGATATAGGTTTTTTAGAGATTTTTTTTTTTTTGTTTATTTCTTTGTTTTTTGTGACCTTTTTTCAACTGTTTGTAAAAAAAATTAGGGTAAAGCACCATTAAATCCCAAATCTAGAAATGTTAAACCATTTAATCCTTTCTTTATTTTATTTTATTTTATTTTAAGGACGGATAGGTCCCATTTCAATTGTAAAGACTTTACAGTCCATGTTTTAGGCGCGTAGGTTTGAAATAATGAGGGGTAAATATGGGTGTGTCTTGATGTTAAATTTACCAAAGTGCCCAACAACGAAATGTAGTGTTTTGTTGCTATCCATCCTGCTTGATCAGAACTGTAACGGTGAAGATGGAAGGTTTTGGATTTTGATTCCGATGTTGCAGCGATTCACTCACGGAATTTCTCCATCACAAACACCACAAAACCACATTACGAAAAAAAAAAAATGTAAGACACCCTAGAACCACGACAAACATCATAGACACAATGGTCCAATAAACAGACCAAGCCAACAGCTAGAACGGGTGCATCACAAACAAAATCAGAAAACTGATATAAAACCAATCTGAAATGAATTTGCACAGCACACGTCAATTGCATAAACCTAGACGAATCAAATAGCACCGCCCAAACACCCAACCTACATTAGAAACCAACACCAACTGGGAAACATCATAATCGCTCACATCAATCCACGCAAATCCCCTCCTAAAAAAAAGTAATGTTACAACATACTTTACACACACACCAGGAAAAATTAAAATGAAATCACAATATGGGCAAAAAAGTAAACTCTATACACAATATATTAAACAAATATACCATACTAAAAATAAAAAGGACTAAATGGTTTAATAAAAAACAGTCAAGACTAGATAAACAACATTTCCTAATATGAGATTTATGAGTAATTTCTCCAAAAAATTATATATTTACATTATACCCAACAGACAAGTATAAAAAATGAAAAAATTTTGGAAAATTGAAATTTTTTAAAAAAATATAATTCACCCGTAAATTTAAATATAAAATATTCAAAATTACATTGAAAAATAAATGACATTGCAAAATTTAAAAAAATTCTCCCGTAATTATTCATCAGGAGGCAGGGGAAAATAGTGATTTGGCAAAAATCTCATTTTTGCGCATTATGTAATACGCTTTCGTTTGAGGGTTCAAATGAGAAATGTCCGTAATCATTATCAAACGTTCTTCCTTTTTGATATCAAGATCTCTGATCTCCTCCAAATGTTCTTCCTTTTTGATCTTTAGTTATTTCATCTCTTGTAATGCTTGAATCTTTTTTTCTTCTCTTTCAGCTTTTTTCATTTCCTTCTTAGTAAGGTGTTGGTTAAATGTCTCCAACAAAATGTTATATTTGTGGACTTCAGCTTGAACAACTTCACTTTTCCAAAGCAATTCTTTTGCAGATTTCCTACCCATAGGCCTTTTACCCCTTACAGAGACACTACTCTCACCGATTGGATTATTACCAACAGTTGGACTGTTTCCAACACTTGGATTGTTGTTGTCTTCAAGAGAAATGTAGTTCTCCATAGGGGATTCGGGGGCTGAATTAGAGAAAAACGGTGTATGTATCCTTGACTTCATTGTGTTCGTAGGACTTACATCTTGTCACCTGATATTGTTTTGCAAGATTGGTTGACAATATTCAAAAGAAAAATGTTTGTTTTCATCTTGATGGTATAAAAATTTTGCTTGAAGTATCTGTATCAATAAAATATTAAATTAATTAATTAGTTATTTTATACTATGATTATAAAAAAAAAAAAAACTAACATAATAAATGAAGATGAAATCTTACTATATCAACTTGAGACATTCCACTTGGGTGTAGAGTTTCGACTTGCGCCAAACACCTATGAAATTTGTTGCAACATTTCATGATTACACCCTATCGAGATGAGATAGACATTTGTGTTATTGAGTGATCATTTTGCAGCGAGCAATAATTTTCAAAAATTCTTCCCCAAAAATGAGTGAGATTGCAAATTCCGAACAATTGGGTCTTCAGTAATGTGACACCAAGTTCTACAAATTGCTAGATCTTCTTGAGTGGTGAATGATTTTCCTCTCTTCGTTTTTGATGAACCTTCCATATTGATTGTGTGAAAAATCTGTATCCAAAAAAATTATGTAGATTGAAGAGAATGTGTATATCAATTGAGATTGATTGTTTAGTTTTATAGGGAGTAAAAAATATGACCTTTTTTTATCTAGTTAAATTATAACCGTTACAAACTAGTTGTTTCAAACATTTCTCAATTGGAGGGAAAAAAAGTGCCATTGCTCAATTTGTGTATTCCGATGACAAAAGAACACCGTTGGATTAATCAGATTGTTGCTTCTGTCTTTCTCTCTTATCTCTCTGTCTCTCTTATCAATTCTCTCTTGATTCCAGAACCTACTCCCACCTCTGCTCTCTCTCTCTCTACCCAACACTCTGTCTCTCTTTATCTCTCCAATGGCTCCTCGACGAAGCAGTCTTCCTCTCTCCCTTGCCGTCGCCGATTGCATTCTTCCTCACTCACTCACTACTGATTGCACTCATCGCCAGAACTACCAACACACCCATCGCTGATCTCCAACCCTCAAACCCCAACCCCCCTTCTCTCTTCTCCAACCCTCTTCTCTCTCGGTCTCTTACCTTCTTCATCACCCCAACCACCACCCCAACCACAGCAACCATCAAAGCCCAACCCCCTTCTCTCGATCTCCAACCCTCTTCTCTGCCTCCGTTCTAAATCGTCGATCTCCATTGATCGAAACCCTAACCCTAATCCAAATGATCATCTCTCTCCCTCTTTGATCTATCTCTCCCTTATTCTAACCCTTGATTCCAACGATCCCTCTCTGTCAGTGATGATCCAAACCCAACACTGTAATGACGACCTCTTCTCCAAGGATCCCTCTGTCAGTGATGATCCAAAAAAAAAAAAACCCTACTGAAGGCCATCCAAAGAACACAAAGAAGATCAACCCTCTGTGTCAGGTATTTTTTTTTTTTTTTTGATTCTGAAATAGTTCAATTTAAATTTTTTTTTTTGGCTTGAAATTGCGGAAATTGAAATTGTCCTAAAATTTTGCTTGAAATTAAAATTGTTTGAAATTGCTCAATCTGTATTTGCTTATGAAATTTTGCTTATGTTTTTATTTTTTGGTGGTTTTTGGGTGAATTTTGCTTTTGTGTTTATGTTGGATGATGAGAAAGGGAGGGAGGGAGGGAGGAAACAGTTGGTTGAAGCTAACTTGGCAGCTTTGGCAGCTGCCAAAGCTTGTGCCATATTTGACACAAGTTTTGGTATTTGCCAAAGATAGCAGTTGCCAAAACTTATCATTAGAGGTGGCTTTCTATGAATTGTTGCCATAATTTGGTAATAGCAACTCTAATAGCAAGCCATTGGAGATGCTCTTAGTCACACAAATTGAGATAAGACTGAAACTATTGAACAGAGGAAGTCAATTATAAGATAATCTATTGATTATGTCTTCTGTTAATTTATTGTTATTGACACTAGTGTGAATAGACCTGCATTTCAATTTCAAGGGTTCACACTATTTTATTTTATTTTAACTTATACTCTTGTCAAGCTTGAAATTTTTAACAATGTGTATCTAGCCTGATCTCCTTTGGTATTACTTATTAGTTGTAGAATTTGACCAACTAATGGAATAAGTAATTATTATTGTTATTTATTTATTTTTTATCTAGCCTGATCTCCTTTGGTATTACTTATTAGTTGTAGAATTTGACCAACTAATGGAATAAGTAATTATTATTGTTATTTATTTATTTATTTTATTGGCACTAGGGTGTCCGGTTCAAAGTCCGATTAATCTCCAATGGTGCACAAGCCCTTGGCTCAAGGAGTTTCTCGCAAGTGCATCATGGTTAATTCAAGAGTTTTTTCCACCCAAGGAGTTCCACAAGTGCACTATGGTTAATTCAAGGGTTTTCTCCCAGTCTGATGGCCCCAATGAATTGTTAGCACCTAAAGATTTCGATCCCTAAACTTTGGAGGAAGCATACCCCAAAAACCCAAAACCTTGCCACTAGACCAACCTCTTGGGGCGGAATCATTTGGAAACAGGCTATTTTAGTAACTTTTTAACTTTTTACGAAAAGATGTGCATAAAAGTAGAGAGAGTAATGTGACAATTTACAGTGATTTTTTGGCTTTTTGACTAAAACTGAAGGTTGCCAAACGATAGAACTTGAGGGATCCGTGGAGCCCACCATATGTTCGTTTCAATAATCCGAACTGTTCACTTTTAGGACTCGTTGAGCAGAATATTCATGTAAAAAATTAAGATGATCGGATATCAGTAATTATATATTTGAATCAAATTTATATTATAAAAATTGGATGATTATTCTTTAAATTATATTTGTCGTCTATTTTTATAAAACAAATATGATTTAAATATATAGTTACCGATATCTAATTATTTTAATTGTTTACATGAAAATTCTACTCAACGAGTTCTAAAAAATGAACGGTTCGGATCAACGGAATCGATTCTGAAATGGGCCTACCAAGTCCAAACACTCTCTCAAATTTTGATGACAACTTAAGAGTAGCCAAACTCTTCTTTTAATACTCAAAGTTTATTTATTATTAATAAATAAAATTTATCAAGGTTCCCTTATTTATGACAGAGTGTTATATGATATTATTCTATACCCGTTTATGCATTCATTACTAATTCCTTTGAAAATATTATTGGATAGAAAAATTGAAGGAAAATTATAATATAAAAAAAAAACCAAAGTTTGAATCTTATAATAAAATAACTACGAGTTTATAATTTTATCACTTTAAATTCTTATCTTTTGATTTATTATCGATCTAAACTATCTACTATTTTCGTTAAGTAAAATTAACAGAAAAATGGTATTTAAGTTATTAAACTCACCAAGAAAGCGTCTTTTAGAAATTTTATTATAATTCACATTGATTTTAATGATTAAAATGTTTTTAAAATACTTTTTTTCTATTAGTTTTATTTAACAGAAATAGGCATATAGCTACCTTCTTTGTTAAACCTAGTTAAATTTGACTGAAATGTAAGTGTTAAAGACTATAAAACATGAAGGTGCATCGGTGGTAGTATCATCCACAGAATAAAGTCAATAAGATTGTTCATTTATAAGCGCACACTCTGTTCCTCCTTGATGTCATTTTTTTTTTAATTTTTTTTTGTAAGCATGTTCATTAGAGAAAACCAGCGTAATATACATGCATTTTATCTCAGGATTCAAGACTTAGAATGTTAGCTTTTATTTAATCACCAGCATGTCTTTAAATGTCACATCTAGCTAGAAACCTAATATGTAAACCTCTATAAATTAATGTATGTACATTAATTTATTGTCTTAACTATATAGCATTCAGATTATGCACCAAGCCATGACTCAAAAGGTTCTTTCTGAAACTTCCGTACCATGAAATCTGTAGGAGCAAATTAAGCTTCAGTCCTGCAGAAGGATGTTTCTGACCAAATGCAGCTCGTGGAGAACATTCCTTATAATCATTCGATCTTGTGGTGACTCCATCGAGCATGCCACTCCAATATTAACCATTATAGTCACACACTTCTCCATTGTGCTTGCATTTCTCACTTGTCTTGCTTTCAGATTCGTAGGGGCTTCTTCTTCTTCTTTATTGTTACTTAGACGTATTGGGTCCACAATTTCAATCACATGGTCAGGCAAGGCCATCCTAGCAAAGTTGTGAAGGTTAAGGTCTCCTCCAAACATACTGTTAGTTGGTCCCTTACTGTCATCATCTCCAATAACAAGATCCCATAACTATAGATATTACCATTTGGGGTCATCTCACCTCCAAGACCATTCTCTGCAATGAAATTTTATGTTAACAAAAGATAAATATCTTTTGCCCAGAAAAAGGACACAGTGGTAATAGAATAAAAAAATTAATATATTGGGATAAATGTCCAAAGCATTTTAGGGAAAACATTTGACATAATTAAAATTTAATCATTGGAAAATTTAGCATTAGTTTTGATAAAAAAGTTATCCGGGGCTGTTTATCCAATAGTTCCCCTTACTCCAATAGTGTACACGCTACGTATATAGTATTGTTTATTCTTTGGAGAAGGTTGAGTTTTTGTTGCTTCTCTTCTCTATTATCTGTTTCTGGACTTGAATGCAGCTACTTCTTGAGACTCCCATTTGGCATGAACTCATACACTAGAGCTTTAAAATCATTACCTTGAAAATCAATAGTTGAGCAAGCAGTTATGATCTTTATGAGGTTCCTATGTCGAATATTTCTTAAGGTTTCACACTCTGCCAAGAAACTCTTTGAGGCTCCTCGAGATTGTAGGTTAAATACTTTGACAGCGACAACTGATCCATCTTGATCAAGGATTCCCTCGTACACAGAACCAAAACCACCCACACCAATCAAATTTTCTGAAGAAAACCCATCAGTTGCTTTAAGGAGTTTTTTGTAAGAAACTTTCATGAATGACCTCAACAATGATCCATAGGACCAACTTTCCTTTTCCTCTTAAACCAGCAGAGCAGAACTGCTGACACAATGATTACTCCAACAAGCATACATGCTGTAGAGATAATTAATATGACTGAATGGACATTTTTTTGATTCTTTGATCTTTGGATGGTGCATTTTGGTAGCTGTAGTGCAGAAATGCTCCCATAGAGTCTATTATTCCCAGAAACTGATATTGCACTTGCATTTGAGAAAATTCTATGCTTGGAACCTCACTCTCAAAATTATTAGATGATAAATTTAAATACATGAGGGGGAATCTGTCCTCATAAGTTGTTATGAGAAAGATCGAAGTATTGAATACCTCTTAAGGAGCTCAATGATGAAGGAATAGACCCTTGAAGCAAGTTACCCTCCAAGGATAGGTTTTGAGGACTAGTGCAGCTCCCAAGGGTACTTGGAACTTCACCTGACAATTTATTCTGAGATATCCAGTTCGGCCAAATTCTTTAGGTTGCCAACCTCTGAAGGGAGGGATTCGAACAAACTATTCTGACCTAGATTTAATGAAATTGAGAGAGAGGAAATACTGAAAAGTTGTTTAGGTATGGTACCACTAAAGTTATTCTGAGATAGGCAATTTCCAATGTTTGATGGTATGATTCCCTGTAATCTATTATTATCCAAGTGAAGTTCATTCAATAGTGACAGGTTTCCTATAGAATTAGGAGCTTCTCCTGATAGTTGATTAGAACTAAGCAGCAGTCTTTGGAGCTTTTAAAAATTACCAACAGTGGTGGGAAGTGTGCTAGTGAGTTGATTATCATGTAGAGACAAGTATATTAAATTGACAAGATTACCGATTGTTGATGGGACGACTTTGTACATGCTAAATAATCGAGTTTAGTTGAAAGATTGGCCACATGATCTGGTAACACTCCCCTCAATTTGTTACCAAACAGATCCAATACTTCCAAATTACTACAATTGGCCAGAGAGCCAAAAAAATCCATTTCATCAGGCTCCCCACTTCCAAAATTGTTGGAATCTAGATTTATGCACCACATGTGTTAGGCGTCCAAAATCAATTGATATTTTCCCATTGAAATAGTTAATTCCTATGTCAATATATTCCAATTCTGACGCATTGGATAGTGAGAGCGGGAGGGACCCAGTCGGTTGTCGTATAACTGAATTGCTTGAAGCTGAGGAAGCATCTGGCCGAGGCTTGGAGGAAATTGCCTCAAAAGGATAGGTTATAAATGGAGGTAGGGATCATACCAAATAGGTTGTTCTCACCCAATGCAAAATAACTAATGTTTCTCAGTTGACCCAATTCATCTGGGATACTTCCACCGAAAGCATTTTGAGCAGCAGATATAACCTCCAGAGCTGTCAGGTTCACGAGGAAAGAAGGGATCCCTCCTGTTAAATTGTTCTTTTGAATAACGAGATGCTTGAGCTTTAACAGGAAACTGAGCTCCCGGGGAACTACGCCTACAAGGTTGTTGTTAGCCAAACCGAGGAACGTCAGGCTGGAGCAGTGAGAGAGGTTGGCTGGAATTTCTCCTTCCAGGGAGTTATTGTTCTGGTTTAAAGTTTGCAGACTGGACAGAAGGCTAAGTTCCCGGGGGATTTTTCCTTGAAATGTGTTGTTTAAGAGTGAAATATCTTTTGAAGGAAGCTCAGGTTTCCTATGTATGGACATAATGAACTGACTAGGTGTTACAGGGTCAATTTTCGTTTCAAAATTCCAGCCTGCAATGGCACTAAGTTGGACACTTAGTCTCAGCCAAGTATGAATACACACACACACAAAGTGCTATAAACAAGTAAGAGAATAGGCAACAAGCGTTTACAGGAAATAACTCCCAACCTTTATTAATTGCACCAACAATACAAAGGATGCCTATGGAACTCTTACCAACACTTAGTTAATTTTCGAGTTCCATGGCTGATGCCTAAATAGGCTTACAATCAGTTTTCAAATTACAACCAGCATTACAAGGAAAGCATGCCAAGTGGCATGGCAGTTGACACCCCCAACTGCCTAGGGACTTAGGATCAATTCTGGGAATACAACTGCCACCCTCTGCTATCTTTTAGCAATGCCTCCTAAAGTCTTGCCTTGCCTTGTCTCTGCCCAATATAAGTAACTGCTGCCAGCAGACCAACATAACTGCTAATAACTGCCCATGTTGTTTGCCTTCTCAAGTCAGCCACGAATTTGGTTGACTTGGCCCCCAGACCAAGTTTTGCCTACTGAATGTTTAGAACCCTCAAGTATGTTGCAGCCCACATTCGGGTCATGTTAATGCCTTGCATTTGTGCCACTGCTGCCCACACTTTGGCCAAGGGTCCTGTGCTGCTGCCTCAGCACTTTGCCATTATTTCACCTTGCTGTCTTGGCATGCCACCATCATGCCTTGGTCTTGGTTGGACATGGGCGCAAGGTGCTGCCAATGCCAACCAATGCAGCCTTCAAGTAGAAGGTGCTAACAGACCACCCCCACCAGAAGAAGCCAACGTCCTCGTTGGTAGGGTCTTCAAGTACTCCTGAACTTGTTTTTCAAATTGCCACAATGTCACATCCTTTTCCCAACTAGCATCTGATTCTGAGAAACCCTTCCACTTTACCAAGTAATGGGTTCTTCGATTCTTTTTGCTTTGGCCCTCGGTCTTGTGATCAAGAATCTGTTCCACCTCCTTGTCAAACTGCTTTCTAATCACCGGGGGAGCTCTCTGAGCTTGTTTCCTTGTCAAGTTTGTTTGATCCTCATGAAATGGTTTCAAAAAACTGACATGGAAAGTTGGGTGGATTTTCAACCGATCAGGCAGCACTAGCCTGTATGCAACATTGCCCACGCGTTTTAAGACTTCAAAGGGTCCATCATACTTTGGAATTAAGCCACGGTGCACTGTCTTACTGCTTATCTTCTTCCAAATCTGTGGAGTAAGTTTCAGTAGCACTTTGTCACCCACTTTGAACTCTAAGGGTCTTCGCCCTTTGTCAGCATACTTCTTCATTCGTTTCCTTGCTTTGGCCAAACTGTCTTGTGCTTCTTCCAGCAATTCCTGTTTGGTCCTTGCAAAGCGGTATGCTGCTGGACATCTACCACCGGAGCCTGTTTTAGCCACTTCATGAGGAGTTAGGGGTTGCTGCCCCATGGCCAATTCGAACGGGCTCATCCCAGTTGCAGATGATCTATGCAGATTGTAGCAAAACTGTGCGCTGTCCAACAATTCGACCCAATTCTTTTGACTTGCGGTCACATAATGTCGGAGATACTCCTCTAGCAATCCATTCATCCTCTCGGTCTGACCATCCGTCTGAGGGTGATTTGCTGTGGAGAACTTCAATTCGGAACCCAACAAATTGAAGAGCACAGTCCAAAACCTTCCCGTAAACCGGGTATCCCTGTCGCTTATTATGTCCTCAGGTAAACCAAAGTATTTTACAACATACTTATGAAATAAATCAGCAGCAACATCTGCGGGACAAGCATGAGGAGCAGGGATAAAAACAGCATACTTAGAGAAACGGTCAACAATTACCATGATGGAGCGCATCCCATTGACTTTGGGAAATCCGGAGATAAAGTCCATGGATATGGAAACCCAAGGCTTCTCAGGGACTGGTAGTGGTTGTAGTAACCCAGCTGCCTTCTTTCTTTCGGTCTTGTCCACTTGGCACACCATGCATGTTTTGACATAAGCCTCTATGTCTTCTTCCATTTTTGGCCAAACATATGAACGTGACAAAAGAGCCATCATGCGCTGTTGCCCCGGATGACCAGCCCACTGCGGGTCATGTGTTTCTCTAAGAAGTTCCATTCGTAGTCCCCCAACACTTGGGACATATAGCCTATCTCCTTTGCCATGGAGAAGACCATCTTCAAGCCAATACCGACGAGCAATTCCATCCTTTACTTGCTGAACCAACCGTTGATATTCTGAGTCAATGGCAGCACTATCCCTGATCCTTTCCAGCAACTGTGATTCAATGTTGGAGATAGCAGCCACATATTCAATTATCTCTTTCCGGCTTAAGGCATCAGCGACTAGGTTATGTCGTCCAGGCTTGTGTCGCCACTCAAAGTCATACTCTTCAAGGAATTCCTGCCAACGGGCCTGCCTTGGAGACAACTTTTTCTGAGTTTTAAAGAATGTATTAGCCACATTATCTGTAAGAACCAGAAACTTCGATCCCAACAGATAAACCCTCCAGGTGAGTAGGCAATGCACTACTGCCGTCATTTCCTTCTCATGGGCTGAATAATTCTTCTCAGCAACGTTTAGTTCCTGCTTTCAAAGGCACCGGGTGTCCTTCCTGCACCAATACTCCTCCGAGTGCTTTGTCTGAGGCATCCGTGTGTACTTCGAAAGGCAACTCGAAACTAGGCAGTCGCAAGACCGGTTCACACTGCCTTTTTCAGTTTGTCAAAGGCTTCTTGACAATTAATGGACCAATTCCATTTGTGATCTTTCTTCAGCAAATCAGTGAGGGGAGAGCAGCCTTCTTTGAATATCCCTCAATGAATTTCCGATAGTAATTTGCCAGCCCAAGAAGGATCGCAACTCCGCAACATTGTTGGGTGAAGTCCATTCCATAATAGCCTGCACCTTCCTTCCATCCATCCATTTTAACATGGCCTTGGCAAATGATATGCCCAAGAAACTTAATCTCCCGCTGGGCAACTCACTTTTTCCTTCTTGACATAAACTGGTGTTCCTTTAACCGAGTGAACACCATCCGAAGATGGACAAGTGATCCTCTAGGGACTCACTATATATTACAATATCATCAAATAAACAACAACAAAACTGATCGACATAATCATGGAACACTCATTCATAAGATTACAGAATGTAGCCGGGGCATTAGTTAACCCAAACGGCATTACTAGGAACTCAAAAGACCATACCTTGTAACACAGGTTGTCTTTGACTCATCTCCTTCAGCCACTCGAACTTGCCAATAGCCAGCACGTAAGTCCAATTTTGTGAAGTAAGTGGCTTTGCACAATCGATCGAATAGGTCTGCCACCAAAGGGACTGGATATTTGTTCTTTATAGTCACTTTGTTGAGAGCCCGATAATCCACACACATGCGCATACTTCCATCTTGCTTCTTTTGAAAAAGCACTGGGGCACCGTAAGGGGCTTTGGATGGCTGAACCAGTCCAGCATCCAATAAGTCCGTCAATTGCGTTCGCAACTCCGTGAGTTCCATTGGGGACATTCTGTAGGGTGCCTTTGCTGGAGGCTTAGCACCCGGAATCAACTCTATTTTGTGATCAGTTGCACGCCGAGGAGGAAGGGACTTTGGCAACTCCGGAGGCATCACATCCTCAAATTCCCTCAATACTTCTACCACTTCATCCGGCACTTCTACTAATAGATCAGGTTTGATTTCCACCAAGGCAGCAAGATATGTTTCTGCGCCCTTTTTCAAACCGTTGTGCACTTGAATGGCTGAGAGGGTCTCCGTCTTCCTCTTTGCGCCCTTGCCTTTGTCTGATTTACTGCAACCAGCAACAAAACAAGGCTTGTCTTCATCCGAAATCAATATCCCACCCAAATATGGCATCAAAGCCACTTTTGCAGTCACAAAGAAATCATTTCCTAGGATGACATCGAAATCATCCAAAGGAACCACCATCAAGTTAACCCGTCCAGTCCAATCTCCAACTGTGATCGATACTTTGGAAGCCATTCCTTGTACCGATTGAGCCACTGAGTTTACTGCCTTGATTCGACTGGTGCTTTGGGTAACTTGCAATCCGAGGGTCTGCACAACTTTTTCGGACAGAAAGTTATGCGTGGCACCGGTGTCTACCATCGCTGCAATGTCGGTATCGCCAATCACTTGATGTACATTAGACCAGTAGTAGGGGCTTTGTCCGCATGAATTGCATTGAGCAATTGTAAAGGGTTTACCCTAGTCGGCCCCTCAGAATCCGACTCCCCTTTGCCATCTTCCGCGACCATAGCGTTGAGTTTCTCACGCTTGGGACAGTCTTTCGCTCTATGGGGTCCATCACAAATGAAACACCCTTTGTTAGATTTCCCACCGTTGGTCTGAGAAGAATCCCCCTTCTGTTTGTACTTGGAACCCTCCTTCCCCTTCTTGAAACCAAACTTCTTCTCTCCCGTCTTCTCCTTTCCTTTCTTCTTGGGTTTGCTGGTTTCTGTAGGGGTTCCTTACTTAACCTGTAGTCAAGCAAACCATCTGCCGCAGCCATGGCAGAGGACAAATCTTTGACACCGAGTCGTCGAAGTTCTAACTGGGCCCAATTCTGCAACCCAGACATGAAATTGAAGAGTTTATCTTCCTCCGACATGTTCTTGATGTCCAACATCAAAGAACTGAATTCCTTCACATAGTCCCTCACCGATCCAGCATGCTTCAACCGTTTTAAGGCATCCCTCGCAACCCAAGATGTATTGCACGGAAGGAATTGTTCCTTCATTTCCTTCTTAAGAGCATCCCAAGTTGAGATCTCTGCCCGAGCATCATCCCCGACACGAGTACGCCACCAAAGTTTAGCATCACCAGTAAGGTACATGCTTGTGATTGTAACCTTTTCTCCTTCAGGCACATGAGCAGCCTTGAAGTACTGCTCCATGTCCCACAGAAAATTCTCAAGTTCCTTCGCACTCCGATTTCCGCCAAAAGCTTTAGGGTCTGGAACTTTGATTTTCGAAGGAGTCTTTTCAGAATTCGTATGCCCACAGATGGCCTTCTTCAGAAGGGACAGTTCATCCACAACTTCCTGAAACTTGTCTTTCCAAGAATCTGAAATGGCTAGCACATCCGTCAGCATTTCCTTGAACCGATCTGCTGTCGAGGTCTCAAGGGCAAGAAACCTTGAGGCCACAGCATCCAATCGATCCGCCAGCGAGATATTCTCATCAGCAGGGTCACCAACAAGAGTTTCCAACCGCGTCACTCTATCTCGTATGGCATCCATGCCAGAAACCATTAGAGCAAAACCGTGCTCTGATACCAATTGTTACAGGGTCAATTTTCGTTTTCAAAATTCCAGCCTGCAATGGCACTAAGTTGGACACTTAGTCTCAGCCAAGTATGAATACACACACACACAAAGTGCTATAAACAAGTAAGAGAATAGGCAGCAAGTGTTTACAGGAAATAACTCCCAACCTTTATTAATTGCACCAACAATACAAAGGATGCCTATGGAACTCTTACCAACACTTAGTTAATTTTCGAGTTCCATGGCTGATGCCTAAATAGGCTTACAATCAGTTTTCAAATTACAACCAGCATTACAAGGAAAGCATGCCAAGTGGCATGGCAGTTGACACCCCCAACTGCCTAGGGACTTAGGATCATTTCTGGGACATAACTGCCCAACTGCTGCTATTTTTCAGCATGCTTCCTGAAGTCCTGCCTTGCCTTGTCTCTGCCCAATACAAGTAACTGCTGCCAGCAGACCAACATAACTGCTAATAACTGCCCATGTTGTTTGCCTTCTCAAGTCAGCCACGAATTTGGTTGACTTGGCCCCCAGACCAAGTTTTGCCTACTGAATGTTTAGAACCCTCAAGTATGCTGCAGCCCACATTCGGGTCATGTTAATGCCTTGCATTGTGCAACTGCTGCACACTTTGGCCAAGGGTTTGTGCTGCTGCCTCAGCACTTGCCATTATTTCACCTTGCTGTCTTGGCATGCCACCATCATGCCTTGGTCTTGGTTGGACATGGGCGCAAGGTGCTGCCAATGCCAACCAATGCAGCCTTCAAGTAGAAGGTGCTAACACTAGGCCATGGACTCTAGGTCTATGGCAGTGACTCTCCTGTGTCGATGGCCACAGGAAAACACCTTCTCATTCACAGAAATGGAGAGAATTGTTCCAGGAGTTCATTACTCCTTGAGGATCATTAATGATCTTTGACTTGAAAGCCAACAGTGCAAGATGATCAGTCTCATTTCCACCAAAGGTGCTAACAGGCCCGGTCCTGAGATTTTCGGGGTCCAAAGCCAATAATCAACTACAAAATTTCTGGGTCCCTTCACATTTTTTTTTATTGAATAAAAAAAAAATTAAGGTAAAGGACAAAAGATTTGTATTAAAATCACAAAAAATACTTAACATTACATTATAACAATTAATATATATCACTTGATCCTCGCTCTTCTTGCATTTTTAGAAGCAAATAAATCAATCATACTTGCATAATCTAGTTTTTTTGCAAAATCATTTTCAATGGATAACAATGCTAATCCATTCAATCTTTCTTGTGGCATGGTTGATCAAAGGTAATTTTTGATGATTTTTAACTTTGAAAAGCTTCTTTCCCCCGATGCAACTGTAACCGGAATAGTCACATTCCGTATTCATCTCATCATCTTGATTGGTTTCTGCACTCCCAAATTCCCCATTTCTTTCTTTATCCAGCAAATTTTCATTCTATTATCCACCAAATTTTCATTCTCATTATTCACCAAAGTTTCAAATTCTTCACTATTCAAGTCTTCAACTGATTGTTCTATTTGTTTGTCACTCGTAAAGAATTTATCAATAGCTCCTCTTTGACACTCGACTAATTTTTCGACTCTTTGCTTTTTTTCCTTTTTGCGAATCCAGACGGTAATTTCTTTTAAGAGTCATGATGAGCTGAGATCAAAATATTTTTTAGATCAAAATTCAAAACAACAGCACCACCACTTAACAAAACACAAAACTTTTAAATTATGTGATGAGAACTATTAAACTTAAATGAATTCTTCTTGATGATGTAAATACCAATATTATAATAGCAATTAATTGGGCAAAGTCAAGACAAATATTTAATTAATTGAATAGAAAAAAAAATATTTACCTGTGCTTACTGTGTTGAGATCAAAATATTTTTTAAATCAAATTTCAAAACAAAAGCACCACCACTTAACAAAACACAAAACTTTTAAATTAGGTGATGTGAACTATTATACTTAAATAAATTTTTCTTGATGATGTAAATATCAATATTATAATAGCAATTAATTGTGCAAAAGACAAGACAAATATTTAATTAATTGAATAGGAAAAAAAAATATTTACCTATGCTTGCTGTGCTGAGATCAAAATATTTTTTTAAATCAAAATTCAAAACAAGAGCACCACCACTTAACAAAACACAAAATTTTTAAATTATGTGATGTGAACTATTAAACTTAAATAAATTTTTCTTGATGATGTAAACACCAATATTATAATAGTAATTAATTGTGCAAAAGACAAGATAAATATTTAATTAATTGAATAGAAAAAAAAATAAAAAAATTTACCTGTGCTGGTCGCTGCTTCGTCTGGGCTGCACAGCTTCTTCTCCTTGCTGGTGTGTGCTATCAAAGGGAAGGTTGGATTAAGAGATGATAGGGTTAGGAATTAGAAGAAAAAAAAATGGGCCTTTTAGACTGTTGGGCTGGGCCTTATATTGTTGGCCTTTTAATGGGTCAAAAAAATTAAGTTAGTTTTTTTTAATTTTTTTTGAACTCAAAACACACCTAACATACTATTATACTAACTTATAATAGGAGGGGCCCCCATTTTGGGCCTATTTTGAGGGCCTTAAGCCATGGCCTTGTGGGCTTAGGGTTTGAGAGAAAAAGGAGATGAAAAAGTGAAGTGTAATCCCGCTGCTGTCAACTGAAATACACCAGGCTCGCTCAAGCGAAGGAGTGGTCGCTTGAGCGACCAGACACAAAGGATACTCGCTCGAGCGTAGAAAGGCTCGCTCGAGCCAACAATTCGAAGCTTCAGGTCTGCAACCCAGAATCATGCTCGAGCGAAGAAACCCAAAACATACAGCTCGCTCGAGCTAAGAATCACAACCATCAGGTCAAAAAGAGACGCAGACGCAAGGTCGAGCGCAAGACTTCTTGCTCGAGCCACCAGACACAAAACTCAACTCTCGCTCGAGCGAAGGAACTAAAACACAGAGCTCGCTCAAGCGACAAAAGTCTCGCTCGAGCGAAGACACCAAAATCTGGGCAGCAACCATTTGTTCCCAAACACAACCAACCTGTAACAAACCTGCCCAACACATCGTAAAACTCATATACAAAGAATTGAAGGACGGAAACAAGACATAATAACAACCAACACCACAGAACTCAAGTCCGGAATACTATAATCAATGGAGGGAAAACCGGGATCGCTATAATTCCTACTCCACAAAACCATTGAATTTAAATACAAGCTGACATAAAAGTTCGGATCAAACTTACCGTCATAAATCTGGAACCTTGGCATGTGGAATCTCTTTGGGGCCTCAAATGAATCCAACTCCACTGAGAACGGCATACTCGGCTTGACGGGGGATGTGATCTCGGCGTTGTGCTGCTTTCTCTGGAGGTAGTTGTAAACATAAATTTCAGAACATAAACCTTACACTTCGGATCATTTACCATGTGTATTATCAAGAAATCAAGACAAAATGACATACCTGAATCCATTGATGAACGGTTAAACGGAAGCGTGATTATCAATAAACTCTGTGCTATTGATTATGTTATTGCCTTCTAATCCTTTCCCCTTTGGTGCCTTATGTTTCTCCTTGAGAGGATTTAGAAAAATGGCAGTGTTCTTTTTTCCACTTGTGAAGGAATAGGGACCATAACCTTTTAAAGGTTATAATTGGTTTTCAAAACTGAAAGGTTATGGAAGTTCAAAAGGAATGAAAACCAACTTTAACCATTATTGGTTTTAATTTCTATTTATTGGTTTTCAAAACTGAAAGGTTGTGAAAGTTCAAAAGGAATGAAAACCAACTTTAACCAATATGTTTTAATTTCTATTTCTGCCCCTCATAGAAATAGAAATTATACAACTAGTATCTACACATTAGGTCCATAACACATATACCCTTAAGCCTATTAACTAAATTGAATCACTTAAATTGTAGGCCTCTTATAAATGATAACACCACATTTAATTATGTGTCCTATTGAGACATTATCTAACAATCTCCCACTGGACCACATATGTATCCTGAAAAATGTGCTTAACTTTAGTGAGCTCAGAAATTTGTTATCATAACTTGAGGGTATCCAAACAATCTTGTCCATTAACTATATTAATATAGGATCAAAGCGGTCTTCGTTACATCAATCGTAACTCGACCCACCCATGGTCACGTATACTAATACAGCTAAATGACATAGATCAATCATGGATGCGTAGCATGGAAATTACATGTGATGTGATCCATACATGCCTATTTCCAACTGGTCCTACTTAACTTTATTGAGATAAATACTTCACAATACGTAACAGAGCGTAATAAACTGAATATTTCATTTCTGCAGAAATTAATCTAATTACATAGATAAAACTCAAGGCTGACATAAAGCAGTAATATAAATACAAACTCCCACTAAACCAGAATGTTCTCAAATAGAACAACACCCATCTGAGCAGTGTGCTCATGAAAGACCTTGGGTGGTAGTCCCTTCGTAAGTGGATCCGCTATCATGGAGTTTGTCCCAATGTGCTCTATGGAAATCTGTCCACTCTGCACTCTTTCTTTTACAACTAGGAACTTGATATCAATATGCTTTGATTTTGTCGAGCTCCTGTTGTTATTGGAATATAAAACTGCAGACTTATTGTCACAATATAACTTAAGTGGTCTTTCAGTGCCTTCCAAAATACGCAACCCAGTGACAAAATTCCGCAGCCATATCCCTTGGTTTGATGCCTCATAACATGCTACAAATTCTGCGGCCATGGTGGATGAAGCTATGAGCGTCTGCTTTGCAGACCTCCAAGAAATTGCTCCGCCAGCTAACAGATAAATATAGCCTGATGTGGATTTCCTACTGTCTTGGCATCCAGCAAAATCGGAGTCGGAATATCCAATGACCTCTAACTTATCCGATCTCCTATATGTGAGCATATATTCCTTTGTTCTCTGTAAATATCGCATAACACGCTTGACTGCTTTCCAATGATCCATGCCAGGATTACTTAAATATCTGCCTAACAAGCCAACTATAAACGCAATATCCGGACGCGTACATACTTGAGCATACATTAGACCCCTACAGCCGAGGCATAAGGAATCTTCTGCATTTCTTGAATTTCAAGACTGTTCTTCGGGCATTGGCTGAGACTAAACTTGTCTCCCTTAGCAACCGGGTTTCACCTGATTTACAATTTTGCATGCCAAATCTATTGAGTACTTTTTTTTCGATATAGCTCCTTTGTGATAATCCCAGAATACCCCGAGAACGATCTCGGTGTATTTTGATTCCTAATACAAAGGAAGCATCACCAAGATCTTTCATTTCAAAATTCTTAGATAGAAATCTCTTGGTGTCATGCAATAAGTTTATATCGTTTGTGGCAAGCAATATGCCGTCAACATATAAAACCAAAAATATGTGTTTACTCCCACTGAACTTGTGATACACACATTCATCAACAACATTAGTTTCAAAACCATACGAAGTGAGAACTTGATGAAATTTGAAGTACCACTGACGAGAAGCTTGTTTGAGTCCATAGATGGATTTAGTCAATTTGCAAACCATATTCTTTGGGTCTCCTGACACAAAGTTTTCTGGCTGCACCATATAAATTGTTTCTTTAATGTCACCATTAAGAAAAGCTGTTTTGACATCCATCTGATGCAACTCAAGATCAAAATATGCAACAAGCGCCATAATTGTCCTAAAGAATCTTTCGAAGAAACTGGAGAGAAAGTTTCTTTAAAGTCAATTCCTTCTTTTTGAGTAAAGCCTTTGGCTACAAGACGTGCCTTATACCGCTCCACATTACCATTTGAATCCCTTTTGGTTTTAAATATCCATTTACAACCTACGGGCTTCGCACCAACTGGTAATGAGACAAGTTCCCAAACTTTATTGTCTGAAAGTGCAAATCTCCTTTCTCTTGTGGATCGCCTTAATGGCACAGATTCTTGAGGTTGAGGTTGTAGAGTTTGTTCCTCAGGAACAATTACCTCATCTTGAATGGGGGTTTGAACTATATTATCTTGAACAACATTGTCTGGTTGAGGATCCGAAATTACTTCTCGAGCAATGACAGGTATAGGAACCTGTGATTGGTCAAAAGTAGTAGTAGGAAGTGGGATTACTCCTGCTTCCTCCTCAAAGACAATGTCTCTAACTGGATTTCTCCCCCAAACTCAACATCCTCAAAAAATGTTGCAATTCCCGTCTCAAATATTGACCTATTTGTGGGATCATAAAACTTGTAACCCCGTGATCGTTCGGCATAGCCAATAAAGAAAATAAATTATGATCACATTAAGTTACCAAACAGATAATCTCTAAATAAATTAATTTAATGACAACATCTCAAGATACCTAGCACAACATTAATACCAAGCCTTTGGGTAGTGATATTAACTGTAAGTGGTATTCTTGTTGTAATGATCAAACATTGACAATAAGTTATGTCAAATAACAAATCTATCTTTTGATGGATTTATTATTCACATTAGGTTTTCTTGACAATTGGCACATGTTTATCACCACAAAATGTGTGTGTAATTCTGCCAAGTCTTAATCATGTCTTTGGACCGATAAATACCCGCATGAGATACACAGACATGAACATCAAAACATTCCATATAAAACAATCTAGACAAGAGAGATCACTTTTGTGACATCTTGTTTGAATTGACTTATATTGAGAATGTTAGAAAAATAAAATTTCTGTAGACGTTGTATGAAATTACATTAAATTAAAGAGTTCCAAATTTGTGACCCCGTATATGTTATATAATCTGCAGCAATCCCAATTATATACATACATATATAAATAGAATTGATGGGTCCAAAAACAAATAGTTTAAAAAAAAAAAAAAAAACAGAATTTACATCCATAAGAAAATTCAGAATCTGATTCCAGAAAACTAAATAGAATAAATAAAGCATATCAATTCTGATAAGACACATGATATGTATGCTCTGATACCATTGTAAACATAAATTCAGAACATAAACCTTACACTTCGGATCATTTACCATGTGTATTATCAAGAAATCAAGACAAAATGACATACCTGAATCCATTGATGAACGGTTAAACGGAAGCGTGATTATCAATAAACTCTGTGCTATTGATTATGTTATTGTCTTCTAATTTCCCCTTTGGTGCCTTATGTTTCTCCTTGAGAGGATTAGAAAAATGGCAGTGTTCTTTTTTCCACTTGGGAAGGAATAGGGACCATAACCTTTTAAAGGTTATAATTGGTTTTCAAAACTGAAAGGTTGTGGAAGTTCAAAAGGAATGAAAACCAACTTTAACCATTATTGGTTTTAATTTCTATTTATTGGTTTTCAAAACTGAAAGGTTGTGGAAGTTCAAAAGGAATGAAAACCAACTTTAACCAATATGTTTTAATTTCTATTTCTGCCCCTCATAGAAATAGAAATTATACAACTAGTATCTACACATTAGGTCCATAACACATATACACTTAAGCCTATTAACTAAATTGAATCACTTAAATTGTAGGTCTCTTATAAATGATAAAGCCACATTTAATTATGTGATCCTATTGAGACATTATCTAACAGTAGTCTCTCAAATCCTCCTTCATTCGACCAGGAGCTCAGCTATCAACAGATTTCAACCTTTTTAGCGCGCTACTCCCGATGCAATTGTGCGTCCGTTTGGACTTCTCCTTATCCACTGCATCAAAACAAAGGCTTTTCCCCTCGATGTGCTGAGGTTCTTTGACATAGGTCCTCTTGGTTCGCGGTGTCTTCTGCGACTTACCTCTCACTGACTCTATTCACCCGACATCCCGTGACAGTCGGTGTGAATGTTTCTTTCCCTTGCCGTGTTGTGGAACTACTGGGATTGTCTTCTACCCCCCTTTTTGGGCGTTAGTCTTGGCCGCTGGTGCCGGCGTGTACTACAACGGGAATGGTGGTTGCATTACGTTGTTCTGCATCATGAAGTTGACAACCGACTGTAGGTCTGCCAACTTGTTTTCCATTCCTTTCATCTTGCCGTCCCTCTTCAGGCATCTATCCTTCCATATTCGGAGGCCGCTTTCATTGTAATACTCATCTCAGCCACCCTTCTTTGGGACATTACCTTCTTTGCTGACGTCCTTCTCCCCAGGATTCGGATCCTGTGCTCCTTTATTACGATTTTCCTCCCCGAAGTTAGGATCTGCATGCTCACCACTTTCACTGTGGATGTCGTCCCCAATCTTTTCTTCATGCCCGTTGTTGGCCATCTATTCTCCTTAAGTTTCCACAGATAGCGGCAAATTGTGGGTGTTGATTTTTGACCACACAACTAAACGGGAAACTCAGCTGGAGAGCACCAACAGAATAGATTAAGCCCAACAACCTGTAACAAGAAGATGAGAATACCGAGATGATTCGTCCACCCAGGGGCACTCCGACGATCAAGTCAGTAATCTCTCAAAAAAATCAATTCAAGTATTTAACTCACAAATTATTGCTCACAGTATATCACACATACCTGAGACCCATAAGGGTGCCCCATTTTTATAAACGGCAGTGACTTGATCCCTGTAGAAGCCTCACTTCAGTAGACTCAGGCTCAATACTCCCTGGATCCTTAGTTGGATAGGGATAAACTCTTCTTGAGCTTTATCTTTATCCAGACTGAGATCCTCCTCTTGTTCTAGGACTCTTGTCCTCTATCCACTTATCTCTGATTCCGGCGTCTCCGTAGATAACCTCGGCCTAGCAGAGATTATCTCGGCAACGTTACCAGGCCACGTGACATCTCGACTGACACTTCGACGTCACCTTGGCCACGTGCTGTTATTCACAAAATACTTCCCCACACATAGGTATATATACATTACATATACAGTTATACATTACCAATGTAAATACTAATATAGCTAAATGAAATAGAATGAAAACAACAAAATTTAAAATCGAATTAGCTTCATGGCTTTTAATGACAGTATTGGTAAAGTCTATACAATCATGGTCATAGAATTGGGACCAAGTAAGTTGTAATAATATAAATGGTATGAATCAACACAAGTTTTTGTGTGTTCATGATAGCTGTTGGCTGTTGGATTTACTCAATATTATAGATGCGTTCAAATATACGATCATTTGTTATCTAAAACTTACAAAGTTTCAAACTACCCAAATTGCATAACTATCATTAGTGTGTATAGATAAAATACTACATAATTATCATTAGTTTCTCTTCGACCTTGCTTAGAACCTGTTTGTAGAGTTCTGATTTCCTCACATCTTAATATTTTTGTGAACTTTTGGCCGACTTTTGGCATGTTTTTTTATCCATATGCTTAGCATTAGCATATATAGATATGTGGAATTTCAAACTCATGGCCATGCTTAAACTACTGTTCTAACAACCTGCTTTGTTGTTGATACAAATACATTGGGCCTATTCAGAACACGGGAAATATATTACCCAACCTAGGGTCAACGAATTGTTGATAAGAAAAAAGAAAATCGCATAAGAAGAGGAGTTTAAACTATTCCCCACAGAAATTCAACCAGCCTAAAATTCAAAGAAACAAACCAGAAATATTCCATACCATATACAATTTTTTTTCTTGGATAAATGACCATACCATGTACGATACAATCTTGTGCACACCCAAGAATCTCACTTTTTCTTCAAATAAAACATATCTTTCACTTTCCACACATTCCATTGTCACGTATAACAATGGTTCATGAGCTAAATTAAATATTCTACCAAATCATCATAACATGTAAAATCTCTAAACATTTAAAATACATCTATTTTTGAAAGAATACATTTAACCCATTATGGAAGAACATATATAAACTTACTTTTAGAATTAACACCAAATAGAGAAAAATAGAACAAATTAAACCTATTAAGAAAGAATTGACAAACAATCAGACACCCCCTTCCTACAGTTATTTTTATTCATTCAACTTTTAATTGATTTCCATTTTTTCAGTGGTCTTGATTAGTGGTGTGGGCGGGGTTAGGGTGGGTTGAGATGTTATCCAATTTCAGTTCAAGTTGTGCTGAAAGCTGCTCAAATCGCCTAAGTTCGAGTTGTAATTCAAGATTGTCTGTTTAAATCCGACCCAAGTTAAACTTGAATCTTTTATTTCATTTTTTTCATACAAAATTGGTCTGAACACGTGATTGTTGTTATCCGATTGACTTGATTTTTTATAGGAATGTACTCAATGAATTTTAACTGATTTCCATTTTTTCAATGGTCTTGATTAGTGGTGTGGGCGGGGTTAGGGTGGGTTGAGATGTTATCCAATTTCAGTTCAAGTTGTGCTGAAAGCTGCTCAAATCGCCTAAGTTCGAGTTGTAATTCAAGATTGTCTGTTTAAATCCGACCCAAGTTAAACTTGAATCTTTTATTTCATTTTTTTCATACAAAATTGGTCTGAACATGTGATTGTTGTTATCTGATTGACTTGATTTTTTATAGGAATGTACTCAATGAATTTTAAAATATGAATGGTTCAAATTATCAAAATGGACCAAAAAATAAGCCCAATAGGCCCGACAACAAGTCTTTAGTCCTTAATCGGACTGGAGAGAAACTCATTCGCTTTCCTAATAGGTACATTTTAAAAACAAAGGGACGTTTTTCAGAAAAATAAAAGCAAATAAATGTAACCAAAAGTAAAAGGAAAAATTACAAAAAAATAAAATAAAAAATAAAAAACTCTAGGATCTGAGTCTAACAAAATAAATTCTTAATTCTTAATTTAAAGCATCTACCTATTTTTGCTAAGTAAAATGGGCAAAAAATAAGTATTTTTGTTATTAAAATTAGATATACCTATATCTAAAATACCCTTTTTTATTGAGTTTAATGACTAAAATATCCATTTTTCTATCAATTTCACTTAAAAGAAATGTGCAAATTGTTTAAATAGAAAAAAAAAATAGTGTAAATTGACGAAATTAAAAAATCAAAATTGATTTTGTTAGAGGGATCAAACTCTTTTTTTTTTTTTTCTAAATAAAATCAATTCAAATGGAAGGAAATATCATTTTGCCCCCCAAAACTATTACGCGAAGTCAATTTAACATTGAGACTTATCATTATTTAATTTTCGCCTACAATCAAATAAAACTTGCTGAGATGGCACCAAATTTTATTTGGAATTTCATTTTATCCCCCAAACTATACCTTAAAAATCAATTAGCCACCCAAATATTAAAAAAAATAAATAAAAATAAAAAAAATATTATTTAATAAATAATTTTTTATCTCAATAATGAAAAAATAAATTTTAAATAATATATTTTGCAAAAAAAAAAAGATATATAAAAAATAGAAAAATCCTCATTTAGAATTTTCTATTTAAGTCTCAAATTATTTCAAGTCAATCATAGAGAAATTAATTGAGCCAAAAAATTCTCAGCTACTTTATGTGTGCGCACGCGTGTAATTGTACCTAGTTTATTTCTCCAAATAAATTTCTATAGAATTGATCGACTAATAGTAATTTTAAAATTGAGTGGGTTAAAAAAAAATTCAATTCAATTATTGTCTAAAGAATACTCAACATGACTAATACTTAATTTTTATTTAAAATTTAATTTATTTATTTTGAGATGAAAGTTAATTAAATATTTAAATTTATTTTTTTAATATTTGTGGGGCTAATAGATTTTTAAGATATAGTTTAGGAGTAAAATAAAATTTTAAATGAAATTTGGTGTCACGTCAATAAATCTCATTTGATTGTAAATAGAAACAAATGGTAGATAATAAATTAACCAAATTAAAATAATATGAAATCTATATGCTAAATTAATTTTTACATAATAATTTAAAGGACAAAATGATGTTTCCCTCCAAATGATTTACTTTTAAAATAACAACCAAAACGATGCCATATAATAGTGGTGTTGTATAATAACGCAGTACTATAACGTACAGCAGCATCCTTCCCCTTATATACACATTAAAAGAAGCTCCTGTACTAAATTTAATAAATTCCACAAAATGAGATATGCATTGAACCACAAATACCTACTTTTCCATGAGTAGTGGAGGCGTAATATAATATGAATTGTTGACTTAATGTATGATTTCTTGACATTTGGAGGCTGTTTATTGAGTTTGATAACAATGCTCAAGGTTCATATGATTCTAATATAATTTAGGTGATGACATATCTTTGATTAATTCTCAATTCTTTGAATGGTCATCATAGTCTTGCGTACGCAGAGTTCATGAGTCCATATTGAATGTTAATATTTTTATACATTACTTAAAAAATAAATTAATTAAAATAAGTAATATTGTTGTTTTATATTTTAATCATTTATACATGCACAAAGAAAACTAGTTATAACATCAAGAAAAACTGAACCAATTGGTGCCACAATAAACATTATTATTCTTACATTTTTGTTTCAAAATAAACTAAGAGCTCTTTATTGAGATTTAATTAATTCTACTATATAATATATATATATATTCATATATGGATAACAATTTCTATGTAGTATAATTAATAAATCAATCCAATATATCACGAGTTCAAAAGCAGCAATCTATTCAAATTCTAGAGATTTTAATTTTTAAGTAAATTAACAAACAATTAAAGTAAAATTTAAAATGGTACAAAAGAATATCAAGACCTAAGGAAGTTCAATTTCCAAATGGTGAATTGAATTGAAGAAGTTTGGTAAAGTAAAATCTTTGAGCCCTCCACTAAAAAATAATTTTTATTTTGGGAATATTGTTAAAAGGACAAAAACAAATTAATACTTTCAAAGCCCCTCATAATTATAAAGCCCTGTGTGAAGAACAAAATTTGTTATTTGAATATTTTATTTGACCATTAACCCTCTTTTCTTTTATAGCGTGCGCGCGCGCGCACACACACACACTCTCTCTCTCTCTCTCTTTCTCTCTCTCTCTCTCCTCTCCACTAACTCTACGGTTATTCATCGTCTCCACCATCTTCATCATCTATTAGCGTCATCCTCACCGTCGGCCGACAACCACCATTTTTTACCGTCAAACCACCACCATCTCAGATTTGATACCTACGAACTCAAATTTGAGATCAATAACTTCATATTTGAGATTAAAAACCTTAGATTTGACCAAAAAATGAGAAATCGAAATATTGTAATGAAAAATCAAAAGTTTTTGTTTGTTTGTTCATAGATCTAAAAGTAAAATTTGACTCTGGTTCGTTCATTTAGAATGTACTCTGTTTTTGTAGCAGTAAAATTTTACTCTGGTTAATAACATGATGATCTGCTCAATGATAATAAAATTTTACTTTGAATCATAATAAATTTTTCTCTGATTCAGACTAAAATTTTACTCATTTTTTTTATTACAGAGAAAAATTTTACTCTAAATCAGAGTAAAGTTTATTATGATTCAAAGTAAAATTTTATTTTGAAACAAGCTGCGAGGATGGCTTTACATGAGAGTGTTGTGTCATGAACCAGAGTCAAATTTTACTATTGGAAGAACAGAGCATCATGAGAAGAAGAAAGAGAGAGAGAGAGAGATAGAGTTCAAAAACAGAGGATCAAGAGAAGAAGAAGAAGAAGAAGAAGAGAGAGAGAGAGAGAGCACGAACCATCAAAACCAAAGAGAGAGAGAGAGAGTGAAGGATCTCAGAGTTGAGGTTTGACCATCGCAAATTTTTATTTTCCGGCAACGACGACTGTGAATGATCTCAGATCTGAAGTTGTGGATGCGACAAGTAATGGTGGCGAAAGACGGTAGAGAAAGAGTTCCATGGTGAGCACGGTGGCGTCGATGGAGAGCGGCGATGGCACAAATGAAGAGCAACATTGATAAGAGTGAGACAGAGAGAAGAGATATTGAAATGAGAGAGAGTGATTGCAATCTGATCTGCACACAGACACACATATATATATATATGAGGGGTATTATAGTAAAAGAAAAATTTTAAAATACTAGGGAGTTTTGAAAGGATCTATATAATTATTGTCCTTTTGAATGACAATTAGACTCTGAGGAGTCTATCACCAAATCTCCTTTTTGTTTTTGGGCTTAATATTAATTTTATTTTTAAGTTTGGCGTTAAACGTTGGACTTATTTTGATAAGCAACTGGGTACCGCTACTAATAAAAACAGGAAAAAGTTTGGGGGCTCTAATTTTTGTGGCTCAAATGGCTCAAAATTGCCAAAACGACGTCGTTTTGGCAATTTTGATGTTGTTTGTACTCAAAACGACGTCGTTTTGGCAAATTCGAGCCATTTGAGCCACAAAAATTAGGGCCCTCTACCATTTCTGTAAAAACAGTTTGTTTTTGATTTGGTGTTTGGGCTCTCTATTTAATTGAGGTCTAATAAATAAATAAATAAGAGACTTACGTGTAGGTCTTAATAGATAGACTTATTGTTCAATAATTCCTATGATAATTAATGGCATTTTTTGATCAAACACTATTAAAAAACGTCACCAATTGTTAATTTTAGCAACAATTTATAAATTTTGTCATAAAAAATGTCTTTAAGGCCTCGTTTGGGAAGGCTCTGTTTTAGCCAAAAAGCCAAAAAAGTTACTAAATTAGCCAAAAGCCAACAGCCCATACCAAAAAGTCAAAGATTCACTTTTCTCTCTACTTTTTGCACATCTTTTCGTAATTAGCCAAAAAGTCATCCTAAACATACAAGTTTTTTTAGCTACCTTTTAGCCAAATAGCCAAAAAGCTACTAAATTAGCCTGTTCCCAACGAGGCCTAATTATAAGTTTTAGCAGCAATTTAAAAAAATCGTCAAAAAAAAAGTGACTAATTTTTAACATCTAGCGACAGTTTAAAAAATTCATCACAGAAAAAGTGATTAAATGTAAGTTTTAACGACAATTAATAAAAATCGTGATAAAAAAAAGTCATTAATTGTCAATTTTTAGGGACATAAAAAATCGTTACCAAAAAATATTTTTAATGAAGATTTTGACTATGGCTTGTTTTCAATAAGACTTGATAGAATTAAATCCAATATTTAGACATTGATAATTTACCCTTGAAAAAAATTGTGTTAAATTTTATAAGAATTTTTTTTCTAAATGGGGTCTGTTTTTTTAGTCCAAATCTAGGGTCACAGTGGCCGTTTTGCCGGCTTGCTCGTGAGCCGGCATGCAATAACTTAGCATAAAAAGGCAGTTCACCAAAACACAGCCATACATTTTCTTTGCTCAATGGGGCTTCCAAGCTTAAGGTTGAGCATGTCGTGGCTAGTTCACAATTTGCATATTCATCTAATACTCTTATCTTGTTTGACCATGTTCAACTTTGGCTTTACTGCTACTATATCCAGCTCCAGGCTAATGGGGAACGAGACCGACCGGCTTTCATTGCTGGCAATCAAGGCCAAAATAATTGAGGATCCACTGTATGTTTTGAGCTCCTGGAATGACTCTATCCACTTCTGTCAATGGCAGGGTGTTACGTGTAGCCGCAGGCATCAGAGGGTCACTGCCTTGGACTTACATTCCCGGGAACTGGTGGGATCGATATCACCACACCTCGGGAATTTAAGCTTTCTGAGGGAATTACTGATTCAGAACAATAGCTTTGGCGATGAAATTCCCCCAGAAATTGGCCGTTTGCCAAGGCTGCAGATTTTGCAGCTGAGCAACAATTTAATTGGTGGCCAAATTCCTGTAAATATATCTCGTTGTGCTAACCTCATTTCCATCAATTTTTCTCACAATGGGTTGGTAGGAGAAGTTCCTGTGGAGCTGGGATCCTTGTCGAAGCTGGAAATAGTAATTATGGAGGCCAACAATCTTACAGGGAGTATCTCTCCTTTCGCGAATTTGTCATCTCTTCGTGACCTGTATTTAGATAACAACTACTTTGATGGCAGCATCCCTGATGGTTTTGATCGATTGAAGAATCTTCAGACACTAGCACTCGGCATAAACAGGCTGTCTGGCGTCATCCCTGCCTCACTCTTCAACCACTCTTCTCTCACAAGTTTTGACGTCACTGTTAACCAAATTCAGGGAAGTCTTCCCTGGGACTTGGGAATCACTCTTCCCAATCTTGAACTCTTCGGCATTAATGAAAATCAATTTACAGGATCAATTCCGGTTTCAATATCAAATGCATCTAAACTCTATTCCCTAGAAATGGTTCAAAACGAACTTACTGGAAAGGTTCCTAATTTATCGAGGCTGCAAAACCTCGAGAGGCTACTCCTTGCAAAGAATCAGCTTGGATCCGGGGAAGCTGATGACTTGAACTTTATCTTTTCTTTGATCAATGCGACCAATTTACATCGTTTGGAAGTGAACATCAACAATTTTGGCTGCAAGTTTCCAGAAAACATTGGTAATCTCTCGAGAAACCTTGAATATTTGAATCTAGACCACAATCATATATTCGGAATCATTCCACCCGGGATACTAAATCTTGTTGGATTGCAGAGTTTGAATATGCAGTTTAATCAATTCACTGGTACTATTCCACATGAGATTGGAAAGCTTCAAAATCTACACAGATTGAATCTCGACGACAATTCATTGTCTGGTAACATTCCCTCTTCCCTAGGAAATCTGAGTTTCTTAAGTACACTTGTTTTAAGAATCAATAATTTTCATGGAAGCATTCCTCCGAGCCTAGGGAATTGTAGTAATTTGCAAATATTGCTTCTTTCTCAAAACAACCTTACGGGTGCCATACCAAAACAAGTTGTTTCTATCTCATCTTTATCTATATCGCTAGACCTATCCCAAAACCAATTGAGTGGTTTTCTTCCCACGGAAGTTGCAAATTTGATAAACCTTGGTTACTTGGATGTCTCGTACAACTTGTTATCCGGTGAAATTCCGAGCACTCTAGGCAGCTGCACAAGCCTGGAAACACTGCATTTGGGGAACAACTTTTTCAACGGAACCATTCCTTCTTCTTTGAGTTTCTTGAGAGGCCTTGTAGAGTTGGGTCTCGCAAGCAATAACTTGTCTGGTGAATTTCCTATGTACTTGGAGAGCTTCACCTTGTTGCAAAATTTGAATCTGTCTTTTAATAATTTTGAAGGTGTAGTACCAACACAAGGAGTATTCAGTAATGCAAGTGCAATATCAGTGGTGGGAAACAGTAAGCTCTGTGGGGGTGTAGCTGAATTGAAGCTACCTAAATGCAACTTGAAAGTGGATGAAAAGAGGAGATCAAATAGTGTCTTAGCTTTAGCACTCTCTATACCCTTTGGTTTTGTAGGACTAGCTCTCGTGGGGTGTGTTCTATATCTTTGTTGGTTTAGAAAGAGAAGAAAAGATACTCCTTCAGATTCATCAAAAAATTTACTCTTGAGGGTGTCTTACCAAACTCTTGTTAAAGCCACTGATGGCTTCTCAACATTCAATTTAATTGGTGTTGGTAGTTTTGGGTCTGTGTATAGAGGAGTTATTGATGGAAGAATTTTCGCTGTGAAGGTAATTAACCTTTTGCGACATGGAGCTTCGAAGAGTTTTGTATCTGAATGTGAGGCATTAAGAAACATTAGACATCGGAATCTTGTCAAGGTGCTAACGGCATGTTCGACGATAGATTATCAGGGTCATGAATTCAAGGCCCTGGTTTACGAGTTCATGGTCAATGGGAGCCTTGAAGAGTGGTTACATCCAAATTGCAATGAAGATTTGTCAAATGAAGAGTTTAAGGAGCTAAACCTTCTTCAAAGACTAAATATTATCATTGATGTTGCTTGTGCCCTGAATTATCTTCACAACCAGGCCAAATCCCCAATAGTCCACTGCGATCTTAAGCCAAGCAACATTCTTCTGGACAAAGATATGACTGGGCATGTTGGTGATTTTGGGTTAGCAAAATTCCTTGCTGACCATGCCACTGATGGCTTGTCTGCAAATGAAACAAGCTCTATTGGCATAAGGGGAACAATAGGTTATACTGCTCCAGGTGAATATGCCTTCATTTATTCTTAATTGTTTCATGCATCAAAAAGTGTAAAGAAAATTGCACGTGTGATTTGGGCCACACATTATTTTTTCTGTGCACAGTTCTCTGACTTTTCTGTTTGTGGAGCATTTTTGTCTTTTATATCTTATATTTTTTTTTTCCTTACAATTGCATTTTTGCTTGCAGAATATGGTATGGGATGTGAGGTCTCGGCATACGGTGATATCTACAGTTTTGGCATCCTTGTGTTAGAAATGTTTACTGGGAAGAGACCCACTAATGAAATGTTTAAAGATGGGTTAAGCCTCCATAGCTTTGTGAAAGAGGCTTTGCCCTGCAGTGTATCACAGATTTCAGACCCAACACTTTTTAAGATCGAAGGGGAAGAAGAAGAAAGCTTCATAAGAGGTGAAAAGATTGTGAAGTGCTTGAGTTTGATACTTGAAATTGGAGTCCATTGTTCTTCAGAATTGCCTAGAGAAAGAATGGACATCAATGATGTTGCAGCTAAATTGCATTTCATCAAAGACACTCTTTTAGGATCTGAAATACATTAAAAGAGATGAATTTATGAGGGAATCAATTGGAATGTAATGCTTTTGTCCTAATAATCTCCCTCCCGGAAGAGATTAGATGTTTAATAACAGCCTTACTTCCACATTGGTTGAGCCAACTCTACATTTGTACATTTAGTGAAAAGTAAAGTTACTTATTCAAAGAAAGTGTCAGAATTTGAAATGTGTTGATCTGATTTATTTTGGGTGTGATTCTCATTATATCAAATTTAAATGTACATCACAAATTTATATGTTCCTTGCACGTGAATTTTTTTCCGTTCAAAATGTTAATAATACATGACGAAGGGAACGCATTTGTAACAAAATTCAAAGTATAGAGATCAAATTATTTAAATTAAAATTAGTAGGACCAAAATAAAATTTCACTTAAAATAGAGGGATCAATTGTATAAATTACCCCTTTTTTTTTAACTACAATCCTATTTTGATTTACCCTTGAACACAAATCCCTAACCGTGTATTGGTCTGTCGAAATCAATCTGTGAGTTCTTCATCTTCACTCTTTTTATTTGTTTATCAAATTTTAATAATGGAAGACTATAGTTGTTTTCTCTAATTTCTTTGCTATAATTTGTGAGCCTTAATTTATTTGAGGATATAATTGTTTGGCCCTAATTATCAGTTAGGGCTATAATTGTTCAAGTTACTTAGCACTGTTAATAATGGCTTTTCACTGTTTTGTTGCCCTCAGTTAGCCCTAATTATAGTTGTTGCCCTAATTTGTGTTGCTTGAATTCAATTTATTATTATATATGCTTATATGTGTAAATGCAATAAATCAATTCTAATTCTATGCTTGATGCTATTTTTCATTGGTTTGGTGCTTCAATGGAAATCTCTAAACGTTGTTGTTCTCTAATTTATTAAAACATATTATTTGCAGATATCAATCATTGTGAATTTGCGTGGAGTTTTAATTATATAGCCATGCCTTCTAGGAAGTATATTTTCGGATATTAAAAAGGAAAAAAGAAGCAAAAAGTAGAAAAATTCATTCAATCTTAATTGGGAGCGCTTACTAAATTTCTTGATAGCAAAAAACAAATAGAAGGGCCTCTCGAACTCCCTAGCCCGAACTCCTGAACACTAGTTTAAATACACCTGCATTTCATTTTCATGGGTTCAATAGTAGCTCTCTCTTTTTTCAAATATACATATACACACTCATGTGAAACAAACAAACTCATCTAAAAGGTAAATAAACTCGAATCACACAAGTACATTACATTATCTTTCACACATGGACTAAATAGGAAATAATCTGAGAATAAAATTATTTATACACTTTGTGAGATATAGATTCCTAGTTTGAAGATAAAAGTACAAGCATAATCATCTTCCTTTTTGACGGAGTGTTTACCATTTATCACTGCTTTGACAAGCATCAAGCTTCATTGTCCTGTAATTTACTTACCAAAGAGCCAAAAAGAGGGCCTAAATATGAACTCATTCTAGATTGGTTTGGGGGTTAACATAATTCATGGAGTTCAAACACATAAAAGCATTATTAATTATTTAAATCACCATTAATCCAATTGAATCTTTTAGATTACCCACACAATGGCATAATGGACAATATTTTAATGCTAAACAAAGGGGAAAAAATGTAATGAATTTATTACAAAATGACATGACAAGGGTCGTGTATTATCTTCAACTTGAAGGCTAGCAACGAAAGGCAATCTGTCTCGTTACCACCAAAGGTACGAGCTGTAGTCGCTGCAGGGAGCATTCCAACATGTAGCAATGTCATGACCATAAGACATAACTGGAGCAGCTGGGAATTCATTCCTGAAATTTGAAATGTTATTTTTCTAATACTGTTTTGTATGCAGAGTTAGCCTTAATTGGGTTGGTGATTAAACAACCTAAAGATTCCACAATGGCAGGGTTGTAATGCAAGTTACTTAATTTGTCTTTTCTTTTTCTTTTTCTTTTTCTTTATTTTTTTTTCTTCAATTTCACCAGAGTGTGGGAAAACAAAATGGAAAATGTGCATTTAATCAAATCCGATGTGCCTCTTCCACCACCGTCTTCACCTCGGAATTACTTTGCTCAATGTTGAATCCAAAACACTGATGTCGAATCCACGAGCCACTCTGGAATCCACCAAAGGTTTAGGCTCAAGTTCCCTGGAATCTGCCAATGAACACATCTTTCTTTTTGTGAATGACAGAAGAAAAACAATCCTTGATGTTTGACAATATGTAATTCATTGATCAATCAATCACCTTTTATACATCAAGAAAACTCATATATAAACACCTTCCAATCTAGAACACTTTGTATTTTACTCATCTCTGAGAATCTGGACAAGTTCAACCCTAAAAACAATAAACGATGCACTTTATACTAAACAGAGTTGCGAATACCGCTCAAGTGCACATTTTACCGCTCGAGCGGTGTGAGTAAAGGCGGTGCAAACATATACACCAATTGCTCCAGTGCAACATCTACCACTCGAGCAGTAAAACTTGCTTCTCAAAAGTTCAAAATACAGGCAAGGATATTGGATGATCTACTTCACCGCTCGAGCACACAAATGACCGCTCGAGCTGTCAAACAACTTTGACCCCGTCCTCAGGCCCGGCCCTGGCCATAGGCCCACAAGGCCATGGCTTAGGGCCCCTCAAAATAGGCCCAAAATGGGGGCCCCTCCTATTATAAGTTAGTATAATATGTTAGGTGTGTTTTGAGTCCAAAAAAAATTTAAAAAAAGGCCCAAACTAACTTAAATTTTTTGACCCATTAAAAGGCCAACAGTATAAGGCCCAACCCAACAGTCTAAAAGGCCCATTTTTTTTTCTAATTCCTAACCCTATCATCTCTTAATCCAACCTTCCCTTTGATAGCACACACTAGCAAGGAGAAGAAGCTGTGCAGCCCAGACGAAGCAGCGACTAGCACAAGTAATTTTTTTTTTTTTTCTATTCAATTAATTAAATATTTATCTTGTCTTTTGCACAATTAATTACTATTATAATATTGGTGTTTACATCCTGAAGAAAAATTTATTTAAGTATAATAGTTCACATCACATAATTTAAAAATTTTGTGTTTTGTTAAGTGGTGGTGCTCTTGTTTTGAATTTTGATTTAAAAAAATATTTTGATCTCAGCACAGCAAGCATAGGTAAATATTTTTTTTTTCCTATTCAATTAATTAAATATTTATCTTGTCTTTTGCACAATTAATTGCTATTATAATATTGGTATTTACATCATCAAGAAAAATTTATTTAAGTATAATAGTTCACATCACATAATTTAAAAGTTTTGTGTTTTGTTAAGTGGTGGTGCTTTTGTTTTGAATTTTGATTTAAAAAAATATTTTGATCTCAACACAGTAAGCACAGGTAAATATTTTTTTTTCTATTCAATTAATTAAATATTTGTCTTGTCTTTTGCCCAATTAATTGCTATTATAATATTGGTATTTACATCATCAAGAAGAATTCATTTAAGTTTAATAGTTCACATCATATAATTTAAAAGTTTTGTGTTTTGTTAAGTGGTGGTGCTCTTGTTTTGAATTTTGATCTAAAAAAATATTTTGATCTCAGCTCATCATGACTCTTAAAAGAAATTATCCGTCTGGATTCGCAAAAAGGAAAAAGAAGCAAAGAGTCGAAAAATTAGTCGAGTGTCAAAGATGAGCTATTGATAAATTCTTTACGAGTGACAAACAAATAGAACAATCAGTTGAAGACTTGAATAGTGAAGAATTTGAAACTTTGGTGAATAATAAGAATGAAAATTTGGCGGATAATGAGAATGAAAATTTGGTGGATGAAGAAGGAAATGGGGAATTTGGGAGTGCAGAAGCCAATCAAGATGATGAGATGAATACGGAATGTGACTATTCCGGTTACAGTTGCATTGGGGGAAAGAAGCTTTTCAAAGTTAAAAATCATCAAAAATTACCTTTGATCAACCATATCACAAGAAAAATTGAATGGATTAACATTGTTATCCATTGAAAATGATTTTGCAAAAAAATAGATTATGCAAGTATGATTGATTTATTTGCTTCTAAAAATGCAAAAAGAGCGAGGATCAAGTGATATATATTAGTTGTTATAATGTAATGCTATGTATTTTTTGTGATTTTAATACAAATATTTTGTCCTTTACCTTAATTTTTTTTTTTCATTCAATAAAAAAAAAAGTGAAGGGTCCCAAAAATTTAGTAGTTGGTTGTTGGCTTTGGGCCCCGAAAATCTCAGGACCAGGCCTGCCCGTCCTTCATCAATGAAGTGGCAAATAAGAATGCTCAAGTCACGATACGGAATGTCAACACAACTTCTCTAACACAGTCACAAGTCGGGTTGGATTCGCAACTAAATTCTCATAATTCACAGAAACAATAGAGTGAATAAAAATACAACAATGGAGTTTTGTCCAATGGAATTGCCTATTACAAAACCTAACAAAAACTATAATTAAATTACCTCTGATTATTATGACATTTTTGGGTACTGGCATTGTCATGAATTGCAGTAGGATCTTAATTAAGTTTTGGATGCTGACAAGAAATTCAGTTCCGAAGTGTAGTTCCTGTGTAATGCATTTATGCTGGTGCTTTGGTGGTAATTGTACTTGGCTTCTTGCCAACTCCTATTGTTTTGTATTTTCTTAGACTATTCTATGAAGTCTATTGACCTTTGTGGGGGTATATGTGGTCCAATATAAGCAATCTAAGTCTATTGACATTAGTATGGGACATGTGAATTGAGTATATTGACTATAAAGAAAATTTCCTAACAAGTCTTATTTGGTCATGAAATTTCATTAAATGTATTATCACATGAACCATTTTTTTGAATGTAGTGTTACTAGAATTCAATATAAAATTATATAATTTTTTTTTTTTACTTATTTAATATTTTAAAAGGGAAAATCTGTGATGCACACTTTTAAATTGGGGAGTTGATACTTTTCATTGTTACAAGGATTGCGCTATACAAGATCTGAGTGTGTTTCTTTGGAATGAATGGAAGTTTCAATTTTGCTTTTGGTATTGTAATTTTAATGTTTTAGCCAAGGGTGGAGTGGACATGTGCCTAATGGCCTGCTAAGCTCACTCGAGTCTGCCCATGATTTATAGGACTTGGGATTATGATTTAGGCTCATGAGGTCAGGTTGGGAAAAATATTCTGGCCCAATTATGATATAGGCCTGGGTTGGGAAGAGTGTTTCAAGCCAGCCCTATCCTGCCAACAAATTATATATTATACGATATATTTTTAACGCCAAAGTATATGGATGGTAATGAGAAGAAAAAAAAAAAAAAAAAAAAAAAAAATTTACTAATTGTTCACATCAGACTTATTAAGGCTAAATGAAAGGAAGAATTTCATTGTAATTTAACCTAAAGTATAAAAGGTGATTGTCACAATTAAAATTGAAAGGATCAAATCAACATAAGATTTTGATTAAAAAATTGCTAAGCATAATTAACCTGATTTTTTCATTAGATTTTGAGCAAAGATTTTATTTTAATTTTTAAATCTTTTTTTTTTTTTTTTTGAGTGTTTATACAATTAACTAAAAAGTTCAAGATGGAGCCTGCGAGAGAAAAAGGATTATCTTCGTTACCGCAGGAATCTGCTGCGTTTCTCTTGTTGATAAAAGTTGTAAGCTTCACAGTAACCCATAGCACACCCAAAAATAAATTAATTAATTAAAAAGAAATTTTTTTTAAAAAAAGACAATAATATTTATACTATAGTGAGAAACATGCAATCCCAAAAAGAAGCAACAGACATTTAACGATCAATTTTTATCATCGTGAGGATAGTTGTTAAAAGGTGATCCCGAAAAGTCAAAATTAAGGCTTTTAGCGAAAATTTTTTGAAAGTGCCACTAATAAATAGACTTTTATGGACAAAATAATTTGGTATCAAAATGGTTTATTTTTCGAGACAAAAAATTTGATCCCAAAAGAATAATAATTCATCACTAATGTTCAATTTTTGTTGCTAAAAATATAATGACGACACTTTTCGCAATAAAAATATTTGGTCACAAAAAAATAATTTTGTCCCTAAATTTTGATCTTTAAAACCTTAATTTTTTGCAGTGGGGTTCCAAGAAATCACTCAAAACAATGCTCACTTTTCCCTAATTTGTCATTAATTTATGAAAAAGTCTAGAAATACATACACCAAATACAAAATCGGACAGAAGCCTCTCTGAAAGTTAAATTGCATCATCACCTATGAAGTACAGGTACTTCGAAAAGTTGTTGTACTCATACCGGGTACTGGTACTCGTACCGATAGAGTTGCATGCGTACCAGGTACTCAAAATTCGTATCGGGTACTTTTTATGCATTTTTTTGTAGTTGGATACTCCATGGGTATTTCATGGGTACGGGATTGGTACATTGAGAGTACACCAAGTTATGGGACAGTAGAGAGTTCTGATTTACTTGAAATTGCAATTCCTTTATTTGATGTGTCAGAGATAAAAGATGTATTATTCAATGATGAAATTGATGGAAGTGAAAATTAAAGTTTCAAGTTTTCAAATTTTACTTAGTTTGCTTTTGGAATGAAATTTTATTTGTAATTTCTCCTATTTAATGGCATTAAAATAGCTTATAGACTTTGCTTTTGTATTGATATTGTTGAACTATAATTTCTCTTTTGGTTTTGTAATTTCTTCTTTTAGTTTTGGTATTAAATTTTGATTTGTAGATTGAATCTCAAACTATAAATTACAAAAAATAAAAAAATAATTGACATACCCCAGTTGTACCAGTATCCTATATTTTTTTAGGTCTTGCCGTATCGATATACCCGTATCGTATTCGTACCAGTATCCGTACCTGCACTTGTGCTTCATAGATCATCACATATAAGGTCCAAAACTTCAAAACGTAGAGCAACTCAGCCGAAACTTTATTTTAATATAACTGCATTATAACTTTTCTCAACAAAAAAAAAAAAAAACTTCCAAACGTGGTAGATATTTTTGATGCATAACCATCAATGATCTGAAAAATAAAGAAACTGAAGGGAAGAAACTCAGATGAAGTAGACAGAAAAGAAGACAGATTTGAGTTAATTTCCAATTTCATCCCAGAAATAAAATTTGACAACATGATTAATTTGTTTGTAACTTTTTGGAAACTTTTGCCTTTTGTTGTATGCTCCAATAATCAAGAGGAAGCCAAGCACAAATTCTTAATGGATGGAAGAAGTCACATAAGTAATTACTGGCGTAATGTATCAAAAATTACTAGATTCAATACGAAACAGATAAGTTTTTTGAGATGGATGAACAATTTAAAATTAAATCAAGCATATGTAAAAAGGAATTAAAGTAATTACAATAATAATAACAACATCCAAGATTCAGGTGCTACTCATGAAGGGTGCATCGATCCTGTGCAGGGAATCAAATAAATTACAATCCCATAACAAAATCATTAAACCGTTCATAGAAAAAGCACTTAATTAAGCCTATTATATTTTCAATGATATCTTGAAACCAGAAACATTTTGTATACCAACTGATTTCAATTACATATTTAGTTCTCAGAGGGCATAGTTCCAAGAAAAATGTTCCTGATGGAATGCAACTGAGTTACAACAGCACTGATGTTCATCCTCTCTTTTCGGCAACTCTGCAGAACAATTGACTCCAATTTGCATTATTGAAATTAAGCAGTCTCGAATTTTTTCACTCCTGGAGCAGCTTCTCTTGCGCAAGTTTTGAGTGCTAGTCTCTTCTTCTCCTCCTCGAAAGAGCATTGGATCTGTAACATCTGCCACTCGATGCGGCAAAGCCAGCCTAACAAAGTTATGATGGTTCAAACTATCTTTGAACATGTCATCAGTGGGTCTCTTTCCTGTGTACATTTCTAACAAGAGAATCCGATAGCTATACACATCTCCCTCTGTTGACTCCTTACTTCCCATAGCGTACTCTACAAGAAACAAATCGTGCAATGAAATGGTCAAGACACTCAAATCCTTTTCTAAAAATCAGTTGTTTCATCAGAAAAGGCCATCAATGGTTTGAAATTTGAATAAGTTGACATCAACCTAAATTCTTATGAAGTAATCAACAAGCAATATTTTTTCCTTAAAAATCAAAAAACAGTAGTACGCTGTTATTTGTTTGACCAGATAAAGCACACATCACAAACAAATTTCTCACTATTAATTTGTCATACCAGTCAAATACCATCTCATGCCAAACCTAGGGGCCAATTTCAATAGAAACCACCAATACACATATTACTCACAGAACAATTAGGTTTTCGATTGTTTCAAATCGAAACAAGGACTAGCGAGAAAATGTCAAATGAAAAGTACGAGAATACTCCTAAGATAACTCTCCTTTTCCTCTCATTTGTTTTGGCATTTGGGAATTGTATAGGCAATCGTAATCTTGTTCTTGTTATCTATTTCTCAAACTAATGCAAAAGAAAACACATTAGAAGTATTAAAAATGGACGCATTTAATCAATTTTTTGAGAAAAGCAATTCTTCCACATCAAATATTCATCAAACCGTGGCCTACTTTGATTGTGTTTGTAGAAGGCAAAATACAAGGAATTCCATTTTTTTCCGCTCTACAGGTGTCGCAATTAAGATATCTGTGTGCCACTTAAATTCAATATGCGAAATACAAATTTATAATGGAATTCTCCTAAGAATGTAGAGGAAAAAGAGATTGGAAATTTAATTAATGAAAAGTGGGTGAAAGAATGTTTACCGGGAGCAGCATATTCAACAGATCCTCTTACTCCTATTGAGCTTCCTTGATTTGTGGAGAAGCTGTGGGTGGCTTCTGGTAAGAATCTTGCTTACCCAAAGTCACCTACATGGCCAGTCATGTCATTGTTCAGAAGAACATTGCTTGGCTTCAAATCACAGTGGACTATTGGTGTTGAGCATTGATGGTGAAGATAATCCAACGCACAAGCAACATCAATAGAAATATTTAATCTCTGATGAGGACTTGATTTCTTTGGTTCATTGTCCAATTCCTCTTCTCTGTTAACTGGATGCAACCACTCGTCCAGACTTCCACTTTCCATGAAATCATAAACCGGGGCCTTAAAATCATTACCTTGATAATCAACACCTGAACATGCAGTGAGTACCTTAACAAGGCTCCTATGTTTGATGTTCCTCAAGGCCTTACACTCGGCTATGAAACTTTTGGAAGCCCCGTGACATTGGAGGTTGAGTACCTTCACGGCAACAATTGTTGCACCATATTCAAGAGTTCCTCTATACACCGACCCAAAACTACCAACACCAATCAAATTTTCTAGAGAGAACCCACAAGTAGCATTAAAGAGAGTTTGATAAGACAGTCTCAAGAGTGATTTTCTTACGCTGTGTTTGATTGGGGGATTTAAGGAGGGATTTGGAAATGGAAAGGAAAAAGTTAGGTGAAATGTGAATAAAATATACCTACATTTCACCTAATTTCACACTCATTCTTCCTTTCCCTTTCCAAATCCCCCAACCAAACACAGTATTAGTGAAACTGAAGAAAGATCTTTTTTTGTCTTTCTATACCAACAAATATATAGAATGAACAACAAAAAAGAAAGCCCTAGAAGCCCACTACATATAGAAATTGCCAGTTTTGAAGCGAGAGTTAGTCTCCTCTTTTTGGACCGTATGGAGTTGCACACAGAAAATTGCAATTCAGGAATACCCCCACAAAGTTTGCTATTTCCCTCAACTGAAATTGCACTTGCATTTGTGAAGATACCTTTTATTGGTACTGCACCCTCAAAATCATTGTTACATAAATTCAAAATCTGCAAGAATTTAAAATTCTCAATATATTCTGGAATTTTTCCCGACAAATTGTTGCGAGAAAGATCTAACAATTGAATACCCCTCAAAGAATCCAAAGTAGAAGGAATGGTTCCTTGAAACAAGTTACCCTCCATAGATAGTATTTCCAATAATACACAGCTACCAAGAGTGTCAGGGATTTCACCATATAACATGTTCTCGCCAACATTTAAGTAACCAAGGTTCTTCAAATTTCCAACTTCCACTGGAAGAGGACCAGTCAAAGAGTTGTGAGGTAGGCCTAAATTTGATAATGAGGAGAGACTAATAACTGGTTGGGGTATTGGCCCAAATTAGATAAATTCAAAATCTACAAGAGTTTAAAAGCCTGAAGATATTCTGGAATTCTTCCCAACAAATTGTTGCGAGAGAGATCCAAAATTTGAACACTTCTCAAAGAAGTGAAAGTAGATGGAATGGTTCCTTGAAACAAGTTACCCTCCATACATAGAGTGTTTCCAACATTACATACAAGAGTACTAGGAATTTCACCAGATAACATGTTCTCGGAAATATTCAAGCAAATAAGGGTCATCAAATTTCCAACTTCCACGGGAAGAGAACCTCCTGTCAAAGAGTTTTGAGATAGGTCCAACTCTAATAATGAGGAGAGACCTGAAAAATCTAAAAATCCCCGAAATATTAATTTGTGATTATATTTCAATTTAAAACAATAAATAACAATCACAATCAAACAATCAAGACAAATCGGCACAACGATTTAACGTTGTTAGGTTTTTTTATTAGCAATCCCGTTTGACAAGAATTTCTATAAGAAGTTGATTTTCTTTCAAAACTAGGATTACTTTTGGATTTCTTCCAAAACTAGGATTACTTTTGGATTTTCTATAAATAGTTGGTTTTCTCCCAAAACTATATAATTTCTCCAAATCTTCTTTTTGGTTCTTAAGGTTTATAGCTGGGGATATTTTGTTAGTTTTCTTTGATGTTTTATTGAGTATTCAACTCATGGTTTAAAGAGAGTACATCAAAGGTTTTGTTTGTTATACATAAGAGAGAGAGAGAGTTGTTCTTCAGTGGATTCTGAAGAATTCGAACCTGAAGCTTCGGTGGACTCTGGAGTGACTCATCGTAAAGACAATTCCGAGATGAAGACGGGGTTGGAAGAGGCACATAGAGGTTGGTTCAATTAGGTGTGGATTCGCTAGGTAATTGAGAGTATACCTGTGTAATTCCTTTAAATCTTCTTAGTGGATTGTTTTGTGGCTGTTGCCCGTGGTTTTTTAATCACAGTTGGAGGTGTCCAATTGTGGTTTTCCACGTAAAATCGTTGTGTCGATTTGTCTTTAATTGTTTGATTGGGATTGTTATATTCTGCTTAAAATTGGTACATAATCACAAATCAACATCTAGGGTTTCTAGATTTTTCAATTGGTATCAAAGCAGGTCGTTCTATTTTTTTTTCAAAAAAATTCTTTTAGAACGAGATCTTGTTTGATTTGTGATAATGGATTCAATTCGTGAGGGAAATTCTATGGTTCGACCACCCTACTTGACGAATCCTCGGGGAGTGAAGATGAAGAACTTCAGCAAGCATATCAAAAGTTGTATAAGGAGTCTCTTAACTTATTCAAATTGAATGACAAACTCACAAAGAAACTCAAAACATGTGAAAGTGAGAATGTCAAGTTAAAAAAAGAGATTTCCGAGGCTAGAAATGATGTCCTTAAAATTTCTAATGATCGACAAGTTCTTTGTGCAAAACTCTTGACTTGTGAGACAGAGAGGAATGAGCTACAGCAAATCTATGCAACATATGAAGAAAAGATTGAAACTCTCGAGATGTCTCAACTTGCTTTGGAAGAACTAATGATCAAGAAAGAGGAAGAACTCAAGTGTGCTATGGCAACCATTGGTCTTTGGAACAGAGGATCAAAGACTTTGGACAATATCATTGGATCTCAATAAATTTGTTCTGACAAGAGTGGCATTGGCTTTGGTGATAACAAAGAGCAAAAACAGAGTGCATCTACATCTCATGATATAAGAACTCAAGGAAAAGGAGAACAAAAAATTCAACATGAGGATGGACTTCTCAAACTTCCTAGAGTTGGTAAGGTAAAAGAAAAAAAGGTACACCCTGTACATCCTGTTTTTATTTGTCATCATTGTGGTATGCATGGTCATACTCGCCCTTATTGTTATAAGTTGTATGGGAGAGTGTATTTGCCTAGACCTATGAATAGGAAGTTGGAAACCATGTCAAGACGGATTCTCATTGAAAGGGAAGGGAACCACAACGTCAAGACACCACCCAAAAACCGCAATGCTCACAACTTTGTTTATACTAAAGCGATTTGAGTGAGAAAACTTGACTTATGTTAATCTGTTTATTTGTTTTAGTTTTTGGGTTTATGTGTGCTTGTTCGTTTTTTGACTTGTTTTGTTTAAAAAAAAATTTGTGTGCATGTTCATTTTTTTGTCTTGCTTTGGTTAAGAAAAAAAATAAAAAAAATTAAAAAAAATCCAAAAAGATTTTCTTAATATGGTTTTGCAAGGTTGAAATTTTTGAGTGGTCCTTGGTGCATATTGAAATTGATAAGAATATCCATTACATGTTAATATGTGTGCGCTTTCTGTGGTCATTACTCATTTTGGAGTGTGTGTTCTTTGATTAGTATGTCTCATTCTGTACACACTCTTGGATTAGCAAATATCGGAGTCTTCCATCTTAGTGATCATTTTTTTTCTATGGACTTCTGGCATTGTATCTTTTGCTTTTCTAGAGGAATTGACCTATACTAGCATATCATGGGTGATGTTGAGTCTCTTAACCACCTTCCATCTTTTTGCATCTCCATGGCTTTCCCCTCTATTCTTTGTAGTCCAGGCATGAGGAAAGGGCTACCTCAGAGTCACCAACCAGGCCATCATTATTATATCCATGCTTCTCTGGTTCGGTTTCCATACTCTTGAGCGTGTCAGCCGCCAATGAGTGTGCAAAAGAAAGAAAAAAAATGTGCAAAAGAAAGAAAAGCAAAAAAATGTGAAAAAAAAAAAAGACTCATTGATTGAGGGAGAGCCTCCGTCTTTACTCACCAAATACCCCTTGATTCCTAGTGGTTTGACTTTCCTTAATTGTGCTTAGATTCTCTTGTCGGAGGTCCAGCTATCAGATCACTACTAGGATTTGAATCTTGTGTTTGTCGAACTCCAAGAGTCACACACACACTTTTATCATGGGATCTATGCTTTTCACATAATCCATCACTTTCTTTCATGAGGAATCTTCTATAGATTGTGCACATTGTGTTTTCTAGTAATTGTGCTTCTTGGATCATCTTGTGTGTTTTTAAGGTACACATCTGGAATTCCTTGCTTGCTCCACCATATTATTTTTGTCCTTTTTTTTTGCTTGTTCATTGTTTTTAGTAAGGGGGAGTTCGGTCAGTCGTTATCATGTCATTGCTTGTGTGGTTTATGATCTTGCTTTTTGTTGTTTGAGCTTCCTTTGTCAATTCGTGACAAAAAGGAGGAGAAAGTTGTTTTTTCATGTGTCTTAGGATTTCATGTGTTTTTCATGTGTCTTAGGATTTCATGTATTCATGCCATGTGTCGGGTGCATGTGTCTTAGTTTTCAGATTTTCATGCTACATGTTCTTAAAATCTGTTTTTCATGTGTCTTAGGATTTCATGTGTTTTTCATGTGTCTTAGGATTTCATGTATTCATGCCATGTGTCGGGTGCATGTGTCTTAGTTTTCAGGTTTTCATGCTACATGTTCTTAAAATCTCCAAGTTGCATCTATTCATGTTTTCCATCTCATGCTTCAAATGCTTTAAGATAATCTAGCCATGTGTTTATTGCTTTTTCATATACTCTTGTGAGACTAATAGTTGTTTTGGAGATTGTGGCACTAATAGCTGTTTTGTAGATCTTTATCTTGAGAAAGACGTTTGTGTTTGTTGGTTGTAATGGGTTGGGGTGACTAGGATTTTATTTGTTAGGTGTGTTTTGTCACGGCATTGCCAAAGGGGGAGATTGTTAGGTTTTTTTATTGGCAATCCCGTTTGACAAGGATTTCTATAAGAAGTTGATTTTCTTCCAAAACTAGGATTACTTTTGGATTTCTATAAGTAATTGGATTTCTTCCAAAACTAAGATTACTTTTGGATTTTCTATAAGTAGTTTGGTTTTCTTCCAAAACTATGTAATTCCTCCAGATCTTCTTTTGGTTCTTAAGGTTTATAATCTGGGGATATTTGTTAGTTTCTTTGATGTTTTATTGAGTATTCAACTCATGGTTTAAAGAGAGTACATCAAAGGTTTTGTTTGTTATACACAAGAGAGAGAGAGTTGTTCTTCAGTGGATTTTGAAGAATTCGAGCCTGAAGCTTCGGTGGATTCTGGAGTGGCTCATCGTAAAGACAATTCCGAGGTGAAGACGGGGTTCGAAGAGGCACATAGAGGTTGGTTCAATTAGGCGTGGATTCGCTAGGTAATTGAGAGTATACCTGTGTAATTCCTTTAAATCTTCTTAGTGGATTGTTTTGTGGCTGTTGCCCGTGGTTTTTTAATCACAGTTGGAGGTGTCCAATTGTGGTTTTCCACGTAAAATCGTTGTGTCGATTTGTCTTTGATTGTTTGATTGGAATTGTTATATTCTGCTTAAAATTAGTACATAATCACAAATCAACATCTAGGGTTTCTAGATTTTTCAAACGTGAAAAAAACCACAATTGGAGCACCTCTAATTGCGATAAAAAATCATGGGCCAAAGCCACAAAACAATACACTAAGAAGACAAAAACAGAAATTACACAAGAGTACTCTCAATTACTTAGCGAATTCACACCCGAATTGAACCAAACCTGATGTGCCTCTTCAACCACCGTCTTCACCTCGGAATTGTCTTGCTCAACATTGAATCCACAATGCTGATGTCGAATCCACGACAATGAGCCACTCCAGAATCCACTAAAGCTTCAAACCCAAATTCTCCGAAATCCACCGAAGAACAACTCTCTCTTTTATGAATAAATGAAAACAAACAAATCCCTTGATAATGTTGGTACAAAGATCACGGATCCATTGATCACTCTTAAATCATCAAATGGATCCTCTTAAATCATCAAGGAAACACTCATAAAGCACCCTCCAATATAAAACACTTTGTTTTTTCTTCCTCTCTTAAAATCTGGATGCCACAAACCCTAAAACGAGCAAACAACGCACGTTATAGTGAATTGGGTCGCGAAGACCGCTTGAGCACACATTTCACCACTCGAGTAGTGTGAGTAAAGGCGGTGCAAACATGACCACTCAAGTGCAACTTTCACCGCTAAAGTGGTAAAACTTTCTTCCCAGAAGTTCAGGCACACTACAAAAGTACTGGATGATCCTTTTCTCCACTCGAGCAGTCAAACAACTTCGAATGCATTTGCGTTGCCCCCTGGACCCCCGCGAGTTGACCGAGAAGCTCGACCCCGTACATAGTCAGCGAAGTGGCAAACATGAAAGGATCAAGATCACAAACTTCTCTGCATAAGCACAATTTGGGTTGGATTCGCACTTAAACACTCACAGCCTCACTGAAACAAAAGAGCAAATAAAATTACAACTGAAAGAAGTGTTGTCAAACAGGATTGCCAATTACAAAAATTTAACAAGACCAATAACTAGTTGGGGTAATGGCCCATTAAGGTTGTTTTGTGCAAGGCTCAGATGCAACAAATTTATGCAATTGCCTAGACTTGAAGGGAAGCTACCATGAAGATTGTTTTGACTCAAATCAAGTAAAATTAGCAAATTTAAATTTCCTAGAGAGGATGGGATTAATCCCGAGAGTTCATTTTCGTTGAAAACCAACCTTTGAAGCTTCAAAATATCACATGGTATATCACCTGTAAATTGATTCTCATACAACCATAAACTTTCCAAGTTGATGAGATTTCCTATCCCAGATGGAATGCTACCTAATATCTGATTTTGATTAAGATACATGTTTTGAAGATTAGTTGACAGGTTGCCAATGGTTTCAGTCAGCATTCCTCCAAAATTGTTACAGCGAAGATCAATTTCCACTAAACTAGTGGCATTGATCAAAGAGTACAAAAAGTCCAAGTCATCACTATGACCACTCCCAAGATTATTGAATGCAACTACAAACCACCAAAGTTTATGCAGCTTGTCCAAAGCTGGCACTCCCGTAGTAAGCTCATTCCATCCTATTTCAAGATTGAAAAGATTTGAATTATTGGAAATTGAAACTGGAATGGATCCCGTAAATTGATTATAGTCGATACTTAACCTTCAAAACTGTGGAGCTACAAAGAGTTTCATGGCAGAGTGTGAAACTTTGAGAAATATTCGACACCGAAACTTGGTCAGGATCATAACTTCTTGTTCTAGTGTTGATTTTCAAGTAAATGAGTTTAAAGCTCCAGTTTATGAGTTCATGCCTAATGGGAGTCTAGAGGGATGGCTGCATTCAAGTCCAGAAACTAATAATGGGCAAAATGAGCACCGGAGACTCAACCTTCTAGAAAGAGTAAACATTGCCATAGATGTGGCTTGTGCACTTGATTATCTTCATCACCAATGCCATACACCGATCATTCATTGTGATTTGAAGCCAAGTAATATCCTTCTTGATAGTGAAATGGTTGCCTTTGTTGGAGCTTTTGGCCTAGCTAGATTTTTCCCAGAGCTTACCATTACTAATCAAAGCAGTTCGATTGGAATAAGGGGATCCATTGGATATGTACCTCCAGGTAACAACTTCTCTTTTCCATTCTTTTGTTTTGACATATGCCTATTCTAGGATTAAAATTTAAAGTAAACAAAATATAAGTTAGCTATCATTGAAGGAATGTTAAATGGGTATTGATCCATCCATCTCTCAAGATGGAGAATTTGGCATGGTTACCTTAAGGCCTAGTCCATAGTCAACTGTTAGTCATAACAGTAATGGCTATGTTTTCCATTGCTAAAACTGGGAATATGTATAATGTACTGCTTTCATATTATTATTATGACATTCTCATATGCCAGATTTGATTGTTCCTTTTTTTCTTTTATATTATGTTTGTTTTTGGGTAAAACAAATTGTTAGGGGTTTTCAATGTGAATTTTTTTAATGGCAGAGTATGGTCTTGGAAGTGAGATGTCAACTTATGGAGATGTCTACAGTTATGGGATCCTATTATTGGAGATAGTAACAGGGAAGAGACCCACTGATCGCATGTTTGAGGAAGGCCTTAATCTTCATAGCTTTGCTAGGATGGCCTTGCCTGACCATGTGATGGAGATTGCAGACCCGGTACTCCTAGAGAATGACAAAGAAGAGGCAGGAGCAACAGCAGCAGATACTGCTGCTGCTGCCAGTACTTGGGAATCAATTCAAGTGAACAATGGTGACAGAATGGTGAATGTCTAATTTCCATGCTCCATACTGGAGTGGCATGCTCTACAGAGTTGCCACAAGGTCGAATGAGCATTAGTAATATCCTCCATGAACTTCATTTGGTCAAGAACAAAGTCCTTCAAGATGACCTTTCAACAAGATACGAAATTGAAAAGGTCTTGCTCAATATTTTTAACTTCTTTCTTCTATAGAATTACACCTATCGTTCTATCGCATTGGCTTTGATCTTCCATGATTTGTCCTTGTTAACAGGAAGCGGCAAAGATAATTGGACAATGGTGGGAGCAAGCATGGCATGTTTTCTATTGTGAGATTTCAAATTAGTTTGTCTTTTCCCAGTCAAATAGAATTCATGACTATTGACTAGAATAGTATGACAATGACATTTTTCAAAATCTAATCCATTTTGATTGACTTTTTGCTTTAAGTTAATAAAATCAACACTTGTCATGTCATTTTGTAGTAAATTGATTACATTTTTTTTCATTGTATAGTGTTACTCTAAAAATATTGGCTACCATGCCCTTTTGTGGGTATTCTAAGAGATTCAATTTGATTAATGGTGATTTAAATAATTAATAATGCTTTTATGTGTTTGAACTGCATGAATAATGTTAACCCCCAAACCAATCTAGAATGAGTTTATATTTATGCCCTTAACATCTCATTTTTGCTCTTTGGTAACTAAATTACAGGACAATATGAAGCTTTATGCTTGTCAAAGCTGTGTGAAATGGTAAACACTCGGTCAAAAAGGAAGAGGATTATGCCTGTACTTTTAACTTCAAACTGGGAACCTATATGTCACAAAGTGTATACATAATTTGATTATCAGATTATTTCCTATTTAGTCCATGTGAGAATGATAATGTAATATACTTGTGTGATTCAAGTTTATTTACATTTTAATTGTTAGCCAATAATATGAGTTTGTTTGTTTCACAAAGTGTGTATATATTTGAAAAGAGAAAACTACTATTGAATCCATGAAAATGAAATGCAGGTGTATTCAAACTGGTGTCAAGGAGTTAAGGCCGGCCTTGAGTTTTAAGGGGTCCTAGGCGAACTGTTAAGAGAGGCCCTTCTATTTGTTTCTTGCTTTCAATAAATTTAGCAAGCACTCTCGATTGAGATTGAATAATTTTTTTTACTTTTTGCTTCTTTTTTCTTTTTTCCAATCCGAAAATATACTTCCTAGGAGGAATAGCTATATAATAAATAAAAAAAATCCACACAAATTCACAATGACTGATATTTGCAAATAATATGTTTTCATAAATTAGAGCAGAACAAAAATTAGAGATTTCCATTGAAGCACCAAACCAATGGAAAAATAGCAATAAGTATAGAATTAAAATTGATTTATTGCATACCCATATAAGCACATGGACAAAACAACACTAATTAGGGCAACAACCATAATTGGGGCTAATTGAGGGCAACAACTACAACAATGAAAAGCCATTATTAACAGTGCCAAGTAACTTAAACAATTATAGCCCTAACTGATAATTAGGGCCAAACAATTATATTCTGCAATAAATTAAGGATCACAAATTATGGCAAAGAAATTAGAGAAAACAACTGTAGTCTTTCATTATTAGAATTTGATAAACAAATAAAGAGAATGAAGACAAAGAACTCACAGATTGATTTTGCCGGACCAATACATGGTTAGGGATTTGTGTTGATGGGTAAATCAAAATAGAATTGTAGTTTAAAAAAAAAAAGGTAATTTATAGAATTGATCCCTCTATCTTGAGCGAAATTTTATTTTGGTCCTACTAATTTTAATTTAAATAATTTGATCTCTATACTTTGAATTTTGTTACAATATGATCCCTCCATCATGTATTATTAACATTTTGAACCGGAAAAAAAAAATACGTGCAAAGAACATATATAAATTTTGAATTTGTGATGTACATTTAAATTTGATGTAATGAGAATCACACCCAAAATAAATCCGATCAACACATTTCAAATTCTAACACTTTCTTTGAATAAGTTACATTCCTTTTCACTAAATGTACCAAACGTAGAGTTGGCTCAACCAATGTGGAAGTAAGGCTGTTATTAAACATGTAATCTCTTCCAGAAAGGGGATTATTAAGACAAAAGCATTACATTCCAATTGATTCCCTCATAAATTCATCTCTAGGCAGAACCTAGAAGAGTGTCTTTGATGAAATGCAATTTAGCTGCAACATCATTAATGTTTGTTCTTTCTCTAGGCAGTTCTGAAGAACAATTGACTCCAATTTCAAGTATCAAACTCAACCACTCCACAGTCTTTTCACTCATTATGAAGCTCTCTTCCTCTTCTTCTTCGGTCTGAAAAAGTATTGGGTCTAAAATCTCCAATACACTGCCAGGCAAAGCCTCTTTCACAAAGCTGTGGAGGCTTAAACCATCTTTAAACATTTCATCAGTGGGTCTCTTCCCAGTAAACATTTCTAACATGAGGATGCCAAAACTGTAGATATCACCGTATGCCGAGACCTCACTTCCCATACCATATTCTGCGAGGGAAATGCATTTGTAAGGGCAAAAAAAAATATTGGATATAAAAGACAGAAATGCTCCATAAAAAGCCAGAGAACTGTGCACAAAAAAAAAATAAATAAATAATGTGTGGCCCAAATCACCCGTGCAATTTTCTATACACCTTTTGGTGCATGAAACAATTAAGAATAAATGAAAGCATATTCACCTGGAGCAGTATAACCTATTGTTCCCCTTATGCCAACAGAGCTTGTTTCATTTGCAGACAAGTCATGGGTGGCATGGTCTGCAAGGAATTTTGCTAACCCAAAATCACCAACATGCCCTGTCATATCTTTGTCCAGAAGAATGTTGCTTGGCTTAAGGTCGCAGTGGACTATTGGGGTTTGGCCCTGGTTGTGAAGATAATTCAGGGCACAAGCAACATCAATGATAATATCTAGTCTCTGAAGAAGGTTTAGCTTCTTAAACTCTTCATTTGACAAATCTTCATTGCAATTTGGATGCAACCACTCTTCAAGGCTCCCATTGACCATGAACTCATAAACCAAGGCCTTGAAGTCATGACCCTCATAATCTATCGTCGAACATGCCGTTAGCACCTTGACAAGATTCCGATGTCTAATGTTTCTTAATGCCTCACATTCAGATACAAAACTCTTCGAAGCTCCATGTCGTAAAAGGTTAATTACCTTCACAGCGACAATTCTTCCATCAATAACTCCTTTGTACACAGACCCAAAACTACCAACACCGATTAAATTGAACGATGAGAAGCCATCAGTGGCTTTAACAAGAGTTTGGTAAGACACTCTCGAGAGTAAATTTTTTGATGAATCTGAAGGAATATCTTTTCTTCTCTTTCTAAACCAGCAAAGATATAGAACACACCCCACGAGAGCTAGTCCTACAAAACCAAAGGGTATAGACAGTGATAAAGTTAAGGCACTGTTTGATCTCCTCTTTTCATCTACTTGGAAGTTGCATTTAGGTAGCTTTAATTCAGCTACACCCCCACAGAGCTTAGTGTTTCCCACCACCGATATAGTACTTGCATTACTAAATACACCTTGTGTTGGTACTACACCTTCAAAATTATTAAAAGATAGATTCAAATCTTGCAAGCTGAAGCTCTCCAAGTACACTGGAATTTCACCTGACAAACTATTGTTCGCGAGATCCAACTCTCTAAGGCCTCTCAAGAATCTGAAAGAAGAAGGAATGGTTCCGTTGAAAAAGTTGTTCCCCAAACACAGCGTTTCCAGGCTTGTGCAGCTGCCAAGAGTGCTCGGAATTTCACCCGAAAACAAGTTGTGCGAGACATCCAAGGAACCGAGATTTACCAAATTTCCAACTTCCGTGGGAAGAAAACCACTCAATTGGTTTTGGGATAGGTCTAGAGATATAGATAAGGATGAGATAGAAACAACTTGTTTTGGTATGGCACCAGTAAGGTGGTTTTGAGAAAGAAGCAACATTTGCAAATTACTACAATTCCCTAGGCTCGGAGGAATGCTTCCATGAAAATTATTGACTCCTAAAAAAAGTTTACTTAACAAACTTAGATTTCTTAGGGAGGATGGAATGTTACCAGACAATGAATTGTAACCAAGCTTCAATTCGTGTAAATTTTGAAGCTTTCCAATCCCACTTGGAATGCTACCGGTGAGTCGGTTAAACTGCATATCCAAACTCTGCAAGCCAACAAGATTTACAATTCCGGTTGGAATGCTTCCAAATATCTGATTGTTGTCTAGATACAAAACTTGAAGATTACTCGAGAGATTACCGATGGACTCCGGCAACTTGCAGCCAAAATAGTTAATGTTCACGCCCAAAAAATGTAAATTGGTGGCATTGATCAAAGAAGAGATAAAGTTCAAGTCTTCAGCTTCCTCAGATCCAAGTTGATTGTCTGTAAGGATTAGCCAATTGAGCTTTTGGAGCCCTGCTAAATTAGGAACCTTTCCAGTAAATTCGTTTTGAACCATTTCTAGGAGGTGGAGTTTAGATGCATTCGATATTGAAACTGGAATTGATCCAGTAAAATGGTTCATACCAATGTTGAAGTGCTCAAGATTGGGAAGAGTGATGCCCAAGTCCCAGGGAAGACTTCCCTGAATTTGGTTCATAATGACATCAATCATTATGAGAGAAGAGTGGTTGAAGAGCGAAGGAGGGATGGTGCCAGACAAGTTGTTTGCGCCAAGTGCAAGCCGCTGAAGATTCTTCAATCGACTGAAACCATCAGGGATGCTGCCATCAAAGTGGTTGTAGGATAAAGACAATCCGCGAAGAGATGACAAATTCACAAAAGGAGAGATACTCCCTGTAAGATTGTTCTTGTGTATTTTTACTATCACGAGCTTTGACAAGGATCCGAGCTCCACAGGAACTTCTCCTACCAGCCCATTGTCAGAAACATTGAGGAAAATAAGGTTAGCGCAATGAGATATATTTATAGGAATTCGGCCACCAATTGAGTTGTTGTTCAGCTGCAAAATCTGCAGCCTTGACAAACGGCCAATTTCCGGGGGAATTTCATTGCCAAAGCTATTGTTCTGAAGCAGTAATTCCGTCAGAAAGCTTAAATTCCCAAGGTGTGGTGATATCGATCCCACCAGTTCCCGGGACTGTAAGTCCAAGGCGGTGACCCTCTGTTGCCTGTGGCCACACGTAACGCCTTGCCATTGGCAGAAGTGGATAGAGTCATTCTAGGAGCTCAAAACATGCAGTGGATCCTCAACTATTTTGGCCTTAATTGTTAGCAATGAAAGTCGGTCCGACTCGTTCCCCATTAGCCAGGAGCTGGATGTGGTAGCAGTAAAGCCGGAGTTGAGAATGCTCAAACAACATAAGAGTACTAGATGAATATGCAAATTGTGTACTAGCCATGACATGCTCAAGCTTAAGCTTGGAAGCCCCATTAAGCAAAGAAATGTATGGCTGTGTTTTGGTGAATTATTTTTTTTTTGCCAAGTATATTGCATGCCGGCTCATGAGCATGCCGGCAAAATGGTCACTTTGACCCGCTAGATTTGGAAGAGGTTTTTTTTGGCTTTTTTTGACTTTTGTGAGAATAAAAATAAAATAATTATCGGTTAAATGTGACATTTTGTCATATTTTGCTAAAATAATCTATTTTGTCTTATATGAATATTTTAGTTCAAATCACCTTCCCAAAACGAGCTAAATGTTTTTTAGACTTCGAATTTTTCTTCTTCTAAGTTTTAAGCCAAAGACTGAGAAGTCTTGTGGCCCTGTGAATGTGACGCCCTAGTCTTTAATAATTTTCCTCGAAGGAGCTCTCCAATTAAAGCGCTCTGAAGCCTAAGATGTAAAACACCCAGCTGAGTCGGACTGGGCCTTTTTTTTAAACTATGCTCTGTTTATTTGATTTTCACAGTTTTTGCTGTTTGGTATAACAGAAAACATTTATTGAAATTATAATGACAAACAAGAATGAAATTTTTTTAAGGAGATTTTATGTTGAAAACAAACGCAACCAAATTTCTGTGGTGAAGTAAATGTCTAAACTGAATGGGTTTTTAATCCCTTGAATCATGGAGTGTTCTCAATCACTCATTAGTTCATTGCTTCTTTTCTTTTTCTTTTTTAAAATTTTTAAATTACACTATTAGTCTTTATAGTTTAAATGAGATGTCATTTTAATCTCTATAATTTCAATTTGAACAATTTGATCATACATTTTCAATTTGTGCAAATTCTGTCACTACCGTTAGAATTTGGATAGAAAACCAATTGTGGAAAAAAAGAAAAACAATCTTAACCAAATGAATACAAAAAATAAATTCTAGTTTCACTTTTTTTTTTTTTTTTTCAACATCACGTTCTATTACTTTCACTTTCCATCATATTTTTCACTCCACATCATATTTTTCACTCCACGTACTTTGCTTTGCATCAATAAAACTATGTGTGTTGGTTTGAATTTTTCTAAATTCAGTGTGTTTGGTTTGAGTTTTTTAAATTAAGTTTTTTGAAAATTGAGTTTTTTAATTTTCGTGTTTATTTGTTTTTAGTGAATATTTTTAAAATTTTAAACATTTTTTTACTTTTTTAGACCACTACTTAGATGTATCTAAAAAGTAAAAATTTGTAAAAAAAATTTTTAAAAATTAATAAATACATAAAAAATACAAAAAAATGTACTGAATTCTCATATTTTTTTTGTATTTTTGGTATTTAGTGAATTTTTAAAAGTTTTTTTTCAAATTTTTTTTTTTTAGGTTTAGGTATAGTTAGGTATGTTTAAAAATTTTAAAAATTGCTCAAAATATTAAAAAATTCAGTAAAAACAAAAAAATACGGAAAATAAAAAAAGTAGAATTTTCTGAAAATTGTTTTTGAAAATGATAACCAAGCATAGTTGTTTTTTTGATTTTATTTTATTTTTTCCTAGTCAAACAGATCTTTAAATTGAAAAGGCAAGGAACAATAGGAAAAATGAAAACCCTCTAAGATAATGCTTCCTATGCGTAGAGATCAATATGGGTTCAATTTTAATTTTTCATGTCGAAAAATTATTGGGGAAATTACAAAAAAGAAAAGAAAAAATTTGAAGGTTTAATTCTTATAACAAAATAAATATTGAATTTTTAATTTTTTTAATTTAAATTCTATATTTTTTTTATTTGTTTTCAATTTAAATAATTTGCCTATTTTCGTTAAAAAAATTGATAAAAAAAAGTATTTTAGTCATTAAACTCAATAAAAAATAAAATTTTAGATATTTATATATTTATATATTGAATTTAATAACTAAAATACTATTTTTTTGTTGGTTTTACTTAACAAAAATAGGAGATTGGTTTAAATTGAAAATAAATCAAAATATTAGAGTTTAAATTGATAAAATTAAAAATTATAGATTTATTTTGTTAAAATATTCAAACCTTAATTAATTAATTTTTTTTGTAATTGTTTCAAAATTACTTAATAGTCCATAGTACTACATGGTGTCACACTTACATATCATTCTCGACAATTGAAAAACTGCATAATTATTGATTTTAAACAGTAAATGATACTTTAAAAATAAATATTAATTAGCATATATTTGATGGTGATGTGGATGAGCAGGTGTTGGGAGACATTAAAGGTGGGATTGGTAGCAAACACAGCTTGGGTTTACCCTTTTGAGATTGCATTTCTCAATTCCAATCCAAAAAGAGATTTATTCATCGCCGACAACATTGTTGATCTCTTCTTCGCCGTTGATATTGTCTTAACCTTCTGCCTGCGTTGATCCTATCACTCACTACTTCTTCGTAACCAAACTAAAATTGCCTTGAGGTTAGTTTTCTGGTTTTACTTCCCATTATTATTACTTGCAATTATTATATCCACATGTCAATGTGATAAAAATAGAATAATAAATAAAATGAATTGTGTGGGTTGGAGTAATTTTATGTATAAACAAAATTTTAATCAAATTTTTTTTTTTATTATTTTACAAAATATAAAGGTCGTGATTTGGGACTGGTGCACTTTATCCATTATTATGGTTCAAATTAAGTCAGAAAACTCCCATATAATTTAGGCTAAAGTGTCACTGTTAATTTTTTTCATTCAAATTAACGAAAGGTGCATCACACACATAATTTTTTAGAATAGGTTGATTTTTTGAAAAATTAAGTAAAATTAATATAACAAAAAGATAATTTTACCTCTGTTTCTCAAACCTAAAATTAGATTAATATATTAATTAAACTAAAAAATATTAAAATTTAATTAAGAATATATAAAATATAAAATAATAATAATTAAGAATTGACCTAAAATATAGTTAGATTAAAATTACATTAACATGTTAAAAATTATAGTAAATAATTAATAATTTAAGATTAATTGTGATTTAAAATATAATTAAATTAAAATGTTAAGAATTACAATAAACAATTCCCCCCACCCCCCAAAAAAATAAATAAATAAATAAAATAGCCTAAATCAACAAAGACTTGTATGGTTGAATAACCGGAAGAAATGAAAGAAGGCATATATAAAACATAGCAAAGAGTTTCATTTTAAGCCTCTCTTTGGCATTGACTTTTTTAATTGGCTTTTTTATGTTGTGACTTTTTTAACTTAATTTTTTTAGTCTGGTTTGGTTTGGTATTTTTAGTTTTTTTGACTTTTGTGAAAGAAAAAGTGTAATGATTATGATTTGGATGTGACATTTTATCTTTTTAACTTATATAACTATTTTATCTTTTTTTTACTTTTTTTTTTTAGCCAAAAATCATTAGTCAAACAACCCCTAAATAAATTCGTAATTGATATTTAAAATCTGTGATGATATATACCATCATAAACGACAGATGTCACGATTTTAACAAAAGAAACAATTTCAGTCGGGCCTTAATTATCAAATTAATTGAGTTGATTATGAAATATTTAGTGGTGTTTTGGAAAGATAATAAAAATTAATTTTTGGTTTTTTTTTAATAATTTTTTGGCTTTTTTTATTTAAAAGTAGAAAGTAATATGACATAAAAAAGTGAAAAAGCTAAAAGTTAGTTTTTTTTTGTGCTTGCCAAAAGGCCCTTAATATATTATTACGTGACCCTTTATCCTCATTGTTCATACTCTGTGCTCGTTGGGAATGTGAATTTGGATTACATGAGATTATTTTAGTCACAAAAAGATAAAATAAATTTTTTAGCACATGTTAAAAGTTGTCACATCTAAATCATAATTATTTTATTTTTTCTCTCACAAAAATTTAAAAAAAAAACCTAAAAATCATTCTAAACGGAGTTATTTTTGTAAGAAAATAAAAAAAGTCATAAAATCAACTCACATCCCAAATCAAGCCAAAAAGTTGTTATTGGTGTTGAAAAATAAAGAGGTATTTACATACAAGTCCCATTTTGTAAATTTATAATCTATTAAGTCCTATATAAAATTATTTGCTCCTCTAAGTCCTATTAATTTTTAATAGGCCAATTTACCCTTCCAAGACCTCCTCACCAGACACACACACACACACACTCTATCTCCTTCTCTCTCTCTCTCTCCTCTCTCTCTCTCTCTCTCCCTCCTCCCCACAGACCTAGTCTCTGGTCTCCTCCGTATGACTCCTCATTCCCCTCCGTCCAGAGGGTCGTCAGCTCCAGCGCCGACCTCAACCACGTCAACCTCACCGCCTGCTATCGCCATGGTATCACTGTCACCACATCGGCGACGCCTTCTTCACCGATTCAACCCTTGCTACTGCTGCTACTACTGCGACGTGGCTCCAGCGCCAACCTCGACCACGTCGACCTCATCGCCTGCCACTGCCATGGTATCACTGTTACCAACACCGGCGACGCCTTCTTCACCGATTCAACCCTTGCTGCTGCTGCTACTGCTGCGACGTGGTCGTCGAATCGGAGTTGCTGTATAAATTAAGGAAATTACCGTCACCTCACTCAAGGAATTTTGCAGAGACAGATCGGCCACTGCCATTAGAGATAGAGAGAGATTTAGGATTTTTTGAAATTGAGAACTTTCTCAATTTATAATATTCTCAATTTTAATCATGAAAAAATCGAGAAAATTCTCAAAATTGATAATTATAAATTTTTTAGTTTTGATAGTTTTGATAATATATCAGTTCATACTAGAAAAAAAATTGAGAAATTTTCTAATTTTGATAATTATAAATTGTGAACATTCTCAGTTTTGAAATTATGAACATTCTCAGTTTTGGGATTAAAGGGCAAAATGTCTTTTTACCTGTATATGGGACTTATTGGTTCAAAATTTTTTTGATAGGACCTAAGCTACCACCAAATGTGTAGATAGGACTTTTAGGTAATTAACTCAAAAATAAATAATAAAATATTTAAAATATGTAAAAATAATTAAATTATATGAGAAATCTATTAAAATTATAATTTTTTTTTATCATTTTGTACATATATTGACAATTCATTATCAAAGTTCTTTAATAAATTATTTCTACATAAAAAGATAATAATAACATTTAAGGGTAATTTGGAAGTCGTAAAAATCAGGCTGTGGGTTAGGTAAAAATTTGAAAATAAAAAATAAAAAATTAAAAAATTAAATTTTACTTACTTTTTTTTTAATTCTTTTTTTAAACTTATTTCTAAATTAAAGAATTGTTTGGAAAGTGTTAATATGCCACATTTTTTTTATCTTTTTATTTTGTTTTAAGTCATATCACTTTTATATTTTTTTTTATATATTTTTATAAAAAAAAATTAAAAATATACTTATAATACATCTCAAACAACGACTTATCAGAACATGATAAGGTGCTGGTGTGCGTTGTCATTTTGGTAACTCTGAGGAGAGGGAATAACTCGGGTATGTTTGGTAGCCATTCTATTTTTAGTTTTAAGTTTATATTTATAAAAATTTTAAAAATTATCATAAAAATTTATTTGATAATTTTTTTGGTTTAAAATAGTTGTCTCAGTTTATAAATTTGAGGAAAAAACGCAAATTCAAAAAATGAGTTTGAGTTTATGCTTTCAGTTTTTATTTTATTTTTTCAATTAATTTTTTTTTCAAATAATTTATTTTAAATTATTTTTTTTCAAATAATTTTTTTTTTCAATTAATATTTTTTCAAATATTTTTTTGGAAAAATTATTTATAAATCCTATTAGAGAGACTTATGCTACATATGGTCCTACTAAAAAACTTACGTTCCCAAAAGTCCTGTGGGAAGTTGGTTGACACATTTACCATCAATATTAGTTGTTAATATCATAAATAATAGTAAAATCATATATAAAAAATTGAATGTTACTATAAATCATATCTATATAAACGTAACGTAACGTGACACCTACATAAACGAAACGTGGCACCTATACGTAATGTGACACCTACATAAACGTAACGTGACACCTATGATCTATGGTAACATGCAATTTCCTAACCATAGATCATATCTACATAAACGTAACGTAACGTGACACCTACATAAACGTAACGTGACACCTATGATTTATGGTAACATTACATAAACGTAACGTAACGTGACACCTACATAAACGTAACGTGACACCTCTAATCTATGGCAACATTCAATTTCTTATATAGGAAATTGAATGTTGCCATAGATCATATTTATATGAAACGTAACATGACACCAACATAAACCAGCAATATTTTCACATTCAATTTGAAAAAAAATAAAACTCATTAAGTTTGCGAAACGTAACGTGACACGTTACGTTACGTTTATGTAGGTGTCACGTTACGTTACGTTTATGTAAGTGTCACGTCACGTTACGTTTATGTAGGATCTTTAGAATACATTCCTATCTAAATAAGACTTGATATTCTATAAGAAATTTGTAAGAACCTGAATTTTTAGACAACTAATTAGTTTATTAATAAGAATATTAAGCCAATCAATAGTGATTTTTAACTATTAAATTATAATATTAATAGCACCATAATTGATATCAATATTAAATTCTTTTAAATAAAATTATTTATCTTGATGTGATTAAAATTCTGTATCAAAATACAGTTGTGAAAACTAAATTGATTAAATTGATAGTAAATAAGCTAGTTAGAATTTAGTAGGAAGAAAACCATCAAGTTGAAAATAATAATATTAAATAAGTAAACAAAAAATATAAATAAATAAATTATATATACATATTTATATTGTATTGACACCAATTCAATCCAAAAAAAAAATAAAAAAATGAGCTAGTTGCAAGGAAAGTGGCGGACAGCCACTTCCTTCTTACCTAGGCTGCTTGCATGCTTGTTTTTTTTTCCAAGATCACACTCAATCCTCCCAAGGGAAGTAAGCATGCGTAGATGGCCTTTTTCAGCATTCTTTTGAGGCAGCCACGGCATGCCAAATTTTGCTGGCTGTCATCTAAGCTTTAGATGAGAACTCCTAAGCAAGAAGAAGATTTTTTTTTTTTTGCTGCCTTCTTCCCAATAAAGTTGTTGCCTAAGCATGCCATGACATGCAAACATATTCTAACCCCTAGCCCATACTTGTGGATGACAATTCTAAGCAGAGAAGAGAATATAAAAATAAAATAAACCCTCCAAACTCTCCTACATATAGAACACAATCCAGCCCCTTTGCTTTGTTCTCCACGGCTGAGAAAAGAGAGAGAGGGAGAGAAAGCAAGAGGGAAAGGAGAGGAGCGAAGGGAAGAAGGGCCAACACTTGGGATTTGTTTTACCTCACTAAGGTAAGAATACATCACCTCTATCCTCCCTTAGATACCTCTAACTGAATGTTTATAAATTATATATGCAAGACTAAGCATGGTTAAGTCATATATTGCAAAATAGTGCCATGCATGCTTAACATTTTGAATAGGATGATGGTTTCATTATGTTATAATTTCATATTCCTTCTTGATATAAATATATGACTTAGCTACTGTTTTTATGTATTCAAAATTCTCCATTGTTAATATAATCTTGCAAAAGAGTAAAATGAGATGAGGATGGTTTCCCTTTACTTGAAACTTAGGTTCTTTCTCACTGTTTCAGATTTATCGGATGAAAAGAGGGCTCTAATGAATTGAAAATAATTGATGTTAAAAATCTGTGTATACTGGAAGTATATATAGGTGTTATACACTGTGTAAAATTTTTATAAAATCATTGGACACCATTTTCTTACCGAAACAAATATTTTCCCTAAGTGTCACTTACAACACAGCAGAAGCAGTAGCTTCAAACAGGTCCCATTCTCTCTACAAATTGTATTTTTCTGCACGACCACTTGGAAAAGTAAGATTTTTAAGTTACCTTTCAAACGCCACTGGTTTCATAATTTTTTTCTAAGTATTGAGAGAGAAACACCAATTTTTCCAAAAGGTGACAGAATCTGTCCAGTTTTCTTATAAAAATTATTTGACCTCCTTCGACTGGTTTTCAGTCTTCATACTCTTCTGGAAATATGTTTTAAACTCAAAAGTTTAGCAAACGGTTCTAACCATGCCTCTTTTCGACACCATTTGAGGATCATTTTTATTTTCCGAACACAGAACACCTGTGCTGACATTTTCATGGCCTGAATATATCTTTTTACTCCATTACTGTTTGGAGGCAGCAACAACTCTGACTTTACCAGGTCACTGTTTATTCCACAAGATAAATTTTCAAGTGGTTCAAATCGGAAAAGTTAGATTTTTAAGTTACCTTTCAAACGCCGCTGGTTTCAAAATTTTTATTAAGTTTTGAGAGAGAAACGCAAATTTTTCCAAAATACGACAAGATCTGTCCAGTTTTCTTAGAAAAATTATTTGACCACCTTCTGTCGAATTTCAGTCTTCGAATCCTTCTGGAAACATGTCCTAAACTCAAGGATCTAACGTGCCGTTCTAACCATACTCTTTTTTGACACCGTTTGAGGCCGCTCTTATTTTTCTAACACAGATTACCTGTGCTGGAAGTACTATAGCTCACTGTCACAGAAAAACCAGTTTTCTTCCAAAATTTATTTCTCCCTTTAAAAATCGTTTTTGGCTCTGGTATTCTTCTCGGAATATTTTCCTAACTCAATGGATTAGCACTAGTTAAAATATTGTAATGATTGAACATCATTTGGTATGGGTTTCATAATTTTTTTTATATACAGTGCTGATAGAAGTAGTGTGTGAATTCCTAAGAAATTTTGTGATAAATCCTAAGACACTCTATCATATTTATTTTGGTTGTCATATACAATTGTGTTGTTCTATTTAAACATTATGTCACTGTAGTTTTCAAACTAAAACTCGTACATGCATCAACATGTGAATTGTACAACGTAAAGAGACACGAAATCGAACAGATACATTAAAATTTAAAAGTGATGGGGTGAGCCCAGTTTAGAATTTTGCGCAAGTGAGTTGCGAACCCTAACATGGCACGGGAAGGTATTTCGGCTCTTATTCGGTTAGAGGCGATATAAGGTTGGTGGTGCGGGTGTCACAACATAGACCGTTCCCTTGGGGCAGACCGTGATGTCACGACTCGGGTATGTAACCCTGGTGCGTGGGCATCATTGGTAGTTACTGTAAGTAACATTTGAATATTTGACCAAGGGGGAGTCAGAATTGCCCGTGGCCATTGTTTAGCGGTTGGGTGGAAATAGTACTCCGCGGGGAGTTACTTAAACTTATCTGATGAACTAAATCTATGTGACTTTAAAAGGAAAAAGTGTGCATTTTCCTTATGATGATCACTATCTCCGTTTGCCATTTTATTTATTTGTTTATCGGTTGTTATTATTTTAATTGTTGGCATTTCTGTTATGCTTATTAAATGCTGCTTATTATTCTGTTATTACACCATATTTATTATTTATGAGTATTATTATCGGGGGGGTATTTTCGGGTTGGTGTATATTACTGAGCTCGTCGCTCATTGGCATTCGTTGCCCTGGCGTTTTATGCCAGGTACCGAAGAAAACGAAGGAAACACTAAGGCCTTGCAAGGCGACATTCAGCCTTGGCTAGCTTGAAGAGTACCCAAATTTCACGAACCATTTCCTATAATTCCTAGCTTTCTCTAGCTTTTTCTTTCGCAGTTGTTTTAATTTCTTTTGTGTAACGAGACTAAGTTTTAAGTTTTATTGGAATTGTAATTTGGAAACTTTAAATTTTGGGGTTGTTAATGTCTGGATAATAGTGATGGTAGATTGGTGGCAATATTTAATGAGGATTCTTAATTACGAAAATTGATTTTAAGCTTTAAACCTTATTATGATGTCCTTAAATTTTGGGGGCGTCACAAAATTACACAGGACTTAGCCTACCATAAGTGTCTGAAAAATGACTTATAAATAAGTCTCCCTATTTTTTTTCCCAATTAAATTTTTTTTTCAATTATTTTTTAATTATTTTTTTTCATTTTTTTTCAAATAATTTTTTTATCAATTATTTTTTTTCAAATATTTTTTAAAAATATTTTTTTTTCAATTAATTTTTTTAATTAATTTTTTTCAATTATAATGTGTGTGATCCCATTGTCATAAATAAAAATAAATATAAATATTTTAGGTCTGAACAAACATATTTTTTAGTTTATGTTTTTAATTTTTTTTAAATATCTTGTTCAAACCAAACGTGTTTGTAATTTATGTTTTTTTTTAAAAATAAACAAAAACCAATTTATAAAATTTTTATAAACATAAACCAAAAACGTAAACGTTACCAAACGCTACCTCTTCTTTTTTTTTTTTTTTTTTTTTTTTTTTTTTTTTTTTTTGGAGTTTAAAATGGGGTTGATATTCTGTCGCTTTTACCCACTCAACAACTTGTCCAACAAAAAAGATACATACTCAAGACAAAAAAATTCATAAATTTATTAAAGTGAATGTATGGTAAAAAATAACTTAGGTTGTGTGGATTTCTATCAACAATAAATCTATTCTATACAATTTAAATTATAAATAATTTCTTTTCTTTTTTTTTGGAATTTATAGCGTTGTTGCTAGTCAATTATTCAATACATGTGTTATATGGCACCATACCCTCTCTTTTTGTTTCCTTTTAGAACAAATATTGGTGACCTTGTTTAACATGGTATCATTAAATTTAAATTTTTTAATTGATCAATGATAAAAAATAAAAAATAAAAAAGTCACTAACTATGACCCCTCAAAGATTTTTTCATTCACTGTGACCTGTAAATCCAACAATTTTAGCTTCACCTCTGCATGTAGTGTAGCCGTCAACGCTATCTACTCTTTCAAGGGCATTGGGATCCTCTCTAAGGGCTGTTGAAAAATCAATTAACTTGCTTGGTTTCAAATTTTTGAATTTAATTTTTTGAAAATTGAGTTTTTTTTTTCGTTTTTTTTTTTTTTTTTCGGTAAATATTTTTTAAATTTAATTTAATTTTTTTTTTACTTTTTTAGATGTATCTTACTTATATATATCCAAATAATAAAATATTTGTGAAAAATATTTTTAAAAATTAATAAATATAAAAAAATATGAAAAATGTACTGAATATATATATATATATATATATTATTTTTGGTATTTAGTGAATTTTTTAAAGATTTTTTCACAAATATTATACTTTTTAAGTGTATTTATGTTAGGTATGAGAACTTATGACACATTTTATAAGTTAACTTGCGTAAATTTGTGTTAAATTACGCGACGTTGTGAGGTGACTTATATATATATATATATATATTTGTGAGAACTTAAGTCAAGTTGTGATTTCTCAAATTTTTATAAATTAACTTATCTGAATTTGTGTTTAAGGCCACATTTTTTAAAAATAACTGACATATTTTTATGAAAATTCACACAAATTTACATACTTCTTGTATGTGGTGTGCATCCCTTGAGGAGTTGCACACCCAAACACTTCCCATCCAAAACAAGTAATAAACGCCCCTTCGGAGGACCACAGACATCTCTCTCACAACAAAGTCGGTGCATGTGTTTTTCCATCTTTATATGGTAGAAAATGATATCTTACTATTTTTTAATTTTTACTACTCGATCCACCTAACAAACGTTAGCTCTGTATGCTTGAGTTTTCATTTTTTTTTCTAATTTAGAAAATTTAAAAAAAAAAAAAAAAAAAAAAACTTAAACGGCAGTGATTAAAATTTTTTAAAAATATTAGTAGAATAAACTTACATGAATTGAAGATATTCTTATTTAACCTATTATAATTTCAAAAGTTTGATGGTTGGACCTAGTTGGCCTTGGGTCCATCCCAGGCTGTGTGATAAGAGGACCACAAATTTGAGCAGTCAAATTCCTGAGACAGGGGGAATTTGCTGGACCACAAATAGCTGTCAAATTCCTGAGCCGGAGGGAATATGCTGGACTTTTGATTTGAAAAATACAGAGAGAGACCTTTTGGCCTATGTTTATTTATTTATTTTTATTTTGGGCTTATGTTAGTGTGGATGTTTACCATTGGACCACAAGGATGAGTAGTAAATGAATTGGATTTTGTTTTTTGTTTTTTCTATTATGTTATTGGAGATCACTCATTTTACTGAGTAGTTTGGAGTGTTCTAAATAAATACATTTTTTAATCTTTTTAGATTAAAAAGTTGAGAAAAAAAGATGATTGTTTAGGTTAACTTTTTGACTTTTTATGAAAAAATGTGTATTAAAAAATTGTATAAATTACTGTGTAGGAGAAGATTAGGAGTGTGAGTTGTACAGCCGTACTATCTGTGCAATGGGATTGACGCTAAGAAATGATTGGCTACTTTTCGGGACATTACATTGGACGGTACTGTTCGGCCCGTGGGGGTCATCACAGGTCCCGTTTTGATAATTTGAACCGTTTAATGTGTAAAACTCATCGAGTACTATATGCTTGTAAAAAATCACGTTGATCGGATATCGATAACTATCTGATCAGATTAATTTTTTTTCAACTGTTAACTATAACACCATCCATTTTTTTATACAAAACTGATTTGATCATATAGTTAGCGATATCCGATCAATGTGATTTTTTTACAAACCTATAGTACTCGACGAGTTCTATACATTAACGGTTCAGATTATCAAAATGGGACCCGTGATGGGTCCCCATGGGCCGAACAGCAGTGTGTTAAAATTACATCCCACCTGTGCAATTTTTTTAAAAAAATGCAGCCACAGATCTGATTTTGAAAAGATTGACTCGTAATTTTGTGTGTAAAATTAATTTTTTAATATTTTTTTAGATGAATAGTAATAACTTTTTAACTTTTTAAATAACTTTTTAACTTTTTGATTTTTTTCACACATGCCAAACCCCAAAACATGTAAGTTGGTTTCGGTGTAATAGTCGTCATAAATAGCATTACTCTAATATTAATTCATATATAATAAATTTATTTTCACAATAAGTGGCCTTTATTTCTAGATTAGAAAAAATTTCATTGACCAATATTTGACAATTGTGTTGAGAGAGAGAGACTCTGCCATTCTTTTTCTCCAATACCTTGCTATGATAATCTAACAGTTCACATTGAAAGAAAAACGATATAATTTTAAAATGTGTAGATTAAGATAAAAAAAATTTAATTTAAAAATTAGACTATTAAATTTTTTCATCTGTCAACTTATTTACGGTAAAATTATTGTAAATAAAGAATGACGAAAAATTTAAGTTCAAAATAGAGAGAAGGTGATGAGCTCAATTTGAAAACTTGATTAAAAGTTAGAATAAAGCTTCCGACCCCCACTGGGGTTGCTGGGAGTCGTCCGTGATTGGCAAAAAAAAAAATTATTATTTTTTTTTTATTTTCAGCCAATGATAAGGCGACACGTCACTGGGGGTTGTCAGTGGGGGTCACCTCACTGGGGGTCGGAAGCATGACTCTAAAAGTTAAAAGTCAAAATTCAAATTTTAATCTATTTTGAGTTATATCACCTTTTTATTTTTTTACATATTTTTTTTTCAAAAAAAACTAAAAAAAAATTAAAAAGTCAGTTTTTAATCAACTTCTCAAATAACCTAAGAATTTGTTTGATTAATTCAATATTATAATTGATTTTTTTTTTTTTTTGGAGAAATAATATTATGATTGTTTGATGAGTGACATTAATAAATAAATATATAGGTACATGTCAACATGGTTTTTGATGGATGTGACATTATCTGTGTACTGTAGCTGTGAAATCATACTGTTCTTCACATTCTTAATTTTGATTAAAGCTTCTTTGTTTTTTGTTTATTTATTGGAAAACTTCTTTGTTTCACGCCATTGTAAACCAATGTTAAAAAATAGTTTTCACTTGATTTTATTATTTTTATTTTATGTACTAACTAGGATATGGGATGAATCATATTCAGTATGTAAAAAGAAATTATTAAAGGTTGTGTTTGGATCAATGATATAAAATCCGTAACCTATACGTATATTGCAGTTAAGAGTTTGAATCCCTCTATTTGAATTGGTTTTCAGAACATGTTTTCTACCAATTTTTTGAAAAAAATAGAAACTAGTAATCATACAAAAATGATGTTTGCCTCTTTTTTTTCCACCAGTTTTTAAATTTTTGTTTTCAGAAACCAGATTTTACAAAACATAATCACATAGATTGTGTTTGAGGAACAAGTTCAGGGGATCTATTTCCCAAGGCACTGTAGTACTCCTAGATTGTTTTCAATTGTCTCTTCCCCTTTATTCTTGTTTATTACGAGTGTTATATGTGTACTCTTGATTAGGTCCGACCCTCAAATTTTCGGGACGCAATAGGGATGACAATTTGAACCCGGCCCGACGGGGATCCGACCCTCCGACCCCGAATTGAAGGGTTTTTCTCCGAAAAATACCCCCGACGGGCCAGGAATGGTATTCAAAAATAAATCCCCGATGATATTCGGGCCGGGGACAGTGATATGTGCCCCAGCCCCGGCCCCGGCCGATCTATCCCCGAAAAAAGTCCCCGTATATATATATATATATGTTTAGGTTTTGGTTTGTTTTATCTATCTCAATATATATATATTAATATATATGTTTAGGTTTTGGTTCTGGGCTGAGAGACCTCTCACACACAGAGCCTCTCTCTCTCTCTCTCTCTCTCTCTCTTCTCTCTCACTCTCATCAGATCTAATCCCAACACACCCATCTCAACCTCCGCCATCCTCACCTCCGATCTCCCTCACCGCCATTGCCGATCTCCCTCCGCTGTCCTCACCGCTGATCTCCCTCACCGCCGTTGCCATTCCGCTGTCCTTCTCCTCTTCCGCAGTGCCTTTGTCGTTGCCATTCTTTCTCTGGTTCTTTGGTTCATCTCTTCGTCGCCCCTGTGGTTCATCTCTTCATCGTCGCCGCCTTTGCCGATCTCTTCGCCGCCGCAGTGCCTTTTCCGATCTCTGGTTCATCTTTGGTTTTTTCTCTATCTCTAGTCAGATCTGTATTTTTTTTCATAGATCTAAGGATATGGCTGAAGGTGAATGTATGCATAGTGTTAATCATCTCTGTTTCTTCTCTATTTTTCTCTATTTTCTTTTTGTTGTTTACTGTTTGTGTTGTAGATCATCTCGATCTCTGAATGTATGCATAGCATCTCTGTTTGTGTTGTATATTTGTTCAAAAAAAAAAAAAAAGGTCGGGTATTTTTCGGGATCGAGAAAACCCGATCCCCGTTAGGGGCAAGGGGCTAATGGGTTCCCCGTCGGGGATCGGGACGGGGAGTGTAATCCCCGGCCCCGACCCGCCCCGTTGCCATTCCTAGGGCCCAAATCCGATAATCAACTACTAAATTTCTGGGGCCATGCACATATTTTTTCATTGAATGAAAAAAAAAATTTAAGATAAAAGTCAAAAGATTTGTATTAAAATTATAAAAAATACTTAACATTGCATTACAACAACTAATAAGTATCACTTGATCCTCGCTCTTTTTGCATTTTAGAAGCAAATAAACCAATCATACTTACATAATCTAATTTTTTAGCAAAATCATTTGCAATAGATAACATTGCTAATCCATTCATTTTTTTTTTATTTTTTTTTTGTACATAGTTGATCGAAGGTAATTTTTGATGATTTTCATTTTTTTAATGGGTCAATTTATTTTAAGTTAGTTTGGGTCTTTTTAATTTTTTTTGAACTTATTGTTAGAAATGGTTTGGAAATTCTGGGTTAAAACAGAATTTTTTCCTAACTTTGCTCTATTATTTAGGTGGGAACTGTGCGCCAAAATTGGCGAGTCAAAGTGATAACGCGTTCTATGCCACGTTGTGATTCACGTGGTATATTTGGTTGTTCAAAACCATTATCGAGTGAATGAAAAATTGAAGTGAAAGTGTGCTCCATGAAAATGGAGTTTTGGTGGAAAGTCCTTCAAGGTTTGAAAAATGGCTTGTCCCACATTGATTTGGTGGGAAGTTTTGAATGAGTTTATAAGGCATGGGATTGGAACTTGGGGTGTGCCCCAAAGGGTACCCAAGTTTTGTAGAGAAGGAGGTTATGGGCTAGACCTATTGGACCCAAAAATAACCACGCGCGTTGCCGTCATCTGGCTGGGCTTGGGCGCGGGTACGTGGTGGGAGGTTGGGCCGGGCCCAATACTAATCTTTTTGGGCCAAAAACATTTGAATTCAATTTTATTTTTTGGTAAAATAAAATTTATCCAATTTAAATTTCAATTTTTTGAATTCAAAATTGGGTCTGTTTTTCTCCCACCCGAACATAATTGAATCTGTTTAAAATTCAAAAAACCCGGATAGATTTGAATTTGTGCAAAACAGTTTTATCTATTTGAATTTTGAACCCAACATATTTAAATCTGTTCATTCCAAACCAAACAGGTTTTATACCTGTTCAAAACAAGTTTGAACCTGTTTAATTCAAAACCAGCAGCCACCAATCCATCTATAAATAGGCAGCCCTCATTTGATATTTTGATTCAATAATTTTGTCCTAAATATTGTTTGCCTTCTCTGCATTGTTGCTGCATTATTTTCCTTCTAAGAAAGAGTGTAAACACTTAGTGTGTTCGTTGTTCGAATAAATTGTAGTGTTGCATTTATTCGTTGATAGATCATTTTATCCTGGGAGATAAACGTCCATATTCTGAAAGTACCGTGGAGAGGACGAATCTGTCTTAAGGATACAGTGTCGAACACTGGACTTGATCAGAATATTATTCAAGAAATTAATCAAGTAAGTTGGTTATTTATTTTTTGTTTTATTTATTTATTTAAATCAGATTTTGATTTTGTTTTTGTAACAAAATAAAAATTTGTTTTTATTTATTTTATTTTATTTGTCTGGTTTGATTTTTGTAATCAAACAAATTCTCTCATTTCCTTTATTTCTTATATGTTCTGTTTGTTGTTAAGTACACAACAAAATTTATTTTTCAAATACAGTGAAGATTGTCCAACAATCTTAAGATAGAGTAATTTTTGTATCTTTATTGTATTTAATTTTCTGTATTTTCACAAAGTGATATTCTGGTTGGAAAATACAAATAATATTTATAAACTATTTGACAGATATTAGTAATATACTGTCTATTTTCTTTGACAACTAGTAGTAATATACTGGTGTTATTAACAATTGCAGAATATTATTTGGTGTTACAGAAAATTATTGTGGTATTTTATTTTTTTGGTTTTAGTAACAAGGAAAATAAAATTATTTTGTATTATAATTTATTTTCTGGTTTTAGTAATTAGAAAATTAGTTTGTGTTTTGTTTTTTCTAATTTTTGTAATCAGATATTATGGCTACTGCAACTGGAAGTGGTACTCCAATTGTTACACCAACATCGGTCCCTATCCAGAACCATGTTCAAGTTCCAATAAATCATGGAGAAAAATCGGAAAAATTTAACAGTACTGAGTTTAAGAGATGGCAGCAGAAAATGTTGTTCTATCTTACAACTCTAAATTTGGCCCTGTTTCTCCATAAAGAGGCTCCAGCACTTAAAGAGGGTGAAAGTGATTGGCAAGTTGTTGCCGCTGTAGATGCTTGGAAACATTCAGATTTCCTGTGCAGAAACTACATCCTCAATGGCCTTGACAACATGCTGTATAATGTTTGCAGCCCTTTGAAGTCAGCAAAAGAACTATGGGATTCTTTGGAGAAGAAATATAAGACAGAGGATATCGGCACGAAGAAATTTGTTGTCGGTAAATTTCTGGATTTTGTTATGGTAGACTCCTAAACGGTAATTTCTCAAGTTCAAAATTTTCAAATAATTTTGCATGATATTCATTCAGAAGGTATATCTCTTAGCGATTCTTTCCAAGTCGCTGCTTTAGTGGAAAAGTTACCACCGGCTTGGAAAGATTTCAAAAATTATTTAAAACATAAACGCAAGGAGATGACTATGGATGAGTTGATTGTAAGATTGAGAATTGAGGAAGATAACCGAAAGGCTGAAAAGAGGAATGGGAAAAATCCCATTGCGTCCAAGGCTAATGTGGTTGAACAAGTTCACAAACCACATAACAAAAAGAGGAAGTTTACTGGAGATGGTCCTAAACAAGGCGACAACGATGGCAACAAGAAGTTTAAAGAAAAATGTTATAATTGTGGCAAGACGGGGCATCGAGCTTCTGACTGCTGCTGCCCTAAGAAGGATCGCGGAAGTACAAGCAAGAAGACTACCAATTAGGTCAATGTAACTGAACTAGATTACATCTTTGATGGAGTGAATGACATCAACCTCTCTGTTGTGGTGTTTGAGGCTAATTTGGTTGGAAATCCCAAGGAATGGTGGGTTGACACTGGGGCAACTCATCATATTTGTGCGAACAAGAAGATATTCACTACCTACAATGAGACTGCAAATGGTGAACAACTTTTCATGGGAAATTGTTCTACTTCTACTATGGCTGGACAAGGAAATGTGATCTTAAAGATGACATCAGGGAAAGAACTGATCTTCAACAACGTACTGCATGTACCTGACATCCGGAAGAATTTGGTTTCTGGCTCTTTGTTAAGTAAAAATGGTTTTAGGCTTATTTTTTAGTCTGATAAATTTGTATTATCAAAGAGTGGTATGTATGTTGGTAAGGGATACATGAATGATAGTCTCTTCAAATTAAATGTAATGACAATTGTACCAAAAGTTGCTATGAATAAGAGTAACACATTTTTTGCTTATATTCTTGAGTCGAATTTATGGCATGGTAAATTAAGACATGTGAATTTTGATGCTTTGCGTAGATTAATTGGTTTAGATTATATACCAAAGTTTGAAATTGATCCTAATCATAAATGTGAAATTTATGTAGAAGCGAAACTAACTAAGGCTCCATTTAAATCGGTTAAAAGGAAAACCAAACCTCAAGAATTAATTCATACAGATGTATATGATCTTAAATTTGTTCAAACTAGAGGAGGCAAAAAGTATTTTATAACATTTATCGATGATTGCACAAGATATTGTTATGTTTATTTACTTAGAAGTAAAGATGAAGCCTTAGAAATGTTTAAACTCTACAAAACAAAAGTTGAAAATCAACTTGGTAAAACCATTAAAATAGTTAGAAGTGATAGGGGTGGTGAATATGATGCACCATTAAATGAATTTTGTGCACAACATGGCATTATTCACCAAACTACAGCACCCTATTCTCCTCAGCAAAATGGAATTGTTGAAAGGAAGAATAGAACCCTAAAAGAAATAATGAATGCCATGTTACTAAGTTCAGACTTACCACAGAACTTGCGGGGGAAAGCAATATTGTCTGCTAATTATGTTCTTAACAGAATACCCCACAAGAAAACCAACAGCACTCTTTATGAATTGTGGAAAGGATGACTGTCTTCCTACAAATACTTAAAAGTGTTGGGGTGTTTGGCAAAAGTTGAAGTTCATGTTCCTAAAAAGACTAAGATTGGACCAAAAACAGTAGATTGTGTGTTTATTGGTTATGCTCAGAATAGTAGTGCATATCGGTTTTTGACTTATAAATCAGAATACTTGATATAAATGTGAACACTATTATAGAGTCAAGGAATGCTGTGTTTTTTGAACATGTCTTTCCTTACAAGAAAGGACAGGAGTTAAGTTCACAGAAAAGAACTTATGATTGTACACAAAGTCAAGAGATTAATGACAATCAAACACAAGAGACTAGTAATGGTCTTGACCAACAAGATTTAACTGATGATGAACCACGATGAAGTAAGAAAGCGAGAACATCAACATCCTTTGGTCCAAATTTTCTGACATACCTGTTAGAAAATGAACCTCAAAACTTTAAGGAAGCAATGACAGGTCCTGAAGCACCTTTGTGGAAAGAGGTAGTTAATAATGAAATTGAATCCATTATGTAAAATCATACTTGGGAATTGGTGGATCTTCCACCTGATTCTAAACCTTTTGGATATAAGTGGATATTCAAGAGAAAAATGAAAGCAGATGGTTCAATAGACAAGTATAAAGTGTAGTAAAAGATTACAAACAAAAGGAAGGTCTGGATTATTTTGACACATATTCTCCTGTGACAAGAATAACATCCATTCGCATGCTTATTGCTATAGCTGCGTTGTTTAATTTAGAAATACATCAAATGGACGTTAAGACAGCTTTCTTAAACGGTGATCTGAATGAAGAGATTTATATGGAGCAACCTGAAGGGTTTATACTGTCGGGGTAAGAAAAGAAAGTTTGTCGGCTTGTAAAATTTCTTTATGGATTAAAACAAGTACCTAAGCAATGGCATGAAAAATTTGATCATGTAATGCTTACTAATGGGTTTAAGATAAACAAATGAGACATATGCATCTATGTTAAAAATACTGACCAAGGATATGTCATAGTTTGTCTTTATGTGGATGACATGCTTATCATTGGAAGCAGTCAAAACATGATCAAATCAACTAAGCAAATGCTTAACAAAAGATTTGATATGAAAGTTATGGAGGTCGTAGATGTTATTTTAGGAATGAAAATTACTAAAACATTTGACGGATATGCATTATCTCAATCTCATTATATTGAGAAAAATCTTGATAAATTTATCAAGAATGATTTGAATGTAGCTAGAACACCTATCGACATCAGTCTTTATTTATCGAAAAATAAAAGTAATGCCGTGTCTTAGTTAAAATACTCCCAAATCATTGGAAGCCTAATGTACCTAATGAATTGTACTTGTCCTGATATAGCTTATGCTGTCAGTAAAATGAGTAGGTACACTAGTAACCCCGAAGAAGACTATTGGAAAACGATCATTCAAGTTCTTAGATATCTAAGATTTACTTGTGATCATAGTTTGAACTTTACTCGATATCCAGTAGTACTCGAAGGTTATTGTGATGCCAATTGGATATCGAATACTAAAGATTCAAAATCCACCAGTTGATATGTCTTTATTCTGGGAGGCGCTGCTGTTTCTTGGAAATCCACAAAACAAACATGTATTGCACGATCCACAATAGAATCCGAGTTCATTGCTTTAGACAAAGCAGGAGAAGAAGCAGAATGACTTCATCACTTCTTAGAAGACATTCCAATGTGGCCAAAACCTATGCCAGCTATTTGCATTCATTGTGATAGTCAATCTGCAATAGACAGGGCACAGAACCATATGTATAATGGTAAGTCACGACATATTTGTCGTCGACATAATACCGTAAGGCAATTGCTCTCAAATGGAATAATCTCAATAGATTATATAAAATCTAAAGAGAATATTACGAATCCGTTAACTAAATGTTTGACAAAAGTGCAAGTGTATAGTTCATCGAAGGGGATGGGATTAAAGCCTATTATATAAGAGTCATCATAATGGTAACCCTACTTATATGACTGGAGATCCCAAGAACTAAGTTCAAAGGGACAACTAAGTTATGTGTGGCTCACCAGAAATCACCAAGGGATTAAAATTCCCTACCCATTCCTATGGTGAGAGTGATATCTGCAACATATGTTGTCTGCAGGGGTATAAGGATAAGCTTTGCTTTTAATGATTATTTATGATGATACTGTTCGTTCTAGGCGGAACGGGTCGGGACTGATCCACGCTCCTCAATCCTACGTCCAAATGACCAAGCCCACCGGAAGACCTGCACAAGAGTTCAACGGGGAACGGGGAGTCCCCCAGCGAACCCTCCGACGAGCAAGTTAGAGAGAGAAGTAGAATATAGAGATGGATTAGAGATAGAGAAGCTTAACCTTCTTCCTGTCTTCGACGTCTGCTTATATCCTCTGGTAATCATTTCGTTGTCCCTTCCGATCAGTCACCTTGGCCGAAAGTCTATGCTCTAGCTCACCTTGTTCATGGTGAAGCCGTTCTGTCCCGACGGAGAGGGGTTATCGCAATAAATGCTGTAAGGGGCTTCATTAATGGCGATGTGCAGTGGCAATAACTTTGCAGGATCTTTGTCTGCTTATGTGGCTTGTCCTTCACCTGCCACGTGTCTGAATATCATTGGTTCTTAATGCCATGTTGACTTCCAGCTATGTTGGGCCTCATCAGTTGAACTATGCATTGGGCCCTAAGTGGTAGGCTTTGGGTTGTTCATAGTGGGCTATAGCCTTTATGGGCCTACCCATGTCAGTAGTCCCCCATTCCCAAGTGCAGCTTTAGCCCAACGAAGGGAATAATGAAGAAATCGGTAGGGTGAGGTCCGACCGAGAGGAGGGATCGACGATAAAAAAGGGGGGCCGACAGCGAATGGTGGCTGAGTGGAAGGACCGACCGTAAGGAGGGCCGACCACGAAGGGTGGCCGAGTAGAGGGACCGACCGTGAGGAGGGCCGACTGCGAAGGGTGGCCGAGTGGAGGGGCCGATCATGAGGCGGACCGACCACGAAGGGTGGGTGATGTGGTGCGGGGCTCGAGAGGCGGCGTGGCACGTGCTGAAGCGAAGTGGAATAGACAAGGAAGGGGAAATGGGGCAGTGGATCGTGGTCGCACACGTGGCCGGATCTCGCAGTGGGGGAGGTTAGGCGTTCGGCAAGAAGTGAAACGATAGGTCATTAGAGGGTGTTGAAAAGACAGTTTGGGCGGATTTGGAAAATTTTCAAACTGACGAAAATTAATTGTGACCCTTGGAATATAGGCAAGCCTTGGGCTTTTGGTATTATTCGTTTTACCTACCTTTTTACAAAAAATCAAAACATTCCAAGTGTAAACTCTTTCGTTGCTAACGATACACCCCTGCAACACTTTTTGAATTTTCTTGCGCCCGCATCCGAAGTTATTCGCAGACATACGAGAGAGATGGCACAAGAGGAAGCAACAACCGCGAGGGTTGATCCCGTAGGCGACGATGACGTGGTTGACTTGGCAGAACATTACCGGACGGAGCGCAGGGAGGGGGAGGGAGCGAGTCAAGCGGTATGGCCTCGGCCCAGGACAATGATTTCAGCCGCGAGGCCTATCAGTCAGGTGGAGCCAGACCATTGGCACACCAAACCGGATAGATCTGTACTGACAGCTTAGGAGTTGGAGGGAATAAGAAAGAAGTATCAAATACGCTCGGAGATAGGGCTGAGATTGCCCACCACCACGGAAAGGGCATCAGATGTGCGACCGGGTGAATTTAGTTTGTACGATGAGGCATTCCGAGGGGGTTCGAGGCTACCTCTCCCCCAAGTGCTAGTGGATATTCTGAACAAGCTAGAAACGGCGCCAAGGCAACTGATGCCGAACGCGTGAAAGATTATAATGGCATGCGCGAGTGCTTGGCTTCAGGCGACCGGAAGGGCGACAGTGACAGTAGAGGAGTTCTTCTCCTGCTACAAGGCTTCCGGTCAGCAGGAGACTTGGGTCACTCTGCAAGCGGTGACGGGGCGAGGGCTGGTGGTAGGTCTTCCATCATTGGTGAAGGGATGGAGGCTAAGATGGTTTTTCATGACGGCGAATGTTGGGGCAGGAGTTTGCACTATGTGGAAGGTGCCAACCAAATCGGTCGAGCCCAAGTTGGACAAGGCGGTTGAGGATCGAGTGAAAAGGGTGAGGGAATGGAGAGAAAAGAAGGAGGTGATGTGGGATGAGCTGGTCCTGCCCTCAACATTGTTCACCCTGAAATTGGGACTGCAACCGTTGGGGGAGGACCCAGCAAGGGAAGAGCTAGAAGCGCAGAGAAAGGCGGAGGAGGAGGAGGAGAGGAGATTGTTTGCTCTAGCAGACAAGTACAAAGAGACACAACTTGGGCCTGCGCCGAAACCGATCGTAAGGGAGCGCATCCGACAGCGCCCCAGGCCGTTGGGGAGAAGGATCTGGGTAGCTTCGAGCCACGACTGCCCCCAGTGGATCCTCTGAAGGAGAGGAACAAAAAGGAGATGGTGGGTTTGAAGAAGAAGAAGAGAATCTGTCAGACTGAGGAGGAGCTCGCCTTGAAGAGAAGGAAGGAGGTGACGGCGGAGGAAACTCCTGAAATGGGGTTGGGGGGAGCGGTAAAGGGGGTGAAGAGTGGGGCGACTGGCCCTAAAGAATAAGTGCAAAGTGGAGCAGTCGACACTGAGAAGAGGGCGGAGCCACAGCCTAAGGAGGGTCTGGCGCCCCAAGGAGAGGGGGAGGGGCTGGGTTGAAGACCGCCTTCTACCACGTCCCTGCGGTGTCTGGGCAAGTGGAAGGAGAAAGGAGAGAAGCCAAGATGGCTGCAGACCGCCTCTTGGGGGTGGTGGAAGACGCAGCCGTTCGCTCAGTCGCTGGTTTTACTGAGGCTGAGCTGATGAAAGGTTTATGCTCTGCCCAGATGGAGGTGGCTGCGTTGGCAGGAGCCTTGTTAAAGAAGGCAGCGGCGGCAAAGGGCGAAGTGAGGAAGGAGAGGGAGAGGTTGGGGCAGGTAGAGGCCCAACTTGAAAATTTCAAAAGGAGAGTGTAGGATGGAAGAGGGCTACGCGGAGTGCTTGTGCCAGGGGGTTGGAGGAGGCTCAGAAGGCAAAGAAGATGGAGGTGCTAGCGATGGTGCAGAGCAATGTTGTCGATCGTGCCCATGCTGAGTTGCTCGCGGCCAAGTTGGAGCTGGAGGATGAACGCCGCAAGGTGGTGTCACTCGAGTTCCAGCTGGCTGGCGAGCAGAAGAAGCTGGAAGATGCCCAAAATGCTTGCACTGTCGCCAATGAGCGGTTTGAAGAGGCCATGACCAGCAATGAAGATCTGCGCGCCTAGTGGGTCAAAGAAAAGAAAGAAGCAGACCTGAAGATCGCTGGGTTGGAGCGGGATCTTGCAGACGAGCGTGCCAAGGCAGCGGCAGATAAAGCAGCGCTGGAGAAGGAGTTGGAGGAAGAGAAAACCAAGTCAGCCTCTGGAAGGGCAGCGCACCCCGATTTGTGTGTCGTAGCAGTAGAGTAATTCAAGGGGTCTACCGACTTTCAGATGGCTATCGATGCTGCGATCGCCAGTAACTTGGCGAGAGAAGGGTCTTGGGGGGCTGGCCCGTCGGGGCCGACCGCTGGGGGGAGGAGTGAAGAAAAGTGATCCAGAGCTTCCAGCGGTCGGACTTCTACAAACACGAGATGGCTGAGTTCTGGGACAGCGGGTGGAAGATGTTCAATTCAAGCGTAAAGCTGAAGAGCTGTTCCCAGACTTAGACTTTAGCAGTGTCAAGATTGACGAAGATGACGTGGCCCAGACCCCCCTAGACGAGGGCCTTGAAGAAGAAGATCTCGCCTCAAGTGAAGAGGAGTGAGTGGGGTGGAGAAAATTTGTACTTAGAGTTTTTGTTTTCTTTTTTTTCTTTTTTTTTTTGAATTGCTGTAATAAACTTATGTACAAGTTTGTGAATGAATAAAATTATGAATTGTGTTTGGCATACTGTTGTTTGTATGTGTGTAATTCTGCAATGTATGAGAATGGTGAGTTGCACAGGGCTTGTGTATAAATCATTGTGAGATGTAAAATGTAAGAAAAACTCAACGCAGAGCCAAGTTTAAAAGTTAAGAAAAACTCAACGGAGAGTGAAGTTTAAAATGTAATAAAATCTCAATGCAGAGTGAAGTGCAAAATGTAACAAAACCTCAACGCATAGTGAAGTTAAAAACGTGAAGTTGTGAATCACGACCCAGCAAGAACAAGTCTGACCTGGAAAACGTTGAACTGGAATTTGACAAGTATGGCCACTATGCTACGATCATGAAGTGGCAATGGTGGCTCAGTCTGGCTGAGGCTTTAAGTAACTTGGTCTAGCCGAGCTTTTCGTGCTCAGTCTGGCTGAGGCTTTTTATGCTCAGTCTGGCTGAGGTCTTCGTGTTTAGTCTGGCTGAGGCTTTAAGCAACTCGGTCTGGCTGAGCTTCTCGTACAAACTGAATTCACCCGGCCGCACATCTGATGCCCTTTCCGTGGTGGTGGGCAAGCTCAGCCCTATCTCCGAGGGTATTTGGTACTTCTTTCTTATTCCCTTCAACTCCTCAGCTGTCAGTACAGATCTATCCGGTTTGGTGTGCCAATGGTCTGGCTCCACCTGACTGATAGGCCTCGCGGCCGAAATCATTGTCCTGGGCCGAGGCCGCACCGCTTGACTCGCTCCCTCCCCCTCCCTACGCTCCGTCCGGTATTATTCTGCCAAGTCAACCGCGTCATCGTCGCCTAGGGGATCAACCCTCGCGGTTGTTGCTTCCTCTTGTGCCATCTCTCTCGTATGTCTGCAAATAGCTTCGGATACGAGCGCAAGAAAATTCAAAAAGTGTTGCAAAGGTGTATCGTTAGCAACGAAGGAGTTTACACCTGGAATGTTTTGATTTTTTTGCAAAAAGGTAGGTAAAACGAATAATACCAAAAGCCCAAGGCTTGCTTGTATTCCAAAGGTCACAATTAATTTTTGTCAGTTTGAAAATTTTCCAAATCCGTCCAAACTGTCTTTTCAACACCCTCTAATGACCTATCGTTTCACTTCTTGCCCAACGTCTAACCTCTCCCACTGCGAGATCCGGCCACGTGTGCGACCACGATCCACTGCCCCCTTTCCCCTTGCCTGTCTATTCCACTTCGCTTCAGTACGTGCCACGCCACCTCTCGAGCCCCGCGCCACATCATCCACCCTTCGCGGTTGGCCCGCCTCATGATCGGCCCCTCCACTCAGCCACCATTCACAGTCGGCCCTCCTTACGGTCGGTCCCTCCACTCGACCACCCTTCGCGGTTGACCCTCCTCACGGTTGGTCCCTTCACTCAACCACCTTCGTGGTCAGCCCTCCTCACGGTTGGTCCTTCTACTCGGCCACCCTTCGCGGTCAGCCCTCCTCATGATCGGCCCCTCCACTCAGCCACCCTTCGCGGTCGGCCCTCCTCACGGTCGGTCCCTCCATTCGGCCACCCTTCCTGGTCAGTCCTCCTTACGGTCGGTCCTTCCACTCGGCCACCCTTCGCTGTCGGCCCCCTTTTTTTATCGTTGGTCCCTCCTCTCGGTCGGACCTCACCCTACCAATTTCTTCATTATTCCCTTCATTGGGCTAAAGATGCACTTGGGAATGGGGGACTATTGACATGGGTAGGCCCATAAAGGCTATAGCCCACTATGAACAACCCAAGCCTACCACTTAGGGCCCAATGCATAGTTCAACTGATGAGGCCCAGCATAGCTGGAAGTCAACATGGCATTAAGAACCAATGATATTCAGACACGTGGCAGGTGAAGGACAAGCCACATAAGCAGACAAAGATCCTGCAAAGTTATTGCCACTGCACATCGCCATTAATGAAGCCCCTTACAGCATTTATTGCGATAGCCCCTCTCCGTCGGAACAGAACGGCTTCACCATGAACAAGGTGAGCTAGAGCATAGATTTTCGGCCAAGGTGACAGGTCGGAAGGGATAACGAAATGATTACCAGAGAATATAAAGCAGACGCCAAAGACAGGAAGAAGGTTAAGCTTCTCTATCTCTAATCCATCTCTACATTCTACTTCTCTCTCTAACTTGCTCGTCGGAGGGTTCACTGGGGGACTCCCCGTTCTCCGTTGAACTCTTGTGCAGGTCTTCCGGTGGGCTTGGTCATTCGGACGTAGGGTTGAGGAGCGTGGATCAGTCCGACCCGTTCCGCCTGGAACGAACAGTATCATCAACTTATATCTTGATTAAGGCATGAAATCAAGACGAGTATAAGGAGATACTCACAATAAGAATCACCTATATGAGTGTCGAACAAGGGCCGGTGCTATGAGAATGAAGAGGCTAAATTCTCTAGAAGCACTCATGAAAACAGGAGCGTTCAAGGCCAAAATGAACACAACAGTGAGAACCACAATGTGTTAGAAGATCTTTTGTGTGAAATCTATTGTCTTGGTTTACACAAATGGCTGAACAATTCAAGGCATCGCGTCTATTGGTTAGCTAGTAAGTCTGATAAGTTATCACTAGGGAAGGTTCAAGGCCGAAAGCTACCTATCCTGATGCAAGATATTTTCGACTTATACTCTTTCGACAAAGTCTGCATATTGTTTGCATTTCCATTGTCATCAAATTCCATTCATGTGGGGGATTGCTAGAAATGGTTTGGAAATTCTAGGTTAAAATAGAATTTTTTCCTAACTTTGCTCTATTATTTAGGTGGGACCTATGCGCCAAAATTGGCGAGTCAAAGTGGTAACGCGTTCTATGCCGTGTTGTGATTCACGTGGTATCTTTGGTTGCTCAAAACTATTATCGAGTGAATGGGAAATTGAAGCCAAAGTGTGTTCCATAGAAATGGAGTTTTGGTGGAAAGTCCTTAAAGGTTTGAAAAATGACTTGTCCCACATTGATTTGGTGGAAAGTTTTGAATGGGTTTATAAGGCAAGGGATTGGAACTTGGGGTATACCCAAGGGGTACCCAAGTTTTGTAGAAAGGGAGGTTATGGGCTAGACCCATTAGACCTAAAAATAACTACACGCATGCGCCGTCGCCTTCCGTCCGGGGCGGGCTGGGCTGGCCCTAGGCACGGGTGCGTGGTGTGAGGTTGGGTTGGGCTTGTCTGGCCCAATACTAATCTTTTTAGGCCAAAAACATTTGAATTTAATTTTATTTTTCGGTAAAATAAAATTTGTCCAATTTAAATTTCAATTTTTTGAATTCAAAATTGGGTCCATTTTTCTCCCACCCGAACATAATTGAATTTGTTTAAAATTCTGAAAACCCGGATAGATTTGAATCTGGGCAAAACAGTTTTATCTGTTTGAATTTTGAACCCAACAGATTTAAATCTGTTCATTCAAAACCAAACAGGTTTCATACCAGTTCAAAACAGGTTTGCACCTGTTTAATTCAAAACCAGCAGCCACCAATCCATCTATAAATAGGCAGCCCTCATTTGATATTTTGATTCAATAATTTCGTCCTAAATATTGTCTGTCTTCTCTGCATTGTTGCTTGCATTATTTTCCTTCTAAGAAAGAGTGTAAATACTTAGTGTGTTCGTTGTTCGAATAAATTGTAGTGCTGCATTTATTCGTTGATAGATCATTTATTCTGGGAGATAGATGTCCATATTCTGAAGGCACCGTGAAGAGGACGAATCTGTCTTAAGGACACAATGTCGAACACTGGACTTGATCAGAATATTATTTAAGAAATTAATCAAGTAAGTTGGTTATTTATTTTTTGTTTTATTTATTTATTTATTTATTTAAATCAGATTTTGATTTTGTTTTTGTAACAAAATAAAAATCTGTTTTTATTTATTTTATTTTATTTGTCTGGTTTGATTTTTGTAATCAAACAAATCCTCCCATTTCCTTTATTTCTTATATATTCTGTTTGTTGTTAAGTACACAACGGAATTTATTTTTCAAATACAGTAAAGATTGTCCAACACTTAAAACATACCTAATATATTACACTAAATTATAATAGGAGGGGCCTTTTTTAGATTTATTTTGAAGGGCCCTAAGCCATGGCCTTATAAGCCTATGGTTAGGGCGGAACTGCTCTTGATATTAAAGTTATTAATCTACATTAACTGAGATAATGTTTTATGTAACGAGTAAATTATCATAATAGTATATTCCTCTTTTTCACATATATGTAAAGTCTACAGTTGAATAACTTACATTTGTGTAACAGAGAAGAGGACACTACTGTAATGTCCGTGTTACACAAGGTACAAAGGTCCCATTTGTGACATTATCAATGGCCTTCTTCAACAAGTCTTTGTATTTATTCTTTCTTTAGTTTGAAAAAATTTCCCAGCCCGATACAGGGATCAGTATGACATCATAGCTTTCATAAAATAAAATAAAAAAAATTATGATATTCATAGTAATATAGTTTTAACATATTTGTCTTGAAAAAATGAATTGTCAATTTCTAAAATTATACTTATCTATCATTTTTTAAAAGACACAATGAATATCATATCAACCTTTGTTTTTAATATGAATAATCTGCGCACAAAACCTTATGAAATGAAGAACTTTGATGGGAGTGATACTTGTGGCGGGCCTCGGAGTAGAGACTAATTCAGAATTCTAGCTTTGGAAAAGCAAAAGCACATGACTAATAAAAAAAAAAATAATTCTTGAATGTTTAAAATATTCTATCAATTTCTACCACTACAAATATTTAAATTTTTTTTTATTATTTTTAATTTATAAAAATTAATTATTAATTGTTAGATTAATGCCTACAGAAGTTAGCCTCTCCATCTAGACATTCTTTGCTGACATAGGCTGTTGAAGGTGGAATAATCTCAAAGTCTAAAAAGCAATTAATCAATGCTTGAATTGAAGAGCACGCTCCATGATTGAAGGGATCAAAACCCATTCATCAGTGTAGAAATTTACTTTACAACAGAAATTTTGCAAAGTTTATAATATAAAATCTCCTACAAATTCTCTTCAATAAATTCATTCTAGTTATTTTTTTAGGGGGGGGGGTGCAAATAAAAAAAAAGGTGATTGTTGATTGTTTTGTGCAATTATGGGTGTTTGCTATGGAGTGGATGGTGAAAAATCTAGAAATCCCCTAGATGTTGATTTGTGATTATGTATCAATTTTAAGTAGTATATAATAATCCCAGTCAAACAATCAAGACAAATCGACACAACGATTTTACGTGAAAAAATCACTGAAAAATCTAGAAATCCCCTAGATGTTGATTTGTGATTATGTATCAATTTTAAGCAGTAAACAACAATCCTAATCAAACAATCAAGACAAATCGACACAACGATTTTAACGTGGAAAAACCACAATTGGAGCACCTCCAATTGTGATTAAAAAAAAAACCACGAGCAACAGCCACAAAACAATTCACTAAGAAGATATTAAGGAATTACACAGGTACTCTCAATTACCTAGCGAATCCACGCCCGAATTGAACCAACCCCTATGTGCCTCTTCCAACCCCGTCTTCACCTCGGAATTGTCTTGATGATGAACCACTCCAGAATCTACCAAAGTTTCAGGCTCGAATTCTTCAGAATCCACCGAAGAACAACTCTCTCTTTTGTATAGAATGAACAAACAAACCTTTGATGTATTCTCCTTAAACCATGAGTTGAATACTCAATCAAAACATCAAAGAAAACTAGCAAATATTTCCCAGATATAAACTTTAGTATCCAAGAAGAAGATCTGGAAGAGTAATCCTAGTTTTGGACTAAAATAAATACTTATAGAAATCTGGGACTGCGAAGCTTGCTCGAGCGAAGACTCGCTCACTCGAGCGAGGAACCAAAAACGCGTGTTTTCCATAAGTAGCTTCACTCGAGCCACGCAACCTGCGCTCGAGTGTACATTCATCCTTCTTAGGTTTTTTGCCAGACGCAGCCTTCGCTAGAGCGAGAAAGGGCGGACATGCAATTTCGAATGCAATTTTGCAATTTGCTTCGGGGGCGCTGCCCCTTGACCTCGCCTGGGCGCTGCCCCGGACCCGCCAATGGGCGCTGCCCCCTGGACCCCCGCGAGCTGACCGGGCAGCTTGATCCCGTCATAATCAGCGAAGTGGCAATCTTGAAAGCATTAACATCACAAACTTTCTATAAGGCACAATTCGGGTTGGATTCGCATCTAAGAAACTCATAGTCTCACTGAAATAAAAGTGCGAAAATAAGTACAACTGAAAGGAGTTTTGTCAAACGGGATTGCCAAGAATAAAAACCTAACAATCACAATTGGACACCTCTAATTGTGATAAAAAAAGCACGGGTAAAAGCCACAAAACAATCCACTAAAAAGACATAAACGAATTACACAGGTATACTCTCAATTACCTAGCGATTCACGCCCGAATTGAACCAATCCCTATGTGTCTCTTCCAACCCCGTCTTCACCTCGGAATTGTCTTGACGATGAGCCACTCCAGAATCCACCAAAGCTTCAGGCTCGAATTCTTCAGAATCCACCGAAGAACAACTCTCTCTTTTGTGTAGAACAACAAATAATCCTTTGATGTATACTCTTTAAACCATAAGTTGAATACTCAATCAAAACATCAAAGAAAACTAGCAAAATATTTCCAGATATAAACCTTAGAACCCAAGAAGAAGATCTGGAGAAGTAATCCTAGATTTGGACTGAAACACATATTTATAAAAAAACTGTCCCGCGATCTCCGCTCGAGCTCGAGTGTCAGATTGGCCGCTCGAGCGGACCTACGCTCGAGCGCGGAAAATTCAGCTCGAGCGGGAAAAAACAACATCCAGTATTTTGCAGGCGAACAAACTTCTGCAACCCAGCATTCTCCGCTCGAGCGGGGAAATGTCCACTCAAGCGAACAGGCAACTTTGAATGCATTTTTACATTTTGCTTTGGGGGCACTGTCCCTCGACCCCGCCTGGGCATTGCCCCGGACCCGCCAAGGGGCGCTGCCCCCTGGACCCCCGCGAGTTGACCGGGCAGCTCGATCCTTGTCATAGTTAGCGAAGTGGCAATCTTGGAAGCATTAACATCACAAACTTCTCTGCAAGGCACAATTCAGGTTGGATTCACATCTAACAACTCATAGTCTCACTGAAATAAACAGTGCAAAAACAAGTACAACTGAAAGGAGCCTTGTCAAACGGGATTGCCAAGAATAAAAACCTAACAATCTCCCCCTTTGGCAATGCCGTGACAAAACACACCTAACAAATAAAATCCTAAACATCCCAACCCATTACAACCAATAAAAACAAACTTCAACCCATTACAGCCAATAAAAACAAACTTTTCTCTCAAGGTCATGATCTGCAAAACAACTATTAGTCCACAATCTCCAAAACAACTATTAGTCCTACAATAGTATATGAAAAAAACAATAAACATATGGCTAGATTATCTTGAAGCATTTGAAGCATGAGATGGAAAACATAAATAGATGCGACTTGGAGATTTTAAGAACATGTCATGAAAACCTGAAAACTAAGACATGCACCCGACACATGGATGAATACATGAAATCCTAAGACACACTGGACAACATTAATCCCCCTTTTTGTCACGAATTGCCAAAGGAAGCTCAAATCAAAGTGTTCATGTTAACAAATTCTTGTAATGATAAACCAAACTCCCCCTCACTAAAAACAATGAACAAGAAGAAAAACGACAAAAAATAGTACGGTGGAGCAAGCAGGGAATTTCAGATTTGTACCTTAAAACACACAAGACTATCCAAGAAGCACAATTACTTGAAAATACAATGTGCACAGCCTCTAGAAAATTTCTCATAAAAGAAAGTGATTGTAATGACCCTCACATTAATTACCGATTGATTACCGATTATGGCTAAACTGAGACTGATTGTGACTGATAATTGAAGTAATTGAAATACTGAACTGATTGACTAAAATTTGAAACTGATTGATTGACTGTATTTGTTTAAATGCATTTCTATCTGTTTGGCTGTTTGACTATCTGTTCATATTTTTATGCTTAAATTGCAAATTGAAGGCCCTATCGACGGCCGAACCGGAAATCGACTAGTGTTTTATGATCGTCACAATTTATGTGATTTCATGGCATATTTATCTGAAAATTGATTTGGTATGTTTTAATTAGATTAAAATGGGTCAAATTGCATTGTTGACTTAATTACTATTTTGCCATTGTGAATGGGCCTTTGTTTATTAAAATATTGAGCCTTAGTACATGTAACACAACATTTGATCAGCTCCTTCCTCACCACAACCGACTTAGAGAGAGAGAAAGTGAGTGAATTGAATTCAACTTGTTGTTTGGCTTGAATCTTGAGGAATTGAAGGATAATTGGCAAATTGAACCTCTAGACTTGTCATTGAGGAACCTAGGTATGAATTTCACCCTCTTTATTGTGTAATTGAGTTTATTCTTGCATGATTAGTGGGCCTTTAGTGACTTAAGGCTTGAATTGGTTCAATGGTGTTGAGATATAGCTTAATTCATGCATGCATGCCTTCATCTGGAAGTTTTGAAGTTGTTTTTTTATGAAATTGTACATGTATGTTCATATTTTTACAATGGACCATGATTTCACCATGTTCTTGAAGATATTAGCTCATTTGAGCTTGCATTTAAAGCTTTGAAATGATTTAAAACTCATGCATGTCATGTTTGGATCATATTCATGAAATTGGGTTTGAAAATGGATTTAATTGAAATACCATTGGGCTTTGATTTATCAAATTGATCTTTAAAACATGTGTACTATGGGTCTTGAGGTTTTTTCTGGAAAATGGGCCAAAGAAATCGATTTTGATGCATTTAAACTTGTTTTGAGCTTGGAAGTTCAAATCTGGAAATTCCAGATTTTGGACTCCTGCTCGAGCGGGGAAAGTGGCGCTTGAGCGGGAAAGTCGTGCTCCTAGTACTTTGCACTGTGTTGAAGTCCGCTCGAGCGGAAGGATTGAGGCTCGAGCGGGACCTTGTGTCTTACGCTCAAGCGGGACCTTATGTCTTACGCTCGAGCGGCTATCGAGCGCCCGATCGAGCGTGAATTTCACCTATCCAGTACTTTTTGGTCCGCTCGAGCAGGTAAGTTGACGCTCGAGCGTGAACCGTTGTCTGCATGTCCGCTCGAACGGGGAATTATGCGCTCGAGCGGGACCTTGTTTCACTGGAAATTCTGAAAATGTTTTCCGAATGCATCTTTGCATCCTCATTTCATCCTAGGCATTCTTAGGTCTAGCTTAAGACATCTTAATGAGGATATAGATGTAGAACACACCGAGGCAATTAGGGATTAAGTTATTATCTTTCCCAACTGTGTAGCTTAGTGTGTGTTCAATCGGTAACTGTGTAGGGTTGGCTTTCCGAAAAGACGCTCTAGCCTACTGTAGCCCAGAACTCTGTTAGTAACAATTGTGTAAAGATATGTTCGAAATGATTATCTTCTGAACAATTAAACTGTACTGTTAACTGAATGAATGTATGTCCTATATTCTGAACTGTATTGTGACATCCTTAGCAACTACTGTTACTGACTGTTACTGTTACGGAGATCTCTGTCGGTTCCCTCGTTGGAACCACTACTGTTTACTGATTGATGGCCATCATTGACTGTTCGGTCTTTTAAGACCTATTGTTTACTGTTATGCTAATGGATGTACCACATATGACTGTTTACTGTACTGAACAACTGATATACTGATTGAAATGAACTGTTTTCATTCTGTAAGGACATTCATTCTAAACCCCTTTACGCTTTATGTTATTCACTGGGTTTTAGCTCACTGCTCATAATATATGTAGTGTGACAGGCACCAGACCGCAGCTATGAGCGTGGGGTAGATTTCCCTTTTTGTCAAGCCAACTACTGTGCCTCATTGCGAGGTTTCGAGCCTGCCAAGTTATGGCTTATGGGTGTTTTTATTTTCCCCTGTCCGTCTCTGTATCTGTATAGACTGTTACTGTACTGGCTGCTAGGGGTTAAGTCCCCATTCTGAATGATTGTATATAATGTACATACTGTTTTGTCATTGACTGCATATATGTATGAAAAATCTTTTTACATACAGACTGTCACAGCTCATCGGACATTGTTTATTTACTGTATTGGCTTCCGCCATGCCCCTGTACTTTATTTTACTGTCTTACTGTTAAGCAGGCCTTTGGTAATCTCGGATTACTGGCCGGTTACGGTGCTAAACCCATAGGGACGGGTTTGGGTCGTGACAGTGATGCATAATGTGAATAGCATAGATCCCATGAGAAAAGTGTGTGTGTGACTCTTGGAGTTCAACAAACACGAGATTCAAATCCTAGTAGTGATCTGATAGCTAGACCTCTGGTATGAGAATCTAAGCACAACAAAGGAAAGTCAAACATTAGGAATCAAGGGGTATTTGGTGAGTAAAGGCGGAGGCTCCCCCTCAATCAATGAATCCTTTATTTTTTTCCTTTTTTTTCACATCTTTTTCTTTTCTTTCCTTTTGCACATCTTTTTTTTTTTTTGTTTATTTCTTTTGCACATTTTTTCTTTCTTTTGCACACTCATTGGCGGCTGACACGGTCAAGAGTATGGAAACTGAACTAGAGAAGCATGGATATAATAAGGATGGCCTGGTTGGTGACTCTGAGGTAGCCTTTTTCCTCATGCCTGGACTACAAGAACAGAGAGAAAGCCATGGAAATGCAAAAAGATGAAAGGTGGTTAAGAGACTCAACATCACCCATGATATGCTAGTATAGGTCAATTCCTCTACAAAAGCAAAAGATACAATGCCAGAAGTTCATAGAAAAAACAGATCACTAAGGCGGAAGGCTCCGATATTTGCTAATCCAAGAGTATGTACAGAATGAGACATACTAATCAAAGAACAAACACTCCGAAATGAGTAATGACCACAAAAAGTACACACATATTAACATGTAATGGATATTCTTATCAATTTCAATAAGCACCAAGGATTTCTCAAAAATTTCAAGCTTGCAAAAACCATACTAAGAAAATCTTTTGGATTTTTTTTTCTTTTCTAAAAAAAGGCAAGACAGAAAAACGAACATGCACACACATTTTTTTTCTTCATTAAATGATACCCAACATTAAATGACCCAAAACTAAAAACGAATAAAAAAATTAACACAAATCAAGTTTTCTCACCCAAACAGCTTTAGTATGAACAAAATTGTGGGAATTGCGGTTCTTTGGTGGTGTCTTGATGTTGTGGTTCCCTTCCTCTTCAATGAGAACCCGTCTTGACAAGGTTTCCAACTTCCTATTCCTAGGACTAGGAAAACACAAACTCGCTCCATGTTTGGTCTCAAGCACATTTAAATAACGAGATCTATTATGATCCTTAACCTCATTACCACAAATGAAGTGTCTCCTACTCCACGAGATGTTGGAATTTCTTCCATCTCTATGAGACACTCTCCCATGCAACTTATAACAATAAGGGCGAATATGACCATGCATACCACAATGATGACAAATAAAAACAGAGTGTACCTTCTTTTCTTTGGCCTTACCAACTCTAGGAAGATTGAGAAGTCTTTTCTCTCGTTGAATCTTGTGCTCCCCCTGCCCTTGAGTTCTTGTATCATGAGATGTGGATGCACTCTGTTTTTGCTCTTTCTTACTACCAAAGCCAATGCCACTCTTGTCAGAACAAATTTGTTGAGACCCAATGATATTGTCCAAAGTCTTTGATCCTTTGTTCCAAAGACCAATGGTTGCCATAGCACACTTAAGCTCTTCCTCTTTCTTGTTCATTAGTTCTTCCAAAGCAACTTGAGACATCTCAAGAGTTTCAATCTTTCTTCATATGTTGCATAGATTTGCTGCAGTTCATTCCTCTCGATCTCACAAGTCAAGAGTTTTGCACAAAGAGCTTGTCGATCATTAGATATCTTGATGGCATCAATCCTAGCCTCGGAAATCTCCTCATTTAGTTTGACAATCTCACTTTCACATGCTTTGAGTTTCGTTGTGAGTTTGTCATTCAATTTGGATAAGTTAAGAGACTCCTTATACTACTTTTCATAAGCTTGCTCAAGCTCTTCGTCATCACTCCCTGAGGATTCATCATCAGTGGCATTCTCAACCGACCTCTTCAGATACTCTGTTCGTCCTTCAGTTTCGGAAGCCCCTATGAAAGCAAGGAATTGTTTATGTCCCTCTTCGCCTTGATCTTCGTTGTCACTTTCATCTTCATCAGATTCTGATTCATCATCCCAAGTGATGGCAAAGGCTTTCTTCTTCTTCAAACGAGTGGGGCATTCTGAAGCAAAGTGGCCAAATCCTTGGCATTCATAGCATTGGACTCTTTCAGAGTTCCCTTGTATCTTTCCTTTCTCCTTCTTGGCTATAGAATTAATTTTGAGTTTATCTTTGCCTTTAGATTTATGAGTATGAGTAAATTCCAAAAGATTAGGATTCTTTTTCAAAAAAGATTTTTTAAATTGTTTAACAAAAGCAGCCGTAATCTTGGAATCTATCTCACAATCCTCATCAGAATCATCTCTAACTCTATGAGCACTACTAAAAGCAATAGTATCTTTTTGTTTCTTTTTGAAATTCCTATGTGCCTCATAAGTTTGGAGATTTCTAACCAAGTGATCCAGCTTGAGGTTGTCAACAACTTGAGCCTCCTCAATAGCCGTAACTTTTAGTTGGAACCGATCAGGCAAGGATCTCAAAATTTTTCCTACAACTTTGGATTCTAGTATTTTTTTTCACCTAAATTGAAGCTGGAATTTACAATGTCACTCAACTTCGCATAAAATTCATCAAAGGTCTCACTATCTTTCATTGAAAGGTTTTCGAAACTAGGCGTGAGCCTTTGAAGTTTTGAGCGTTTAACAGAAGGAGTGCCCTCATAAATAGTTTGTAAGATATCCCAAGCCTCTTTTGCGACTTCACAATTGCAAATTCTACTAAACTCTTTAGGTGTGACAACGCAAAAAGAGAGAATTGATAGCTTTACTATTCCAGCTACTATTTTGGTAATCAATTGTGTCCCACTTATCAATGGTTTGGGGAAAGTTACTCCATCAACGGTAATCGTCGGTTCAGTCCACCCATACATGACAGATTGCCAAACTTTTTCATCAATAGATTTTAAAAACGATCTCATCCGAGCTTTCCAAAACGAATAATTGGATCCGTCAAGTAGGGGTGGTCGAACCATAGAATTTCCCTCACGAATTGAATCCATTATCACAAATCAAACAAGATCTCGTTCTAAAAGATTTAAAAAAAAAAAAAAATAGAACGACCTGCTCTGATACCAATTAAAAAATCTAGAAATCCCCTAGATGTTGATTTGTGATTATGTATCAATTTTAAGCAGTATATAACAATCCTAGTCAAACAATCAAGACAAATCGACACAACGATTTTACGTGGGAAAATCACAATTGGACACCTCCAATTGTGATAAAAAAAATCACGGGCAAAAACCACAAAACAATCCAATAAAAAGACATAAATGAATTACACAGGTATACTCTCAATTACCTAGCGAATCCACGCCCGAATTGAACCAACCCCTATGTGCCTCTTCCAACCCCGTCTTCACCTCAGAATTGTCTTGACGATGAGCCACTCCAGAATCCACCAAAGCTTCAGGCTCGAATTCTTCAGAATCCACTGAAGAACAACTCTCTCTTTTTTGTAGAACAAACAAATAATCCTTTGATGTATACTCTTTAAACCATGAGTTGAATACTCAATCAAAACATCAAAGAAAACTAGCAAAATATTTTCAGATATAAACCTTAGAACCCAAGAAGAAGATCTGGAGAAGTAATCCTAGATTTGGACTGAAACACGTATTTATAGAAAACTGTCCCGCGATCTCGCTCGAGCGTCAGATTGGCCGTTCGAGCGGACCTACGCTCGAGCGCAGCAGAAAGTTCCGCTCGAGTGGGAAAAAAACAACTTCCAGTATTTTTGCAGGCGAAACAACTTCTGCAACCCAGCATTCTCCGTTCGAGCGGGGGGAATGTCCGCTCGAGCGGACATGCAACTTTGAATGCATTTTACATTTTGCTTCGGGGGCACTGCCCCTCGACCCCGCCTGGGCGCTACCCCTTGGATCCCCCGCGAGCTGACCGGGCAGCTCGATCCCCGTCATAGTCAGCGAAGTGGCAATCTTGGAAGTATTAACATCACAAACTTCTCTGCAAGGCACAATTCAGGTTGGATTCGCATTTAACAACTCATAGTCTCACTGAAATAAACAGTGCAAAAACAAGTACAACTGAAAGGAGTTTTATCAAACGGGATTGCCAAGAATAAAAACTTAACAGAGGGGATGATTGGGAATCTGCCATTTTGATTGTTTAATGGGCAGATGTGTAGAGGAGAGAGAGAGAGAGATGTGTAGAGGAGAGAGAGAGAGAGAGAGAGAGAGAGAGAGAGATTTTTGGCCTAAAATTTCAAAAATTATGGAATTAACTGCATGAGAAGTTCATGAGTTTTGTTTACAGATCTTGACTTTGTGCTTTAGTTTATTCTGCAGTCACTTAAAGCAGCCTTTTATGTGTCAGCAAATTCATCCATCCATATATTATATACAAAAAAGTTTTAGAATTCTAAAAGACCAACTTTAAAATAGTATTAATTTATTTATTTTTTTATTATATTTTGTTTTTTTTTTTTTTTTTGGTGGATTATCAGCTCACTAGAGCAGCTCTATTAGAGCTCTCTATCAGTTCGATATATATTGAAAAGAAAATCGATACTTGTTCAAAGGTAGTGTTGATTCTTTTAGTAAAAGTATATTGAAAAAGGATTTTGTTAATGCGTTTTAGAGCACGTGTAAAATGACTTAAAAATGACTTAAAAATTAGACATTCTCATATATAATTTTTAAAATTTTTTTTAATGTGTGTTAATAAAAATCTATTAAAAACACTATTATTTTGTAAGGTGGTCTTCTTTTAATAAAAAGTATGTTTATGGATTCTTAATTTTAAAGTCATAAGGTAAAAACCCAATTAAGTTATTCTGTATATATATATATATATTTTTATATATAATTTATATTTTTATAACATTAACAAAAAATATTGTTGTTGATTAGGAAGAAAATATTAAGGAAAATATTTATAAAATCTCAAATTTTTTACTAAATAAATGGCCTCACATATGTGTGAGGTCTACAAAATTATAAATTTTACATTTATATAAGATATTTGATAATTTTATTTGAAAAAAATTCAAAACCCTTAACATTACTCAAATATTAATGTTTTGGAGCTCATTTTAGTCAATGACGGTACGTTATGTTTGATGGGCTGTAAAAGTTTTGACTACTTTGACTGAGATTCTTCTTATTCTCCCATTTTGATTTGGTGCCCTTTGCAACTGAGCTCTCGTTTGAAAAGTTAATATTTTAGTCAAAAAGTTAAAAAATTATTAAAAAGGTCAAAAAATTTATAACTTATATAAAAAAATTAAAGATTCTCTTTTCTCTCTATATTTTGTATATTTTTTCGTAAAAATTCAAAAAGTCATCCTAAACATACTAGTTTTTTTAACCTCATATTTTAGTCAAAAAATCAAAAAATTTCTAAAATAACATGTTCCCAAACGAGGCCTGAGCCCTCAAATCTCAATTATATGTTTTTTTTATTATTTATTTTTTTATATAAACTTATTTCTATCATTCCTACTTTTAGATGTCTTTTGTTAAAAAAAAAAAAAAAAATTATATGAGAAATTTATTAGAAATTTTTTTTTGAAGTGTTTGTATCTCAATTAGTTCATAAAATATTTTTATATTTTAATAAGTCATATTATTTGGATATTTGATCTACCAAATCTTAATTCTCATATTTAAGGTATTTTTATGGATATTTCTATCCTTACAAATATTTTTTAAACGGTTAGCAATTTGGTGTTGTGAATATTCATATTTTACAATGTGAATATTCACATTGACGTGTGAATATTCATATTGATAATATAAATATTCACTTTGACATGTTAACATTCACATTGAGGGTGTGAACATTCACTTTGATAATATAAAAATTCAAATTAATGGTGTAAACATTCACATTGACGATGTGAACATTTACATTAATGGTCTGAACATGTACATCATGGAATATTCACACTATAAATGTGAATATTATTAGGGGTATTTTAATAACTATATCACCCATAAGACTTATTGAAATATAAAAAAATTAATGTGAACTAAATGAAAAATAAATAGGTGAAAAAGAATTTATAAAAAAGCATGCCATTTTATATTTAAAGGTTTATTTGAAATTATTGATGGTTTTTTTAACGGTCATACTATGTAAGAATTTGTACACATAAATTTGAAATAGAATAAGATGAACAATGTATTCTATAATTATAATAATGCCATTATCACATCTTTTTTTTTACCAGTTATTTGGTACAAATTTAATATGTTTAGTATTTTATTTTAAAATTATTAACTATAATAATAAAAATTTTGATTTGAAACAAAAGGCATAAAATGTCATAGCATTCCATTAAAAAAAATTTATTTTATTTTGATAGCTTGAGAAATGAATGGTGGGGTGGGTCCTTTCGAGTCCAGATCCTCTGCCGCTATTCTTTGCGGCAGTTCTTGCGACGTCTCAAAATGACATCGTTTTGCGGCAAAATTTCAAAAAAAAAAAAAAAAGACGAAAACACAGAATCAGAGAAGAGGGAAAGAAAAGAAAGCACAGAGGAAGAGAGAGAGAGAGGAAGAAGGAGAAGAACACCTCTTCAAAAAAAAAAACAAAAAAACAAAAACACAAAATCAAAATACAGATCAATACATCTCTTTTCCTCTGTGTTTGTTTATTGATCTATATTTTGAAATTGAGTTCCTTCTCCTACAGGCATCTCTGAATGAATTATCCCTCTACCTGCCGTCATCCACTGCACAAATTTATTTTTAAAAAAAATTAAAAACAAGAACCTTGGTTATGAGTTGCTGAATTTGAAAACAACATGAAAAAGTAAACATTCATTCAAAAGAAAATTTGAAATCATTCAATGTCTTGTTGTACCTGCACATCACTAGTGTGGATTGTATCTCTATGTCCTGCAAAATCTTGATGAGTGAAAGCCCCCTAAAACAAAAAACCCAAACCGGCAAACACCCAGAAAAATACCAATATTAACAATTTTTGTGATCTTTTGAAAATCAATCAAGTTCACCAATATTAACAACCAGTCAAAGACCCAGAACACCAATATTAATAACTATTCAAACAAAAGTTGGAGGTTCAAAAAATCTGAGATATATATATACACATATTAACACTTTGAACATCCAAATGATAAATCAAAATTGACTAAAAATTAGATCAATACATCTCTCAAAAGCTAACCACGTGAATCTGTGAAGCTAATTTATTCAAATCCCCATAGATCAAAGGCTTGATACAATGTTTCAACAGACGAACAAACGAGGTCGCTGGGGGAGGCGGACGCGAAGGCGGTGGGCGGGTGAAAAGTGAGGGCTGCGACGGTGGGGAAGAAGCAATGGGAGTTTGCCGGCGAGAGAGCAAGAACAAGGCTCTGTTTGAAGAGGTGTTCTTATTCTTCTTCTCTCTCTCTTCCTCTGTGCTTTCTTTTCTTCATCTCTTCTCTGATTCTGTGTTTTCGTTTTTTTTTTTTTTTTTTTTGAAATTTTGCCCCAAAACGACATCGTTTTGACGCGCTACAAGAACTGTCGCAGAGAAAGGCAGCAGAGGATCCGGACTCGGGTCCTTTGGACCGAGATGTATCTCTTTAATTAATTGCAGATTCCCATATTTTTCATATTCTCATATAACCATACCATACCAATAAAATAAGACTACTGCAGTCCCACTACAACTAAAATAAAAAGAGAAATGTTTGAGAACTCTAGGGAAGAGCTTTAATAGTTTTTAATTTGTGTGTAGATCTCATCTGATGTGATATTTTGATTTTGTTTCATTTTATTTTGATTTTTTATGATTTTTCACATCACTACAGCTCAATTAGAGCTTTAGTTTTTGGGGGATGAATCACTGCTACTTCTCACATATGAGTCACAAATTTTGATCGATTGGGTTTTTCCGTAATATCTAATAAGTTCTAAAAGAATGTAATAAAGAATAAAAATATTCGTCGGTTTGGAGTATTACTTAGACACATATAGTGGTGTTCTTAACCAATGCAGTTGTGCAAAAGAGAATGAATGTGGTCGATCTTGTTTTTCTATCCAGCTAAATAAGAGGCCAAATCAACCCTATTCATCCCAAGACTATTACTTTTATTGGTATAAGAGCATTTTTTAAGTGAGAAGACTCAATTAATTATGATTTAATTAATTGCAAAGGAGTATTTATAGGTTATATGTCTGGTAGCAACTCAAACTTTGGAAATTCTAAGTTCAACATTAAAATGAGACTTATGAATAATTTTGACTTTTGATTAGTTATATATATATATATATATATTCGTATCCTTCTAAGCAAATAGCTTTTGAACATGGCATTATGGCTTTTGAGTGAATGTATGTACTCCCACATAGCATGATTCTTAATTTGAAATGTGAATCCTAACACATCAGTTACCATGTTCTTGAGCATGCTTGCAAAAGATCCACATATATTTCAAACAACTTTGATTGAGCCCCCGAAAGCAGGGGGCCCGAATCCCCCGAATATCCATAACAGGTAAAAAAAAAAAAAAAAAAAAAAGAAAAAAGAAAAAAAAAAAAAGAAAACAGTTTCCATAAAAGGAAATTAGGGGGATTAGGGGGACTTTTTTTTGAGGTCCAAAACATTTTTCTATTTCAAAGCCCCCACATGATGATATTTGATAGGGATGGAAATCCACCACAATTGAAGTAAATGCTTCACATGCATGCCGATTTGTTCTTTCACATCAATGTCAATTTCAATTTCATAGCGGGGATCATGGGAGGGAGAGTAGGAAGAGATGGTCAATTATTTTGATTTTGAATTTTTTTTTGTCAATCAATAAAATTATTAATTTACAATATGAAAAAAATTATAACCAAACAATTATGATCTAACAAATATATAAACTCAACAACTAATTTAAGAAAGAAGTCTACATTGAAAAAGAAATAAATAAGAGTCTCATTTATATTAGTATGTATTGGTCTCCTGACTTTTCATATAAAATTATACAATGGCGGCCAATAGAGTTAGTCTAGTTGATTAAAAGAGGAGTTGTCAATTAGCAATCAAATCCAATCTAAGGAGAATTTTACTACAAGCCCAAAATAAATTAAATTTTGAACAAATTTCACCGGTACTTTTCGTGCTTTGTCACTTATGTTAATTTAGTTATTGTAACTTTAATTGTATAAATTTTACTTTTAAAATTTTCATATTGTGTTAATTTAGTCCAATCAGTAATATCTCTTTAGAAATTGACATGAAATTAAAAGAAAAAATAGTTCATTCATTATTCTCAAAGTAATTGAGGGGTTGTCGTCTAATTTAAAATGAACAATTACCTTTTAAAATATACCATTTTGTCCTTGATTTTATCAAATTTTTTAATAGATGTTATCAATTGAATTAAACTGATACAATGTGAAATTAAATTAAAAAAAAATTAATATTTTAAAACTATATAAAAACAAGAAGCAAATTATAAACACCATGAGTATAACTTGACAATACATTTTTGTAAACAAAAGTGGTATTTGATGGGCAAATTGTGGAGTAGAATTTCCATCAAGCAAATTGGTGGATGATATACTAGTATTATTGATTCCCCCACAAGGCATTTAAATGCATACAACATTTATAGGTCCTAAATTCTTTATCAAATAAATAATCAAATGTCTCATATAGATGTGGGGTCTACATAATTACAGACCCCACACTCATGTGAGACATTTAACTATTTATTTGATAAAAAATTTAATATCTCTAATATTACCCTTCGACAAAACATTTGAAACATCCCCATTGTAGTTTGAGAATATGCATGCCACTAGATCCCCAGTTAGAACCCTTGTTCTCGTTAGTCTAAATTTTTTTTTTTTTTTTTTTAAAAGTAGGGAAGAGATAATATTACCAAACAAAATCAACGGCCGAGATTAAAGGGTGAAGGTAATAGATGAAGCGCTTACTTATAAGACGTGACGCAAAAAAAAATTTAATCTTAATCTACATAATGAAACTTTTCTTCATTCATCGAATCTTAAAAAATAAAAATAAAGAAAAAAAAAAACCCCAAAGATCAAAAAGCCTAAAATGAGAGTAGTCTTGACACAATGATAAAGTTGTTCTATTATGATTTAAGCATCATGAATTCAAATTACAAAAATAATGTATTTGTATATTTAGATTGCATAAATCTGATTTTTCTTAAAATCCATACTGATAAAAATTTCGTACGCTTTGAAGTGTCCTTCAGCCAAAAAGCTTAAAATTTATAAGTTGACAAATGTTTATAAGTTGACAGATGTACAAACGAGAACTCGATTAAAGTCCAACCATATATTGTTATTTCTTTAAATAATTAAACACAAATCTAGAGTGCTTAAAAAATAGAGCATACCTAAAAGTACATGTTTTATAGCTCAATAGGTATTCAAGTCATCCAAATTCCAAACACCACATTAATTCATCCAAACAATTTTGTTGGCCTCATTATGCCATTTTCAGAATCCCAAGGAATACTTGTTCAAGTTGTGTCTCAGTTCACTTATTATTCTCTGCACTTGAAAATTAAAATTTGAGTTTGATTTGGAAGAAAGATTGTGTTTTTTTTTCTTCTCTGCATGCTAATTTGAAGTAATTGAACTCTTTTTACACGTTTTTTCAAAAAAAATTAAAAAATCAATTTTTAACCAACTTCTCAAAACAAGGCAACCCAAATCCATCTCCGAATCAGTCAAACACAGAATTGAGCTTACTGACAAATCTTATGAAATCTAGTCCATTCACATAATTTTTGTGCTCGATTCTACATTTATTAGTTTATATGTTAGTAGCATTGTTGGATAAACATGATGAAATGATGTTTCCAGATTAAAAAAACAAAAAATAAATGTAATGGTTATAAATGAGCAGAAAAGGCCTAACTTGCTTCTCGATTGGATGGATAAAAAATAAATCTACGGTGAAACAAAATTTATCCCATTTTGCAGTCTTATTGGTGAAGAGTATGACATGCACATACATGCCACAATAGTGTTGTTTGACTATTGAATAATTTTCGGTAAGGGTTATATCCTCAGTTTAACTGGCTCTTGGAGTTGCCAAACAGCCCTTAAGGAATCCTATATAGTTTTTTGTTTTTAATAAGTGAAGGTTTTTGCAAACATAATAAGTGAAGGTTTTTGCTTTAGGCAATCCTATATAGTTTTTTGTTTTTAAAGTAATAAAACATTACAAGAGAAGAGGGAGGGGAGAAAAAAACAGTGACTCCCCTCTATAGAGTTAATTCATTTTCTAAATAACCTTTTGGTTATATTAAAGGAGTTGGGTCTGAAGCTTCAACTATGTAAAGCTTATCATTATCTATTATCACTTCAATGGAGTCAATTTCTGCCCCTTGCTCATCTAAAACCAATGCATTTCTTGCATCAAACCCAAACTTTTCACCTGCCAGAAGCAAAGTCACCGTTAGAAAATAAAAGTCGAATTTGAAATAACTTTGAAATACCGTGTACATTTTAGGAAGATGATATTTGACCAAGATGAATATCATCGGAGCTTTTTTCAACGAATACACAAACAACAAACACCATGTGTCTATCTGAGTACGAGGTGAAAAAACCAATAGTATTCATTGATATATGGCAGACCTATCAATTTGGATGGTTCATTCTAATGATGTAGAGATGATTAGTGGTAGAAATTAAGTCATGATATCATAAATCAGCATCAGATTAGTGGGATTATCATCTAATTTGCAGCAAATCATGACATTGATACCCTTTTTTTACCTCTGCTTATTTATTTGGATGTATAAAGTATAACAGTAATGCTACGCTTCAGGAAAAAGGTTTCAGGAAAAGCTTCAGGAAAATTCTCTTACCGGTAAGAGAATTCTCTTACCGGTAAGAGACCCATCACGTCAAAGGAAAAAAATGAAAAGTGGTGAGTCTCTTACCGGTAAGAGAATTCTCTTACCGGTAAGATAATTTTCCTGACACATTTCCTGAAGCCTTTTCCTGAAGCCTAGCATTTTTGAAAGTATAATATAGGTAGAATAAGTGATTAGGAATGATAACTGTGTATACTTATTTTTTTGCTCCTTTGACACATGATAGAATTGAAACCATTGCTCTAGCTTAACTAAAGTTACAAGAAAAAGTCTATTCTTACAAAATTATTATATAGAATTAATGATCAAAATGATATGACTGACATATTTAACAACTTAACCCAATTTGATATGTCTTTTCTTTTAAAGTGATAAAATCAACACTTAGTTTAGGAAGCCAACAACATTATTTAAATCTATCAAATGGCATGGAGCAGAAAGAAGAAAGAACAAACTAAAAGCTGATAGCTAGGGTTTTGAAAACTTTGAATGTATATACATACCTGCAATGTTTTTGAGCTCCACAAATGAATTTGGCAACCTAATAAGCCTCCCAGCCTGAGTGCAACAACTATCCTTCCTCACCATAGGGTGTCCTCTATATATACTAACTCTTGGACAAAAATGCCCCCCTGATCCTCCCAAGTTCCCCTCTTTCCCTCCTACACCTTGCCGCCTCCTCAAAACCACCTCATTTGGCAGCGACACATCATCGGGGACCATTATCCGGTGCCCTACCTCTCTTTTCTACAACATTTCATTCAAATCCAAAGACTTAGGAAGTTTGTGCTGATCTATGTTGCCGACATCTGCACCGGCACTCATCACAATGAACTTAGTCATGTCGACATGGTTTTCTGCCGCGGCGATTTGGAGAGCTGTTTGGCCATTGCGGTTCTTGGAATCGATGTGCAAACCTTGCTTCAAAAGGTCCTCCATCACTGCGAGATTGTTTCTCTTTGCAGCTGTGCATAGTTCACCAGCTGTGTAGGGATCAGATATGGCAGAGCAGTGGTACAGTATCCGGAATATGGAGTGGTGCTTGGATGATATAGCTGTGAGTATATATTGTGTATTTTCTATTATTTTCCAAATTAGGCATCATTGTGGTTGTACAAATTAGAGTCCTATTAGAGGTATGAATATATTAGAGTCCTATTAGAGGTATAATTGTATTCTCCCTTTTGGTTTAGAATTTAGGGCTATATAATCTAAGGTCTGATTGTAATCATTCACACATTGAATATACGAGATACAGAAAGCTGTTCAGAAATGGGAAATTTGGCTATAAACCCCCTTTATCTTCCTTTCATTGTTAGAAGGACTAACAAAAAAATTATACTTTCTAAACCCCCTCATAATTATAAAGTTTTGCATAAAAGACAAAATTTATTATTTAAATATTTTATCAGACTATTATACCCTCACATATACACAAAGCTTCTCCTTCAACAAGTCATGGCGGTGACCTCAAGTGCGGCAGAGGCAAGTTTGGCTTGATCCCAATGAAGTCAGCGAGATCTCTATGGCCAACTCTCCTAATCTCTCTCTCTCTCTCTCTTGAAGATCATTTCACTCTGATCGTTTCGATTCGATTCACTCGTTTCATTTATGTGCGAGAAACTACGATTTCAATCCGACTTCTGCACTATATTTTTATTTATTTTTTTTTTTTTGTATTCTGAACTCCGCTATCATCGATTTACTCGATTGAATCTGTTGATTTGCTGTATTTTTTTTTACCATACGCGCGAAAATATAAACATTTATTTGTATATGTTTGTGTGTGGATATGTATGTATGTATATATATATATATATATATATATGTATGTATTAATGCTATTGAAACACTTTACTTATTCGCAAGGTCGCTTGAGGAATTGTTAGATATGGACTGTGTATTTGCATGCTAAAGAATATCGTAGTTAAGACATGATTTTTTTTATAATATGAAAAAATAATAATTATGCAATGGATTTTAATATTTGTGTTGGTTTGAGAAGATTGAAAATTGAAAATTTACAGGTTGTTTTCACTTTAGACTGAAAATTGGCTTATTTTCATAAAACCAGTGACTCTTTACTGCATTGCTCAGCTCTCCAGGTTTCGAAACATTGCTGAACAACCGATTCACGGTTTGATTTGTGGAGTAAAATTTTACTCTGGTTCTATTGCTCTGTTTTTTTCATTTGACAGAACCAGAGTAAAATTTTACTTTTATACAGAGTAAAATTTTACTTTAGTTTCAGAGTGAAAGTAAAATTTTACTCTGTATGAAAGTAAAATTTTACACTCTGAAACTAAAGTAAAATTTTACTCTGTATGAAAGTAAAATTTTACTTTCATACAGAGTAAAATTTTACTCTGAAATACATAGTGAAAATGTCTTAATAGGAGAGCTGATAGATATGAGGGTAATATAGTAAAAGAAACAAGTTTTAAAATATCAGGGGGTTTTGAAAGTACTTATATAATTCTTGTCCTTTTGAAAGAGAAATTAGATAGTGAGGGGGCTATGACCAAATCCCCCTTCAGAAATCTTACATGGTATCAGAGCCATGTTCGAAACCCTAAGTCTAGCCGGCATCCACGCCTGTTGTTCGAAGTTGTCGCCTATTGTTTGAAGTCGTCTCTATTCTCTGGTCTTCTTCACAGTCACGAGTTAGGGTTCGTGGGCCTCTCTGGTTCGTGGGTCGCGATCATCTTCAGTCATCATTAGCAACTCGCGATTAGCTTCAGCCCCCTGCTTTGTCGCGACTCAATTCTGGTACTTTTGGTTCGTGAACTCAGTCTCTCTGGTTCGCAAACGTCATCGTTGTGCTTCTGATTCAGGTCGCGATCATCTTCCACCATCGTCCATAGCCATTGCGACTCACCTCACGATCATTTTCAGCCATCGTGACTCCGTCCTGTCTTTTGAAGCTTCTCTAGTTCGCAATCAGTCCTAGTCTTGGTACATATAACTGATTTGTTGGTATTTACACTGACCCTAAAATTTCATTAACTATTACACTTGGACTGGTTCTCTCCTGTTGTGTTTCTAAGTACTGAGATAGTGGTATATTTCTCGTTATTATAATTTGTCCCCAAAATTTTATAAATTTGGTTCACTTTGATGTCGGATACCCATAAGCTTCAATCTTTTACAAATCCCAAGAAAGGGCCACTTGCTTCAGAGAGTGCGCCTTCTTGCCATCAGAGGGGTCATTGGAAGTATCATTGTCCCAAGAAGGGATGTTTGTCTGCTTTGTCTGCGTTTGCCTCGTCTTCTCAGCAATTGCCGATTAAGTTCTGCGCTCCTCCTCTGAGTACCATTCGACCTCCCGCCGATTCTACTACTGCATCTACTCTCCGCTCCTGATCCTGACTTGGCTTCCTTGACTGCTCAGATTAGTCAACTTCAACATACATTGTCTACCTCCCAGCCATCTCAATCTGCCTCCGTTGTTTCATCTCTTCATTCAGGTTTGCTTGGGTCTCCTTCAGGTATCTCTTCGTCTGTTTGGCTTTTTGACTCTGGTGCCTCTCATCATATGACTCCTCATCTCTCTTTACTTCAGAATTGTACTCCTCCTTCCTTTCCTATTACTGTTAATGCTGTTAATGGGTCTGGTATGTCAGTTATATCTGTTGGGTCTGTCCTACCGTCTGCTATGTCTGCAGTCTCTATTCTATCTGTTTTATATGTTCCTCAGTTATCTGTCAGTTTATTATCTATTAGTCAACTTGATGCCTCTGGTTTTGATGTTATCTTTTCTTCTTCTATTTGTTCTGTACAGGATCGGATGTCCAAGCAGCAGATTGGGACTGGCCGTAGAGTTGGAGACCTCTATGTGGTGGAGAGCTTGCATCTGCCTATGACTACCTCTCCGACTGCCTTTTCTTCTTTTCAGTTAGATTCTCTGTCCAGTCCTTTCTATTTGTGGCATTCCAGATTAGGGCATTTGTCTACTGACTGCTTACGGTCTTTAGCTCAGTCAGATATATTGGGCAAAGTTTCTCCTAGTCAACTTACCGAGTGTCGGGGGTATAAACTTGCCAAAATGACAGCCTTACCTTTCCGTAACAGTACTTCTATATCTGCTACACCGTTTTCTTTAGTTCATACTGATGTCTGGGGCCCTTCTCCTGTTCTCACCAAGGGAGGTTCTGCATACTATGTGTCATTTGTTGATGATTGCACCCGTTACACTTAGGTTTATCTTATGACTCATAAGTCTGACTTCTATCAGATATATTGTACCTTTCAGTCTATGATTACTACACAGTTTGGGGCCACAATTAAAATACTCCGGTCTGACTTGGGTGGGGAATACTTTAAAACTGAATTCTGTGAGTATTTGGCAAAATTGGGCACCATTCATCAAACCTCTTGTACTGATACCCCTGCCCAAAATGGTCGAGCCGAGCGTAAACACCGTCATCTCCTTGAGACAGCTAGGTCTCTTTTTCTCTCTGCCTCAGTTCCGGCTCCATTCTGGAGGGAGGCAGTTCTTACTGCTGCTTTTCTTCTCAACCGCATGCCTACTCCTATTCTTTCTGGTCGGTCTCCTTATGAGGCTTTGTTCTCCTAACTTCGTAACTACTCCCTCCTTCGTGTGTTTGGGTCTGCTTGTTTTGTCCTTCTTCTCCGCAAAGATAGGACCAAACTTAGTGCCCGGTCTGTCCTCTGTGTCTTTTTGGGTTATAGTCCTACTCAAAAAGGCTATCAGTGTTACGACCCTGTTTCCCGTCGTCTTTATGTCTCCCGTCATGTTTCTTTTCTCGAACGTCTGCCTTACTTTCAGCTTCCTCCTGTCACTGCTCTAGTTTTCAAAGAGGATTTGGTTCACATTGCCCCATTTCCTTCTGAGGTATCGTCTGATGAGTACATCTCCATAGTTTCTCTTGAGCTTGTTTCATCTTCTCCTCCTGCTTCACCGCTGGCTGTTTCTCCTTCTCCGTTGTTAGTTTATTCTCGTCGTAAGGCTCTTCCTCCACCAGTTGTCTCCACCCCTATTGCTGATCCTCCTGCTTCTGACGACTCTGATCCTACTACACACCGATATCCTCCTCGAGCACGTCATCCTCCAAACAGGTTGGGTTGGTCTAATACTTGTTTTTCTGCTTCTTATCGTACTTTTTTGTCTGCTATTCACTCTTTTGTAGAACTCAGTCTTACAAGAAGCCTGTCAAGATCCTCATTGGGTTCAAGCTATGGAGGATGAGTTGTCTGCTTTATAGAAAATTAGTACTTGGGAGTTGGTTCCTTTACCTGCTGGTAAGAACCTGGTTGGTTGCAAATGGGTTTAGAAAGTCAAGACTCATTCTGATGGCTCTCTTGAGCATTACAAAGCTCGTCTGGTTGCCAAAGGTTTCTCTCAGGAGTATGGTATTGATTATGAGGAGACATTTGCTCCTGTTGCCAAAATGACTACTGTCCGTACTTTGATCTCTGTCGCTGCTGTTCGTTCTTGGCCTCTTTATCAGATGGATGTTAAGAATGCTTTTCTTAATGGCCATCTGACTGAGGAGGTTTACATGCGTCCTCCCCTGGCCTTCGTCATCCCTCTGGACAGATTTGTCGTCTTCGGCGTGCTCTGTATGATCTGAAACAGTCTCCTCGTGCTTGGTATGATCGATTTCAGATTGTTGTTACCGAGCTTGGGTTTCATCCTTCTGTTTCCGACTCTGCTTTATTTCTGCGACATACCTCGGTTGGTTTTGTTGCTCTCTTGCTCTATGTGGATGATATGATCATCACTGGCTCGGACCCTTCTGCTATCTCTGAGGTCAAGCAGCATCTCTTCCGCACTTTCGAAATGAAGGATCCGGGTCCATTACGGTATTTTCTTGATATTGAGGTTGCTTCTTCTCCCAAGGGCTATTTCCTGTCTCAGGCTAAGTATGCTAATGAAGTCATTCATCGTGCTGGTCTTACTAATACTAAGGTTTCTGATACACCTATTGAGCTTAATGTAAAGCTTAACTCTACTGATGGTGTCCCTTTGGATGATCCCACTTTATATCACGAGCTTGTGGATTGTTTAGTTTATCTGACTGTCACTCGTCCTGACCTTGCTTATGCTGTTCATGTGATTAGTCAGTTTGTTTCTGCTCCTCGCTCTACCCATTGGGCCGCTTTGGTTCGCGTTCTTCGCTATCTCAGGGGTACTATCTTTTAGGGCTTATTGTTGTCCTCTACTTCCTCTTTGGACTTGGTGGCCTATGCTGACTCTGATTGGGCTGGTGATGTTATTGATCGTAAGTCTACGTCTCGTTTCTGTATGTTTCTTGGAGATTCCTTAATCTCTTGGAAAAGCAAGAAACAATCAGTTGTTGCTCGCTCTACTGCCGAAGCTGAGTATCGTGCTATGGCTCATGCCACTGCTGAGATTGTTTGGCTTCGTTGTCTCTTGTCTGATTTGGGTGTCTCTCAGTCTTCTCCGACCTCTCTCTATTGTGACAATCGCAGTGCTGTTTAGATTGCCCACAATACTATCTTTCATGAGCGGACGAAACATATTGAGATTGATTGTCACTTTGTTCGCCAACATCTGCAGTTTGCCTCTATCTCGCTTCCTTTCATCCCTTCAGCTTTGCAACTTGCGGACTTCTTCACCAAACTCACACTACCGCTCGGTTTCAGTTTCTTCTTAGCAAACTCTCAGTGTTTTCTGCTAAAACACCTTGAGTTTGAGCGGGGTGTGAGTATATATTGTGTATTTTCTATTATTTTCCAAATTAGGCATGATTGTGGTTGTACAAATTAGAGTCCTATTAGAGGTATGATTGTGTTAGAGTCCTATTAGAGGCATAATTATATTCTCCCCCTTTTGGTTTAGAATTAGGGCTATATAATCTAAGATCTGATTGTAATTATTCACACATTGAATATACGAGATACAGAAAGCTGTTCAGAATCTTACAATAGCATCCCATAGTGCAGTGTTGCCTTCCATGTCTGCCATATGTATTAGCACCGTAATAAAATAATAATTCAAGATCAAGATCACCCAAAAAGAAAAGAAAAAAAAATTAAAAAAAGAAGGGGAAGACAAATGCTACCGAGTGCCACCGAGACATTATTTAATATTCGAATTAGCATGAAAAGAGTTTCAGAAATAGGTAATAACTGAAAAATGTTTTGGAATCAGTAAGTTTTCATGTTCATTTCCCTCGTTTTTTTTTCTGTTTGTTTGTTAGTGCCCCAAGGCCAGGGCTTTAAATATCAACGGACAGATTTTGGACTTCTCATACCAACATCCACTAATATATCTCAGCCGACAGATTTTGTACTTCAAATACCAATGTTGACCAATTTATTGGCTGAATATTGTTCAATATATGACCATATTACTGATATATGAATTCCGATACTGTTATTTAAAATTATGCCCAGGGCACTCGTTAACCATATCCCAAAAGAAAAAGGGGAAATCTGAATCAAATGCATTGTAATTTTGTGGAGGAAATCAAGATGTGACAAGGGTAATTTTATATACCTAGGAGGTGTTTGTTGCATGCATGCTTGAGAAGTTCCAATACACACTCTTCATGCCCTTTGGATGTTGCAATGTGCTGATGTATAAAAAACAAAATAAAAAACAGCATTATGACCCAAACAAAAACAACAATATTAAGGAAAAAGGAGAGAAAATAATGGTATTTTGGCTTTTGTCAGGCTACTTATATCAGATATATAGTTTTCTGTTTTTAATCAACTTAGGTATATAGTTTTCTAGTGTTATTTAACTATGTCTTGATTCAATTAGGGTTCAAAACAATGGATCCCATCATGCCATATTAAGTGAATTGAGTTTTTACCTATTCCCATTTCTAAGATTCAATTGTAGTGGTCATGTGCAAGCATGCTGAATGAAGTCTATAGGGCCATTTAGTTCACCCATAAGATAATTTATCCAGGGATGACATATCCCGCACAAGGAGGGCATTTTAGTCTTTTTTATGACAAAAATCTTATCCCAGGATAAGTTGTCTCACATTCCGGATTAAGTTATCTCAAGTCACAAAATGTGAATCAAATGTAAAACAATTTTATCCCTAGATAAAATTATTAGTCGCATTTCCTCCCCATATCTGTGAATCAAACAAGCTCTAAATTAAGGTTTAATATGTGAGTTGCATACGAAAGAATGGGTGACATACCAGTGGAGTCCTTCCTTGGGAGTCACCAATGTCAGGATCCAACCTAGCCTTGAGAAGCTCATCAAGAAAGGCAGCATTGCCACTACCAGCAACAGTAAGCAAGTTGATGGACATGTTTGGGTCTCCATCTTCTTCCCCATCTTCTAGCCATATATCTCCTATTCTCAGATCCTTTAGCTTCTTGTGATGCTGCCAATAGGAACAGGGTTGATTACAATCAACACTATAATTAACTTCAAAATGAATTAGTTTGAAAAGTGATAAGAAAATGAAGCGTGTAGACCAGATTTACTGTAGGTGACCGACAACATACCAAATTTGAATGTGTAAACAGAAAATTTATTCAAAATTATGTAGCTCACTATGGAACTTTCACTTTAAAACAAAAAAGTCATATGAAGATGAATTTATATCCAAAAATATATTACCACAACATTTTTTAAAAGTTTTTGTATGATTTTTATGTATAAACAGAGTTTTCCAATTTGAATATACTCCATAGAGTTCATTTTTAACTTTGGATCCAGCTTCTCTCCAGTTGGGAGAGAACAGTGAACCGTCCAATTTGAGTTACGTGGGCTCGTTACAGGACTTACTTTGATGTCTTGATTCTTTCATTTTTTAGCCTCTCGTGTGTTGATCATTCATGAAATAAAAAATTAAAGTGATCTGATAATCGTATCAAATTTGTCTTCAAATATGATGATGGACACTTTAAGTTGTTGATCTATTTCGTCTACAAAAATATCTAGCAAATTGTAACAATTTCATCTATGGCATAGATTTAAACATCTAAAATGAATATAATCCATATATTTCAAATTCTGAATATTTTTCCGAGTATTTAGCATTGCTCTTTTCCTGGCTTCCTAGCTTTTTCTATCCAAATTTTCCATAATATTTCTACCAAAAACGAAAGGCAAAAAACAAAAAGAACAGAAAAAAAAGTGCATTTCCCATAATCAAATTTTTAATTGAAATTCAGAATAAACCAAACAAAACTTCCAAGTTTAGTATAAGCAGGAACCGACCTGGAGGAAGTTCTTAAACATGGTGATATTATCTTCTTGTTTGGTCTGCATAGCTTCTAAGAAGGCACTGGTTTTTAGCCTCAGGAGTTGCAAAAGCGTCTTGGTTCAATACATGAAGCCTTGAGGTCTGCAACAGAGAGCTCCAACTTCTCTGAACATGTCCCCAGATTGCAGAGTCCCAACAACTTTCTTTTTTTTTGGGGTCGCAGTCGATCATTTCCACCTCTCCTGATACAATGATGTATACATCGTCTGGTGACTCATTCTGCAGTATAACGTCCTCTCTGGGTGGAATGTACTCTGCCTCCATATCTGCAACCTGATATCATCATCATCAAATTCATTATACAAAGCTGGTGATTAACGATTATGCAAAACAATATTTTCTGTGCAAATTTACCAAGAGTTTAGTTGACAATGACATACACAAAACTAAGTTAAAAATACTAAGAATGTACATGTTAGCACTATTTTTAGTGCGTCTCATCATACAGATATATACATTTTCCATACTTTTCTATAATTTGATTCTGTATATGTTCATTTACAAAGCATTTCATGCATGTATCAACCACCAAAGGTTCAGTTTCTGGAAAGAAGACTGGACTATGCTATTGGGCCCTTGTGGGTCCACCACAAGTCTATTTTTATGATATGCTTGTTTATTTTTAGGCCCTTATGTGTAGTGTAGGTTATTCATAAAAAAATTAATTGATTTTATAATTCTAGCAATACGATTTAATCACATTTGTCTTGAAAAAATACATGTCAATTATTCAGGACAAATGAGAAAAAATTCTATGACTACAATTATCAGATCACTCTGATTTTTTTATATATATAAAAACTTAAAAAATGAACTGAGCAGATATCAAAACAGGCCATATGTTTGGCCCACAAGGGCCCATCACCACGGTCCAGTCTTCTCCCAACTGGAGCAAAGCTGGACCCACCGAGAAATTATGGTTCAAGTTTGACGAACTCGTGAGATGTATATAATGGTTTGATTCATACCAGAAGCAAGAGAATTTCCCTAGAGACATCCTTGAAGAGATAGACCTCCTTGACTGTTGGGAAAAACAAATGTTGGCGGATGCTTTCGCAAATAGTTTTGGGAAGCTGCTCAATGAGTTGCTGCTGGTTCAAGCTCTCAGCCTTGAACCTCAAACACATGTATCCCAATATCTGCTCCTTCAGCCGAGGCGGCAGTCTATTCCGGCACACAAAGTTTGATGCTGCCTAAATACTGCTCTCTGCCAACATTTAAAAAACGAACAAAAAAAAAAAAAAAATTAAATAGTTTCACTACCATGGTAACTACATCTTATTCCAAGGCACTAATGAAAAAAGAAAAAATAAAAAATAAGAGAAGGTATTAATTACACTATTGGTTCCTATGCTTTGTGTTATTTTGGTTCCAACATTGTAATTGTCTCAATTTCATCTTCCTCCTTTTTTTTTGGGCCATCGGTAAGACATTATTTACATATATTAGGAAAATTACATCAAACTGGGCAATCATAGTTCACCAACACTAATATATCAGCCCAACAAACAGTATCAACCACCAACACAAGAAAGAGCAAACAACCTACAATAGGAGGAAACAAACTCAATACAACAAAGCCTTCATAATGGAGAAGAAATAATCAATCTTTGCATTTAGCAAGGATTGACCTCTGACCTCCTTAAATTTGTTAAAGTGGTCCCCATGACTATTAAGTATTCATCTTCAGAATTAGACATATTTTTAAAATAAAAATTACACCTCAATAAAAAAGGATAAATCAAATACTGTCAATCTTCAAATGTATGTGCTGTATTTCATCATGGTTATCAATATTTCAATTGTGTCAATTATACCCCGCTTTTGTTATAAAATTTGGACAGGAACAGCATTGGGCCATTGAAATATTAATTGAATAAGTTGGGGATCATATTGATGCAGTTAAAATATCTATTCCAATTGATGCAGTTTAAATATCAAAGATCAAATTGACACCCATCCTTTGGGTACCATTTATTCTAAAAACACAAATCATTTACAAACACATACTTCAAAAATCAAATAGTGATTACCCTTTTTTGGTTGAGGTATAATTTTTTATTCAAAAATACCTTTGATTTTGACGATGAATGAATACTAAGAATGTTTAATTTAATCATGTGTGAATCACTTTAACTAACACACATTTAATACTTTGAGGATAAAATAGACATAATTGAAATGTTGAGAACCATAATGACACACAACACATGCCTCGTGACCTAAATTATAATTACCCAATAAAAAAATGAAACAAAAAATCTAGGAACATAGAATCGGATCACAGAACCTGACACAATCCTCTTACATGAGGAAGCAAGGTCCCATCTTTTTGTGAGTCCTACACTCATATAAGAGGGTTGTGTTCGGTTTTATAATCCATTTCTGTGCAAGTAAAAAACCTGAAAATGAAAAGGTAAGCTTAGCTTACGAATTCCATGGTTCGACGAGTGCCTTCAACAACCAAGTTAGTCATGTTGCCAATGAGGTAAGCAGTGAGGCCAAGGTTGAAAAGCATGTAGAAAATGATGAATATCATTTCCATGGTATTGACTGCATGCATGTCGCCGTAGCCGACGGTGGACATGGTTGTCATGGACCAGTAGAGGGCAGAGATGTATCGAATCCAGAGGCTTGTCTCCCTGAAATTTGGAATCACAGATCCAATCCATGTCTTCCCCTGGTGTGGGTATCTGTCTGCTAGCAAGTAGTATAGGCACCCAGCACAATGCACTAGAAACAGTGTCACCTACAATACCCAAATCACAAACACAAAACTTCTCATTATGTTCTTTGCACCCTAATCAAAAAAAGTAATGTACATTCTAACAAACTATGTACTCGTATAATTGGATTAATAATTATTAAACAAAGTCGAATGGGATGGCCTTGAATCTAAAAAAAAATTCAAATAATGAGTAAGAAAGTGAAAGAGGAGCAAATCATATGGGATGGACATTAAGGTTGTATTCGGATTTTAGACTGGAGAAATAATTTGTGAAAGAAAAACAGAAGAAAAGAGAGATGTGAGGAAAAAAAAAAATTCAACTTATATTTTTTCACCCATAATTTCTTTTACTTTCCTTTTCTTTCCACAAATTCCTCCCCAAATCAAAAATCCAAACATAACCTTAGGTTTATTGGAATGAAATGATCATTCTTTCTTCCTTATAAAATAACAATTCCCTTACAATCCATTTACAATGCATTTTTCATAATTTTTGTAATGAACTAAACGCGAGAATGAACATCCTGATGGAAGGATCATTTCACTTCACTTCATTCCAAATAACTAAATGTAACATACGATTATTTTTAATGGTGTGCCAAATTTTATGCCAGCTAAAATTTGGCATTTGAAGTACAAAAAAGCTACTCCATGGGTGTGCCGCAATTATGGCACCATGCATAACAAAATGCCAAACTATGACAGTTTTGACTGGTTGATTTTTGTATAAAATTTATAAAGTTGTCATTTTCTCAATTTCAAATTTTACAATTTAAACACACACACAGTATATTGTGAAAACTGAATCAAATGGTGGTTATGTCAAAGAATGGCATTGAAACCATTGAAGTAGGATTCTGAAAAGGAGGGGGGGAAAAGTCCTTTTGAATTGAAACTATATGATGTTGATATTTTTCTTTGACAACGGAATTTTCTTGACAACCATTGGAGATCCTTTTTGATTAAAGAAATGAGCTTCAAAATTCACTTACAGATAAGAGCCTAGCACATCTGACCCTGAAATAGCTAAATCTGATGTCCTTTTCAAGCCTGCAAGGTAAGTGCCAGTGATGGAATGAGCAAATATTACATGGTGAGCAAATATTCAGTACCTCAAAAAATGAAATGTGTGAATCTGATTTACAGTGTGTTTCACACACATCAAAATTAAATTTATATCATACAATTTGGCTATATTTGTTTGGAAGGATATGACTTTAGGACAATTTGGCCATCATTTTACGTTCGGCTAAGAAAATTGGGGTCTGGACTAACGGACCAGGATCCTCTGCTCTGATGGATGGCACTGTGGTCTTGGTGTGGTTAAACCACGGCATGAAACATCAGTAATAACATAAACCAACAGTTCAGATCTACTTTTAAATTATAGAACACAAAAACCCATCAAAATCCCATATTTTTAGAACGAAAATTAGAATAATTTTTTTTTTTTTTAAACAAAAGCAGTAATTAGAAGTGTAAGAAGCTAAGGCCTATTTGATTGGGCAGATTATAACATACGATTGGGATAATAAATCCATGGAACTCACATTCCAGTGTTTGGTTGCAATTTTTGTTATTTGAATTAGATTCCGATAGACATTCTATTCTATCTAATAAAATTGGCGAATTTTTAAAACTACAACTAATAATGTCAAACAAACATATAATTGATATTGCATATTCCCATATCCATAGCAAAACAAACATGAACACCAATCCTACACTAATCCCATAGATTGTTTATCGCATCACTATTAATCCTACGAATCAAACAGGGCCTTAGAGTAGAAAATCAGTAGGAGATGCAATTGAAATAACATACAAATGAAACTTTCCTAAACAAAAACAGAGAGTATCCAAAATCAATAGAAAGTCTTGAATCAAAATGCAGAATTATAAGCTGTGCAGCAACCAATTAAAGTCTAACATACAGATCAAATTCAATGTGAGATCTAAAATACAAATTGAGAAGAGAAAACAGAGAAGTATCAAATCATCTATTGTAAATTGTAATCATTTATTAAACCCAAAAAAAAAAATAATAGTAATAAAATAAATAAAAAAATCAAGAAGTTAAAGAATGAACACACAGAAAACCGTAAACCCTATCCCCAAAAAAGAAAACATAAAACGACGAGGTTTCAATGTTTAACCCTTTTTTTTTCCGTTAAACTTCTGTTCTAAAACGACGTAGTTTTGGGCCTTATATTTATGGTACATCACCCTCACTTCTCGTTAATTTTAGAAAAAATACAGATAGTTTATAATTTTAGGCCTTGTTTGTCATAACTTAAAAAAGTTAAAAAGTTAAAAAGGCACTATCCTATTTAAGTCACATAATCTCATTTAAGTCACATCACCTCTCTAACACATTACTTCAAACCCAACCCATATTTCATAAAAAGTCAAAAAGTACACTTTTTTAGATCATCTCAAACCACCCTTTAGTATAATTACATTAATCTGTTTTCATAAAATTAAAGTGATTGAAATTAATATAAATAAATAGTATACAAATATAAGAATAAATAAAAAATACATATATACATTTGAGTGTAAAATAGATAATAAAATTATTTTTTTTCATTCATATTACTAATAAATTATTGATGAAAAAGATGTATAAATCAAAATTTTAAGAAAACCTAATATATTGATGTCAAAATTATAAGATTTGTTATATTTTGTTCAAATTTTAAAGAAAGTTAGTTTAACTTTATAATTTAAAAGGAGATATAAACTTCCTTTTTTTTTTTAACATAAAAAAAAGGGTTCTGAGGTGTCATCACGGTCCCGTGGGCCCTGACCCCGAGGTTAGTGGCACCAGGGAAGCTCAAGTATACGCCACAAGCCGCCGAGGGTTCAAACCGAAATACAAAGGGGGGAGGTCTCAAAGAGAACAATTCCACACTCCCCCCCCAAAATTTGACCCTGGGTCAAGCCTGCGGAAACGAGTTGCTTTCTCCACTGGACCACCACCACTGGTGGTGATATAAACTTGATTTATGTTATTTTTTATGTGTCATGTTGTGGTTTAACATGACAATTTCACAACACTATCAATCACAGCAAAGGATCCTGGTCCCTAGATTAATAATCCACCCAAACAGGAGAATATTGAATTTCAAAAAGGGCAGTGAGATGCAAAATAATAAATTAAGGTGATATTGAAACTAATTGGCAATTTTATCAATCTTTTTTTTTATTTAAAAAAAAAAAAAAATGCTCTGTAGGGACATCCCAACATCCACGGATCCTGGTCTCGGGGTAATCAGTTGACAGTCAGATTTAACTTAACACAAAGGAAGGGACCCACTACCGAGGCACCCAATGGAGTTCAGCCATGTACTATAGAAGAGGCCAAGTATCGATCGGAATATAGTGCGAGTTCTTCGAAGAAGGTCAGCTGGACAAAGCCAATATTCTGAGGCACCTAATGGAGCTCAGCCACGTGCTATAGAATAGCCCAAGTATCAATCGGAATATAGTGCGAGTACTTCGAAGAAGGTCAGCTGGACAAAACCAGCATTCCACGCTCCTAGGAGTCAAACCTGACACACCCCTATGGAAAGGACTGCCTTCTCCATAAGGCCACCACCCCCATAGTGCAATTTTATCAATCAATTCTCATAATCTTGGTCAATCTAATCATAAAACAACATATACAAACAAATGGAATTCATAATTCCAAGACATATGGTCTTAGAAAGTACAATTTTATCTAATTCAATTTACTTAAATAGAAGTCATTTTATAAAACAAGTCTAAAATACAAGATTTATCCACTCAGATTTTTCTAGATGAGTGATTGTGTGGTAGAAATTAAATTTGTATTATGTGAGATTTATATATAGAATACATCTGAACTAAATTTGAGTAATTTCTGAATTGATAAGGGTTAATAGTATTACTAAATTTTATATTTTTGAAATAATTTTAATATATATTGGGATGCATAGTTTTTCTCAAATACAATTGCAATGACAATAGATCAATTGGGGTATGGTAGTGGAAGTATATTAACCTGGTGAAGAATTGCTTAACACGTCGGAGACGCCAAAATCTGAGCAATCCAAGGAGAGAATAGGAGAGGCCAGAGTGGTGTTTGCCAGTGAACAAGAATGCAAGCGCCTCGAATGGTATTGTTGATGCCACATCCATCAAAAACCATGTTGACATGTACCTATATATTTTTTTATTTATATCACAATAATGTCACTCATCAAACAATCATAATATTATTTCTCCAAAAACAAAAAAACAAAAATCAATCATAATATTGAATTAATCAAACAAATTCGTAGGTTATTTTGGAAAATTGATTAAAAACTGATTTTTTGATTTTTTTTGAAAAAACGTGTAAAAAAATGAAGAAGTGATGTAGCTAAAAATAAATTTAAAACTGATTTTTGACTTTTAACTAAGTTTTCAAATTGAACTTATCACCTTCTCTCTCTATTTTGGACTTAAAATTTTTTGTCATTCTTTATTTACAATAATTTTACTGTAAATATGTTGACAGATGACAAAATTTAATACTTTAAGTTTTAAATTAATTTTTTTTTATCTTAATCTACACATTTTAAAATTATATCGTTTTTCTTTCAATGTGAACCGTTAGATTATCATAGCAATGTATTGGAGAAAAAAGAATGGCAGTCTCTCTCTCAACACAATTGTCAAATATTGGTCAATGAATTTTTTTATAATCTAGAAATAAAGGCCACTTATTGTGAAAATAAATTCATTATATATGAATTGAATGCTAGGTATCATGAAAAATCTTTCATAAAAATAATCATGAAAGCTTTGTGACCCTTGTATTACACTTATAATAAAGCATCACACACTAATCAAGGTAATCCAAGGATCATAAATCTTTCATGATCATTTTCATGATCCTTAACTTTTCTCATGAATTAAAATTAGAGTACTGCTATTTATGACCACTATTACACCGAAACCAACTTATATGTTTTGAGAAAACAGTAGTGTTATATGTATCAATGAATATATTAATTGGCATTATTCATTGGGAAAGTTAGTTAAATGAATCAAAAAGAAAATACTATAAGTTTTAAATTTTTTACTAAATAAAGGACTGAATATCTTAGATGTGTAGTCTATACTCATGTGAGATATTTAATAAAAAATTTGATATTTCTAACATTATTCGAATCAAAATGAATAATCTCCAATAACATGTTAAAAAAACAAAATCCAATTCATTTACGACTCATCCTTGTGGTCCAATGGTAAACATCACCATGTATTTTGATTAAGAACATACATGTGATACTAACATAAGCCCAAAATAAAAATAAATAAATAAATAACATAGGCCAAAAGGTCTCTCTCTATCTATTTTTCAAATCAAATAGTGGTCAAGCAAATTCTCTCTGGCTCAGGAATTTGACTGGTCAAATTTGTGGTCCTCTTGTCACACACCCTGGGATGGACCCAAGGCGAACTAGGTCCAACCATCAAACTTCTGAAATTATAATGGTTTAGATAAGAATATCTTCAATTCATATAAGTTTATTCTACTAATATTTTTTAAAAAATTTAATCACTGCCCTTTAAGATTTTTTTTTCCAATTTTCTAAATTAGAATTTTTTTTTTTTGGAAAACTCAAGTATACAGAGCTAACGTTTGTTAGGTAGATCATGTAGTAGATTAAAAAAGAGTAATATTAGAGATCATAAAAAAATATCATAAAATATTTTATGAAGATTCTACACCTTTAAATTATACATAATAAAACAACATACATTAATCAAATGAAAAAAAAAAATTCATAAAATATTTTATAATATTTTTTCATAATCCTTGATATTACTCATTAAAAAATAGTAAGATATCATTTTCTATCATATAAAGATATGCACCGACTTTGTTGTGAGAGAGATGTCTGTGGTCCTCCAGAAGTGGCGTTTATTACTCGCTTTGAATGGGAAGTGTTTGGGTGTGCAACTCCTCAAAGGATGCACACTATATACAAGGAGTATGTAAATTTGCATGAATTTTCACAAAAATATGTGAGGTATATTATAAAATCGCGTAACTTAAATACAAACTTAGATAAATTAATTTATAAAAATTTGAGAGATTACAACTTAACGTAAGTTCTCACAAATATGCGTAAGTCAACTCACAAAATCGTATAACTTAACACAAATTTACGTAAGTTAACCTATAAAATGTGTGTGTAATGTTAGTTACAAAAATAAATAAATAAATAAATGTCATATCATATATATGCCTTGCACACTCAAAAATTATCCCTTTTGACTATATTTTTTGTAAAATTTAGGAAAAAGGTTACCTTGAAGTTGGGACCTTCTTTGTAGTCATGTGAGTAATTCATTTCCTTTAGACATGGGTATTGCCATGGCTGCCTTCCTTAACAATACCAAGATAGGCTCATTATTTAAATCTTTGCACATGAATGCTCATGATACTTCAGTTGCATCGATTTTGTCTGCTCTCAAGTGGGCTAAGGACAATAATTACTATCATATTAATGTCTTTACTGATGCCAAATTTTTGCCAAATTTTTGTTTGAACAGCTGAAGAGAACTAAGGACATTGAAGCAAGCTTGGCACCATGGATTTTTGATATTTATTTTGTTGTGCAACACTTTCACTATTGTAAAATCTTCTTAGCATGTAAAAGTTATCTTCATTCTGCTAGGAGGTTGGCACGTTTTGTAGCATTTTCTTGTATCACAGTTTACGGAGATGCGCACTTTCCTTTTGACAATGGTTAAGCAGTAAGAAATATTTTGCTTTATTTTGATTTTCTTTTCTGCTTGTAACCATAATTAGTTAGTTTGCTGGTATGTTATATGGACTACTATGTATTATTTTATATTTTAATTAAAGTTCTTATTTCTCTCAAAAAAAAAAAAAAAAAAAACTCAAGTATTGAATAATTGACTAGCAACAATGCTACAAATTCAAAAAAAAATAAAAATTTATAATTTAAATTGTGTAAAGTAGATTTATTGTTAATAGAAATCCACACCACATGAGTTAATTTTTTACCGTACATCCACTTTAATAAATTTATGAAATTTTTTGTCTGAGTATATATCGTTTTTTGTTGGACAAGTTGTTGAGTGCGTAAAAGGGACAGAATATCACTTGGAGAATCACCGAAAGAAGGCCAATCATCAGCCCCATTTTAAACCCGCAAAAAAAAAGAGAGTTATTCTCTCTCCTCATAATTACCAAAATGATAACGTACACCAGCACCTAATCATGTTCCGTTCGTTTGACAACATCATTTTTCAAATTTAAAAATCAATAATGTTAGGTAATTTAAAATTTTATGGTTCAAATGATTTAAAACGACATCGTTTTGAGTATAAATGAGTATAAAATGACGTCGTTTTGACAGATTTGAGCCATTTGAGTCACAAAATTTTAGGCTACCAAACATTTTCCTTTAAAAATTAAAAAATTACTAAAAAAAATTAAAAAGTTAACAATTTATACTAAAAGGTTAAAAATTTTATTTTTTCTTTACTTTTTACATATCTTTTCGTAAAAAATCAAAAAATCATTCCAAACATAAAAATTTTTTACATCATATTTTAATCAAAAAGTCAAAAAATTATTTAAAAAAAACATATTTCCAAATTACCCTTAAATGCTGTTGTTATCTTTTTATGTAGAAATAATTCATTAAAGAACTTTGATAATAAATTGTCAATATATGTACAAAATAACAAAATATTTATAATTTCAATATATTTTTCATATAATTTAATTATTTTTATATATTTTAATATATTTTTTTTATTTATTTTTCAACACCAACAACAACTTTAAGCCAGAGAATGGATAATGAGGATGAAGGGTCACATAATACTATATATTAAATATTTCATGAAAAACTCTAGAGAGTACACAATCAACTCATTTAATTTGATAATGAGAAATGTTATGAATCCTAAATAATTTTTCAAATGTTCTACTAAATCTTTAACATGGTGTGGAACTCACACAAACGCACATGTGTGTAAGTTTCACACTCATATGAGAGGTTTGGTAAAATATTTAGTAAATTATTTGAGATCCTTGACATTACTCTTTGATAATTAATATCCAACTGAAATTGTTCTTATGTTAAAATCGTGACATCTGTCTTTTATGATAGTATATATCATCACAGATTTTAAATATCAATTAAGAATTTATTTAAAATGAAACTCTTTACTATGTTTTATATATACCTTTTTTTATTTCTTCAACCATATAGCCAAGTCTTTTTTGTTGATTTAGGCTATTTTAATTTGGGGGGGGGGGGGGGGGAATTTTATTTTTATTTTTTAAAATTTAGTCAAATTATTTCATTTTATTTTTAAGATCCTCTAGTCTTTATAAAAAAAATCATAATAATGCAAGATAAATTGATGTTTGTAATAATCTAAAAAAATTATTTATTGTAATTCTTAACATTTTAATCTAATTTTAATTTAATTATATTTTAGATCACAATTAATCCAAAATTATTAATTATTTACTATAATTTTTAACATGTTAATCTAATCTTAATTTAATTATATTTTAGATCAATTCTTAATTATTATTTATTTTATATTTTATATTTTAGATAAATTCTTAATTATATTTTAATTTTTTTTAGTTTAATTAACATATTAATCTAATTTTAAGTTTTGAGAAAACAAAGGTAAAATTATCTTTTTATTGTGTTAATTTCACTTTATTTTTTCAAAAAATCAAACCTACTCTAAAAAATTGTGTGTGATACACTTTCTGTTAATTTGAATAGAAAAATTAACAATGACACTTTAGTCCAAAATCACATGAGAGTTTTCTAACTTATATTTAAACCATAGTGAATAAAGTGCACCAGTCCCAATTCACGGCCTTTATATTTTGTAAAATGATACAAAAAGTTTGATAAAAATTTTGTTTATACATAAAATTACTCCAACCCACACAATTCATTTTATTTATTTTATTATTATATTTTTATCACATTGACCTGTGGATATCATAATAGCAAGTAATAAGAGTAATGATAGGAACTCTAAAAGTTTTATTAAAATTTTTATCAAATATCTTACATGAGTATGGAACTTATATTACATGGGTCTCACACTTATATAAAATATTTAATAAAAATTTTGATTGAATTTTTGAAATCTCTAACATTTTTAAAATAGGGCAAATTACAAACACCCTCCTCGCGATTTGGTAAAAATACAGATTCCTCCTTGAGGTTTGAGAAATTAGGGTCAAATTTTCATAACAAATTAGGAAAAATTAAGGGGGAATCTGTATGAAAATAAAAACCTCATGGGGTAATTTGTTATAGAAATATTAACCTCAGGGGGTGGGATGTAATTTCTCAAACTTTAAGGGGGAATCTGTATTTTCACCAAACCTCGAAGGGGGTGTTTGTAATTTGCCCTGAAAATAATAATGGGAAGTAAAACTAGAAAACTCACCTCAAGGCAATTTTAGTTTGGTCACGAACAAGAAGTTGAGTGATAGGATCAATGTAGGCAACAAAGAAGGTTAAGACAATATCAATGGCGAAGAAGAGATCAACAATGTTGTCGGCGACGAATAAATCTCTTTTTGAATTGGAATTGAGAAAAGCAACCTCAAAAGGGTAAACCCAAGCTGTGTATGCTACCAATCCCACCATTAATGTCTCCCAACACCTGCTCACCCACATCACCATCAAATATATGCTAATTATTACTCATTTTTAAACTATCATTTGGTGTTTAAAATCAATAATTATGCTCTTTTTCAATTGTCGAGAATGGTATGTATGTGACACCATGTAGTACTATGGACTATTAAGTAATTTTGAAACAATTACAAAAATAATAATAGTAATAATAATAAATTAATTAAGGTTTGAATCTTTTAACAAAATAAATCTATAATTTTTAATTTTATCAATTTAAACTCTAATATTTTGATTTATTTTCAATTTAAACAAATCTCCTATTTTTGTTAAGTAAAACCGACGAAAAAAAAATAGTATTTTAGTTATTAAATTTAATGTACAAGTACATTAAATGTCTAAAATATCATTTTTAAATTGAAAACAAATCAAATGTATAGAGTTTAAATTTAAAAAATTAAAAATTATAGATTTATTATGTTATAAGGATTAAACCTTCGAGTTTTTTTTTTTTGGTAATTTTCCCAATAATTTTTCTACATGAAAAACTAAAATTGAACCCATATTGATCTCTACGCATATGAAGCATTATCTTAGAGGGTTTTCATTTTTCCTATTGTTCCTTGCCTTTTCAATTTAAAGATCTGTTTGATTAGGAAAAAACAAAATAAAATTAGTCAAAAAAACAAATATGTTTATTGATTCAAAGCATAAGTACGTGGGGTGAAAAATATGATGGAAAGTGAAAGTAATAGAATGTGATGTTCAAAAAAAAAAAAAAAAAGTGAAAGTAGAATTTATTTTTTGTATTCATTTGGTTAAGATTGTTTTTCTTTTTTTCCTTTTCCTTTTTTGTGAGAAAGTAATGACAGTTGGTTTTTTTTCAATTAAAAAAAATCCTAGTATGTTTTTGATAGAAATTGAAAATCAAGATATCATAGTGTTATAGATTATACAAATCAACACTTAATTTTAAAAACATATTAAGCATAGAAAAAATAAAATAAAACTAACTTTGCTTTATATATTGGGGGATGCACCAATAAATCCAAAATTAATAACGTATACACTGTTTAGTCCTAAAAGTTTTCTTATAGACTGAAAGGTCCCATTACAATGTTTCAAACATCAGATTAATGTTTCGAACATTAGATTTCGAACATCAGATTAATGTTTCGAACATTAGATTGATGTGCAAATGGGACTAAATGAAGCATAAGAAAACTTTTAGGACTAAATGGTTCAACTTTTCAGAAACTAGGACTTATGGGGAAATTTTCCTTATATATTTGGATATATATTCTGTACGGTACGGTAAAAATTAAGAGAGGAAAAAAATATACAACATAATTAAGAAAAATCTAGGGTATAAGATATAAGAATTTTAGGGATCAAACTTTTTTATTTCTAAATGTAAAAACTTTATTACAAAAAAAAAAGGATTACTAGACCAATTTATGTTCTCACTAAAAGAAGTCTCTAAAAGTTTTTTAAAAAAATGTCAAGTGACATTTTTTTTTATAAATATTACTAATAAATGCACGTTTAATGACAAAATATTTTGCCAAAAAGATTTAGTGTCTGTTTGGTTTGATTTGATTTTTTAAAAATTATTTTTAGATACGTTTTCGTTTATTTTTAATGAATTTGTTTTATATTTTAATCATTTTTTAAATTTCTTAGACGCACCTAATCAAGATACATTTAGAAAGTAAAATAAATGGGCTAAAATATTTTTAAAAAATCACTAAAAATAAATAAAAATTTGAACAAAAATCTGTATGTATTTTTGTTTGGGTTTTCATTTGTTTTTATTTTTTTAAATTTATTTCTATTTTATTTAAACTGTTTCCTTTTTAGATGTATTAAATCTTGATGTATCTAAAAAGTTTTTTTAAAAAATTGACTAAAATATGAAAAAATTTAGTAAAGACAAACGAAAATTGGTAAAACAAAAATAATTCATCACTAAATATCTAATTTTATTACTAAAAATAAAAAATAATACTTTTAACAATTAAAATATTGTGTTCTTGAGAAGTAATTTTGTTCTAAATTTTTGTGTCTAAAACTTTAATGTATTGTAGTAACAAGTTTGTGGAAATAGCCATATTTATATGGGTATATATACAAACATAAATGCATGCTCAAGTGTATATGAATTACACAAACACATATAAAAGGAAAAATATATGCATGTGTACAAGACAAAAGTAGTGTTATACCATACACGTACAACACCTTGATGCATCAAAGTAGTGTAAAAATGGACTTAATTTAAAAATAAAAATAAAAAAAGAAAAGAAAAAAGAAGAGGATATTGTAGATAGTGTGTGTCTCACCTGTATCTGGAATCCATGGGAGAGATAATCTTGCCATTGGATTCATTCTGGTTCTGATTATACCCAGAAACACCCAAAGGAGGAAGAATAATTTTTGACAAGTATCTTAAATTGAGATCTGTTGTTGTTGTTGCTGTTGTTGTTGTTGTTGATGATGTTGTACCATCTTCATAGTTATGTGGCTTCTTCATGTTAGAGGCTTCTTCTGGGTAGATGCTGTATGGGCTCAATTTTACTTCCATTTTCCAAAACAAGTCTCAAAGTATGTTCTTGGATCATTCACCATCACAATTTTCTAGAGAGGGGTTGTTGGAATGATTAGGAAATGGATTTGGAAGCTGAGGAATATATAAAGAAAAAGGAGAGAGAAATATGTTTTTGATGATATTTGTTGGTGGTGTGAGAGAGACAGGAGTGGGATTCACTGAGAATTTTAAAAAGTGAGAGGAAAAAAAAAACTTTAAAAAAAATCAGAATTTAAAATGTGTGGAAGGAATTTATTTTAAGTATAATATCATATCAAATTTAAACTTGTACAAAAAATTCAAATTATGAATATTTTAAAAAATATTTATTTCCAAATACATATACATTTTTATGTAAAGAAAAATATATGGAGCAAAAAGGACTGAAAGAAAGAAAAGTATGTTAAAATTTTTTTTTTTTGGAGCGAAAATAGTATGTTATTTTGGTGAAACAATTGTTGTGGAAAGAAAGAGGGTAGGTAGTGTGGCCCTTCTCTAGAAGTGACCTAGAGATGATCGTGAATCTGTCTAACTCGTGTAATTTGATTGAATCGGGTTAATTCGATTGATTTTAGGTAGATACATGTTTTTGATGAATGGATATAGATGAAATATTTTAAAATTCACAGATACGATTTGGATGACGAATCAACCATTCTGCACCCGTATGAATCCGATCTGCCTATAGATGAAGTTTTTTAAAAAAAAATTACCAACAAGTAACAATATAGAGTAGAAATAATAAAATATATATTTTGTGAAAATAGAAAATAATACTTTAAAAATATACATGCATGGTGTCATGGCTTATTATAAACAAATATTACATATTTTTTCAGATTATTAGTTATTAAAAATTATAAAAGTTATGAATTATAATTCAAAAAAATGTCTAAATTTTGTAAATTCTGAACCGTTAAACCAACTGCATCCATCCATCAACTCGTACGACCCGCTCAATTCGCATCTGCTAAATCGGTGGACGGATGCAGATTAATTTTTTTTAATCCACCTAATTTTAAACGAATAGCGGATAGAATGCCACTGAATCTGCGATCAGTTCTAGTAGTGACCTCCCAAATGAGGTGTAGAAATATGGAACAATTTTTGCATAGGGGATAATGTCACAATGATACTTATTTTTTTATGATTGATTTAGATAATGAGATTTAATTAAAAAAATTAGGGTTTAATTTTTGAGAGATAATATCAAATTATAATTAAGATTAGTGTAAAATATTGTGATAAAGGAAGCACCTACATTGATTGATATTTGAGATGATAAAATGCTTGGGTGGCCAATACTTTTGGCTGTGTGTACGTGCGCGTGTGAGTGAGTGCCACATGAAAGCCATCTCTCTTTGTCTCTCTCATTATTCTTTTTCTTTTCTTTTTTTTTTTTTTTTGTTTTTTGGAAGAGGTCTCTCTCATTATTCCAACACCATGACATGATCAATATCATAATTTCATAAAATTAAAAAAAAAGTAAAATAAAAGAGAGAAAAAAAAAAAAAAAAAAAAAAAACAAGCCCAACAAATTTGGTTTAAAAATTTTAAGTCAGTCATGACAAGTCAATTTTGAAACTGATTTTTGTTTTTGTTTTGTAATTGATTTTTGTTTTTGTATTAAGTCTATGTTTGTTTTGATATAAAATAACTTTCATGTAAATTTTTTTATTTTTCAATTTAGTTAACACTCGAAATAAATCAAACCAAATCAAGTATTAAGTTTCATCAAATAGAGTTAGCTTAGTTAACACTTGAAATATATAACTAAAAAAATAAAAAAAAAATTATTGTATACACAGCGCTGGATAGAAGTCAATGAAGAGTCACAATTTCACTTTTGAAGATATCAAAACTTCGTAAAAATTGACTTATAAAATTTTAAATGACAAGTTATTTTGAGAACTATGATGAAAAGTATTTACTTATATTTTGTTCAATTAAATAACTAAACGTTATAACAAACAGAACCTAATTTCACCTACTTTCCCAATTGAGGGGAGGGCATTGAGAGGAATATCCTCCAACATGTAGAGCTTGCAACATCAAAATGTAGCCAAACAAGACTTTTCTTCTCAACAATTCTTAGCATCTGAACTAGCTTGTTAGCCCAGTGGTGGGCTCCAAACCATCATCCAACTTTCGAATAGAATCAAGCTCATTTCAATTAAGCTTGTGAACACAAAGAGATTATTTATATTTTTTTTATTTATTTTGATATTTATGTAAATTTACATATTTGATTGACAAAACTTTTACATGATATGAGCATTATTTTGCTTGTAATCTTCCCCCCCAATTAATGCACTAGTTCATTTGGGTGTTTTTGTTTTTGAATTTTTTGTTGTTGGATTTGAGTTTAAAGTCAACTTATTTATATAATTGAGTTTACTCGAGTCGAGCTTGAGTCAATTCTTTGATATCAAATTGAACTTGGTTTCAAATCCAATTAATTTTCAATGAATTAAGCTTAAACATTCCAAAATTTGACACGTTTGCAAGCCTAATAGTGGGCGTTGTCAAAAGATTACTCATTTCCAACTAAAAAATTAAAATTTTCTTCAAAATTGTTGTTTCGAGTTCTGACACCTCTTTTTTCTATGAAATGGAGAGGATCAAAGTCCCTCTTTTCTCCCTTTAACAAGTAATGCTAAAAAAATTTAAAATTAATATGATAAAGGGATTAAATCTTATAATTAGTTTTTTTTTTGTTTTTTGATATGTAGGATATCATGGGACAATTTATGTGCATCAAACTAAGTTCCTAAACAAATCAATAATTGAAACGTCATCATTACATCATTATGGGTGAAAATAAAATTTATATTTTTGAGATGTTTGATATTTTTTAATAGTTGATGTTGTTGCATGTTTTGGAGGTCACAAATTTTTATTTATTTATTTATGTGTGTGAATGTGTAGAAGATCATAACAATGTCGGCTCGGAAAGCTGTTGATTGGGTGGACTCAATAGTAGGACCTATATCTCGAATCTTCTTGGCACAAAAAGTTATGCCCAAAAAAGAAAAAAAAAAAAAAAAAAAAAAGCCTTTAGGCCTTTTTGGCCTTTGCTAATTCCAATCTCAATGATAAAACTTGTGGCTGTAATGATATTTATGACAAATGATGTTTGGCTTTCAGCTAATTTTTTTTTGTAATTTTTTATTTTTAGTGATTTTTTTTAATATAAAAGTTATGTTAATTTTTTTAATTTTCAAGTACATCATTTGTACAAGATGAATTTAAACTGAAAAAAAAAAATCAATAAAGACAAAAAATAAAATTTTAAGAAAAGCTTGTTTTTATCTTTTTTTGTTCTTTCTAATTTTTTTTGTTAATTTTGAACTTTTTTAAGTTGTTTAGTCAAGTGTGTAAAATTTTTTGAATTTTTTTAATGAAAATATTACTTAAAAAAACACACGAAAAAAGCCAACTCCAACTTGGCAAAATAAAAATAAAAATAAAAGCCAACTTCTACTATAAAAGTTTAAAAAATCAAAAAAAATACAAAAAATTAAATGTCACATTATTTTTTTTTTTTCCTCTCTCACAAAAAGTAGTGTCTGTTTGGTTTGATTTTTCAAAATTGTTTTGAGATGAGTTTTAGTTTATTTTAATGTATTTGTTTTATATTTTAATCAAGGGGAATTCTTTGTACTTTTTAGATGCACCTAGTCAAAATGGATCTAAAAACTAAAACAAATTAGCTAAAATATTAAAAAAAATACTAAAAATAGACGTAAATTTGAACAAAAATCTGTGGGCATTTTTGTTTAGGTTTTTGTTTATTTTTAGTGAATTTTTTTTTCATATTTTAGTTAATTTTTTTTTACTTTTTAAATGCATCTAATCTTGATGTATTTATAAATAAATAAAAAAAATTGACTAAAATATGAAAAAAAAAATAGTAAAAACAAATGAAAATCCATTTGAAAATAATTTCTGGAGAATTGCAACCAAACAAATTTTAGCAACTTTTCAAATTCATTAACCAAAAAAATCATTAAAAAAATTAAAAAGTAAAAACATCACCCAAAAAAAAAAAATCCAAAAGCACACTAAAAGCCACATTTGCTTTGTTGAATTGTTAAATTGGTCTTTTTTAACTTTATATTATACACCATCTAAAAATTTTTAAAAAAAATTTAAAAACTTCATATTATATGCCGAGTCAAGCCAAAGATGACATTGTGGTCAAGGTCCAGACGGTTATATCTAGTTAAAGGGAAATGCTCCGGTGTACAATCGAAATTATGGTTCCCAAAGTCATCATTTGGGAAGAGATTTTATAGGCTGATGTGGATGATGAAAATATTTAGAACGTTCCACATGTTGTCCCTGCTTTAATCACCCAACCACAAACCAATCCTGAAACAATCATACAAAATCCAAATAAGTCCGTAGTACTTCGATTTCAAAGATCTAGATATGTTAGATCTCAACCTTAACACTTCCATTTGACTACATTTCACATACCTGTTCAAACTTCGCAACATTTGCCTCGTCATTCGATAGATTTACCTTTACACTCGACTCGCTAACAACCAAATTAAATTTCTCATACAAATTACATAAATTTTAGAAATGGGAGAGATTTTACTGTTTTGTCTATAATTTAGGTAATTTTCATAACATCCCTATAGTTTTGCCATTTTGGGTTCAATTTTTGTTGTCTTTTTCGTATTTGAAAATGTAGGGGTATATTTGGTTATGCCTTGTTTTTTTTTTTTTTTTATTTTAAAAAAAGAAGAGAAAACTTGTTTAATTAAAAAAAATATAGTTTTACATGGATAGGCCCAAATAGGCCCACAAGGACCACAGCCCACCATCTAAACCCCCATTACACAACCCGGTTAGAAAAACCCAGCACCACTGGAAGCCAACTGGGCAGGGAGGACCAATGATGTCCGGACACATGGCAGATGCAGGAAAGGCCACGTCAGCAGACAAAGATCTGCAAAGTTATTGCCACAGCACATCACCATTAATGCAATCCATCACAGCATTTATTGCGACAGCACCTCTCAGCCGGAATGGCACCCCCTCACCCTGAACAAGACGAATGACGGCACAAGCTTTCGGCAGGGAACGAAATGATGACAAAAAGGGATATAAGCAAAGCTGGAAGACAAGAAAAAGGTTAAGCTTTTCTAACCCCTATCTCTCTCACTCTCTCTATCACCCAGACACTAACTTGTTCGTCGGAGGGTTCACTGGGGGACTACCCCGTTCCCCATTGAACTTGCTTGCAGGTTATACTGGTGGGATTTCGACATTCCGACCCAGATTCAGGGAACTTGGACCAGTCCGACCCATCCACATAGACGAACTGCATCATCAGTTGGCGCCGTCTGTGGGAACTTGGTTCTTATCCGCGCGCCAGTTGTGTTCATTGTCGCCGGAGACCCTCGTTCCAACGATCCTTTACCTTTACCCATCGAGGTGTATGGTCACGACTAGGTCCATGGCTTCTCACCACAATGCTAAACTATCACGCGTTTTTCACGTTGACCCACATATTTCGATTTATTTTAATTTAGTACCTAAACTTTTTACAAATTGATCAATTAGACTCTTACCGTCACCTTCCGTCCACAATTGGACAGAATGTGTTGATGTGGGGG